>CM040121.1:231798674-232502801 GCA_022559845.1 Amorphophallus konjac | reverse complement strand
ATAGCAGTCTGTCCATGGCCGCTAATGTCATGCCCCGTACTCTATACCATCGAGATATTGTCCACTTTAGCCTACTAGCATCACAGTTTTGTCCCTTTCTAAGAGTGATCAACTCCAGAATGGAGGACTTCCCGGGAGGTCACCCATCCCTGTACTACTCCCCCATTAAGCACGCTTAACTTCGGAGTTCTTTATAAGAACTGAGCCGATACTTCAAAAGGTACCTTGGTGGTATAGAGTACAACTTAGCTATATTGGAGGGTGTTACAATCTATCCCTCTTATATAGGCGACGTCCTCATCGCTGGGCACATATAGCACACAATCAAACCCCCAGACAGGTAGGATTCTAGAGGTGGCTCTCACTATGTAGAACATTGTCCCATTGCGGGTTCAAGAGGTGTCTCTCATAGCGTAGCACTTTGCCCTGCATAGCACTTAGTTCCTACACTTCCAGCTGCGGTATGGCTCTGATACCACTCTATAACGCCCGAGATCCGAGTCCCAAGTTATGGGCATTTTTTTTTCTCTATCGGACCCTGAAGCAATTACTTCGCACGTATCGCGGAAGCACAATTATATAAACATGCATACACTCGCATGAGAGGGAGAGAAACCACATTTACAAAAATGTAAACATCATGACAACCATTCATAATTTCCAAAAGAATACATGTCTATTGTTCCAGAATAAACATGAGTCCTCATAGGCTCACCACCCCATAACCATGCATATAAGAAAAACATTCATCCACAGCATACCCAGACGAACTATGATCTAGCACTACTCCTCAGCTGCAGCCTCCTCCTCAACCTCCTTCTCTATGTCTCCTGAAAACGTGTGTCACAAAGGGGTGAGTGTGACGCTTTGTGGGCAGCTTAAACAAACCGGGGTTAACTCACATCTATATAACCAAACTATATCCATAATTCAGATGTTAATAATAGCATCCATTCATTATTATCTAATTAAAATAACTCATATGAGTAAAATACATATTCTTTAACTAACATATAAGGGACCCATGCATTCAACAAGACCTCAGTGAATGAGCAGTTACACATTATCACATTTTCATGAGTTTTCGCATTTTTGTTATTCATGGAACCGAACAACTGTCGTAAATACATGAGGCCCACACACAGAACAAACGAAAGAGTATTGCGCAGACCCGGGAGTGAACTCCCACCTAGACTCCTACTGCACGGGACGTTACGTATCGTCGTCCCCGGGTTCTGTGGCGTTACGTATCACCGTCCCACAGAACGAACGAACCGAATCGATAGGTTTTTGACCAGGGCGTTATATATCATCACCCCCTGTGATCTTTTACTTTCGCAGCGTTACGTATCGCCGTCCTACAGAAGGGACCGAAGTCCTACCTCACAGAATACTGTTATTTTCCACTTATAACATTCACATTCACATGCATACTCATTTTGTAAATACTAGTATGGTACTTTATTATAATAAGCATGCTTCAAAATGGTTTAAGTGGACAAACCACAATCATAAGCTTACTGGTCATGGAAAGGAGCATGATCAGGTTACTGAATAAAGGAGGACAGGTCAATTTTCATGCTACAAATGCATAGAAAACAACATCTAACTATGTACGGAATTTTTGGGAGCATGACATTTTTACAATGAGGTGCTACCTTAGTCTCGTATCCTTTTCTAATTTTTCAGATTTTTATGAATTAAAATGCCCTTTCAAAACTCTCTTTTTGTAAGTTTCTGGAAATTGGGATAGAACCACAGGTGCATCGACCTACCCACATGTGCATCGACCTTACCATGGTCTGCACCATATGTGCATCGACCTTACCTTGGACCTGCTCAGATCTGTCCAAAGGCTATACTGCATGTGCATCAACCTTACCTTGGACCTGCTCAGACCTGTCCAAATGCTATATACTACATGTGCATCGACCTTACCTTGGACCTGCTCAGACCTATCCAAAGGCTACAATACATGTGCATCGACCTTACCTTGGACCTGCTTAGACCGGTCCAAAGGCTACAATAAATGTACATTGACCTTACCTAGACCTGCTCAGACTTGTCCAAAGGCTACAATACATGTGCATCGACCTTACCTTGGACCTGCTCAGACCTGTCCAAAGGCTACAATACATGTGCATCAACCTTACCTGGACTTGCTCAGACATGTCTTAAGGACTTCAACATATGTGCACTGACTTGTTCTTCATGTGCACCGACCTGACTCTACATGTGCTCAGACCTGTCTCAAGGACATCAACACATGTGCACTGACTTGTTCTTCATGTGCACCGACCTGACTCTACATGTTCTCAGACCTGTCTCAAGGACTTCAACACATGTGCACTGACTTGTTCTTCATGTGCACCGACCTGACTTTACATGTGCTCAGACCTGACAGGGGGCTGCACCACATGTGCACTGACCTGACTAGGAGTTCCAACACATGTGCTCTGACCTGACTAGCGGTTCCAACACATGTACTCTGACCTGACTGGCCAACACCAAATGTGCACAGAGCTTTACTCTGGACAATACCAAATGTGCATCGACCTTACTATGGCCAACACCAAATGTGCACGGACCTTACTATGGCCAACACCAAATGTGCACATACCTTGCTATGACCAACACCAAATGTGCACAGACCTAACTCTGGACAATACGAAATGTGCACAGACCTTGCTATGGCCAACACCAAATGTGCACATACCTTACTCTAGACAATACCAAATGTGCATCGACCTTACTATGGCCAACACCAAATGTGCACAGACCTTACTCATGGACCTGCACTAACCTGACCACATGTGCATAGACCTGTCCAGAGACATTAAACTCTGGTAGAGAATCAAAGAAACTCGAGAAAGCCCGTAACTTTATGAAAAATAGAAAATGAACATGTTGGTCGATCCTACGTACCCTTAGACCCTCTTAAAGTATAGAAAAATATTTGAAATCGTTCTAATGCAATATTGACCCCTAAAATTTGAGATTAGGTGCCTAACTTTGAAATGTTAAAATCGACAATCTGGGATGACATCCACACCCCAGATCCACCTAAGCTTCTCCTTTCGATCCGGGGATGAGATCCACACCCCAGATCCTCCCAAGACTTCACCCTTCATTCTAGGAACTGCAGGTCCACCCTCCTACGTAGGGCCAAGGTCCCTCACCTCTCTTTCTTACACAAGAGGAACCGTAGATGGTAGAAAATTGAAAATAGGTGTTGCTAAAGGCTTACCACCCTTGAAACCCACCACCTTATATAGTTTTCAAACCGCCCAAGAGCTTTTCCCACGTCCTACAAGGCTCAGCCCATCCCCCAAGGTCATTGGTGTAGTAGATCTAGAGGGGGGTGAATAGATCTTTTCCCTTAAAAGTTAACGAGATTAGATGAGAGAAGCGGAATACAAAATTTACCAAATCTTGATAGCCAAGGTGATCACAAAGTTATCAGCTCAGAGATCAATATCACTAAGCAGCACAAAGTTATCAATTCAGAGATCAATATCAATAAGCAGAGACATCAGTATATATATAGTAACTGACTTAATTGCTAATTGATCTATTGCACATCAATGAACCAGAAGTGGTACTTGGCGGAGGTTCAACTGTAAGAGACTCCTCACGCTAGATCGTCCACCTTTCAGGTAGGCTTAACCTACCCTTTGTATGGTGCCTTTTTATATACCTTTTTCTAGCTCTCAAATGAGCAAGAGATGCAGTAATTAATTCATACAACTAAGCAGAGAATAATGCAGCAATCACACAAACAATTGCAACCACGGACACAAGAGATTTTAGGTGGTTCGATCTTTATCAGAGATCTACATCCCCCCCTTACTCAAATGAGTAAGGCTTCACTATTGAGCTTTACAGCTTGCTACCGCTGATCCACAGCTTTGGGGAACAAGTTCTCTACAGACGCTGAGCTTTACAACTTGAGCCGACCAGAGGATTCTTCCTCTGCTGCTAGGCAATACAGCTTAGCCAACCGCTGACATACAACATGAGTAAACAAAGGTTTGTAAAAGTAAATGAAGAAAACTAAGAAGACAAGATAATGTAGCTCTGAACTGAGCGAATGTAGCCTTAAATCGAGCAGACTGGTTCTGGTTTTGAACCAGGAACCAGGAACATAAAACACATTCGCTCACTGAACTCCAACGCACTGCTCTTCCTCAATTCAATCCTTTTTCCTTCGAACTGATCGACCTCACTCAGGAATCTTCTTGCTGGATGCTCACCTTTCTTTTATATCCTCCAGGAGATGGGCACGTGGTCGCCACATTTCTCACTCAATTTTCAATCCAGATCTGATCCGAACTTGTCCACGTGTTGTGATCTTAGCACCTTCACTTTCCACGTGTCAAGATCTCCAGTAGATGAATGTCTTGGATCACGTGCCCAACTTATCTTTTACGAGCAAGAGACAAAATGTGCCTTTTTTGTTTTACTTAAGTCCCTGCAAAAAGAAAGCATTTTGTCAAACACTATGTGATCATAAGTCATAGTCAGAGTATAGTCAAAACAACAAGATGCACAAACTTTGTAGTGCAGTGGGCAAATGTTCATAGACTTTAATGTGCATATAGGAGAGAATGCATAGACCTTAATGCGCATATAGCAGACATTCCACATGCACAGACCTATGTTGTGCGTGGACTTCAAAATGTGCACATACCTATATAAGCGTGGACTACACAATGTGCTCAGACTTCATAGTATGCCTAAGGTAAAAGTGCATCAATGTTATATGCCTATGTGAAAAGTGCACGTACCTCAGCTGCTATTGCTAGCAAATATGCTCGGACTTCCCAATGAGCCTGGAGTGAATGTGCATCGACACTAGCAAAGCTATCACCAAATGTGCACCGACACTGATGATGAGAAACACAAATGTGCACCGACCTCAATGACTGACTGAGGCAAACTTGCACCAACTTGGTCTCGTAGCAAAATATATGCACCGACCTTGGGTCTGCTGAAGGTGCAACTAGCACCGACCTTGGGTCTGCAGAAGGTGCAACTAGCACCGACCTTGATGAGTCGTGCACAGACCTGAACAGTAACATGTACAGACTTTGTGAGCATATATGCACAGACTATTCGTGCAGTTCCATAGGAACCTGCACCGACCTCAGGTCTGCAGAAGGTGCAACTAACACCGACCTTTATGATACTAGCACCGACTCTAGTGATTTGTGCACAGACATAGTGTATGCATCCTACAGTGATGTGCACTGACGTAACCTGCATGAGGGCTAAAATGTGCACAAACGTTGTGTGTATGAAAACTAAACATGCACCGACGTCTTATGTAATGTGCTTCGACTATCATCGACCCTAGTGTTCTTTAAGGGACAACTAACATCGACCCTCAGCAGAAAGCAGCATAGACTCGCATCGACCTTAAAACCATATCTGAAGAAACTGACGCATACTTCAGCTAAGCAATGCGATACTAGCATCAACCTTAAGCATGACATACTCCATACAAAACGTGTTAGACCTTGCATGCAGAATGCTCTAACTGACAAATGCAAAAATGTCTTAGTAGTCAATCTGGCAAAAATGATTTCATCAAAATAGGAAGTGCTACAGGAGTCAACATAAAGTTAATAGTAAAGTCAACATAGTTAACTAAACTGATGCCAATCATTCAAAACACACAGACTCCTAATAGAAATTATGTTCAAAGGAGTTATACCATTCCTCTCCAGACATCATCAAATCAGACCTTAATGTGCATATAGGAGAGAATGCACAGACCTTAATGCGCATATAGCAGACATTCCACATGCACAGACCTATGTTGTGCGTGGACTTCAAAACGTGCACAAACATATATAGCGTGGACTACACAATGTTCACAGACTTTAGAGTATGCCTAAGGTAAAAGTGCATCGACGTTATATGCCTATGTGAAAAGTGCACAGACCTCAGCTCCTATTGCTAGCAAATGTGCTCAGACTTCCCAATGAGCCTGAAGTGAATGTGCATTGACAGTAACAAGGCCTATCACCAAATGTGCACCGACGCTGATGATGAGAAACACAAATGTGCACCGACCTCAATGACTGACTGAGGCAAACTTACACCGACTTGGTCTCATAGAAAAAATATATGCACTGACCTTCGGTCTGCTGAAGGTGCAACTAGCACCGACCTTGGGTCTGCAGAAGGTTCAACTAGCACTGACCTTGATGAGTCGTGCACAGACCTGAACAGTAACATGTACAGACTTTGTGAGCATATATGCACACACTATTCGTGCAGTTCCATAGGAACCTGCACCGACCTCAGGTCTGTAGAAGGTGCAACTAACACCGACCTTTATGATACTAGCACCGACTCTAGTGATTTGTGCACAGACATAGTGTATGCATCCTACAGTGATGTGCACTGACGTAACCTGCATGAGGGCTAAAATGTTCACAGACGTTGTGTGCATGAAAACTAAACATGCACAAACGTCTTATGTAATGTGCTTCAACTAGCATCGACCCCAGTGTTCTTTAAGGGACAACTAACATCGACCCTCAGCAGAAAGCAACATAGACTCGCATCGACCTTAAAACCATATCTGAAGAAACTGACGCAGACTTCAGCTAAGCAATGCGATACTAGCATCAACCTTAAGCATGACATATTCCATACAAAACGTGTTAGACCTTGCATGCAGAATGCTCTAACTGACAAATGCATAAATGTCTTAGCAGTCAATCTGACAAAAACGATTTCATCAAAATAGGAAGTGCTACAGGAGTCAACATAAAGTTAATAGTAAAGTCAACATAGTTAACTAAACTGATGCCAATCATTCAAAACACACAGACTCCTGACAGAAATTATGTTCAGAGGTGTTAGACCATTCCTCTCCAGACATCATCAAATCAGACCTTAATGTGCATATAGGAGAGAATGCACAGACCTTAATGCACATATAGCTGACATTCCACATGCACAGACCTATGTTGTGCGTGGACTTCAAAACGTGCACAAACATATATAAGCGTGGACTACACAATGTGCTCAGACTTCAGAGTATGCCTAAGGTAAAAGTGCATCGACGTTATATGCCTATGTGAAAAGTGCACAGACCTCAGCTCCTATTGCTAGCAAATGTGCTCGGACTTCCCAATGAGCTTGAAGTGAATGTGCATTGACAGTAACAAGGCTATCACCAAATGTGCACCGACGTTGATGATGAGAAACACAAATGTGCACTGACCTCAATGACTGACTGAGGCAAACTTTGCACCGACTTGGTCTCGTAGCAAAATATATGCACCGACCTTCGGTCTGCTGAAGGTGCAACTAGCACCGACCTTGATGAGTCGTGCACAGACCTGAACAGTAACATGTACAGACTTTGTGAGCAAATATGCACTAACTATTCGCATAGTTCCACCAGAACCTGCACCGACCTCATGTCTATAGAAGGTGTAACTAGCATCAATCCTTCGTGATACTAGCACCGACTCTAGTGATTTGTGCACAGACATATTGTATGCATCCTATAGTGATGTGCACCGACGTAACCTGCATGAGGACTAAAATGTGCACAGACGTTGTGTGCATGAAAACTAAACATGCACCGACGTCTTATGTAATGTGCTTTGACTAGCATCGGACCCTAGTGTTCTTTAAGGGACAACTAACATCGACCCTCAGTAGAAAGTAGCATAGACTCGCATCGACCTTAAAACCATGTCTGAGGAAACTGACGCAGACTTCAGCTAAGTAATGTGATACTAGCGTTGTCACGCCCCGAGCGCGGAAGATACCCGGAGATGCGCGACGTGTCTATATCAATCATGTCAATCAGAGTGGTCGTGTACTCGACACAAAGACAGAGATGCGCAAAATAGCAAGATAACCCAATCCTTTATTTCATAATGGATAGACTATTACAAATCCAATACTCTGTTTAACAAAAAGGAAAAGAATACATATTTGACTCAAGAAACTATAGAAAAGACTAGACGACACTTGTAGAAGCTCTATCACTTTCACTCTTGACCATTCCCATCCGATTGACTTCCATCGTCGGACTTACCTGAAAAGTAGAAAGGGGACAAACGGAATGAGCGAACGCTCAGTAGGAAATTATATCTCAAGTACTAGCAAGGGGTTTAAGTAATTACATTTTCATGAATGCAATAAAGCTATGCATGCTCGCGTGAAAACGACAAGATAGAGAGAATGTAATATCAAAGAAATAAGATGAACTTAATCATGAACTTCCAACAAGATGACAAGTATATTCAAGGTATTCAAGCAAGTACCATTATCGAGTCATGTCAAGAACTTTGGCTATCATGTATCAAGCAAGTAAATTACCCTCTTTCGGGCCACACATTTCATGTAAAGTCAAGTACGATTCAAGTACAAGATGTGTGTGGAATGTCCAATCAAGCAAGTCAAGTACTCGGTATAATGCCAGATACCTTATCATTTTAACTCCCATGGGCACAAGTACTTTCGGGTGCTCCTCCCAGGACCAGATCGGGCCCTATATGCGCAGGCATTTATCATGTGTTTTGACATCCACTCTTGTTTATATAGCCAATATAGAATTTCAATAATCAAGCTTGTAGACACGTATGACAACTTTGATAGAATAGAGTCCAAAATATGACAAAGGACATAGAATGGCGATAATAACGGTATAATCACGATGTCGATAAAACTAGGTAGAATATGGTTCCCTTAACTTAGGTACCATGACAAATCAATATGGACATTCTTTATATAGAATTGAGGTCCACATGAACATAAGATCAAGCAAGATACCCTCATTCTTATCATAGAATTGGGGTTTACAAGAATGACACGATATGGCATGATATCATCATCCCATCAAGAATTTCTTATGATATACTCTTTGTATAATCATAAGGGCCGGTATACCATGTTTCTTTAGATTGACATGGCAAAAACTGTGTAATGGGTTTTTAGGGTACAACCAGCTCAGTCGGCCTTGAGGGAATCCAAGGCTACGAGGAGTCTTACGGAGGTCTCTATGACTAACTCGCTAGTCCAAAGGAACGGAATGTCCAATGGAGAGCTTGTATGTCAATGAGAGTTGAGTGTGATCGATAAATCAACATGAAACGTGGGACTATACTCACGGAGTGGAGAATAGTGCCGATATATATATATATATATGTATAATATGAAACCATCGGTAATAGAATCAGGATAAAATCAGTTTACAGTAAAATAACGACTTAAGTAAAGTCGTGTATTGAATAATTAACGCCTAACAGAAGGGCGTTTACATATATTGCCAATTTGCAGAATTTCCATTATTTCATTAATTTATCAAAAACACGCCTTTCCTGGGGGCGTTTCTTCTAAGTTGACGACTGCAGAGGCAGGCGTCTCATCATTTACATATTCGACAGGATATAATTATTCTCAGAAATTTATCAAAAACGCGCCCTTGGAAGGGGCGTTACTTTCTAATTCCATTTTACAGAATATGTGAATTTCAGGATTTTAACAGATACACGCCCTAGGAAGGGGCGTTACTTTTCAGATTCACGCCTTGTACTGGGGCGTTAGAATATGGAAAACGACTTTGTCCAAGTCGTGAATTTCAAGGGATTTACGATACTTTAATAAATAATATTTCGAGAGACAGGAGACATGTCATGGCAGTAAAATTTAACAGGAATTCACAGAGTCATGCAAAATATTAAAAATCAATATTTCATATGTATTGTAATTTTTAAACAGGATCAATTATTAATCACATGCGATTCTTATGAAATTAACGCCTGCGTAGAGGGCGTCAAATATTAAATTGACGACCACTATCATGGTCGTTTCTTTTAAATTAGCGCCCTAATCAAGGGCGTTTCTTTCAAAATTTTGCAGAAAACGTAATAAAACCTTATAAACAGTATGCATGCCATGCTCATATACGTATGTATAGATATCTTGCATTAATTCTTATTTGGGCTACAATAACTTGAGAAAATCCTACCTTAACAATGGATTTGAAGGTGACAGACACGTGAAGACGTTGATAAGGATAAACTGAATCAGCAGTAGGCAGAGAACCTTTGTTCTTTGGTCGATCCCTAGAGTTTTCCTACAGAGGAATATGAAGAGATATTAGAAATTTCTTCATAAGCTTGGCTGAAGATGGAAGTTTAGAAGAACTTACCCTTGTTCTTCACGATGTCTAGGCTTCCTCAACCTGTAAGAAGAAAAGAGAGTGAAGAATCATTAGTTCTTCGTGTAGGCAAAGCAGAGATCAAAGGAATAGTTTGTTCTTCACGTACCTAGCAGCAGACGTTCGATCAAATGGGTTTTAGGGTTCGATCGAACATGTTATTTATAGGATTTTGAAGTCCTAACAAGAGTAGTGTTTGTTTGAGGGTAATATATCCTTAATAGAGTCCTTACTCTAATAGACACTTACTAGATTAGGTTAATCTTTCCTTGGATAAGTTCTGGGTTCGATCGGTTCTCGAACTGAATTAACGACTTTGGTCAGGGCGTCTATTCTTTAATTGACGCCTTACTTTAGGGCGTTTCTTAAAAAGCGCCTTGACAAAGGGCGTTTCGTGTTTTAAAACACGCCCAAGATAGGGGCGTTTCTTTTACTTACCCATTTGGTCGTATGAGAACTGACGACCGCATATGTGGGCGTCCTTTCTTTAGTCACGCCATGGATAGAGGCGTTTATTTATAAATTAACGCCTTAATAAGAGGCGTTATTTTTAATTTTGCTTTACTTCGTCCAATTAACCCTATTCCTTTTATATATTACTTCTGTAATATATATGTTTAATTCATTTCAATTATTCATTTATTAGGGTTGCTACACCCTCCCCCACTTAAAAAGAATTTGGTCCCCAAATTCAATATATATATAATTATACACGCGGAGAGTGTAGGACATATACCTCTTAGAATAACTCGGGAAATCGTTTCTTCATAGATTCCTCGGTCTCCCATGTCGCTTCGCGTTCAGGATTCTTATTCCATTGCACCTTGAGCATGGGAATAACCTTATTCCTTAGAGCTCGTATTTCTCGATCTAATATCTTTAAAGGCCTCTGTTCATATGTGAGATCTTTCTGGATCACCAGATCTCCATGCTCAATAATATGTGACGGATCGTGCACATACTTCTTCAACATAGATATGTGAAATACATTGTGTACCTCGGACAACTGAGGAGGCAACGCGATGCGATAAGCAACCTCGCCAACTCTTTCGAGTACCTCAAATGGTCCGATGAATCTTGGCGTAAGCTTGCCCTTAACACCAAATCTTCGTATGCCACGTCCAGGGGATATTTTAAGAAATACATGATCTCCAACCTGGAATTCAAGATCTCTTTTCCTGGTATCAGCATAAGCCTTTTGCCTTGTCTGAGCAACTTGTAATCTTTCTCTGATTACCTGTATCTTCTCAGTTGTATCCCTTACCATGTCTGGACCTAATAGTTGTTTCTCTCCAACTTCGTTCCAACATATGGGAGATCGGCAACTCCTTCCGTATAAGGCTTCGAAAGGTGCCATTTGGATACTAGCTTGGTAGCTATTATTATATGCAAATTCAACTAAAGGTAAGTGGTCATGCCAGCTTCCTCCAAAGTCAATAATGCATGCTCTCAGCATATCTTCAACAACTTGATTAGTTCGCTCGGTCTGACCATCCGTTTGTGGGTGAAAAGCAGTACTAAAGTTGAGCCTTGTCCCCAACGAATGTTGTAATCCCTTCCAAAAATGAGAAGTAAAACGGGGATCTCTATCAGACACGATTGAGACAGGAATTCCATGTATCCTGACTATTTCTTTAATGTATAGTGCAGCTAGCACATCAATTGACCATCGGCTTTTGATTGGCAAGAAATGTGCCGATTTAGTCAATCGGTCAATGATAACCCAGATTCCATCATGTCCTCCTTTAGATTTAGACAAACCCATGATGAAGTCCATACCAATATCCTCCCATTTCCACTTAGGAATATCTAGAGGATGTAGTTTTCCCGCAGGCTTTTGGTGTTCCGCCTTGACCTGTTGGCATGTGAGACAGCGTGATACATAGTCCGCTATTTCTCTTTTCATATTGGGCCACCAAAAGTTCCTCTTTACATCTTGGTACATTTTAGTTGATCCAGGATGAATAGTGTATCTTGATCTGTGAGCTTCATCTAAGATCTTCTTCTTTAATTCCGGACAATCGGGTATACAAGTTCTATCTTTGAACGATAATCTTCCATCAGAAGTTAGTTGAAAATCAGATTGTCCTTCTAATCTGCCTTTGATTTCTACTAACATAGGATCATCATCCTGAAGTGTTTGTATTTCAGATAATAAGTCTGACTGTATGCTTACATGAGATAATGTGATAAATTTGGATTCCGTGTCCAAGCTTATATTGAGCTCGGAGAATTGTTCAAGTAACCTCCATTCTTGTATCATACAATTGGCTATCCTTGCTCTCGGCTTTCGACTAAGGGCATCAGCCACATAATTACCCTTTCCGGGATGGTATTGTATACTGAAGTCGAAGTCCTTGAGATATTCTAGCCAGCGTCTTTGTCTCATGTTCAGCTCCTTTTGTGAAAATAGATATTTGAGACTTTTGTGATCGGAGTATACAGTGAACTGTACCCCATAGAGATAGTGTCTCCATATCTTTAGGGCAAATACTACCGCGGCCAGTTCCAAGTCATGGACGGGGTAATTCTCCTCATGCTTCTTCAGTTGACGAGAAGAGTATGCTATGACCTTCCCTTGTTGCATTAGAACACATCCGAGGCCAATGCCAGAAGCATCAGTGTAGACCTCGAATTTCTCTCCTTCAATTGGTAGGGCTAAGACCGGAGCTGTAGTGAGATGATCCTTGAGAGTTTGAAAACTGCTTTCACATTCCTCACTCCATTCATATCGGATCTCCTTACGAGTTAATCTTGTAAGTGGTACGGCGATCTTAGAGAAATCTTTGATAAATCGCCGATAATAGCCTGCAAGACCTAAGAAACTTCTGATCTCGCTTGCATTAGTGGGTCTCTCCCAGTTTCTCACAGCTTCAACTTTTGACGGATCCACAGATAAACCGTCCTTGGATATGACATGTCCGAGAAAAGCCACTTCTTCAAGCCAGAACTCGCATTTGCTGAGTTTAGCATATAATTGATTTGTCCTCAAGACTTGCAATGCAATCCTCAAATGCTCTTCATGTTCTTCCTTAGTCTTAGAATATATCAATATATCATCAATGAAGACTACTATGAATTGATCCAAGTAAGGCCTGAATATGCTATTCATTAACTGCATAAAGGCAGCAGGGGCATTTGTTAGTCCAAAAGGCATAACAACAAATTCGTAATGGCCATACCTGCTTCTGAATGCAGTCTTGTGAATGTCATCATCCTTGATCTTAATTGATGATATCCCGACCTGAGATCAATCTTGGAGAAATATTTGGATCCTGAAATCTGATCAAATAACTCATCGATTCTCGGCAGTGGATACTTGTTCTTGATAGTAAGATGATTCAACTGTCGATAGTCGATACACAATCTCATGGATCCATCCTTCTTCTTTACAAATAAGACTGGTGCTCCCCACGGGGAAGTACTTGGTCTAATAAACCCTTTTCGGATTAGTTCCATCAACTGCTCCTTCAACTCCTTGAGTTCAGCAGGGGACATTCTATATGGTGCCTTGGAAACAGGACCGGCACCAGGGACTAAGTCAATGGTGAAGGCCACTTCTCTTTGAGGGGGTAATCCCGGCAATTCTTCCGGAAATACGTCTGGAAATTCTCGCACTACCTGAATGTCCTCTATCTTGGTTCTTTAGCTTCTTTAATAGTGACAAAAGCAAGGAAGGATACACATCCTTTCTTGACGAGCTTGCTTGCTCGAAGAGCCGAGATAAGAGGGGATTTGCTTCGACTCTTAGGACTAGTATAAGTCAGTTCCGGAAATTCCTTGAAAACAATCTTGCTATCACGGCAATCAACCGTTGCCTGGTATTTGGATAACCAATCTGCCCTAGTATAACATCATACTCTTTTAGATCTAAGCAGATAAGATCAATAGGAAAATTCTTTCCTCGAACCAATACCTCACAGTTTTGGTAATGATGTGTGATATCCGTCTCGTTTCCGAGAGGAGTAGACAATATTACTTCATCCATTCTGGTTCTAGAGGTAATGGGTCAGCAAACTTCTTGGAAATAATGGAATGCGATGCACCCGTATCAAATAAACATGTGCATATTTGGAACAAATTTTTAATGTACCTTCCACCAATCCGCCTTCTTCTTCTGGTTCGGTCCCTTGGATTGCATGAAGACGCGCTTTCTTTGTCACTGGGACGGTTACCCTCACCGGCTTGGTCATTCATTAATGGACAATCGGGAATCCGATGTTCACGACTCCCACAACGGAGACATGCTCCTAATTTCCTCCAGCATTCTTCTGTTTTGTGACCAGCCTTGTCACAATGCTTGCATACTACGTTTGAAGGGTAGTGGTGATAGAGAAAGGCTTGGATTTCTTGTACTTCTGATCTTGAGAGGAAGAACCTCCATTATTGGGCCTCTTCTTAAAGTTGGGTTTAAAAGAACCCGAACTTGTGACTTGCTCCTTTTTGTCTTTCCCACGGATCCTATCAGATAATTCCGTGGCATCTTCAAGCAACTGAGCTCGGCGCACCATTTCAGTATAAACTTGAATATCCATAGGCGCCAATTGAGTAATGTAGTGAGGCCTAAGCCCATTAAGAAATCTACGAGCTTTCATCTTTTCCGTGCTAATCAAATGCTTAGCATATCTAGACAGTCTAGAGAACTGTGCTTCATAATCAGCCACCGATAAAGATCTTTGCTTTAATGCGGCAAATTCGGCGGCCTTCTTTTCCTGGACCCTATCAGAGAAATATTTGGCGTTGAAATATTCAACGAATTCACCCCATGTAACTTGAGTTGGGTCAATAGTAGCTTCAATCGACTCCCACCAGCATCTAGCATCCTTTTCTAACTGGAAAGTAGCTAATAAGACTTTGTCCTGATCCGTGCATTGCATAACACGGAATATACGTTCAATCTCCCGAACCCAATGCTCGGCATCGTCTGGATCGGTCGATCCCATGAACTTCGGGGGATTCATATTCTTGAATGCTTGGTGTAAGCTTCCAGCTCGTGGAGCACCACCTTGTGCTACCTGTTGTAGCACTTGGGTCATCCCTTGAAGGGTACGCTGCATGTTGCGCCATTGAGCACGTTCGGCAGCCATTATCCTACAATTACGATAGCTACGTTAGTATTATATCACTATGATCTTATAAAGGACTCATTGATCATTTAACCCTTGGTTCTACCCACTCTCACTTGGTTAAAGGTTTTGAAACCTATCCTTGGACTTGGGTTTCCTAGGAATTGAATACCTTAGGCTCTGATACCACAAAGACTGTCACGCCCCGAGCGCGGAAGATACCCGGAGATGCGCGACGTGTCTATATCAATCATGTCAATCAGAGTGGTCGTGTACTCGACACAAAGACAGAGATGCGCAAAATAGCAAGATAACCCAATCCTTTATTTCATAATGGATAGACTATTACAAATCCAATACTCTGTTTAACAAAAAGGAAAAGAATACATATTTGACTCAAGAAACTATAGAAAAGACTAGACGACACTTGTAGAAGCTCTATCACTTTCACTCTTGACCATTCCCATCCGATTGACTTCCATCGTCGTCGGACTTACCTGAAAAGTAGAAAGGGACAAACGGAATGAGCGAACGCTCAGTAGGAAATTATATCTCAAGTACTAGCAAGGGGTTTAAGTAATTACATTTTCATGAATGCAATAAAGCTATGCATGCTCGCGTGAAAACGACAAGATAGAGAGAATGTAATATCAAGAAATAAGATGAACTTAGTCATGAACTTCCAACAAGATGACAAGTATATTCAAGGTATTCAAGCAAGTACATTAACAAGTCATGTCAAGAACTTTGGCTATCATGTATCAAGCAAGTAAATTACCTCTTTCGGGCCACGCATTTCATGTAAAGTCAAGTACGATTCAAGTACAAGATGTGTGTGGAATGTCCAATCAAGCAAGTCAAGTACTCGGTATAATGCCAGATACCTTATCATTTTAACTCCCATGGGCACAAGTACTTTCGGGTGCTCCTCCCAGGACCAGATCGGGCCCTATATGCGCAGGCATTTATCATGTGTTTTGACATCCACTCTTGTTTATATAGCCAATATAGAATTTCAATAATCAAGCTTGTAGACACGTATGACAACTTTGATAGAATAGAGTCCAAAATATGACAAAGGACATAGAATGGCGATAATAACGGTATAATCACGATGTCGATAAAACTAGGTAGAATATGGTTCCCTTAACTTAGGTACCATGACAAATCAATATGGACATTCTTTATATAGAATTGAGGTCCACATGAACATAAGATCAAGCAAGATACCCTCATTCTTATCATAGAATTGGGGTTTACAAGAATGACACGATATGGCATGATATCATCATCCCATCAAGAATTTCTTATGATATACTCTTTGTATAATCATAAGGGCCGGTATACCATGTTTCTTTAGATTGACATGGCAAAAACTGTGTAATGGGTTTTTAGGGTACAACCAGCTCAGTCGGCCTTGAGGGAATCCAAGGCTACGAGGAGTCTTACGGAGGTCTCTATGACTAACTCGCTAGTCCAAAGGAACGGAATGTCCAATGGAGAGCTTGTATGTCAATGAGAGTTGAGTGTGATCGATAAATCAACATGAAACGTGGGACTATACTCACGGAGTGGAGAATAGTGCCGATATATATATATATATATGTATAATATGAAACCATCGGTAATAGAATCAGGATAAAATCAGTTTACAGTAAAATAACGACTTAAGTAAAGTCGTGTATTGAATAATTAACGCCTAACAGAAGGGCGTTTACATATATTGCCAATTTGCAGAATTTCCATTATTTCATTAATTTATCAAAAACACGCCTTCCTGGGGGCGTTTCTTCTAAGTTGACGACTGCAGAGGCAGGCGTCTCATCATTTACATATTCGACAGGATATAATTATTCTCAGAAATTTATCAAAAACGCGCCCTTGGAAGGGGCGTTACTTTCTAATTCCATTTTACAGAATATGTGAATTTCAGGATTTTAACAGATACACGCCCTAGGAAGGGGCGTTACTTTTCAGATTCACGCCTTGTACTGGGGCGTTAGAATATGGAAAACGACTTTGTCCAAGTCGTGAATTTCAAGGGATTTACGATATTTAATAATAATATTTCGAGAGACAGGAGACATGTCATGGCAGTAAAATTTAACAGGAATTCACAGAGTCATGCAAGATATTAAAAATCAATATTTCATATGTATTGTAATTTTTAAAACAGGATCAATTATTAATCACATGCGATTCTTATGAAATTAACGCCTGCGTAGAGGGCGTCAAATATTAATTGACGACCACTAGCATGGTCGTTTCTTTTAAATTAGCGCCCTAATCAAGGGCGTTTCTTTCAAAATTTTGCAGAAAACGTAATAAAACCTTATAAACAGTATGCATGCCATGCTCATATACGTATGTATAGATATCTTGCATTAATTCTTATTTGGGCTACAATAACTTGAGAAAATCCTACCTTAACAATGGATTTGAAGGTGACAGACACGTGAAGACGTTGATAAGGATAAACTGAATCAGCAGTAGGCAGAGAACCTTTGTTCTTTGGTCGATCCCTAGAGTTTTCCTACAGAGGAATATGAAGAGATATTAGAAATTTCTTCATAAGCTTGGCTGAAGATGGAAGTTTAGAAGAACTTACCCTTGTTCTTCACGATGTCTAGGCTTCCTCAACCTGTAAGAAGAAAAGAGAGTGAAGAATCATTAGTTCTTCGTGTAGGCAAAGCAGAGATCAAAGGAATAGTTTGTTCTTCACGTACCTAGCAGCAGACGTTCGATCAAATGGGTTTTAGGGTTCGATCGAACATGTTATTTATAGGATTTTGAAGTCCTAACAAGAGTAGTGTTTGATTGAGGGTAATATATCCTTAATAGAGTCCTTACTCTAATAGACACTTACTAGATTAGGTTAATCTTTCCTTGGATAAGTTCTGGGTTCGATCGGTTCTCGAACTGAATTAACGACTTTGGTCAGGGCGTCTATTCTTTAATTGACGCCTTACTTTAGGGCGTTTCTTAAAAAGCGCCTTGACAAAGGGCGTTTCGTGTTTTAAAACACGCCCAAGATAGGGGCGTTTCTTTTACTTACCCATTTGGTCGTATGAGAACTGACGACCGCATATGTGGGCGTCCTTTCTTTAGTCACGCCATGGATAGAGGCGTTTCTTTATAAATTAACGCCTTAATAAGAGGCGTTATTTTTAATTTTGCTTTACTTCGTCCAATTAACCCTATTCCTTTTATATATTACTTCTGTAATATATATGTTTTAATTCATTTCAATTATTCATTTATTAGGGTTGCTACAAGCGTCAACCTTAAGCATGACATATTCCATACAAAACGTGTTAGACCTTGCATGCAGAATGCTCTAACTGACAAATGCATAAATGTCTTAGCAGTCAATCTGACTAAAATGATTTCATCAAAATAGGAAGTGCTACAGGAGTCAACATAAAGTCAACAGTAAAGTCAACATAGTTAACTAAACTGATGCCAATCATTCAAAACACACAGACTCCTAACGAAAATTATGTTCAGAGGAGTTAGACCATTTCGTCTCCAGACATCATCAAATCAGGAGACACAACAATCTCCCCTTTTTGATGATGGTAACAGTTTATATTAGATGTATTTTGCTAAAAAGCATTCAGTTCAAATATGCAGTTATTAAACATGTAATGCAAGCTAATGCAGATGCATATGCAACACAATGCCAAATGCCAAATGACCTATGTAGCACAATACCAAATACCAAAGTCTGAAACCAAAATACAGACAAGACAGCTCTCTCCCCCCCTTTGACATCAGCAAATAGGAAGGGAGGTAGACAAAGAGTAGTCTCAGAAATGGTCTCCCCTTTTGCTACGACAGATATACACTCACCCTTCTAATGTAATCTCCCCTTTGATAACAACAACTGGATTAAAGGGGAGTTAATGCAAAGCAACCCTTTGGTTTGAACAGAGGTGACCCTTCATCTACCCGGTCATTGATGCGAGTGGGTGCATTTTTCTGTTAGGATTTGAGTTGGGACGTCTTCATATGAAATCAAGAGGATGTATTAATCTAACTTTGGGTCATAGTTTCATTGAATTTCATCATTCCTGGCCCGAGTTATGATTTTGCATATATTATCATTTATTTTCCCTTGTTCCAGGCGTGACCTTTCGGTACCCCGAGGTAATCCGGGCATAACTCTAGCATCCAGGCAGTATTTGGACTCAACCTCAATGTAGAAGTTGTAGATAACATCCCATTCAGAATTATGGCCTTAGTTTCAGGTCATTTAATTAACCATAGATGAAGTTATGAATTTCTAATTAATTCCATTCGAATTCTCCTAACAGTCACACCTCTTCGTGATAGCTGGTAGCAAAAGGGCTCAGAACCTTGGGTTCCGATGCGAATTGGGCTTCCACCCTAATAGAAGAGATTGGGTTAAGAGCCCAAGATTTCTAGTGAGCCTAGTTTCATCCCATTTGGTTGACTGTGGACAAAGATATCCTTATTTTAACGGGTGACTCCGTTTTCTGTAATTGTTTCAACCAATTATCTCAAACTCCCTCTTACCCCCTATTAGGCCTATTTTTCAGAAGTTATACTCTTCACCGAAGTTATTCCTTACCCAATGTTTGTTGCATGGGCTTTGGTTTCACCAAATTCTGATCTTCCAATGTTAAGTTACGAATTTTCTAATGGTTCTTCAACAATCTGTCTAGATTTCTAGCTCATTGAGTTCATAGGCCCGAATTATACACAATTGGGTCAAGGCCCAATTGGTGGTCATAACATCCTCTCCCCCTTAAAATAATTTCATCCTCAAAATTAACTCGAGAAATTTCTTCTTTACGAAAAATTACTCACAAATAGTTGAGGGTATTCGTAGCACATCTTGTCTTCCGGCTCCCATGTTGCTTCCTCAGAATGAGAATTAATCCATAACACCTTCACCAGCCAAATGGTTTTATTCCTCAATACATGTTCCTTCCAGTCTATGATCTCGCTAGGCAACTCCACATACGACGGATCTGCCCGAACCTCCAGGGGCTCATACTTTATAACATGTGAGGCATCCGGGACATACTTCCTGAGCATGGAGACGTGAAAGATCAGATGTACATGTGACAGAGCGGGCGGAAGTGCATATCGATAAGCCAACTCGCCGACCCTTTGCAAAATCTCAAAAGGCCCGATGTTTCTTGGATTGAGCTTGCCCTTCCTTCTGAACCGCATGACTCCCTTAGTAGGAGACATCTTTAGGAACACATGGTCTCCTTCTGCAAAAATTAACTCTCTTCGTCGCTGGTCTACATAACTTTTCTGACGGCTCTGGGCTGTGAGGAGTCGCTGCTTGATCAAAGATATCTTCTTTGAGCAGCCTTGTACCAACTGTGGTCCGAATAGCTACTTTTCTCCAGCTTCATACCAACACACCGGTGATCTACATGGCCACCCATAGAGTGCTTCATAAGGTGCCATTCCGATGGTAGAATTATAACTATTGTTGCATGCAAATTCCATTAGGGGAAAATGATCGTCCCAATTCCTCCTCCACTCAATACTGCATGCCCTCAGCATATCTTCTAGAGTTTAGATAGTGCGCTCGGATTGCCCATCGGTCTGAGGATGAAATGCCAAGTTGAGTCACAGTTCTGTCCCCATAGTCTGTTGCAAACTCTTCCAGAACCTCGCTGTAAATCGAGGGTCTCGGTCAGAGATGATAGATAAAGGTGCACCATGTAATCGAATGATCTCAGCGATGAACAGTTTCACTAAGGATTCGATTGGAGTCTGCTTGTTGACGGGCAGAAAGTGTGCAGTCTAGGTGAATCTATCCACGATCACCCATATGGTATCATGCTTCCTCCTAGTCATGAATAGACCAGTCACAAAGTCCATGGTGATTTATTCCCATTTTCATTGTGCCATCTCAATGGTCTGGAGAGGTCCGCCAGGTCTTTGATGCTCAATCTTCACCTGTTGGCAAGTGAGACATTTGGACATGAACTCCGCTATGTCTCACTTCATTCTTGGCCACCAATACATCCTCTTCATGTCTTGAAACATCTTAGTGCTTCCAGAGTGGATGGAGAACTTTGACCTGTGAGCCTCCTACATCAATTCCCTTTTCAATTCCGCATCATTTGGTACACAGATCCTTTCTCGGAATGTGATTAGCCCATCGATTCCCACATGAAAGTCCTCATTGTTCAGCAGTTTCTGTAATGCCATATCCTGCTTTTGTACCTCGGCAATTCTATCTAAGTATGTAGGTCTAGCTGACAACCCAGCCAAGAGATTGAATTGCTTCCTTTTTTTTGGGTCATGAATCAATCACACCCTTCATCATATTCCATTCTCGATGCAAGCTCAATGCCATCAATTTACGGCTGAGAGCATCTGCCACCACATTCACCTTGCCTGGATGGTATTGCAAGGTGAAGTCGTAGTCCTTCAATAGTTCGACCCACCTTCGTTGCCTCAAATTGAGTTCCTTCTGAGTGAATATATATTTGAGGCTCTGATGGTCAATGAAGACCTTGAACTGAACTCCATATAAATAGTGTCTCCAAATGAGCAAAGCATGGACCACTGCTGCCATTTCAAGGTCACGAGTGGAGTAATTCTTCTCATGGTCCTTCAACTGTCTCAAGGCATAGGCAATCACTCGGCCATTCTGCATTAGTACATAGCCGAGGCCGATCCTGGAGGCATCTGTATATACAGTGAAACCATCATTCCCTTGGGGGAGTGCCAACACTAGGGCTGAAGTCAACTTTTCCTTGAGCATCTGAAAACTATCTTCACACTCTGCTGACTAGATAAATTTCGCTCCTTTCTTGGCAACTTGGTCATTGGGGATGCAATGGTGGAGAAACCTTTAATGAACCAGCAGTAGTATCCAGCCAGACCAAGGAAGCTTCTAATCTCCATCATTGTCTTTGGTGCTTCCCACTTTGTTACTGCTTCCACCTTGCTGGGGTCCATACATATACCGTTTCTGGATATGACATGTCTGAGAAACATCACCTGGTCTAGCCAGAATTCACACTTACTAAATTTGGCGTAGAACTTGTTCTCCCTGAGAGTCGGCAGAACCACTCTCAGATGCTGCCGATGTTCCTCCTGACTGACAGAATATATCAGGATGTCTATAATGACTACAACAAATCGATCTAGGTAAGGGCGGAAGATCTTATTCATCTGCTCCATGAACATGGCAGGTGCATTGGTCAGTCCGAATGGTACTACTAAGAACTCGTAGTGACCATACCGAGTCCTGAAGGCCATTTTCGATGCATCTTTAGGCTTGATTCTGATTTGATGATAGCCCGTCCTTAGATCGATTTTGGAGAAGACCTTGGCAGATGATAGCTGGTCAAATTTTTCTTCAATCCTTGACAGAGGATATGATGGGGGCATCACTTACCCCTCCACATTTTGTGAAGCTCTGATGGATCGTCGGTTTGCGCCATTGTGTTCTCCACATTTTTTTGAGTCAATCCGTGTAATTTTCATATTTTATTTGAGTCATAAACTATGTAATTTTTCCTTTATTTGAGTCGGTACCTAGGTATCAGGGTCATTTACCCAAGTCTTGAGTCATGTGGTTAACTAAGTAGTTTAATGGGCCCAACTAATGGGATAGGCCCAAGGGCGCCCTCTCTGGTCTATCTGGTCATTGTCCCAATTGTCGAGAGTCAGTATGGTCATGTGAAAAGTCTAGTCCCTATAAATACCCCCCTTCACCCCCTCATTTGTAATGTTTTGGTCAATCAAAAAAATTGAGTGTTCTAGTGCAATTGGAGTGGATTCTCCATCTCTCTCTCCCTCTCTCTCTCTAAGGGGTGGATTCCCCTCTCTCTCTCACACTCTCTCTCTCCCCAAGAGGGGGTGCCCCTTTCTCTCTCCTCCCCTCCCAACCATTTCTCTCTGCGTTCCCTCTCCATTAAAGATACTCCAACTCCTCACAACCCCTCTCTTTACTCCACCCCATCCCCAAGGTAGCCTCCACCTATCCCCACTCCACCCTCCACCCTCCAACCACCAACCACCCACTCCCCTTCCCCAAGCACCTCTCCCATCTCCCAAGGGAGAATTCTCCACTCCCCAAGCATCCTTTTCCCTTCCCCACACACCTCTTCCCACCCCCAAGACAAGAAATTAATCCCACCCTTAAACCCATTTTCAAATACTCCTTCCCTATCCCCTCCTAACACCAAACTCGCAACTTCCCCTCCCTCCACCTGCTAGAGCTCCTTCCATCCCCCATTTTACCACTCCCTCACCTTGGATCACCACCTCCCAGACCCCCTCACAGCCAAGGTTCGCCCCACACTCATCCACCCCTATTTCGCCCCCCGTCCTACTCCATTTCCCATCGGCAGGTTGCAGCTCCAGCAGCAGTTCACAGGCAGCAATATAGGGTCCTGGAAGTAGCGTCGTCTCTGGCCCTTACTTGATCCTTCTGGTGGCAAGTCATATACCTATGCATAGATCGTCTAGAGAGGTTTCCAGGCGAGGTGGTTTCGTCATTGTCCATGCACCGAGCTGCCCGTGAGAGCGATTCTTCCTCGACTACGCAGAACCACTCAGGCTGAGAACCAGAGCTCTAGATCAAGTTCGACCATGGCCACTCCCTTGCCGATCTGGGCGCGAAACATGGCTGAGGGCTTCTCCTTCAAGTCCTCTCCCATCCCCAAGAAGCAAAACTAATTTTGGACCTCGGCATCAAAAGTTCCAAATTTTCCATTCCAAGTGCGTCAGGTCAGTTTTCTTGAGCCAGAACCGACACATCTCTGTTGTTCGGGCCTTCACAATCAGCATCGACATCTGTCGATGGTGCCATTGGTCTCGACGGAAAGAAGAATCATCCACGATCGCATCGGTATCAGCCTCGCCTCCAACAGAGCACGGGACTGTTCGTGGTGCCCCCGTCTTCTAGCAACAACACCCTAGGAGCAACCAGAACCAGCGTGGCCCAGCCCTGTTCCAGGCTCTGCCCTGGCCAGCAGCATCGTCAAGAAATTCCAAGAAAATTTAGGCATCTTTCTGGGTAAATTCAGAGAATTTTGGCACGTGCTGCAGCCTATTCGGAGTTCGGTAGTGATCGTGGCGGCACCATCTTCGACTGTCTATCCGGCGGTTCCAGAAGCTGGCAGCACCGGCGGAACTCGGCACAACGGTTTTCTAGCTTCACTCCCACTCCCCGCCTAGCCGGCTTACAGCCCCTCCCTACGTGGAGGTAGTGTTTGATTTTAAATCTCTTAACCCTCACCCCGAGATCCCTCCTCTGCGAGGGCGTAGTGCTTGTACTAGCAGGTCAGCGGCTGAAGCGTCATCGGTGCGGCATGCGGATAGCCCACGCTTCCCTGCTCCCCCACGTCTCCGATCGGGATTGGTGTATTCACGCCGATCAGATGAGCTTCGGAACACTTCTCTTTGTTTGCCCTTAATTGCTTAGTTTAGTATTGTTTTTGGTTGCTCCGTCGGCGGTAAGAGAGTGCCCGATCCCGAATTTGCTTATAATTGAGCGACCACCGCGGAGTGAGTTGAGAGAGCGACCCTACAACCAATGCCCTTGGCGTGCAGGCCGCCAGAGGAATTGGGCATCCCGGGCCCTTAGGGGTCCATCCCAAGCTAGCCAATTCCCCGAAAAGGTGAGGTCCCACTTCGGACCCTCTCCACCATCACCGATTTGCCTACGGGCCCTAGTGTGCGCCAAGCGGGTGAGTCCGCTCGAGTGAAGTTGTCGGTCCGTTGCATTGCTTGCTTGCTAGGTCCGAGCGATCTTCGGTCTTGTGACTATCACCCCCAAGGTGGTGTCACATCAAGTGGTATCAGAGCAAGTTTTAGACTTGTCTCTACTAAGTCTAGTCCTTGGGCATTGCATTGTCATTGAGTCTAGAAGGATCACCCCACCCCCGCTCCACTACCCCCTTCCCAAGATGAATGCGTGGGATAAGCTTGTCATAGGGATGTTGAAGGAGCGAGCCAAGTCACCCACAGCCTTCTACCAAAAATATGGCCCATGCGTGTGGCCGTCACCCTCCGTCCCTTACCCCACCAAGCATGCCACTTCCACCCTCCACGGGAACCCCACACTCTACCAATGATCCCTCAACCCCCCTAACCTCATGTCATCACACCCTCCAGCTCCACCAACCCAAACTCCTACCAAAATCATCCATGCTAGAGACACAAGTTTGGCCATGGAAGTCCCAAAGAACGAGGGTGTTTGTTTCAACATTACCCATCCACCGAAGGACACCCACACTCAAACTAAGGAGAGACAAACCCCTAGTTTCCCACCCAACCATAAACCCCACCTAGAATTAACTCTCCCCTTCAATGGACTAGTGATCATAGGAGAACCTCTAGTCAAGTGGCTAAAGAAAGGCCCAATCCCAAGGTCAAGTCCATACCACCAAACCATGAGTCATCCATCCCAAGTTGTAGCCGTCCGACCTTCCCCTATTACTCCCGTGTTCACCATGGGCCAATGCACTAGTGAGGTCCTCATGTTCCTTCTCACATTTGGCATCTCTATCCCATCCCAAGCCAATGACAGCCCACGAAAGGAGCCCAATCATCCTAAGGCTATCATTATCCCATCTATCTTATGGTGGAAGAAGGCCCCTTACTCATTGGGGAACACCTCACCTTGGCCAACCTAAAGGAAGAAGCCACCTTATCCGGTCATACTTTCTTTGATCCCTTTGACCCCACCGGGTGGGAGCCATGGCACCAATATAACTCCCTCCCCTCCTACCATACAATCAACCACCCAACACATCACACACCCACACCCATATGTCCATTTGACCCACACCCCTCCTTGGGAATGAGCCGTATGCCTCCCTATGTTTCTCCCCAATCAATAGACCCACAATGGTAATGGCTCCGCTAGCTAGCAAAGACTCATCACACCTAGGAGAGCTTGTTGATTAGGTATCTACACACCAAGTATGGGAAGAGACCCACTTCCCCAAGAATCCGTCCTTCCTTGATCCATTTGATCCCTTCCTTTGGGCCCCCCAAAACCCACCATCCTCATCTCGAGTCCCCCAACAAGTCCTACCCCTCACCCCATGTCAAATCTATTGCACCAACCCCTCCTTCCTACACCTACGCTCGGGAAGGTAGAACTTAGCGTTTGGGTAGAGTTGTATGGTAGGCTCATCTCTGGGTGTCCCGGTCCCCCTTCGGCAATCAACATTGTTAGGAAACACATGCATGTTAAGACCACATTTGGATGCCCTGGTCTTCCAACCTTTGATAGGGAGTCCATGCATGATACGGCCACATTTGGATGCCCCGACCCCCAAAGATAGTCATTGTGAAGTCAAAGCATGAAGAGAGCATTCATGGATGCCCGGGACACCCAGCATTTTCCACCCCTTTGCATGATAGGTTCACCTATGGCTGCCCTGGCCCACCTAGGTTCATGAAGGTCCATGTGACATCAAGGCATGATCGGTCCACCTATGGTTGTCCCGGTCCACCTATGACATCAATGCATGATAAGTCTACATTTGGCTGTCCCAGTCCACCTTTGCATATCATACATTTCCCCCTCACACCGCATCGTAGAACATGGCATGAGTATTTAAGTAGGCAACAAGCAACGAGCGGTGAGAATCACAAGAAGCGGGCAAAAGGTCGTGAGTGCCACTTGGAATTCCAAGTTGGTAACTTGGCGATGATGACTTTGGAGTGGCTCTTGTTGTGTAGTGGATAGCGGATCTAGAGGGGAGGGGTGAATAGATCAGCCCCACTTTTCGCAATGCGGCCCTCTATATAGCTAGTTAGAATGAATTACCGCGGAATAGAAACTAGCTTCCAAGAACGCTATGATTCACTTAGCAAGATATATAATAATTCGATCCTAAGCATGCATCTAGAACGAATCAATCACACAAGAAAACCACACTAGACAGGATTTTTAAGGTGGTTCGGACTGAATCCTCAGCCCTACGTCCACCCCTCACCAAAACCCGGTGAGGCTTCACTTGTGCAGCGCACAGAACCGCAAATCGGAAACCACCGATTGCCTTCCTACTCACCACCTTGTAGGGATGTCAACCACAAATTGGAACACCCTCCAATTGCCTTCCTACTAACCACCGGTAGGGATGAATCATACTTTCAATGTTTTAACAATAATGAAAATGAAACAAATGTGAATGAACTAAGACAAGAGATTGGGTTATGAGTGAAAATGAATTGGCCCTTGTATGAAATGTTGATCAGCAACAAGGCTCCTCTTGGCTTCAACTCAATCTTCTTGATTCACCCTTTATTGGATGAATGTTCTTCACGGAGTACTGTTCACGTGAACAGTACCTCTTCCTTCAATTCTTCTCTCTTGATCTTCTCTTTGAATTTCTTTGAATGAATGAAGGAGATGATGAAGCTACCTTGAATCTTGATTGCTTCGTTAGCTCCTAGGAGTTTGAATGCTTGAAAGATCACCTTGGATGAGCTTGAAAGAGCTTGAATGGATGTAGATGATTTCCCTTGAAGAACTTGAATCAAACCGGCTTCCTTGGATCACTTTGATAGCCTTCCTTTGATGTAATCTTCCTTGAAGTTTGCTGACTTTGATTTGAGCTTGATTCCCCTTTGATTGGATGAAGAACACCTTCACGAACTACTGTTCACGTGAACAGTAGCTCGTCTCCAAGCTCTCTTGCAACCTCCCTTGCAGCCACCCTAGATCTCACAAGAAGCCCCTTGAAGCATTAGGGTTTCTAACCCTCATGTGTTAGTTTTATAACCTTGAATGGTCCATAGATGCCCCCTAGACCAGATCCATAAATCATGGAAGATTAGGTAAGGTTTGATTAAACAAATCCATGGAAAGGGGCTAGCCACGAGGTTGATTTCGATGTCAAACAAGGCTGCATCGGGGCTGGCGGTCGACCGGAATTCATGGGCCGGTCGACCGGAACCTACTGCAGCCAGAACTTTTCGGCTCTGGCAAAACCGGTCGACCGGAATTCATGGGGCGGTCGACCGGAATGTCACAGACCCCGAATCTTTTGGTTCTGGGAAATTCGGTCGACCTAGCTACAGTGCCGCCGGTCGACCTAAAGCTACAGTAAATTCCAGATTAACACAATTCAGCCCCAAATGTCATTGTAACCCTTCCGAACTATGTGGCATCAAACTCCTTTGATCTTGGGGAATATATATTGAGTGTTTTGGCCTGCAAAATCATATAAAAAGGATTAGAACTTTAGCTCAATAATCCATATAATAATGTATGAATACACATATGAAATCTCATGAATTAGTTATATGTGAACACTTTGAATCACAAGTGTTCTGGGCTAAAGATCAAGAGATAAGAGCTCAACCACCCCAAGTAAAATATCCATGAAACACACTCATGGAATCTCATTAACAAGAAGGATAGAAAAGCTCATTCTCAAATTAACCATCCATATCAAAAGATCAAGTTCATATGACAATGAATTTAAACGAATGGATGATCATCATGTAACCCAAAGTTTCAAGAGGGATGTGAGCATTCAAGAACCACATGTTCCTTGGTATTAATGCAATGTGAAAACATATAATGCACGTTGTGAATGGGCATCATGAAACCAAAGACATGGAGAGTGATAAACAACAATGACTCATAGTGTTAAGCCATTATCAAAACCAAGAATACCACAGAACTCATATGACTATAGCATGATGTCGAATGACCCAAGAGACCACAGAATGACTCAAATGACCTCAGGGACACAACATTCTCTCCCTTTTTGATGATGGCAACACTGTGAGTCATTATGTGATATGAATGTCTAAAATGGCACAAGTTATAACAAATGCAGATATGAATGCTATGCAATATGAATGCTAGCAGTTATGCAAGCCCCATCACATACACATATGAGATGCAAAGTGAGCAATGGATTCTCCCCCTTGGACTCTCCCTTTTGACAACGTGATAACGCTTACAAAGGACTCACACAAAGAATTCTCCCCCTTTGTCAACAGCAAAAAAGGAGTGATAAATGAAAATGTCTGTGAGACTAGAGCTGAAAGGAGTGAAGAGCAAGCCATTATATGCAAAACTGAAGCATGCCATGAGCAACATATATGGTTCAAAGCTAATGAAATCAGTGATCATCAAAAGAGTTCGAAAAGTAGCTACATCCAAGATTTAATAGAAATGAACCAAAGGTGCATATCATGGCAGTGTTTAACCGTCCCATGTCGGATATATCCATATTCAATAACGACAAAGGGAATAACACCAAAACTAGTATTGAGGCTAAACAATCATGACTAGAGCATGGAATTGTATGATTGAAGCAAGAGGTTTCATATTTTGATTTTCAATATTTTAGTATTGGAAGGCACATGACTCATATTTTACGAGCAATCAAGTCTAGTACATGTCGCCTAGCCGTAAGAATACACGTTGTTTAGACGCCAGTATTCCTAGGTATTTGGCAAGACTGACTGTAATGCCTCAAAATGAACAGAGATAGCAGAGTCGCGTCATGACATATCCGATCTCATTTCTATGATGAGAAGATATATTTCTCAGCAATTATGCTAGTGCTCTGCCTAGAGTCCAAATATAAGTAAGACAGAGATAATAGAGGCACATCACGACATATCATTCGTCACTTGATGTGATGACGTGACATATTTCTCCATGCAACAATATCATTGCTCTGCAAATAGATTTTCAAGAAGTCCAGCTCATCAAGATGTTTAAAAATAATACTAAGCTCTAGAGTATCACCAAGATTGTCATGAAGTCTGGATTTTCAGATATCAGGATAGTCATTCAAAGCATAATATGCAATCTTTAGTTAAGGTCTATTAAAACCATAGAACATAAATGATTTCAAAACGAATATTTCAGAGCTGCAAGGAAATCATTAAATCTGAACCATTTTCATTGATTGGACAATCATGAGGGCATATAATAGAAATCTCTTACACCATATATTCGACAATCTCAGGAGCTCAAACCAGACTATAAGCCAAGAAGTAGATTGCAAGAGGTTAAGAGAATCAGCAAAACTCACCCTACAGATATGCAATGGATGCGCGAAGGAGTTATATTTGCAATCAAGTTGAATGACAAATGAGGTCGGCCTAGTCACTCATGAAGGTGCCAGAAATGAAATGTATGACCCAACCCATGGTTGTACACTTATTAAATGCAACAGAATGAAGATGAAATATATGCATGAATGCTGCACAAGGACAACTCCCCCTTACTATATGGCCTATATGCGACATTGACGCATGGTACTTGGCGGAGGTGAAACCTCACGCATATTGAGTGCTTCGTGACAAGCATAACTTGCCCTTCCATACATCAACAGTTGATATACCATGGCCATGCGAGAATGATGCTACACAAACCATACAATGCATTATGAACATGAACTCAATTCATTATTATGCAACTACATGCAATGCAACACCATATGCAAAAAGACATGTTGACATATAAACAATGCATGAATACCAACGTGTAAACACACAACTAATTAACAGGATTATCATTTCAAATTCTTATTGGCCTGAGGTCGGCAAAGACCAAGCTCTCTTCTGAGTGTTGAAAACCTGTCATTACACAAGGGCTTGGTAAAGATATCAGCAATTTGATTAGATGTATCAACAAAATGTAGTTCAAAATTTTTCTTACCGACCTCATCTCTAATGAAGTGATGCCTAATCTCAATATGCTTAGTCCTAGAGTGCTGGACTGGATTTTTTGCAAGGTTGATAGCACTAGTGTTATCACACAGAATCGGGACACAACCAAGATCCACCAAGTAGTCTTGGAGTTGGTGTTTAATCCACAACACTTGGGTGCCACATCTCCCCGCAGCAACATATGCTACCTCCGCGGTTGAGAGGGCTACCGAGTGTTGTTTCTTGGAAGCCCAAGTAACTAGACACCCGCCTATAAACTAGCAATAGCCACTAGTACTCTTACGATCCAGCTTGCATCCAGCGTAATCTGCATTAGAATAAGATATAAGAGTTAAACCACATGATGATGGATACCACAATCCCAAATCTTGAGTGCCGGCAAGATATCGAAGGATACGTTTGACGGCAGTCAAATGGGATTCTCTAGGACTAGCTTGAAATCTAGCACATAGGCAAACACTAAACTGGATATCTCGTCGGGATGCAGTCAAATAAAGTAAAGAACCAATCATACCTCTATAGACCTTTGCATCCACCAATTTACCATTTTCATCGAATCTAGTGATGTTGTGGTGCTCATAGGAGTTGCAATGATTTTGCTGTTTGCCATGTCAAATCTTTTCAATAGCTCTTTATGTATTTGGCTTGACTTATGAAGCACCCATCGTCTCCTTGGTTGACCTGCAAACCGAGAAAGAATTGAAGTTCTCCCATTAGGCTCATCTCAAATTCGCTAGTCATGAGGTTAGCAAATTCCTCACACATTTCTGATTTTGTAGAACCAAACACAATATCATCAACATAAATTTGAACAATCAAGAGGTTCTTACCTTGCTTCTTGGTGAAGAGTGTTTGATCTACCTTACCTCGTGTGTACCCTTTTTCAATGAGGAACGAGCTTAGTCTTTCATACCAAGCTCTTGGTGCTTGCTTAAGTCCATAAAGCGCCCTATCTAGCTTGTATACAAAATCTGCATTGTTAGAGTTCTCAAAGCCAGGGGGCTACTCAACATAGACTTCTTCTTTGATCAAGCCATTCAAGAAAGCACTTTTGACATCCATTTGATATAGCTTTATCCTAAGGGAGCATGCAAAGGCAAGTAAAATTCTGATGGCTTCGAGTCTAGCAACAGGGGCATAAGATTCATCAAAGTCTACCCCAAACTCTTGATTATACCCTTGAGCCACCAATCTAGCCTTGTTTCTTATTATCTTGCCATCCTCACTTAGTTTGTTCCTAAAAACTCATTTAGTGCCTATTACAGATTGTGATGAAGGTCTAGGAACAAGATGCCAAACTTTGTTTCTTTCAAACTGGTTTAACTAGTCTTGCATGGAATTTATCCAGTTTTCATCTTTTAAGGCTTCATCAATATTTTTGGGTTCATGCTGCGAGACAAGAGCAAGTTGATCTAATTCTTCCACAATTTTAAAATGTGACCTTGTTCTAGGTGGGTCATTCAAGCTGCCAATGACATTCTCCAAGGATGATCCTTATGAGTTCTAATGTTTGTAGAATCGTTACCTTCTCCTGGAGCTTGATCCCTTGCATTGCTTGATTCGGCTAGGTCACCATCTTCTTTTATTTCTTCTTGTGGAGGATCACTCTTGTCCTTTATGCTTAGGAATTCCCCATCTTCATCGTTTTTCCTGCAAGAGTTATCATTGTTAGAATCATGATATTCGTCAAAGGAAACATGGGGTGATTCTTCTACAGTTTGACTTTTATGTTATAAATTCTATAAGCCCTAGATCTATCAGAATATCCAAGAAATATACCTTCATCGCTCTTGGGCTCGAACTTATCTAAATCTCTTTTGTCATTATTATGAATGAAGCATTTTGATCAAAACTTTCATATGATGCAGAGAGGGCATTTTACCTTTGAGCAACTCATAGGAGTCTTTTTGGTGTGTGACCTTACCATTGACCGGTTGATAATGTAACATGCCGAGTTTACCGCTTCAGCCCAAAATTCCTTGAAGTTGCCGTTCGGCAAGCATTGTCCTTGCCATCTCTACAAGTGTTCGATTCTTCTTTCAACTACACCATTTTGCTCGGGGTTCTTGGTGAAGAGAATCGGTGTGTAATCCCTTCAGCCCTGCAAAGATTATAGAAATCAGTATTCTCAAATTCACCACCATGATCAGATTGAATCTTGGAAATTTTAAACTCACCGTCATGCTTTATCTTCATGTAGAGTGCCTGAAACTCTTCAAAAGCACCATTTTTGTGTGTGAGAAAGAAAACCCATGTGAACCTAGAAAAGTCATCCACCAAGACATATCCATATTTTCTACCACTTAAACTAGCAGTTCTGGTTGGACCAAACAAGTCCATATGAATTAGCTCGAGTGGTTTGGATGATGTATTTTAGATCTTCCTTGAATGATTTTCTAGTTTGTTTACCTAGGGCACATGCATCACACAACTTTTTTTCTTGTTTAAAGATAGTTCAGGCAAACCTTTCACCATTGAATGCTTCAAGAGTTTATGCAAGACATTGTAGCTAGCATGTCCTAGTCTACGATGCCATAACCATGCAAGTTCAGATTTTGGTGCAGCAAGACAAAGATTTGCATGAGCAGGATCATCTAAGTCAATCATGTAGACATTGTTGACTCTCTTACCAGAAAATTTTACCTTGTCAGATTTTGGTTCAAGAATTTTACATGCATGAGAGTCAAACAATACTTTATGACCTTTATCACACAATTGACTTATGCTAAGCAAGGTTGTATTTCAATTCTTCAACTACAACACATTTCCAATGGAGTTGGAGAGGTTCTTACCTACATTACATGTTCCAATGATTTTTCCTTTGTTGTTCCTCCAAATGTGACGTATCCTCCTTCCTTTTCCTCCAAGAGATAAAATTTTGATTTGTCTCCGTCATGTGTCTTGAATAGCCGCTATCAAGGTACCACCTGTTATGCATGGCTGCAAGACACTCCTGCACAAAGAATTAAGAAATGGGGTTTGGAACCCAGCAAAACTTGGGTCCCACCAACTTCTTCAAGTTTTCAAAACATGATACCATCTCTTCGGAATCCAAACCTTTCTAGCATTCATGTTTTCTTTGCTTAATGCAGGAATTTTCTTTTCAACTTTGACATTCATTTTCTGTTTGGAGGTTCTTTATTGAACTTTGTGAAAGTTTGAAAAGGCTTGCTTCTTAAACCATTGAGGCCGTTGGCTGGTTTTAGATTGAAAATGATTATTTTGCCACCTAGGGGATTGGTGCACACAGAAATCACAATTACCCCACAAGTGAGGTGGTGTTGGCCTAAGTGATGGAGCACCCCAGTTATAGTGATACCTAGAAGGCTGAGCAGGTAAAGGCCAAGAATGTGTTGACCTATGCTGCTGGGAAGATTGGCCTTTCTTAGGCTTTTGGGCAGTCTTCTTGGGGATTTTGGTGATTGCCTCTTCAATCTTTTCTTTCCCTTTCTCCTTTTATTTTTGCTGGTTTTGTGTGGGAATTGTGTTCGAGGTGGAGGCTTCGGAGATGAAATGAATGTAACAGTTTTGAGCCCAATTGGCCTTTTGTTTGTTGGTTCAAAACCTAACCCTTCCTTGTTGAAGTTCATTCTAGTACCTAGCAATGCATCTAGGTTTTCTCTTCCATCCACAAATTTTTCTAAAGATTGTTGTTTATCCTTCAACTCTTTTTGTAGGTTTTCGATATTTTGAAGAAGTTGAATGTTACTTGTTTGACAGCTTCATACTTTTCATTGCTCAATTTACTATCTTTTTCATAGCTTTGCATTTTGAGCTTCATGCTATCAATTTCATTTCTCAAATCCTCATTTTCAGTTTCCAAGTCAGCCATTTCTTTTCTTCCTTCCTCCAAATCTCAATCATCTTCTTAAGATCTTCAATTTCAGTCTCAAGTAGAGCATTCTTATCATTCGTTTATGATCATGCACAAATGAGTTATTTTCTTTTTCAATGATTTATTCTCCTTTTTGTACATGTTATATTTTTCCATCAGTTGTATGTATGCATCCTCCCAATCATCAGTTGTATAATTTTCAAATGGAGAATTTACCTCAGTTTCTTCATCACCTTTGGCCATAAGGCAGAAATCTTCTTTTTCATTGTCCGAGGAGCTAGTTCCGTCATCACTTTCCTCTTCATCGCTCCATGTGGACACCATGGCCTTGTTCTTCTTCTTGCCCTTCATTTGTCGGCCTTTTTGAATCTGTCGGACAATCATTCTTGAAATGTCCTGTTTATTGCAAGAATAGCAAATGATTTTATCAGGTTTCTTAAAGTTTTCAGAATTAGACTTGAAACCATTTCTTACCTTTGACCTTCCTCTCATGAAGCTCTTACCTTCCTTTCTCAGGAATTTCTTGAACTTACGTGTGAGCATGGCTACATCATCCTCTTCTTGCTCACTTGCCGAATCCTCACCTTCATCGGAAGAGCCTTGACGACTGGGTCCTGCTTTAAGAGCTAGGGACTTTTTCTTAGGTGCCTCAGCCTCTTTGTTCTTGAGGTTGATCTCATAGGTCATCAATGACCCAATGTGTTCATCTACCTTGGTAGTTGCGAGATCTCTTGATTCTTCAACCACGGTAGCCTTTGTGTGCCATGCTGGAGTCAGTGATCTGAGAATCTTTCTTACAATTTCCTGTTCTGAATATTTCTTTCCCAAATCAGTCAAACTGTTAGTAAGCACAGTTAATCGAGCATACATATCTTGAATTGATTCATCAGGCTTCATGCGAACATTTCATATTCAGAAACTAAAATGTTGGCTTTTGTTTCTCGTACCTGAGACGTTCCTTCGTAGATTACCTCTAACTTATCCCACATTAGTTTTGCAGATGCGCAGGTAGCCACTCTTGAGAATTCTACTGGATGGAGTGAGCATTGCATGATGTGTTTAGCATTCCAGTTGACAGTGGATTGCCGTATCTGTTCTTTAGTCCACAAGTCCTCATTATCTGTAAGCTCATACGGACCTTTGCTGATCACTCGCCAAAGTTCGTAGTCTTGGGCGCGAATAAACACCTGCATGCGATGTTTCCAATAAGGATAGTTAGTTCCAGTAAAGTAAGGAGGCCTATTCACAGCATGTCCTTCGGGTAGAAAACCCTTGGACGCTGATCCACCATTTCCCTCAAGGTCGTTGGACCCCATAATGAGAGATTAGGCTCTGATACCACTTGTTGTGTAGTGGACAGCGGATCTAGAGGGGAGGGGTGAATAGATCAGCCCCACTTTTCGCAATGCGGCCCTCTATATAGCTAGTTAAATGAATTGCAGCGGAATAGAAACTAGCTTCCAAGAACGCTATGATTCACTTAGCAAGATAAGCAAGATATATAATAATTCGATCCTAAGCATGCAACTAGAACGAATCAATCACACAAGCAAACCACACTAGACAGGATTTTAAGGTGGTTCGGACTGAATCCTCAGCCCTACGTCCACCCCTCACCAAAACCCGGTGAGGCTTCACTTGTGCAGCGCACAGAACCGCAAATCGGAAACCACCGATTGCCTTCCTACTCACCACCTGGTAGGGATGTCAACCGCAAATTGGAACACCCTCCAATTGCCTTCCTACTAACCACCGGTAGGGATGAATCACACTTTCAATGTTTAAACAATAATGAAAAGTGAAACAAATGTGAATGAACTAAGACAAGAGATTGAGTTATGAGTGAAAATGAATTGGCCCTTGTATGAATGTTGATCAGCAACAAGGCTCCTCTTGGCTTCAACTCAATCTTCTTGATTCACCCTTGATTGGATGAATGTTCTTCACGGAGTACTGTTCACGTGAACAGTACCTCTTCCTTCAATTCTTCTCTCTTGATCTTCTCTTTGAATTTCTTTGAATGAATGAAGGAGATGATGAAGCTACCTTGAATCTTGATTGCTTCTTTAGCTCCTAGGAGTTTGAATGCTTGAAAGATCACCTTGGATGAGCTTGAAAGAGCTTGAATGGATGTAGATGATTTCTCTTGAAGAACTTGAATCAAATCAGCTTCCTTGGATCACTTTGATAGCCTTGCTTTGATGTAATCTTCCTTGAAGTTTGCTGCTTTGACTTGAGCTTGATTCCCCTTTGATTGGATGAAGAACACCTTCACGAACTACTGTTCACGTGAACAGTAGCTCGTCTCCAAGCTCTCTTGTAACCTCCCTTGCAGCCACCCTAGATCTCACAAGAAGCCCCTTGAAGCATTAGGGTTTCTAACCCCTCATGTGTTAGTTTTATAACCCTTGAATGGTCCATAGATGCCCCCTAGACCAGATCCACAAATCATGGAAGATTAGGTAAGGTTTGATTAAACAAATCCATGGAAAGGGGCTAGGCACGAGGTTGATTTCGAAGTCAAACAAGGCTGCATCGGGGCTGGCGGTCGATCGGAATTCATGGGCCGGTCGACCGGAACCTGCTGCAGCCAGAACTTTTCGGATCTGGCAAAACCGGTCGACCGGAATTCATGGGGCGGTCGACCGGACTGTCACAGACCCCGAACCTTTTGGTTCTGGGAAATTCGGTCGACCTAGCTACAGTGCCGCCGGTCGACCTAAAGCTACAGTAAATTCCAGATTAACACAATTCAGCCCCAAATGTCATTGTAACCCTTCCGAACTCTGTGGCATCAAACTCCTTTGATCTTGAGGAATATATATTGAGTGTTTTGGCCTGCAAAATCATATAAAAAGGATTAGAACTTTAGCTCAATAATCCATATAATAAATGTATGAAATACACATATGAAATCTCATGAATTAGTTATATGTGAACACTTTGAATCACAAGTGTTCTGGGCTAAAGATCAAGAGATAAGAGCTCAACCATCCCAAGTAAAATATCCATGAAACACACTCATGGAATCTCAATAACAAGAAGGATAGAAAAGCTCATTCTCAAATTAACCATCCATATCAAAAGATCAAGTTCATATGACAATGAATTTAAACGAATGGATGATCATCATGTAACCCAAAGTTTCAAGAATGATGTTAGCATTCAAGAACCACATGTTCCTTGGTATTAATGCAATGTGAAAACATATAATGCACGTTGTGAATGGGCATCATGAAACCAAAGACATGGAGAGTGATAAACAACAATGACGCATAGTGTTAAGCCATTATCAAAACCAAGAATACCACAGAACTCATATGACTATAGCATGATGTCGAATGACCCAAGAGACCACAGAATGACTCAAATGACCTTAGGGACACAATACCTGGAACTACTACCACTGGACCTGCTTCTCTTCAAGGAGTGGGAAGATTCGCCCTCCATCCAACTATCAGAATTTTGAACTCCTCCTCTCCCGTGAGAACTTGTGCTCCTCGAGTTAGCTCTCGATATACCTGGGAGGATAAAAGGGACAAGAATTTATAGAAATGGAAGGAGTGCAGGCCAAGATTACCTCCATCACCTTTAATGATAGCCCTCGCGATGAGGCACCTGCCATGCGGTCCAGTGTGTCACTTCACCGCTCGCACAGGGTGATTGATTGGACGAAGAATATGACGACTAGCCCCCTATGTTGTCTAGGGATTCCCTATCATGTTTTGGAGGACGTCCGCAAAACTTGACACAACATCCGGGAGAAGGAACTAGGGCCATCATTATTGACTTCGACGGCAGATTCCCGTGGAAAATGGTCACAACAAGACGCGATTCTCCGCTTGGGGTGGAGTCTCAGCAGACCCATCACATGGGAACAGTGCAAAGGAGAAGAAGTGTAGGGAAGAAGGAACGCATGAGAGAACAAACAAGCAGCAGAAAATCAAATCACTCCATTCATAATTCTACATAAGCTGTCATAAACACTACAATCATAGAGAGGAGGCGGGTCCACTAGCTCGCCAACTCTTGCCATTATCTTCATGCTCGTCCCTCTAGACGTCCCTCTCCTCTCCCCTGAGGTGAGGGTCCCTCAGAAGCCTTCTGGATCCCCGTGCAGCAGCACCCGCCTCGCCTCGTGGTGCCGGCTCCACAGCAATGACTCGCTGCTCCTCCCCTGGCGTGGCGAAGAAGCCACTAGCGGCAAAGCGACCAGACTGGCGCAGTCGCTCCCCGAACTCTCGCGCTCTCTCATACCGTATCTCCATCGCTCCTAGCCTCTGCACCGCGACCTGAAGGCCCAGCTGGAGCTCCCTCACCTGGGCCTCCAAGGCCCTCCTCTCGGCCTGATCTCACTGTCGCTCGGACCTTCTCTCGGCTTTCTCTCTCTCTGTCTCTCTCCTCATCATCTGCAGAAGAACCCTTAACTCCAGGATGTCTGGAGAAGGTCTCTCCTCACCGCGATGTCGCAGCTCTGCTACAGTCGCCACCCAGGCATCACGCTCCTCTTCCGCCCGGGTAGCCCGAGCCACCGCACTGGCAAGTTGCTCCCGGAGGGAGGCAATCTCAAGAAAAGGGGCCGAGGAACTGGAAGATGCGTCGCCAGCCACTCCCACCATCGCTGTCTGCTGGGCACGCTGGAACGAACAAACAACAACCGTCAGCTAAGCTCCACATTTAAAAACAAAAAATGCAGCACTTAGCTTACCAGGAGCGACAGTTCTTGTTGAGTGGCGGCCAGCTGCCGCCTGACCTCGGCTAATTGGGCACGAGAGCCGTTAACGTCGCGCGTATCCCCAGCTCGGGGAAGACCCACGTAACTCTCTCTCTGTTGCCGCAGGAAGTCGGCGCTATCCTGCACCAGTACGCCCCCTTGCTGTCTAGGGAGACGTATGCGCCAGTCTTCAAGCTTCGCCTTGCCGCGACTCTCCTTCCTGACGTGGCTCGGCTCGTCTACACTCGCCCACTCATCGGCCAGGCCCAGGGTCCTCGCCATGTCCTGCACCAAGAAAGAAGGGCCTCGCATCTAACAAAGAACGTGTCCCCTGTCTAGGACGCGTCCATCATTTGAGTACAACACTCGCCGAACCCTTTCCCCCCTTCACACGCCTCGCTTCAAAACTCAAAATAGATCAAAGAAGAGGAAACCGAAGCACTCACCGAGCCGTGTTCACTTCCTTCCGCGCCATTGTGCCCCTCGGGTCCCTCGGGGGCCCGAAAATGCCCTTCCTCCTCCTTGGACGCCGTTCCGTGCTCTGATGCGTCCCTCCTTGCGTGAGGGGTCCCGCGTCCCTCTCCACCTTCGCCGTAGTCCAGACCGCCAAACTCTATCGATCGAGGGGAAGAAGACAAAGACGGGCGAGCGAGTTTCGGCAGAAGGCGGGCTCGTTTGCGGGTAAGGCACGGGAGAAGAAAGGCCACCCGGCGCTTTAAATTTGAATTCGAGGATTAAGACGCGTCCTCGCGCCTAGACGTGCCCAAAAAAGGGGAGAAAGGAAACAGAATCCCCCCGTGCAAAGCGTAGTTCCCCGCTGTTCAGGGCAAGGTCTCGTGGAGCGTGCCTCGAAGGACAAGTGTAAAGAAAGAAAAGTGAGAGAGGAAAGGTACACACAACACAAGAAAGCCATTTTCATTTCATATAATAGTCAAAAGTACATCATGCAGTAAAGAGGGTGGAGTGTACAAGTAACTCTCTAACTCTCGCCATCACCCTCCTAGTCATCTCTCTCCTCCCTCCTCTGACTGGGATCCCTAGGGGGCCTCTGCGACCCCTGTGAATCCTGAGAAGCCGTGCTCGCCTCCCCAGGTGGCACCATGACAGCCTCCAAGGTGCGGCGACGCTCCTCGGCCGAAGAAACTAGAAAGCTGCCCACGGAAAAGGAACCAGACTGACGAAGTCGCGCCCCGCGCTCCTTCGCCCTCTGATACCGCTCCTCACTCTCCCGAAGTCTCCCCTCCGCCGTGCCAAGACTCATTCGGAGCTCCCTCACCTGGGCCTCCAAGGCTCTCCTCTCGTCCTAATCTCGATGTCGCTCTGCCCTCCTGTACTCCCTCTCTTTCTCTAGGATCTCCCTATCCCTCTCCCTCTCTCTCTCTAGGATCTCCCTATCCCTCTCCCTCTCTCTCTAGGATCTCCCTATCCCTCTCCCTCTCCTCTCTCTCTCTCATCGCCTCTCTCCTCGACAGCTCGAGGGCGATCCGCAGATCCAACACGTCACGAGGGAGCTCCTCAGCCTCCCGTCGCCGCTCCTCCTCCAGCTCCACAATCCGGGCGTCACGCTCCGCCACCCGAGCATCGCGCTCCTGCTCGGTACGAACAGCACGGGCCAGGGCCTCCCGAATCTCGGCCACCTGTTGAAGCACGCATGCACCGTGAGAGAGCAGTGATAGAAGGAAAGCAGCTAGAAAGAGGGTCAGCGCCAAGTAGGCACTCACTCGAGCCTCGCGGTCACGCTCGGCCTCCTCGGCCCGAGCCACCGCATACTCCAGCTGCTCCTGAAGGGCAGAGATCTCCGGGGGAGGGCCCCACGAACTGGAACCCGCTCCACCAGTCGTCCCGGCTGCCGCTGCCTGGTGGGCCCGTTGAAACACAGAGCAAATGACAGTTAGAGGCCAAGTATCAAAAATCCAGGTCACAAAAATGCGTTGCATAGACTCACCAGGATCTCCAACTCCTGTCGGATGGCCACCAACGGCCGCCTGGCGTCCGCCAACTGGGCCCTCAGCTCGACGATCATGTTGTCACGAGCATCCTGCATTGCACATAAGTTAGTACCACATGCATATACATATAGAAGGGTGAAGCATTTTCATTTCACTTACCCCTGCCATACCACCAAGGAAGAGGCGGTCCCCGTACGTAGCCCGGTACCGTCTCAGGTAATCAGTACTGTCCTGTACATGGGACACCACTGGGACCCTGCCCTGCTGCCAGTCTTGGTACTGTGCCAGGAAGCGCGTACGCCAGTCCACGATCTTCGCCTTCCCCTTGGTCTTCCGCCCGATGCCGACCGGCTCGTCTACATTGACCCACTCCTGGGCCAGCCCCAACGTCCTCATAACCAGCCTCAACCGAAGCGGCTCGATCTCGTTCAGGCAATGGACCCACACGTCCCGCCTGAAACGAGAAAGACCCGCTAGAACCCAAGGCTGGCCAGCGTCGCCCATGCCCAGGTAGGGTCTCCACACCACCTGCATCACCATACATATATCATGTTAGTTACCATTCAGTCACATACATAAAAACACAAAAAATCATACGCATCATACCATGGCCTCGGGATACTCGCTCAGCTCCCGATGAAGTGACGCCAGCTGGTAGCTGTGTGGTGCCGCTACCACGATCGGCCTCCACTGTCGCGCTAGAGGAACGGCTCTCTTTTTCCCCTGCCTGGCCCTCCCCATCGGAAAGTAGTAATAACTCCACACCTGCATCCATCATACATCATTAGCACGAGTAATTACATATTTAACTACGGTAAAATGCATAAATAAATTGTGTACCTGGAGAAAAGGTGCGAAGCCGCTGACTGTCGTCTCCCTCTCTGAAGTCTGGGAGAGATCAGCAATCAAATGGGCAAGCAGAGCCGCTCCCCACGCGTAGTGCCCCACTCTGTCAAGGTCCGCCAGGATCCCGAGGAAGCGGCAGTGGATGCCGTCACCCATCGTCCCCAGCAGAAAGCGGCCTAGGAAGAAGAAGAGGAACCTCCGGAGGTCTAGATCCACCAGCTCCCGCTCGCTCGGGTCCTGGGTGAAAGCTGCACGGGCATCTCCCTCCAGTCGTGCCAGAAACTCCGCTCCAGTCTCGCTAACCCGCTGGCGCGGGTCGACGAATCCGAGCGCCTCCATAATCTCCACTCGGACGACTACCCTACTGTCTCTGTCGGTCACGCTCGTCTCTAACCATAGCAGGTCCAGGGCACTCTCTCGGTAGTCTGGGTAGGTGACCCCGCTGACCGCCTCTCCGTCAACTCGTAGCCCGGTGATCCGAGCTACGTCTTCAAGCGTCGGCACCATGTGCCCCCAGGGTATCAGAAATGCCCGACTCGGCGCATGCCACCGCTCCCTCAATGCCTGGATAAGAGGAAGGTCGAGCCGAAAGGGCTCGATCCTGAGGAAGGCTCCAAAGCCCATGGCGTCCACACGCGCCCTCTGGAAGTCTGGCAGCCCACGATACGCTGCCACCACTAGAGACCAGCTGATCCGGCCCTTCATCACGCCCTGCACACCACAAAACCAATAGGGCAACACATCAGCAGCATGGATAGTAATAAACAATAACACTGTATATGCTACTTATTTATTTTATTTTATTTTTTATTTTATTTTTAAAAATGTTTATGTTTTTCTTAGAGGCGTCCAACACCTTGGACGCCTCCTCTTTATTTTCTTTATTTTACTTTTAGAAAAACCCAAAAAATAAAAACAAAAATAAATAAAATAATATATATTATCATGGAGGCGTCCCAAGCCTTGGACGCCTCCTTCCCTCACTCCCCGGCCTTCTCCACACAGCCTCTCGTCCGCCCGTTTAGCCCAGTGAACCAATAGAATGGAAGTCTAAGGGGCTTACCGGATCGTGCTCGTCCTCTCCCGCTTCACCAGCACCCGCAGGGTCCTCCACGGCCAAAAGAGGAGCCTCCTCCTCCACGGTAATCTCCTCCGCCACGGCAGCCTCCTCGGCATCATCTCTCAGCCTCCTCGGACGACGAGCCCATCGTTTCCGCTTCTCCCCACCCTGGCTCGGGCCTCCTTGCTCCATTGGAATTGGGAATGGGTCGTTTAGAGTGAACGATTTGTCAGAATGAATAGTAGAAGTGAAAGGGGGGTGAGGCCCCCCTTATATAAGAAAATCCTTTTTTTTTGGGCGTCCAGGCGCCTGGATGCCCCCACTTTTTTCTTTTCTGTTCAAAAATTCAAAAAAAACTTAGGGGCGTCCAGGCGCCTGGACGCCCCCAAACAAAAATCAAAAAAATAATAATAAAAAAGAAATTATAGGGGCGTCCAGACCCCTGGACGCCCCCAAAATAAAAAAATAAATAAAAAATTAAAAAATTGGAGGCGTCCAGGTCCCTGGACGCCCCCATTAAAAATATTTTTTTAATATATATATTTACATATGATCATATTATGAATAAATAGGTACATAAAAAGAAAGAAAACACAAAAATAGAAAAATGGAAAAATAAAATTCATAACAAAGGGAACGTGGTCCAAAACATCAAAATGCCATATTTTATTTTATCAGAAAGCAGAACGAGCTACATCATGGGCTTAGGCGCCTTAGGCCTTAACTTCCCCAGTTTGGTTACATAAGCGCTCCACAGCTCGCACTCTTCCCCCACGTGCGCTAAGGCCTTTCCCGCGACACTTGTCTTCCAGGGTGCTTTGACGACCTTCGCTTCCTTCGCGTCCGCTTCAGTGCCCAACTCCCTCTTCTTCAAAGGAACGATCCCAGTCGATATTGGGAATGAATGGCGTGGAATGCCGACCTGGAGGCAGCATCGATGCGCGTTATAAAGGATGAACTCGGTTGCGCCGATCAGTTGGAGATCAACTTCAGAGGAAGGCCTCATGAGGAGCTCGAGCGAAAGTAGACATGCCAGTGCGCAAGTAAAGAAGCTTTGTGTCATGGTTCGAAAGTGGGACCGCCAGTCTTCACGTTTCTTCAGCCACGGAACACGGTTCGCTACAGTGCCACCAAAGCTTAACACGTCGGCTATGTGATGAAGTGGGCTTTGTTGGAAAAGCTTCGAAGCCGTTGGCATTCCCTCGCGGTGGTCGAATTTGAAATGCAAATCAAACCAGCAAATCAAGACAAGTGCGCAACCAAATGGAGGCTTACCCAAGCTCGAGGCAGTAAGGCCGCTGTAAAGATAGGCAAGGATGGCGGGTCCCACCCTCTTTCCACTCCAGATCTCACGAATAGCACTCAGTTGGTCTTCCTCCACCATGTTGTCGGTATAAGGAAACAAGAGAGCACCCGCCAGAAAAATGGTGAACCCTTTTATGATTGCCTCCAAATAGTCATCGTCTGGTGACCCCCTCAGGGCCTCCATGACCCATTCCGCGAGCTTTTGCAAATCAATTCCCTTTTGAGTACGAACCTTTCGGGCTGCGTCGGGCGGCATGAAGCTTCCAAGGACGCTTTCGGAAGTCCCCCGTGTCAGCATCCGCATAGCCTTCACCTTCCCGTCACTCTTGAATTTCTTCAATCCGAGCAGAAGTTCCACCTCCTCGAGGAGGATGGTCGCCTCGAAGGTCGGGAAGATAAAAGTGTGGGTCTGGGGATGCCAGATCTCCACTAGTGCGCCCATAGCCGCCCAGTCCATACGAATCTTCTCGTAGTGTTTGGCGTGAATAAGGAGCCCCTGCAGATGCCACTTCGAGGGTATGGCCCTCATGCCGATGGATATGTTGGAAGTTAACTTTGAAAGCCATGGCAATTTGGAAAACTTCCTCTGGCCCGGGAAGAGTGGATATGGCTGAAAAAGGAAAAGAAATAAGGAGGAAGAGAGCAAGTGAGAAGAAGGTTCAAGAGGAGAAAAGTTGAAATGAATCAGCTTACCATATGCGACATGATCATCCCTTTAAGATGGCCCTCGAGGTCGGAGAGTCGCCTAATCTCGCTGCCAGGCTTGCTCCTCTTCATACCGCGGGAAGACTCTCCTTCCATCCTGAGATCTCTAGATTCCCCTCTCCTTCCTCTCTTGAGCTTCCAAAACCCACCTTGGTGCATTTGAATGAACTAGCCTAAGGGGAGTTCTTATAGGAAGAGAAGATCACTATAGGACAGAACGTGTCACACCAGCAGTCAATGTCAGGATTTTTGCTAGATCTCCTTTCCATTGTGGTGCGATTCTGTTACGATTCTGTTACTTTCTGATGTTATTAATCCATGCTGGCCTGTGCAGGTTTTACTAACGGACGTCTTTGTCCTATCTCCTGTCCCACCTTTTAATGGTTGGTCCCACCATGTCATGCGTCGTAGTATATGATACCTACGCTACTAGAATATGTCAAGGACCTCGCGGCCCGAACGAATCTGGGATTTGAGTTCCCCTTCAACAAAAAATAGTGATGATCCCGGAAGAATTTGGGTTGTACGGATAGGCCATTAACTTGTGATAGCATGGGGACGACGGTTCCATTCAGTGAGTTGGTGCGCGGATAAACGGGCCCCAGCCCAGTGTCGGCTCACCGGATCGGTATCCTGACCCATTCTTAACAAGTTGACAATATTATCCTTGGCTATTTTCTATTTTAGTTTGTTTTATACTTTTCTTTAAGCCCAGCATGCATTCATATAGGACTTTTATTTATTGCGGAAGATCATTCAAGTGATTCGATTGCGAAAGCCGCTGTGCTTCAATTCTTATAAATATGAGACATTCCACTCCGAATGAAATACTGAGTTTCCTTGAAACGGCCGTACGCTGCTCTTCCAAAGGAGACCCTTGTTTGGACAGACCCTCAGATATTCCTTTACTTTTTACCGTGAAACCTACGGGTTTATGACCTAGGTACTTCCACATCGAGAAGTTTGTCTCCTTTATTTTTCGTACCTGAGCACACATCTCACCCTCCCTTATTTGATCTCCGTCCAAGCAATCGTCAATATTTGAAAGACCTTCTTCAAGGTCGCCTCATTGAAACTTCAAGAAAGATTCCAAACAGTAACGTCAAAAGCGTGTCTCATCACACCTTGGCATCAACTTATCAGTCCGCTCCCACTTCATTTCACTCCACTTCGATATCATTCCACTACGTGTCGCTCCCTTGCAAAGCAGACGCCAAGGCGGGGCATCTGTAGACACGCCATTCCTGACGTCTCCTGAGAAAATCTCATATTACTATACGACGCCCCGCGACGGCTTACGCATTTTGAATCGCTCGAGTGCTTCCTTTTCTTTAGTCTTCTTCCGCCCTTCTCAGCATCCGGAATCGTCTCGTTGCAGCATTCGGACGGCATCAACACCATTCAGACACGCCAAAAAAATTCTGGAACCAGGAAGGGTACCTGTCGGGGAGCTGCCGACGCCTTTTCAGCGGAGCCAGGAGGGTCTTAATGGAGGCGTCCAGACTCCTGGACGCCTCCATTACTTTAATTTATTTATTAAAACCAAAAATACATAAAAACATGATATATTAATGGAGGCGTCCAGGCCCCTGGACGCCTCCATGAAAACAAATATAAAAAAATATAAATGCCAGTTGGCATAAAAAACAAAAGAAAAAAATAAAAAATATATTTTCTTGGAGACGTCCAGGCCCCTGGACGCCTCCATCACCTTGCTCACGGGGCCCCGCCCACCGATCGTCGGTTTGTCGTATGTGAAAAAGTCCAAAATGTGGAGACGTCCAGACAACTGGACGCGCCCATTTTCGAATCACGAGGCGCCGCTCACAAAACCATGCGTTGTGCCAAACCGCGTGCGGCTTTCGGTGGAGTTCGGTGGACCTTATTGAGGCGTCCGGGACCCTGGACGCCTCCACAAAAATATTCGAAAAAAATGCATAAAAATAGAATAAGATATTACTTCGGCCCTGATGGAGGTGTCCAGGGTCTTGGACGCCTCCACCCTTCGGAGCCCTATAAATAGAGGCCCACCCCATCAGTTCTGGAAGAGCTTCTAAGAGATCCGATAGGCTGCCGGAGCCCAGAGGCTACCGGAGTCATTTCTAACCCGTGGGGTCTTTTGTAGGTGGAGGTTCCGCCGGCTTCTCGGGTGCCCACGCTCGCGAGAGGAAGGTCGTCTTCATCCACCGCGCTTCCACGTCGTCCCTACGCTGCCGGAGCTCCGCCGGATTTCGCCATCGGCACATCCAATAAGCCAATCCTTTCCTTTTCTTCGTAGTTCTTTTGCATTCATCATCTCGCATCCTCTATCCCCCTTCATAAGGGTGCCTCTTCTTATATACTTCTTGCATCCATCATCGCATTTCCTCTTACTCGTATCCGAGAGGGGTTTAAAAGACAACACCAACCAGGTGTGTGTCTTGCCATCATTTCGTTATTTTTATCGCAAGGATTTGAATACTACACCTTCATCTTTCTAATCCACTCGTTACTTGTTTGTCGTTGTTTTGCAAGGGTACCCATGGAAAGCCCTCTCCGTCGGCCGGCCGAAGGGGGAGGAAGAAGCAACCCGCCATCTCCCGCTCTTGAGGTAGGCGCGATCACTTTCTTTATTTTGGGGTCTTTTGGCCCCTGGCGATCACATCATGTTCTCGAGGCCACGGCGAGTCACTTCCCCAAGGGCCGTTTAAATTTCCGTTCTTATATTCTCTTTATATTCTGTTATATTCTTATCTGCTCATATTCTCGAGGCCGCGGCGAGTCACTTCCCTAATGGCCGTTTAAATTCCTGTTCTTATATTCTCTTTATATTCTGTTATATTCTTATCTACTCATATTCTCGAGGCCGCGGCGAGTCACTTCCCCAATGGCCGTTTAAATTCCCGTTCTTATATTCTCTTTATATTTTGTTATATTATTATCTATTCATATTCTCGAGGCCGCGGTGAGTCACTTCCCCAATGGCAGTTTAAATTCCCGTTCTTTATATTCTCCTTATATTCTGTTATATTCTTATCTGCTCATATTCTCAAGGCTGCGGCGAGTCACTTCCCCATTGGCCGTTTCAATTCTTGCTATTTGATTTCTGCACCATTCCCGTCCCCCCAAGGCCGTGGCGAGTCACTTCCCGCTATGACCGTTTAACCCCCATATCTTGCTATATTACATTTGTCCCGCTCGCCCCGCCGTAGGAATCTCCCGTGGTGGCCCCTTCTCTTTTCTCTTATTTCTGTGTTGCAGCAAACAAAAGGAGCCCGCGCGCTCTGCGTCTTCTTCGCTCCTTGAACCGCGTGACGTCGCTCACACGGGGATGATCGACAACGCCCCTCGCGGGGTCCACATCAATGTCATCGCTGGAGGAGCCGCATCAGGAGGAGACAATGGTCAAGGAAGGAAGCGTCATGCTGAGCGGGCGAGCCGAGCCATCGGGCCTCCCAAGGCCCCGCCAAGTGAGCCCCAGGTCATAGTCTTCTATGACCAAGACCTGGAAGGGTTGACTACCCCGCATGATGATGCCCTCATTATATCGGCTATGATAAGCCATTGTAACGTAGATAGGATTCTAGTTGACAATGGAAGCGCCCCTGATGTATTATCTTATGAGTGTTTTCTTAAGGTGGGGGAGAATCCGTCTAAACTCCACCCGATCCGAACCCCCCTTTGCGTGTTCAATGGCCAGGCCACTTATCCCGAGGGAGCCCTAAGCCTGCCGGTTACTCTCGGCACCCCACCCAAAACCGTTACGGTTATGGTAGACTTCATAGTGATCAAGGGTATGATAGAATACAACACAATCTTCGGCCGGGGGATCCTTAGCCGAACGAAAGTGGTGCCCTCTACCTATCACCAAAAGATGAAGTTCCCCACTAAACATGGGGTGGGAGAAGTCCGAGGCAACCAGGCGATGGCCAGAAGGTGCTATAATATCTCGGTTGAAGCCACAAGGCTGGACGGGAAGAACAAGAGCCCCAGGGAAGTCGAGGAAAAACCCGTAACATCCGAGCCTAGAGCCGAGTTGTTAACGGTTTTCCTCAACTTCCTGGATGCCTATTCAGACTACCACCAGATCAGAATGGATCCGCAAGATATCGAGAAGACCACCTTCATCACCGACTTCGGCGTGCACTGCTACACCCGGATGCCCTTCGGGCTGAAGAACGTCGGAGCAACGTACCAGCGGCTGGTCAACCATATGTTCGAGGGACAACTCGGCCAGAACGTCAAGGCCCTTATTGACAACATGCTCATCAAGACCCCCAAGGCCGAGGACCACTTCACCGACCTAGCTGAGACCTTCGACACTCTCCTGAGGTACAATATGAAGCTCAACCCCACCAAGTGTGCCTTCGGAGTAAGGTCTGGGAAATTCCTAGGCTTCTTAGTCACTGAGTGTGGGATCGAGGCCAACCCCGACAAGGTCCAGACCATCCTGGACATGCGGCCCCCCACCTGCACCAAGGACGTTCAATGCCTTACCGGGAGCATTGCTACGCTCAACCGATTTTTATCCCGTGCGGCCGAATGATGCCTACCCTTCTTCAAACTGTTAAGGGGGCCCAAAATGGCATCTGCTACGTTTGCATGGGACGAGGAATGCCAAAGGGCGTTCACTGAGCTTAAGGAGTTCCTGGCTTCGCCCCCAGTGCTATCCAAGCCCGTTCCAGGTGAAGCCCTACATCTCTACCTCTCGGCAACTCCATCCACAGTTAGCTCGGTCCTGGTCAAAAATGACTCGGGAGTCGAGAGACCGGTGTACTTCACCAGCAAGGTGCGCAACGAGGTTGAAAGAAGGTACCCCACAACCGAGAAACTCGAGCTAGCGTTGGTTACCTCGGCCAAGCGCCTTCGACCCTACTTCCAAGGGCACTCCATTGTCGTGCTGACCGGCGAACCACAGAAGATGATCCTCACTGACCCTGAAGCCACGGGATGCCTCGTCAAGTGGTTCATTATGCTCGGGGCCTATGATATATCGTACCGGCCAAGCTCGGCTATCAAAGGATAGGCGCTCTCTGACTTCATCGCCGAGAGCACCATCCCGACTGAAGAGAAATCTCCGTCTGCGCCCGGGCCAACCTAGGAATTGTTCATCGACGGATCCTCCAACTTGACTGGGAACGGTGCTACTATCCTCCTGAAGTCCCCCGAAAGAGCAGAGCTGCAATACGCCTTGAAGTTCAACTTCCAGGCTGATGCGGGACGGACTGAGGAGACGACGCTATATGAGACGGACACGACTCGACCAGCAATGACACGACTACTAGAGCGACCTCGGCTCGACACTAAGAGCTCCTATGGGCTACACGTCACTAACAGAAGTGCAAACTCACTCGTCGTCCCATGCGAGGGAAAGCGTGGATCGTGCGCGGTTAAGGAACCGACAGAGTTCAAGGTAGTCTGACTCAACTTCTGGACTCGGATCGAGTCGCAGGACGGGTCACTCTCACACTCACAGTGGCGACATGAACACACGGGCTAGGAAACTACACTCTCCCAGCGGCATAAGACCATATACTAGCTAAGCAAAGTAACGCCGAGAAGTTTAGACCGTTACCTCCACGCACCAGGCGTGGCGAAGATAACCCCGGCCGATTTACGGACTCCCGGTTAAACAATATTACATCAGTACAAATATTTGACCCACTCCACGCAGGGAGGTAAAAGGTCACATGCGGGGCCCAGGAATCACGCGAATCGGGTTGACGGGCAGCATTTTGATGTTGCCCGGCGGTGCCGAACACGCGTCTAAAGTGCTGTCCGGACGACGGGTTCTACGGGCCCGTGGGGCCCACAGATGGCGCTGTCCTCCCAGCCTGTTGGGGTGGGGCCCGCTGTGATGGGAACCCCTGGGGACACGCCTCCCTGGAAGGCGGTCGGCTGGAAACACCGATCGGTGGCTGATCGGTTCCGATCTCCAACTCTTGAAGTTGCTGTCCATGGATTTCCGCTTCTATTTTCCGGCGCATGCTCCGGCGAGATCGGCCGCTGCGACCAATCCCAATGTCGGATCGGGACATAGGAGCTATCGTTGGAAAGCTATCTTGAACTCCTTTAATCTAGGCCTAGAAAGAGGACCTGGATCTGCGCGGATCTGGATGTTGTTGAATTTTGAAGCTTCTGTTGTACAGTACCCGAACTCTCAGATCTGCAGGTGAGTTGTCTGAGAACTGCCATTGACCGCTAGGAAGACGTTCGATTCAGCTCCTGAGCTCTTCATCGAAGTTGTAGGGATTTGAACAAGAAAGACGGCAATAATTCTTTTGGACGGATTGGTGGAGGCTATGATTTGTTATGAATTTTACACTGGATGGTGGTCGGATCTAGATAGAGGTGGATAGAACTGTAGATGACTCTGAAAATGATTTTTGAAAAATGGATGGATAGCTGATAAAAACTCAAGAAAAATCGTGAGTGGAGTAGTTGATGGATAGAACTCCCGGTAAAATTGGGAGGTCTTGAAAAAATCAAAATATAGGTCGAACACTAGAAACACAGGGTAGGTTGAGATCTGGTCTGAAAACAGGAAGATCTAAAGTGGGAAGAATAATGAAAATTGAAAATTATGAATCGGAGTCTAAAGGCCAAACCAAATTTTGTGGGATGTGGTGGACACCTCTGAAACACCTCCTGAAATTTTCAACGCAAAAGGATTTTGTGGCTGACTGAAGAAATTCGGGGAAGTGGCAGTGGTCGGCTGAAGATAAAACTCCGACGAACTCGATGGCGGTGCGATGGCGGCTCATGGCGGCGGCGGCGGCGACCGGAACTGATAGGGGAGGCGTCACACCTCAGAATGGCAACCGTCTCAACTGCAAGGGGGAGAGGGAGGAGAGAGGATGGGGGCGCCCAAGGCTGCTCCAAGCAATTTTTCAGATTTCAAATGCATTAATTCTTCCAAATGGGAAAATACAAGGTTTTATAGGTTACATATCAAATCCATTATCCACCATTGGATCTAGGGATGGAGAAATGGATGGCCTAGATTAAGTGTGACCAACACACACACAAAAAATAAATAAAATACAAGGGGGGGCGGCCTATTGACCAAGGGGACATGGTAGAATTGGTAGGTAGCCTACCTTGGACTTTGAAGTCCAATTGTCTCTCATGTGTCTTTTACCATTCAACCTTCTAGATGCCTCCATTTGAAATGTTGATTGACCCCACATGGGGCCCTAGGCTGAGGTGGATCAATGGGATGGGTCTGGGGGGGCCCGTGGGACCCGAGGGTCCCATTTTGCAAATAAACCCCTCTTACAATCAAAATTACAAAGCGAATAAAATGAAACAAACACACATTACACACAAATAGAGTCTAAACAAATATGATAAATGTCGAGACTCAAGGGGGAGTCTCCACGCTGTCTCCGAGCCAGATGGACGCTGAAGTGGCTCGAGTCGTGCTCCGCGTGCGGTACCGGCGGCTCGGCATAACTGCTCGGGTGTCCGCACCAATTCTGCCCGGGTGGGAGAAACTCGACCCTGTCGAGTAAGGGTCTGCATCGCTCCGGTATCGCTCCAGAAGGTCCGGATCAATCCACTGTAACTCTCCATGCGTGATCCATGTGTCCTCGGTAGCGGGCCGTCCTCTCGATCGCACTAGGTAGCGCGGGTAGGATCCACTCCTGGTAACTGTCACCTGCCCATCCAGTATATGATCTATATGCTCACGCTGCCGTGACAAAGGGGTTGAAGGTGGACACTCAGGTGTGGGATCACTCTCAAGGGGAGGAGATGGCTCGAAAGGCTCACTAGGGATCACCGATGGGTCCCTATATGCAACTAGATCCGATACATTGAAAGTAGAGCTTATACCATATTCCTCGGGCAAGTTCACAACATACGCATTGGATCCAACGCGTTTCAACACTCTAAATGGACCGGCTCCGCGAGCTTGCAACTTCTTAATGGTTCCAGAGGGAACCCGTTCAGGTCTTACCCTAATCATGACATATTCACCATCTTGGAACTCTCGGTGGTGTCGATGGGCATCGGCTAGCTCCTTATACCGTGCATTACTGGCCTCAATGTGACGACGGATGTCATCATGCAGACTACTAACATGCTTAGCAAAAGAGAAAAAAAAACACACGGATGCACACACGACCCTAAACAACCCTACAGTTAGTCCGACCCAATCATATGCAAGGTGGTCCAGGACATCCGAATGTGTGCCATGCATACCCTAAGTGTGATTGAATGTCGGTACAACCATAAGACGGTCCTTTGGATTTCGGAGGTTTGGGTGGGACAGGAGGGTCGGGTGTCTCTCGCCCGTGAACGGACTCGGTGGGTGCCGATGGCCCGGCCCATGGGGGAGGGGTATAATGGTGACCTCCCCTAAAGAAGTGGAATGAAGATTGTGGACCAAGGGGCCCACTAAGAAAGGGATCGAAGGGATCAAAGAATGTGTGACCCCTCAATATGGATTCCCTCATCTCAAGATCCCATGTGTGGAAGTCTAGAAGGTGTGGTTGATCTCCTTCATCCATGAAGGGAGATGAGACGGTGGAGGTATGATGGTGGACTCTCTCAAAAAGGTGGAGTAAATATGGTGGGTCACATGGTCCACAAGAGAATGGGTCGAAGGGATCAAAGAAGGTATGACCCCTCGGACTAGGCTTCCACAAATCACTGTCCCACATTTGGAAATCTTGCAGGTGTAAATGATCACCTTCATTCATTGTGAGAGGTGGGACGGCAGTCATAAGTAGAAAGTACGATTCCTCCCTTGGGCAAATGGGAATGAAGTCGGGCTCGGCCGGCATAGGGAGGAGTAGAAGAACCTCCGTGGTAACATGACCCACGGTGTACACGGAGGTGATGGACCCTAAAGCGGGATGAGTGAAACTATGACCTGTGGGTCGGTCGAAGTCTGGAGCCAACAAGTGCGTAAATGTCAATTGCCGGTCTAACCCTTTAAGAAGGTCATCCAATGTATCCACATAGTGATTAGACCGGAAAGTGGTGTGAAACGAATTGATTGGCACCAGAGGTAGGATAGGGTCCATAGATGGGAGGGGAGATGGGGCCAGGCCACTCTTAAGCCAGCTAAGGAGTGGCTCGGCTATAAGTAGCTTTCCCGTTAGAAACACGGGTAGCTGTGGTTGAGGTGGCTCCAAATAAATATCAGAGAGTGAGGCTTCTCCAACCCTTTTGTCCCCTAGGGCTAGAGAGGTCTGAGTGGGACACTGCCCGGTAAAGTGGCCAATCCCCTGGCAGCGATAACACTACTGTCGTGATCCACTACGCTCCTTGATAAGTGTGTCCTTACCCTTATCCTCCTGATGGACAGGGGGTGCAGGCAATGGGGCTCTCGTGGGTGGGGGAAGAGGATCCACTATGATGGGGAGAGGACCTTGGGATGGCAACGGGTTGGGGCTACCGGTTGCTACCTCCTTAGGCTCGTGCTTGGTTCCATCCTGTCTAGGAGGTAGGCAAGGGGAAATCAGGGACTCGATATCAGCACACCTCCTATCCACTCTTTCCAAAATGATTTGGAAGAGTTCGACAATGGTGGGATTTGGAGTAGGAGCGATGTGATGGACTCTCCCATATGAACTCGGCTTAGTCTTGGACCTAGGTTCTTCTACATGCGCGGCGCTTTGCCTTTGATTATGGCCCACTTGGGTGGAGGTGATTGGGTGGGGTCGGTTGGAGGTGACCGGGCCGGATAGGTAGACTTTCCTAAGCTCGCCCTTCATCTCATACCACGACTCAATGGGCCTTTGCCTCCTAACCTCCCTCATGCGCTCAATGCTCTCCCATTTCCAGACGGCTTTGTGGACAAGCCTCTCTCGGGCAAAACCTACTTGCATGGCATTGGACATGGTGTAACAATCAAAATATTTGTCCAGGGTGGCCTCCCACTTGAGGTAGTCGCCCGGGTCATTAGAGCCATAAAAATCTGAGGCTTCGGGCAGGATGGTTGCCAAGCCCATGGGTAGACCAACGGCCATATTTCCCGGGTGATTGGGACTCCATGGGAAATTGGGGAACTACATGTTAGACATGCCGACACTTGGACAAGACCGACTGACTCTTATAGGACTACACACGAACTAGAAGACACCGACTAATGCAAAACACTCACTAATGCAACAATGATGCACTTAGACCTAACCCAATATCCGGTACGTGGCGGAGTTAATCGATCCGAAGATCACTCCCGCAAGTGTGCGGCCTTCCCGATAGGCATAGCCTAACGTTCGGACAACACCTTTTAAGATACCAGATTATCGGGATAAAATGTAATCTTAAAACACTTTTTTTTTTGTTTTGAAAATAATGATGATCCTAGACTCGACTTAGACTATGCAAGACTTATGCAATGACTACCCTAGACTCGACATGCTCTGATACCAAACTGATGCGGGACGGACTGAGGAGACGACGCTATATGAGACGGACACGACTCGACCAGCAATGACACGACTACTAGAGCGACCTCGGCTCGACACTAAGAGCTGCTATGGGCTACACGTCGCTAACAGAAGTGCAAACTCACTCGTCGTCCCATGCGAGGGAAAGCGTGGATCGTGTGCGGTTAAGGAAGCGGCAGAGTTCAAGGTAGTCTGACTCAACTTCCGGACTCGGATCGAGTCGTAGGACGGGTCACTCTCATACTCACAGCGACGACATGAACACACGGGCTAGGAACCTACACTCTCGCAGCAGCATAAGACCGTATACTAGCTAAGCAAAGTAACGCCGAGAAGTTTAGACCGTTACCTCCACGCTCCCGGCGTGGCGAAGACAACCCCGGCCGATTTACGGACTCCCGGTTAAACAATATTACAGCGGTACAAATATTTGACCCACTCCACGCAGGGAGGTAAAAGGTCACAAGCGGGGCCCGGGAATCATGCGAATCGGGTTGATGGGCAGCATCTTGATGTCGCCCAGCGGTGCCGAACACTCGTCTAAAGTGCTGTCCGGACGGCGCGATCTACGGGTCCGTGGGGCCCACGGATGGCGCTATCCTCCCAGCCTGCTGGGGTGGGGCCCGCTGTGATGGGGACCCCTGGGGACGCGCCTCCCTGGAAGGCGGTCGGCCGGAAACACCGATCGGTGGCCGATCGGCTCCGATCTCCAACTCTTGAAGTTGCAGTCCACGGATTTCCGGTTCTGTTTTCCGGCCCACGCTCCGGCGAGATCTGCCTCTGCGACCAATCCCGATGTCGGATCGGGACACAGGAGCTATCGTTGGAAAGCTCTCTTGAAATACTTCAATCTAGGCCCATAAAGAGGACCTAGATCTGCGCGGATCTGGATGTTGTTGAATTTTGAAGATTCTATTGTATAGTACCCGAACTCTCAGATCCGCAGGTGAGTTATCTGAGAACTTCCGTTGACCGCTAGGAAGACGTTCGATTGAGCTCTTGAGCTCTTTACCAAAGTTGTAGGGATTTGAACAAGGAAGATGACAATAATTCTTTTGGACGGATTGGTGGAGGCTATGATTTGTTATGAATTTTGCACTGGATGGTGGTCGGATCTAGACAGAGGTGGACAGAACTGTAGATGACTCTGAAAACGATTTTTGAAAAATGGATGGATGGCTGATCAAAACTCAACAAAAATCATGGGTGGAGGGGTTGATTGATAGAACTCCCGGTAAAATTGGGAGGTCTTGCAAAAATCAAAATATGGGTCGAACACTGGAAACACAGGGTAGGTTGAGATATGGTCTGAAAACAGGCAGATCTGAAGTGGGAAGAAGAACGAAAATTGAAAATTATGAATCGGAGTCTAAAGGCCAAACCAAATTTTGTGGGACGTGGTGGACATCTCTTGAACACCTCCTGAAATTTTCAACTCAAAAGGATTTCGTGGCTGACTGCAAAAATTCAGGGAAGTGGCAGTGGTCGGCTGAAGACATAACTCCGACGAACTCGATGGCGGTGCGATGGCGGCTCGTGGCGGTGGCGGCGGCGACCGGAACTAATAGGGGAGGCGTCACACCTCAGAATGGCAACCGTCTCAGCTGCAAGGGAGAGAGGGAGGAGAGAGGAGGGTGGCGTCCAAGGCTGCTCCAAGCAATTTTTCAGATTTCAAATGCATTAATTCTTCCAAATGGGAAAATACAAGGTTTTATAGGTTACATATCAAATCCATTATCCACCATTGGATCTAGGGATGAGGAAATGGATGGCCTAGATTAAGTGTGACCAACACACACAAAAAAAATAAATAAAATACAGGGGGGGGCTATTGACCAAGGGGACATGGTAGAATTGGTAGGTAGCCTACCTTGGACTTTGAAGTCCAATTGTCTCCCATGTGTCTTTTACCATTCAACCTTCTAGATGCCTCCATTTGAAATGTTGACTGACCCCACATGGGGCCCTAGGCTGAGGTGGATCAATGGGAGGGGTCTGGGGGGGCCCGTGGGACCCGGGGGTCCCATTTTGTAAATAAACCCCTCTTACAATCAAAATTACAAAGAGAATAAAATGAAACAAACACACATTACACACAAATAAAGTCTAAACAAATATGATAAATGCCGAGACTCAAGGGGGAGTCTCCAGGCTGTCTCCGAGCCAGATGGACGCTGAAGTGGCTCGAGTCGTGCTCCGCGAGCGGTACCGGCGGCTCGGCGTAACTACTTGGGTGTCCGCACCACAGGTATCCAACAACGCCTCCGAGTACGAAGCCCTTATCTCGGGAGCCCGCATGGCCCGGCGGTTGGGGGTTGAGCGAGCCAAAATTCACACTGACTCCCAACTGGTCGCTTGCTAGGTCAACGGTGATTATGAAGCTCGGGAAGAATTGATGGTCAAATACCTCCAGCTGGTCAAAACCATGGCACAACAGTTCGAGAGCTTTAAGGTAGTCCGCATAGCTCGGGAGGAAAACTCTTGAGCAGACGCCCTCTCCCAGCTGGCCTCCTCTCTTGACCCCGAGGGTACTCGATCGGTCCTTCTAGAAGAGCTTGAGCGACCGAGCATTGATTCGGAGCTCATGGCTGTTGACTCGGCCTCCCCAAGCGACTGGCGTACCCCCTATCTATCGTGGCTCCAAGACTCTCTCGAGCCTCCCGACCCTCGGGAAGCCCGGAGATTGAAATACCAAGCTCGGCGATTCATCATTCTGGACGGCACTTTATACCGCAGATCCTTCTCCGGTCCCCTCCTGAATTGCATCAGTACTGACGAAGCCAGCCGAGCGATTCAATAGGTTCACGAATGCCTATGCGGAGCGCATGTAGGAGGAAGGTCGCTCGCCAGGATCTTGCTTCGGCAGGGTTACTGGTGTCCCACTCTACAGCGCGACTGCTCAACCTACGTATAATAGTGTGACCGATGCCAGCGATTTGACCACTTGGTCCATCAGCCGGCAACGGAGCTCGTCACCCTAGCCGAGCCTTATCCTTTCGCTCAGTGGGGGATCGACATCCTTGGGCCGTTCCCTACAGCTCAGGCCCAGAAGAAGTTCATCATCATCGCCATCGACTACTTCACCAAGTGGATCGAGGCCGAAGCCACAGTAAGAATCACCGAGACAGTTGATGCGGGACAATATGCTCTGATACCAAACTTGATGCGGGACAATATGCTCTGATACCAAACTTGATGCGGGACAATATGCTCTGATACCCAAACTTGATGCGGGACAATATGCTCTGATACCAAACTTGATGCGGGACCGACTGACTCGCTAGCTAACCTACGACACTAGAGAGTGCGACCAGCACGCGCACGTGACAAGGCAAGCCGGTGTGACCGACTAACGTGAAATCCCTCCGGGTGGAGGCGTCTCTCAACAGAACTCCGAACCACGGCCGTCCCAAGGAGGGAGGCGCGACGGGGTCACAACGGGCGAGAGGCCGCGGGACGACATGGGAGTCTAGTCCGAGCTCGGTGCTCGACTAGGGCCAAGGGAGGTGGGCACTCTCAACTCTCAACCAGCAGTGATAAATACCGTCTAGCTAGGCCCTACACTCACTTGCGCGGCACATTCAATCGCATACGAGACAAGCAAACAACAAAGGAAGGAGCGAGACACGTACCTCCACGCCTAGGCGTGGGGAAGGAACCCCGGCCATGCCACACACCCACCGGTACATCAAACAAACAATATTACATAACCAAATGGTGCCCACTCCTCGCAGGGAGGTAACGGGCTACAAGCTCAATCCGGTAGCGTGCGGCGTGGGGTGACGGGTACCGGGTCGGGGCAGCTCGATGTCCACAGGTCCGCCTCGGGCTGCTGCAAGGAAGGAGTCTTCCGGCGTCTCGCTGTAATAGGGGACGCTCCTCCGGGAAGAAGAGGTACGTCGCTGGGCCCGGAGACGCGTCGGGAGTGCACTTGGGAAGGGGGCGACTAGCTGGCCACCCTGCGCAGGTTCTGTCCAGCAGCTGGATGGCGACACCGATAGGTCCCCTTAATCACGTCCGGGACCTGCAAAACTCGGCGGGGGCGCTGATGGGGATACCCCAGGGGCGCCCGTGGAAGGAGAGCCGCTGCTGAGGCCGCTGGTGGCTGTGGCGATTCGTCGAACACCTGGCGTGCAGTCGACCGGCCTGTCTGCTCACAGTGATAGAGGCCGCGAGAACGGCCGGTACGTGACCCTCCGGACAGCAAATGTGGCAGGGTCTTCTCTGGTAGATGGCTGACAGGGGGGGCTAATGGTGGGTTGTGGTGGCCGGTGGGGTACCGTGGAACTTTCGGGCGTGGGTGGCGAAGGAGGTTGGGGTCACAGTCTGCAATTCAGGGCAGTAAGAGCTGTGACTCCCGGAAGGGCAGTAATGGCGAGGGGTTGTATGAGGATTCCGGGTCTGTGGCGATTACTGGAGATGGGGTATGGTGTGAGGGGGTGGCCTACCAAATTTCAGGGCAATCAGAGGTGGCTAGAGGGTGGTCCCTTTGGAGGTCCCTGCTGACTGGTCCCACACGGGTACTGTAGCAGAGAACTGCGCACAGAAAGTGTGTACAAAGGGAACTCTCAGCCCCGATGGAAATTTGAGGCGAGACCAGAGGGGCTGGATTCGTGACTGGGAGGGGAACAAAAGTTATGAAGGGACTGGTGATGTTCGGGGGCAGGAGAGGCATGCAAACGGGGACCCAAGTCGGTTCAGGTCACAGGCGAGACTGCCAGGGAGGCAGTCAGCGCGACGAAAGTGTCTGTGAAGACAACTTTCTGTGACGAACGAGTTTTGGGGCGAGGTCAGAGGGGTTGGAAAGCTAACAGGCAAAGGCACAAAAACCTAGAAGACACTCCTGGGGTTTGCTGTCAGGAACTGGGCGTACCGTTCGCAACTTCGGACCCCTAGTGTGCAGGTCGGACAGGTACTCCGGGGTCGAGCAGCACGCCTCCACGATCGCCGTCACCTCGTCGACCGGATCGCCCGTGGACGTGGGGAAGAAGACCGCTGGCGTGGAATCCCTGGAGAAGGTCTCCTACCCCTGGGCGTCGCACCCAAGGACTGGAGAGGGGGTGAGGGCGTCGCACCCTCAAGGAGGAGGAAGAGGAAGGGATCGCCCCTTTCAAGATGGTGGCTGCGCACAAGGCTTTTCAAAACTTAATTCTTCATTGATTGATTTCCAAAAGAGAAAATACAACATATTATATGTGGGAGGGGAAACCCTAATTAGTTTCCTAAAATAAAAATACAAAAAGAGCCTATTTAATTTGAAATCCTACACAATAGGGGAGGGGGCGCACTTGCCTCCTAAAAGAAAGGAGGGAAGGTGGGGGGGCGCACCTCCCATGAGGTGGGAAGGGTGGGTGCGCCCTCCTCCTTCTCCAACCCTAATGGATCCCCAGATAACAGGCCTGGGTAGTGGAGCAAGGAGGAAAAGGCCCAGTATGGGCTTTCTCCTAGGCGCCCAGCCCAAATGGGCTTGAAGAGTGAACCAAGGTGGCCCATTAACCTCCCTAGCCTCTAGCAAGCCTACAAAACACAAATAAAACCTAATTGGCCTCAAAAAAGGTCCATGACTGAAAGAAATTGTCCACATACGGACTAAACCAAGGCCCAACATGGCCCAAAGCATAAAATAAGTGATGATAGCTCCGCTAATCTGCCAACTGGTCGCCGAGCCAAAGGGATGCCGGCGAGATCCGTGTACTCCGTCGTAAAATGTGACGCGTGTCCTCACCAATTCTCCCCGGGTGGGAAGAACTCGACCCCGTCGAGTAAGGGTCACGGTCACTCAAGTAACGCTCCAGCAAGTCCGGGTCAATCCGCTCCAGCTCTCCCCGCGTGATCCAGGAGTCGTCTGTCTCAGGGCGCCCTCTCCAACGCACTAGGAAGCGCTGGTAGGCCCCGCTCCTGGTGGTGGTCACCTGCTCATCCAGTATACAATCGATGTGCTCGCGCCTCTGTAATGGGGCTGGAGGAGGTGGACTCTCAGAAGGTGTATCGCTCACAACAGGAAGGGGAAGCCCAAGAAGCTCACTGGGAATCACTGCTGGATCCCGATAGGCCACCAGATCAGAGACGTTGAACGTCGAACTGATCCCATAATCATCTGGCAGCTCAATCTCATATGCGTTAGACCCAATCCGCCTCAGAACTCGGAAGGGTCCGGCACCGCGGTCCTGGAGTTTCTTTACGGCCCCCGAAAGGAACCGTTCAGGTCTGACCCTGATCATGACATACTCTCCCTCGCGGAACTCACGGGTGTGTCGATGCGCATCAGCTAATTCCATATAACGTGCGTTGCTGGCCTCGAGGTGGTGATGATGCAGACTCCGAATAAGATATGTAGACTCATACCTATGTGAATGCAGAGGTGGTCCTGGACATCCAAACATGGACCTAGCATGCTTATGACTCCTATATGATTGGACAACACGGGGAGGTCCTGGACAACCAAAGTTGTATCTATCATGCATGGGTGTCCTACCAAGTGTGCTAGACTTTGGGGGACCAATATGAATAGACTCACTCACCATGTAACCCCTATATGATTGTGGACGGGATGATGCATGAAAGAGAGATAAAGGAGTGAAAGGAGAGTGATAATGGACCATCTGGGGCTCCCTCCTAGCCAAACTCTGGGGTGTGGGTCCATGCATGGAAGGAGAGTGATAATGGACCTCCTCGTCACAAGGGGTGAGGAAATATGGATCGGGAGGTTTAATAGGAAAAGGATCAAAAGGGTCAAAGAAATGGAGACTTTTCCTAACATGCCCCTTCACTATACTTGCCCATGTCGGATATTCGCCAAGGTGCAAATGGTCACCTTTAGGCACTATGAATGATGGGGCAAGGGAACCATAAGGGCCAGGGAGACAAGGTTCCTCCCTCGGCGTAGTAATGCCATAAGATGGGGGAAAGGCAACCTCATCGAGTATGGGAAAGAATAGAAGGACCTCGGAAGTGATAGGACCTATGGTGTACACCGAGGTAATAGTCCCCAAAGCTGGGAGTAGGAAGCTATGACTATAGGGTTGGTCAGACCCTAAGGCCAACATGTATGTCAACTCCCACTGACAATCCAAACTCTTAAGAAACTCCCTCACATTCTCTATAAAGCTGAAGGACCGAAAAGTGGTGTGAAAGGAGTTAAGGGGTATGACTGGGAGAGTTGGCTCCATGGAGGGGTAGTAGGTGATCGAGACATCTAGATGTGGACCCTCCCTTAACCAGCTAGCTAAAAACTCCCCAATGACAAGCTCACCCTTGAGAGGTAGTAATGGCTCGAGATGTGGGTCGAAGGATGAAGCATCTACCCCCAGTGAGGGAACGGGGTCCTCTATATACTGGATGGGATCTTGGTCCTCTATCGACTCATCCAAATACTCCGCCTCAAGACCCGGATCAGCCTCATAACCGACGGATATGAGCTTACTATAAGGGGTTACGCGGGTCAGGTATCGATCAAAGGAAGCTTGGAAGTCAGCCTTCACGGATGGCATATCGGACCTCAGGTCTCGGGGAGCGGCCAAGGTGGTGGCGGGTAGTGGACAAGCCCTCGGAGGGTGGGTAGAGACAGTAGGTTGCTGAAGCTGAGGGGCAGAGGCTGTAGCCGTGGATCGAGGGTGATAGTCCCTCGGATGGGAATAGTGAGGTCTAGAGGTAAAGGAGTCCTGACGAGCCGACTCCTGTGGACGGGCCACGGGTCCCCGAGGGTATGGTCTAGGGGTAGCTCTAGAATACGACCCACGAGAGTATGTGGGTGTGGGGTGCTGGACCGGAGCAAACTCGAGCTCAAACTGCTCCTGTTCACGAGCAACCTGGTAAGCTTCCCCCAGGGTCTGCACATGGCGGCGGGATAACTCAATCCGGAGGTGCTCGCGCAGACCCCGACGGAAATGAGCTACAGTCCTGATTTCATCCACCTGAGTCCCATATCGCATTAGGTGCTCATCAAAATCCTTAATATACTCGGACACGAACCTGTTGCCTTGGACAGGACTACTCGGGGCTCCCTCTACCTGATGCACCCTACTAAGGTTGGGTCGGTGGTATGGAACTGAATAATAAGAACTAGCCATCGAGATGCACTGGGAACTCAAAACACATGCAAGACTCAACGAGACAAGGATAACTCTAACTAGACATAAACCTAAAAGACAATGCAATGGTAGATTACCTAGATGAACTAAGAGACTCAATGCAACCTAGACAACTCTAAGGCCTCAAATGACCTAAGACCCCAATTTGTTAGAACAAACTGGTTCCCTAAGCTCTGATACCAAATTTGATGCGGGACCGACCGACTCGCTAGCTAACCTACGACACTAGAGAGTGCGACCAGCACGCGCACGTGACAAGGCAAGCCGGTGTGACCGACTAACGTGAAATCCCTCCGGGTGGAGGCGTCTCTCAACAGAACTCCGAACCACGGCCGTCCCAAGGAGGGAGGCGCGACGGGGTCACAACGGGCGAGAGGCCGCGGGACGACATGGGAGTCTAGTCCGAGCTCGGTGCTCGACTAGGGCCAAGGGAGGTGGGCACTCTCAACTCTCAACCAGCAGTGATAAATACCGTCTAGCTAGGCCCTACACTCACTTGCGCGGCACATTCAATCGCATACGAGACAAGCAAACAACAAAGGAAGGAGCGAGACACGTACCTCCACGCCTAGGCGTGGGGAAGGAACCCCGGCCATGCCACACACCCACCGGTACATCAAACAAACAATATTACATAACCAAATGGTGCCCACTCCTCGCAGGGAGGTAACGGGCTACAAGCTCAATCCGGTAGCGTGCGGCGTGGGGTGACGGGTACCGGGTCGGGGCAGCTCGATGTCCACAGGTCCGCCTCGGGCTGCTGCAAGGAAGGAGTCTTCCGGCGTCTCGCTGTAATAGGGGACGCTCCTCCGGGAAGAAGAGGTACGTCGCTGGGCCCGGAGACGCGTCGGGAGTGCACTTGGGAAGGGGGCGACTAGCTGGCCACCCTGCGCAGGTTCTGTCCAGCAGCTGGATGGCGACACCGATAGGTCCCCTTAATCACGTCCGGGACCTGCAAAACTCGGCGGGGGCGCTGATGGGGATACCCCAGGGGCGCCCGTGGAAGGAGAGCCGCTGCTGAGGCCGCTGGTGGCTGTGGCGATTCGTCGAACACCTGGCGTGCAGTCGACCGGCCTGTCTGCTCACAGTGATAGAGGCCGCGAGAACGGCCGGTACGTGACCCTCCGGACAGCAAATGTGGCAGGGTCTTCTCTGGTAGATGGCTGACAGGGGGGGCTAATGGTGGGTTGTGGTGGCCGGTGGGGTACCGTGGAACTTTCGGGCGTGGGTGGCGAAGGAGGTTGGGGTCACAGTCTGCAATTCAGGGCAGTAAGAGCTGTGACTCCCGGAAGGGCAGTAATGGCGAGGGGTTGTATGAGGATTCCGGGTCTGTGGCGATTACTGGAGATGGGGTATGGTGTGAGGGGGTGGCCTACCAAATTTCAGGGCAATCAGAGGTGGCTAGAGGGTGGTCCCTTTGGAGGTCCCTGCTGACTGGTCCCACACGGGTACTGTAGCAGAGAACTGCGCACAGAAAGTGTGTACAAAGGGAACTCTCAGCCCCGATGGAAATTTGAGGCGAGACCAGAGGGGCTGGATTCGTGACTGGGAGGGGAACAAAAGTTATGAAGGGACTGGTGATGTTCGGGGGCAGGAGAGGCATGCAAACGGGGACCCAAGTCGGTTCAGGTCACAGGCGAGACTGCCAGGGAGGCAGTCAGCGCGACGAAAGTGTCTGTGAAGACAACTTTCTGTGACGAACGAGTTTTGGGGCGAGGTCAGAGGGGTTGGAAAGCTAACAGGCAAAGGCACAAAAACCTAGAAGACACTCCTGGGGTTTGCTGTCAGGAACTGGGCGTACCGTTCGCAACTTCGGACCCCTAGTGTGCAGGTCGGACAGGTACTCCGGGGTCGAGCAGCACGCCTCCACGATCGCCGTCACCTCGTCGACCGGATCGCCCGTGGACGTGGGGAAGAAGACCGCTGGCGTGGAATCCCTGGAGAAGGTCTCCTACCCCTGGGCGTCGCACCCAAGGACTGGAGAGGGGGTGAGGGCGTCGCACCCTCAAGGAGGAGGAAGAGGAAGGGATCGCCCCTTTCAAGATGGTGGCTGCGCACAAGGCTTTTCAAAACTTAATTCTTCATTGATTGATTTCCAAAAGAGAAAATACAACATATTATATGTGGGAGGGGAAACCCTAATTAGTTTCCTAAAATAAAAATACAAAAAGAGCCTATTTAATTTGAAATCCTACACAATAGGGGAGGGGGCGCACTTGCCTCCTAAAAGAAAGGAGGGAAGGTGGGGGGGCGCACCTCCCATGAGGTGGGAAGGGTGGGTGCGCCCTCCTCCTTCTCCAACCCTAATGGATCCCCAGATAACAGGCCTGGGTAGTGGAGCAAGGAGGAAAAGGCCCAGTATGGGCTTTCTCCTAGGCGCCCAGCCCAAATGGGCTTGAAGAGTGAACCAAGGTGGCCCATTAACCTCCCTAGCCTCTAGCAAGCCTACAAAACACAAATAAAACCTAATTGGCCTCAAAAAAGGTCCATGACTGAAAGAAATTGTCCACATACGGACTAAACCAAGGCCCAACATGGCCCAAAGCATAAAATAAGTGATGATAGCTCCGCTAATCTGCCAACTGGTCGCCGAGCCAAAGGGATGCCGGCGAGATCCGTGTACTCCGTCGTAAAATGTGACGCGTGTCCTCACCAACAGTCGTCTGGAGTTTCGTCTGAAAATCGATCATCTGTCGCTACGGCATCCCCTGGGTGATAGTGATCAATAATGGCCGGTAATTTAATTCTCGTTATTTCAGAGACAGATGTGCCTACCTTAATATTCGTAATCACTTCACTTCGGTCACCCACCCTCAGGCTAACGGGCTGGTCGAAAATGCCAATAAGACTATCTTAAAAGGCATCAAGACTAGGCTCGACAAAGCTAAGGGCAGCTGGCTTACGGAATTACCGAACGTACTTTGGTCGCACAGAACGACTCCCAGAACGGCAACCGGTGAGAGTCCCTTTGAGCTAGTGTACGGTACCGAGGCCGTGATCCCATTAGAGATTGGCAATCCCTCCCTCCGAGTTATCTGCTTCTCACCCGAGGCAAACGACCAGAAACTACTCGAAAACCTCGACCTAGCAGATGAAGTCCGAGAGATTGCCAGCATCCGAGCAACGGAATATCAACGCCGCCTCACTCGATACTACAACGCCAAAGTCCGAGATAGACACTTCTAACCGGGAGACTTCATTCTCAGAAAAGCTGAAGCCTCTTGACCACTTGAGGCGGCGGGCAAGCTATCCCCTAATTGGGAAGGCCCCTACCGAGTGGTCGAGACGCTCGGAAAAGGAGCATATCGGTTATCTACTATGGAAGGAGAACCCATCCCTCGGACGTGGAACGCGACTACACTACGCAAGTTCTACTTCTGAATACTTCAGTCATGTAAGCAGTATGCATAGTTTTCTCTCTCTAGATTCAAGAGTGAGAGACTCTGGTTCGCATTCTCCCGCATTCTTGGAGTTCCTCCCTCCCAGCCGGCTATGGCCGGTGCGGCGGGGTTTCCTTCTGGTTCCTTCATGCTGGGGGCTCCATTGGAGCTAGCAGGGGGCAGAGATCGTCCAGGGGGCGGATCGTCCTCTTCTGGCGAAATCTTCCGGCGATCCTTTGCTCAAGTTATCATGGAGAAACCAAGGTCTGCATCAATTTCTATACCGATTAAGGAGCCTACTTTCACCAAGCAAGGAGAGCCAGCTGTATATTTCTCCAAGGCAGATCTTCAAGCTTCTTTACAGGTTCTTTCCTTTGCAATCGTGGCAAAGTGCTCATACGGTAGGCCTTCTTTTGCTGAAATAAAATCCTGCCTGGTGCAGCTATTGGCAATATCAAATCGTTTTATTATAAGCAAGTTAAATCCCAGACATCTCATTGTTAGATTTGACATAGAAGAGGATTTCTTGAAACTTCTATTACAGAAAAACCTGTACATAAATGGTTTCCTATTTCGATTTTTTCGGTGGACTCCTGATTTTAATTTTGAAGTGGATCCGCCGACCGTTCCGGTTTGGATTGGATTTCCGGCGCTCCCGGCTAATCTATACCATGAAGATTGCCTGCGTTCCATTGCTGGAAATTTTGGCCCAGTTTTGCGAATTCATGAGAAGTCATTAGCCTTGACAGACACCTCAGAGGCCCTTGTATGCATAGAAATGGATATTCTAGTCCCGCGTCAGGAGAGATTGTGGATTGATCTGGATGGAAAAGGATATTGGCAGACTGTCAATTTTAATCGAGCACCAGCTCTTTGTTCTTTTTGCCATAAACTTGGTCATACTGCTGAATTTTGCAAGAAGAAGCTTGGGAAGGCCAGTCGTCAGCCGACTATCACTAAGAACCTTACTCATACCTTTAAGCCTCGGCCTTCTGGACCCCATGTTTTAGAATCAAATGGTTCTAAAAAGGCACTAATAGCAGATCCACAACATGTTCGACAAGTGGTCTCAGAGGAGAATAGATTTGCAGCATTACAAAATGTTGATGAGGTACTTATAATTCACTCATCTGACTTTCCCCAAGCAAGCAAGGAAGATGCTCAGGAACAAACTAGCAGAATAAATCAAATTTCCAATCAGTTGAAAGTCAATACAGAACTAAATACTGAGGTAGACAAGCAAGTTATATCTGATGGAAAAGTTCAGCAGGTACAAGAGGAAATTCTGTTATGTCAGAAGGATATTTCAAATCCTGAATGCAGCAAGCTTCAATCAGTTGAAGCCAAGAAGAATATAGACTCTTCAAGCAATTTCAGTTTCCTTGCTACTGAATCCTCTTCAATTCTATCAAGAAGATATTCTGAATGGCAAGGGGATTCTGAACGGCCAGACATCCAGAAGCTATCAAAGATTGGAAATTCTATTGCTGAAAGGGTTGAAAGTGATAATTCCTTAATGCGATTTGTTGAAGTAGGAAGGGAGGCCCTTGCTGGAAGAGCTCCTTCAAAAAAGGGGATTATCACATGATCTAGAGCCAGATCGGTTGAAGCTCAACCACAGGAATTCCAATGTTAAACATAACCCTTATTTGGAATATCAGAGGAGTAGGGAACCAAGGTTCTCGGAGATGTTTAAAGAAGCTGATTCAAATTCATAAAGTGGACCTAGTTGCTATTAGTGAGCCAATGCTGGATGCAGAGAAATCTATGAAGCTTGGAAGGTTTATAAAATTGGCAAAATTTGCTGTCAATTCCTTAACTGATTCTAAAATCTGGGTTTTTTGGCATGACAGCTTTAGGCTGGATGTTCTTGGCTCATCTGCCCAGCATATTACTTTGGGTTTAAAGGAGGATAATAGACTTAATAGTCTCTTTTCCTTTGTGTATGCTTCCTGTGATTCCCATCTTAGACTTGATTTGTTCAATGAGTTAGTTACTTTTGCTTGTACAGTGACTGTCCCTTGGATAATAGGAGGGGACTTTAATTGTGTTTTGAAGCCTTCAGAAAAAAAGGGTGGAATTTTTCCCTCAATGGCCAATATGGCTGAATTTAATGCCTTTGTTTGCTCAGCAGGGCTCATGGATGCAGGCTATGTTGGTGAATCAATGACATGGAATAATAACCGAACTGGAGCTGCAAACATCAAAGCTAGACTGGACAGGGTCTTTATTAACACTGAATGTCAAAATATTTTTCCCCAGCTGGTTGTGAAGCACTTAGCAAGAGGTCCTTCTGATCACACCCCGATGTTATTATCATCTTATAATTCTTCTCATGGTCCTTCCAGGTTCATTTTCCAAAAGATGTGGTGTACTCATAAATCCTTTAATCAAGTTGTAGTTGATGCTTGGAAGCAGTGTACTGCTCAACATCCAAATGCAATGATTAGATTATCTACCAAATTAAAGGCTGTGAAAATGTCTCTTAGCCAATGGAATAGGGAAATCTTTGGAGATGTGATAAAGAATGTTAGATTAGCAGAACAGGAAGTGGAAAAGAAACAAATTGAATTTGATATTTCTCCTTCAACTGAAAATAGATGTAAATTGAATGTTGCTATGGCAAATTTCCATCAGGCTTTGTATAGGGAAGAAATTTTCTGGCATCAAAAATCCCGCACAGATTGGATTGAAAGTGGGGACAGAAATACGTCATATTATCACTCTCTTGCTCAACAAAATCGAAGAAGAGGATTTATCTGTAGGTTAAAGCTGGATGAATCTGATAATTGGTGTGAAGACCAAGCTATTCTTTGCAGGCATGCAAACCAGTATTTCCAGAAGCTTTTCTCATCTGAAGACCATACAATGGACTGTTCCATACTAGATTGCATTCCTCAACTAATCACTAATGATCAGAACAGTCTCCTTTGCTCTGTTCCTGAAGGTAATGAGGTTAAAGAAGCAGTATGGTCTCTAAAAGGATCCAGCACCCCTGGTCCGGATGGTTTTCCTGGAGAGTTTTATAAGCATGTTTGGGAGATTATAGGCCAAGATGTCATCTGTGCAGTGCAAAGCTTCTTCATGGGGTTTCCAATTCCTAGAGGAATGGCATATTCAATTATTGCTTTCATCCCAAAAATTCAAGTGCCTAAGTCCTTTAATGATTTTCGGCCAATAAGTCTTTGTAATTTCTCCTACAAAATCATCTCCTCAATCATTTCGAAGAGGCTTGCACCAATTCTGCCAAACATTTTTTCCAAGGAACAAGGAGCTTTTGTCCAAGGTCGTAATATTCTGGACAATGTTGCTATAGCAAGACAACTTATTTGAGATATTGATAGGAAAGTAAGGGGTCATAATGCCATTGTCAAGCTGGATATGGCCAAGGCCTATGACAGAATTGAGTGGGACTTTTTACTGGCAGCCCTAAGGAAATTTGGTTTCAATACTAGATTCACTTCTTACATTGGAATGATTCTAACTAACTGTTGGTTTTCAGTCAATTTCAATGGCAATATGGCAGGTTTCTTTAAATCTAGCAGAGGTAGAGGTATTAGACAAGGTGACCCTCTTGCCCCATATCTTTTTTTTCTAGCCTCGGAAGTACTAAGCAGGGGGTTGACTGTTCTATTCCAATTAGGAGCTTTGAAGGGTTACAATGGGCCTAAAAATATTACCCAAATATCTCATCTGCTGTATGCGGATGACACACTTATTTTCTTGAATGCTAGTAAACACAACATAGTAGCACTGCTGCATTTTATTTCAAGATATGAGAATAGCTCAGGGCAGAAAATAAATGTTGGCAAGAGTAGCATAATTGTTTCAGACAAAGTCCCCCTATCAATAAAGCAATCTATACAACTGCAGACTAGTTTCAGAATTGCTTCTACTAGTTTTAATTACCTTGGTATTCCAGTGAAGAAAGGAAGATACACATGCCAGGATTTTAAGTACATTGTGGATAGAGTTCAGCAGAAGTTAGAGGGATGGCAATCCAAACTACTCTCACAGGCTGGGAGGGCAATTCTCATCAACTCTGTTCTCCGAAGCATACCAATATACCTGGCATCTGTTTGCTTCTGTCCTAAGTCAATTATCAATGCCATTGACAGACTCTGTGCCAACTTTTATTGGCAGGGTTCTGAAATTCTGAGGCATCGCCATTGGATCTCCTGGAAAAAAATCCAAATGCCTAAACTGGAAGGGGGCCTTGGTATTAGAGATCTTAATCTCACCCAGTTGTCACTGGCTACTAAATGTCTGTGGAGAATTATTCAGGGGTCTTCTCTTTGGTCTCAGTATGCCAGACAAAGGTTTGTTAAAACAAATCTTTTCGACTGCACAAGACCTTTTCCAGCTGGGATGTCTCAAGGTATGTTTCAGCAAGCTAAGAAGTTAATCATAAATAATTGTAGATGGATAATTGGGGATGGTAAGGGAACAGACTTTTGGAAGGATAATTGGACTGGCAAAGGGCCGTTAATCAATAATATACCTTCAGGCAATTTTAATAATATACAGAGGCAGCCAAAGCTGACAGTTAGAGAGGTTTTTCTTGATCCAAACCATCCAATTTGGTCCCTACTCAGTAATTCCTCACTGCTACCCAAAGTTCAGTTGAGTAATAGGCCAGATCATTGCATCTGGACTGGTACAGAAGGTGGTGACTTTAGTGTACAGTCTGTTAATAATCTGCTGAGACAAAGAGGTATACTAAGGCAGCCTTGGGCCAAGTTATGGCACTCTAGCATTTCTCCAAGGGCAGCTAATTTCTATTGGAAGCTGCTTCATAGAGCAGTTCCAGTTGATGGCAGAATTTCTGAGTGTAGAATTTCTTTAGTCTCAAAGTGCAGTTGCTGCCTACTCCCTTCTCAGGAGGATTTAGATCACCTGTTTGTTAAAGGAGATCTAGCTTCTGCTTTATGGAAATGGGTCTCCCCCTTGATTAGTACTAAAATTAATCTGAGTGAGCACATTACAATTCGTGGCTGGAATATTTTGACAGGCTCCAAGCTGCATTCAGCATTCAGCTATTCTGGTATGTATGCTGTAATTCTAATTGTATGGGAGATTTGGAAGGCAAGATGTTCTGCCAGGTTTGAAAATGTGACCATCAACATTCCAAGTATCAAGAGGAAAGTGGTGGCATGCCTCTCTCAAGCCCTTGATAACCAATCCTTTCCAGTTAGTAGCTCGGCAGATCAACTAAAAATCCTGAATCAGTTCCAACTGTTCCCGAAGATTATTTCAAGGAGGATGCTAATGATTGTTTCATGCAGTCTAGCTCCTCTTCATTTTACTCTTCATGTAGATGGAGCTTCAAAAGGGAACCCGGGAAATTGTGGAGGTGGTGGTTGTGTTAGAGATTCAGCAGGAAATATGATCATCAGCTTTGCCTTTTATTATGGCTTTGGGAGTAGTTTTCTTGCAGAAGTAAGGGCTCTCTATGATGGGCTGTCAATAGTTAATAAGGGAGGACTGAAAGTATCTGCAATTTTTTCAGATTGTGCCTTTCTAGTGGAATCCATCCATAAGAAGAAAGTTCCTAGCTGGACTGTCTATCCTTGGTGGAGTGAAATATTGGAACTTATATCCTCAAGTGGCTGTCCGGTGAGACATGTTTATAGGGAAGGTAACCAGCTGGCTGATGCATTGGCCTCCTATGCTAGCTCTTGTCAGTCTAACTCCATTTTTACCCTTGTAAGTGATCTGCCCAAAATGGTGAGGGGAGTTTATAGGATGGACAAAGGAGGCTTGCCTTCCTTTCGTTTTTGTAAATAGAATTTTTGGTATCTTTTTCCAGCTTTAGCAACTTGTACAGACAGGGGAATGCCCCAAAGATCATGTATCACGCGCATACTAACTGCGTCAACGCCACTCGGGTGCAGCGTCGACGCGTTTGCCTCCAGAAGCCCAAGACAGAAATCTGTCTTCAGGTTATCTTCACACAGCGTCGACGCCACCAGCTACCATCGTCGATGCAGCGATTGCCTGAAGCTTTAAATCGAAAGAAGCCTCAAAAGCTATCTTCACACAGCGTCGACGCATCCAGATGCTGGCGTCGACGCACCCAGTCCCAGACAAGTGCTCGGGCAGAAGACCTGGATAAACGAGGCTTGCCTTCCTTTCATTTTTGTAAATAGAATTTTTGGTATCTTTTTCCAGCTTTGGTAACTTGTACAGACAGGGGAATGCCCCAAGATCATGTACCTCCTTTATTCAGAAAATCTAATAAAATCTTAGGCCACAGTTTCATCCTGGGGGAGTGCGAACATGTTCCCCTGCTGGGGGGATATGCACTCGACTAGTTGATGATTCTGAGGGCCGATGTTGATTGAAAAAAAAATGTAAGCAGTATGAAATAAAAAAAATTTCCTTGCTCTTTTATTCAAACAACTTGCTTATACATCAGAAAGGCCGAAGCCAATGCAATACATGTCAAAAAAGCAAAAATCCATCTGGCGCCGGCGTACGAGCCCATCGCTCGACTGACTTGGTTAGCCTTCCTGCGTCCAGCCACTGACTCTGCCTCGTGTGGAAACTGGCTCGGATAAAGGATAGTCGACCCCGTTGGCTCGAGTAACTCGAAACAAAGGTGACAGAACAAGGCTACCTTCCAAGTTGTACAAGGAAGATGAAGGGGAAGAGGAAGGAATACAAGTGAAGGCCTCCTCCCTGTAAACTCTTTGGAAGGAGGAGAGTGCAGGCACCCTCCGAAGAGTGAAAGGGGGGGAGAAAAAGAAACCAGCAGAGCTGGACGAGGAGGCAGGGGAAAGCCTGGAAAAAAGGGAGCTTAATTGGCTTCCTCCTCCCCTCAGGATGGAGTCGACGGGTCAGGGACAAGAGTTCGACATGCCCCAACATGTCAAACCTTCTTTTTGAGTAACCTCCCCGCAAGCGCCGGCTGGAATTGATAAAAGAAGGCGACGTTCTTTCGCACGTCGAACCCCCTTCTAACCTGCCCACCGACCGTCAAACCCCCTTCAGACCCGAAGCACCAAGTTACTCCCTACCCTCCATCGTCTGCAGCTTCATCTTCCAGAGTGTCTTCCATGCTTCAAATCTGACGGCACAACACTTCGTAATGAAGGAGGGAGGAAAGACTGTCAGAGGAAACCCTAAGCGTTGGAGAGGAAGAGACGCCCTTCAGACCTTTTATAGGCAAAGGGAGGCTACTTGCCTTAAATGATTCTCCCCTCGAAATCATGCTAAAGGGACCTCTCCCTGCGAACGGTCACCTCAAACTCCGCGATTCCATCCCAGCAGGACACACGAAGCGGCCGAGCATTTAAGTCATGAGAAAACGGAAAGACACCCTATCAGACGCCCGCCCAACCATCACGCGAGTTCCTCGCAGAAAGTATCGGCACTTTCCAACTACTGCGGATACGCTGGTCAAACCACGGCAATGGTAGTACAAAAGAGTAAAGTCTTCATCATAACGCTACTGCCTTACGTTTTTGACCTTCCTTTACACAAAAAGAGGAGTTTTTTCTTTAAAAAAAGGAAAAACATACAAGGAGAAAAAGCAAAACATATACATTTGACCTCTAGCCCATCCTGAGGCTCGAAAGTGGAAGGCTCGGACGGTCTGCCCCTGGCACCCTCGGCGACGGCTGACCTTGGCACTGACCCCACCGGCGTGGGAACTACCTCGGTTGTATGCCCTCCCGAGGCATCCGGTGTTGGTGACCCCTCGGACGAAGAGTCCCCCTGGTCTCCTTCCTCCGACGCCGAACCAGAGGAATCGGAGGACGACTAATCTGAGTCATAGCATTGCCCGGACGGGAAATTGATTGTCTCGGATGATTGTTCCTCTGCATAAGAGATGGCCCGGTCGTAGCCTTGCTTGAATCCCTCGCGGATGCCCCGGTGAAGTGCTGACTCATAGTAGGGGAGGGCAGCCTCCTTAAGGTCGACCTGGTAGGCCTCCGAGCATTTGTATTGCTCGAGTGCCTCCGCCCCGGCCGATTCCACCCTACCAGCGAGTTCGGCCTTCTCCCGCTCCGCCTCGGCCAACCTCTGCTCTACCGCGGCCGTCTGCTTCTCTGCCTCGGGCCGATCTTCCTCGGCCTCCAACCGAAGGCGCATGGCTTCCTCTACTCGGCCTAATAGCTCGGCGTGCTCGGCCTCCCACTGGCCATCTAGCTCAGCATAGGCCACGCGCTCCTCCTCCAGAAGCCGGCTCTTCCACTCGAGCGACTCACAGGCCCGAGCCAGTTGCTCAGTCAGCGACCGGGCTTCTACCTGGCTCGCCCTGCCAGCTCTTTAACCGAGGAGAGCTCCCGCCAGAGCCCATCATGCTCCTCAGTGAGCCGAGCTATCTTCATGTTGGATGCACCAAGGTTCCAGGCAAGGTTCGCCCGTTCTAACTCCAGCTGAGCGTAAGCTTCAGCCAGAGAGGCCCCCATCTGAGCCAGGACCAGGCCACCCTCCATAACCATCTCAAGGGCCGTAGGAGGAGAGCGTTGCTTGTCTCCTCCCCTCACCACCTTCACAGCTATGCTGCGGCATCTCTGATACAGAGGGCCCTGAATGCCCATCTCTTCCAGGGCCGCCAGAATAGGTCCCCCCCTCCGAGCGGCATCTCCGCGGGAGCCCCGCTAGCCGGCCCATATCGAGCTGTGGCTTAATCCACCCATCTTTCCTCAGTCGGTTAAGGCTGCATCGCCTCTCCTGGTGACCCCCCGGTCTCGATCGGCTCGGCCCCGATGTCACCACCTGGAGCGTCGCCTGTCTCGCTCAGCGCTCCTGCCTCAACCGCGATCCTGGAGTCACCCGCTTCGGCCCCGACCCCCTCGGGTCCTGCAGAGGGGAGAGCCGGGCCATCACCGCCGCTAACAGTAAAAGCGGCCCTGGCCTCCTCGACCCCCTCTTGCTCGGTGGATGGGAGAGCCGGCCTAATAAGGTCAGCCCTATCACGCTCGACAGAGGGGAGAGCTGAGCCAGAGCCACCTTCGACCGCGGAGATGCCCCCGGTCTTCTTGGCCCGCTTCTTGGCCTTCACGGTGCCTCGTATCATCCCCTCCACGGGATCCTTGCGCTTGGACCCCCGCGGCCAGGAAGACCCTTCCCTAGCCACCCCCTTGCCCCTATCTCAGGCTCGGGAGCAACCCTCGGGAGCTCGCGACTCATCGACAGCCGAGTCATCACCTAGGTTGATCACCTCCCGCTCGGTCGCAGGCTCCTCCTCCTCAGCCGGCCGCCTGGCGTCTGCGTAGAAGAAGATATGGTCAGGAAAAGAAAATGGTTTCATCATTCGACGAAGAAGCTGATTCATGGCGCCCGTACCTGTCAGCTGCAGCTGCTTGAGAAGGCAACGCTCGATGTTCTCCGGAGTCACCAGCTCCTCCGTGGACTGGCGATGCTTCATCGGAATGCCTGCATACTTCTCCACGTCCGGAGGGAACTCATCTTGCCTCGGAGGAATGTTCGGGTGAAAATTGGGGATTACGAGACACCTCCAAGACTCCTCCACCAAAAAAATCCCCACCGAGAAGAACTGAGTCTTCCATCCCTTGTGGGAAGAGTCCTTCATGGCTAAGGAGACACAGCTCCTGTTTCGCCTCGCCTGGATGCAATAAAAACCCTTCCCGGTCGAAGGATGCCCCTTCAACTCAAAGAAATAATGGAAGAGGTCCAAGGAAGGAGGAACCCTGCATTGGCGGCAGAGGATGCAGAAGGCGGAGAGAAGAAGATAAGAGTTGGCTAAAAACTATATGGGCACCAACTTAAAGAAATTTAGAAACTTAAGAACAAAAGGTTCAAAGGGAAGACGGAACCCACCCTTCCACGATAGAAGGAGGGAATAGATATGACCCGTACGAGAACCCAGGCTCGTCTCGTTTGGGGTAGCCGCGATGAAATAATACTGATAGGGCAGGTGAAACTGGTGCTTCAACAGCTTCACATCCGCCTCTCGCAGTTCGCTACAGTTTGGGGCCGGCGGTATCACCATCGCCCTCGCCTCAAGCTCATCCTCCAACTCCTCAACTTCCGAACGTTGATCCGCCATGGAATCTGGAGAGGAACTTGAAGGGAAATGCTCCCGAGACTCTAGAGGAAGAGGAAGCTGTTGAACCACCTCCGCGATTATCTCCGCCAACTCTGCGAATGCCATCGCGAGTCTCTGCTCTTCCGTCGTGTCCTCACAATGCATCAAAGAGCCCCAAAAGTAAGCATGAAGCGAGGCCAAACCTTAAAACGGAGGGAGTCTGGAACGACAACAAGCGCACAATGCCTACATTCTCATGCGGAAGGCGGTGCGTCATTTCGACCTCCGAGATAGGGGGGCCCCTTTATTTCAAATCCGCCAGGATTATCATCATTGCGGGCCCAGGTGACCATGACACGTAGCTTCTTAGGACCGCCAGATTTCTGCCCACACGAGCCACGCTGGTCCAAAACCCTAATGGCTACTCTGTGAGCCTGCCAAGGCTCGGGAGTAGGAGGGGGACAAGTGGAGAGGGGAATTTCTGTAGCCCATTTAAGAGCAGGCCGAACTAGGTCCAACAAGACCAAACGAGGCTCAGCTCACCTAAGTGACCACCCCACCGGACCCACTTAGCATAAAATCCCAATAAGATCACTCGGGATCAAGCACTTCCTCGGTGGCCATTAGGCTTGGAAGGCCCGAGCGTCGGTCCGATAGGAGGAAGATCCACGCCCGATCTATCCCCTCGCTGGGATAAAGGCTAGCGCTCAGTGCCCACTCCGACCGACTCTCACCCGAGCTATGCCTATCGCCCGGACAGGGTTGGCACTCTTCATGCTTGGGTCGACCGACGATTGCTTATCCACGCTACCATTGAGAGCCCTTTATGACCAGGAGTTCACAAGGATAAGGGACCTACGACCCCTCAAGGCTATAAAGATCTCACGATGAGGACGTAAAGAGCCCACGTTGAGGACGTAACTCCAGCCTGAAACTCCTCAGCTTACGGGACTCATGAGGCTAGCGCACTATTTAAACCTGGGAATCCCTCCGGCGAAAGGTAAGGCCAATACACTCCTACACTCTCTGAGCAGGAACCACTTCACCACCTTGGTGGAGAGGGATCTCGTGCATCTCCTTCTTCCTCCCTTTATAGCTTCCACCACTGCTCTGCTGACTTAGGCATCAGAGGGTTTTCCCTAGGGATTCATCCCCTAAGCCCCCTGATCCGTTTCCCTTCCTTGTAGTTCACTGTTCGGTGATCATTTTCTCCAGCTCAGGATCAGCGCGAGATTGCCCCTCTTCAATAGGTGTGTCTGTTGTGATGATAAAGAGACAAATAGAGAGAGAAATCACACAGCACAACTGCGGGAATATGCTATGCAATATAAAGAAAAGTGCATGTGTAGCAGAAAAATAGAGATTTGTGATGAAATTGAGAATTGGAGGATGAATAACTAAGAAAATAAAGAGAGATAAAAATCCCTTGAACATGGAAATCGAAGACAATACTTCCCTCTTCAGGTTACGGTTGAAGCAGAAGGTAGACGACATAGCATGGCTTCTCCCGGAACCGAGAAAGAGCCCCCCTTCGCGTTCTGTGAACTGGGCATCTATTTATAGGAGCAAAAAAGCCTTTGAGTTTAAATTCGAGATGAACACCCAAAATAGGGGATTTAGGTGCACAAATCTCCAGATAATAGTGGGGATAAGTGTCATTGATCAATTAGAGTCGATCTAGAAACTTCTTCTCGGAGAAAATAGATCAAACAAGGTCTCCAAAGAGTCCCACGGTGAAGAAATTAGAGTTCAAGAAGTTCAGGACTCTCTATTTGGCAAACGGTCTATCGAACGACCGCATACAGATGAAAACGGTCATGGGAGGACCGCAAGGCTTCACCAAACGGTCTAGGGAGTGACTGCAAGGCTCCAAGAGTGAAACGAGGTGATTTCAGGCAAGTTTGGGGACTAACGGTCTAGTGACGACCATTTTTTATGACCTAGCGGTCTTCCCAGGACCGCTAGGCTGCTGGAGGAAACTTTTTAGGTAGGCTTTCTGCTAGTTTAGAAATCATATAATATCTTGAAAACGGTGCAGAACTAGTGAAAGTGGTAGAATAAAAAATGTAGATAACAAAAATATGAACAACTTTCATGTATAGAGCAAGATGAGAAAATGATCAGAAGAGGGAGAAAATAGGGTGAGAATAGAGAAAAATGTTGGGACTTGAAAATGGTGGAGAATTGGCTAATGGCGTAGAAGAAGAAAATGTAGGGCTTTAAAAATCGAACAACTTTGGTAAAGGGCACTTAATGAATAGAGAAACATAAGAGGATGAAAAAGGGCTACGTTCAAGATTGTGCAGTGAAAGGGGCCGAATGCTTGATGGAAGTCGACCTAAATGGGCCGTAAGTCGACTTGGAAAGCTGGAAGTTAATAAGATAAGTTTCAAGGCTCTAAGAAATAATGATCTCCAAGGTTCAAAGGGAATGGAACAATAAATTGGGCTCAAAATCTATATAAGGAAGGCTCCAAAATAATGATTAATTTGGGACATCAAAATGATGAATAAGATAAATCACGGAACTTGCAGGCTAAAAATGGGTGTCAACAACAGTGTCCTCACCCTTTCTTGAATGTCTGGAAATTAAAAGTAATGAGGCCACTTTAGTTGAAATGTTTCAAGATAAGTATTGTGTTTAAGCATTAAATGGCTCAAAAAATTGCTAAGGGAATATGCTATAGACTTGAAAAGAATGGCAGAGCAATGGCTTGGTTGCTGAGAAACTGCTGCCCTTCGCCAAAGGGGTGATAAGGCATGTGTGTCATGAAACACCAAGCTAACTCTGTTTAAAATATTTGAAAAATTGAAAAATGAAGCAAAATGATCAATCAGATTGAGTAACTGGAGATACTGGCATCTGATAAATGTGTATCTTCATGTCAAAAGATATGCACTAGATCATTGAAGCAGAATGGTTAGCCATACTGAGTAACTGGGGACTAGCATATAAAAGCATGTTTCCTCGTGTAAAAAGTTGTGTGCTAGACCTGAATGCTCAAAAAGGAAAAAAATATGGTGAAAAATAAAATTCTAAAAATGAAATTGATGACCCAAAGCATAATGCAAAAACCTCAAAAGTGCTTAACTTCAACACTAGCTGAAACTTTTCCTAAACGGGTCTAATGAAATGAATAAGGCCTAGAGAAATGGAGAAGGGCTGAGTTGAAAAGGTTGTTTTAATTAATTTTTGTAAGAATGATTTCTTGTTCTTTTATTTCAAATTCAGGTTTATATGTTTCGAACCATTGAAAATAAATAAGGGTATTTAATAATTGGTCTCTTTAAAGTGAATGCTATTATTTTTCAGAAGTTTCTCAAAAAACCCTAAAAAATGAATTTCTTTTTTGATAGAAACTCTGTTAGATTTAGCACATTGTTCTTGCCTATATATAAAACCTTTTCGGCCAACCTTTTAACCCGGCGCCGCAGAAGCCCACTTACGCATCGGAACCTCCTATTGTCTCCAAACCAGGCCGACTTCCTCTCCTCCAATCTTCCTCCTAGCTCTTTTGCTATCTTGTTCCTAAAACTCCCATGGCTATCAGAGAATCTCTAGGCCGCCCGCTCAGCCAAAGGCAAGGCTCTGGCGGAACCTGCTCCGCACAGTCCCAGAATGGAGAAGTGATCGAAGTCTCGTCATGATCCTCCTTCCATGGTCCCTCATAAGAGAAAGGTTCCTGATTCTTGCTCTCCAGCAAAGTCTAAGGCTACCAAGGGGTCTTCGTCTAAGGGGAAACAACCGCAACAAGCTGAAAAAGAAAGAACCAGGTCCGCTAGGGCTCGAGCAGAGTCACCTGAACTAAATCCAATCCCAGGGCCGAGAAAATCAAGGAACATTCTGTTTCCTAGATGGTTTGATTTGGAGGACTAGAAATTACTAAAGCTCTTCCCAGAATTGCCTGTAATCATGGACGCACAAGAGTGGTTGAATTTCATTTCAGCACATAAAAGGTACTATCCCGAACTAGTCCAAGAGTTCTATCACAACTTGCAGATAGTGGATGGGAAATTATACACCATTCTAATGGATGTAGAGATTGGGATTACAAGGAAACTTCTGCATATTGCCTTGAAAGTTCTTGCATCTGGGGCTGACCCCAAAACCACACAATTTGATGAGAGGGAGGCGTACAGTCTTATGACAGGGCAGCCGATTTCGGAATAAATCCCTATAGACATCAATGTCAATGCCTTTCCTCCATTTCACAGACGACTCCACCATATATTCACTACCTTTATATCCCCCAAAGGTGAAGGCATGGGTCAAGTAAACAAAACTCATATGTTTTTATTTCATCATCTTCTCAAGAAACAACAAATTTCCATGCCTCAGTTGATGCTACATCATTTCAAATATTGCATGAAATATAAAGACAAATGTCTTCCTTATGCTTCACATCTTACTGCAAGTTTTGAATTGGCCAAACTTCCTCTTGATCATGAAGTGTGCAAAATAATTCCCAAATGAAATGTCTATTCTTTTCATAATGTCAGCACATTCATGAAGTATACCAAAATGGGAGATGTGGTTTCAAGACAATTACCTTCCACAAAGGGCCTCCAGCCCGAATCTTTAGTTCCTGCAGAGTCACCATCTTCTCCCTTGATGAACAGCCACAGGCTCAGCCCTCTACAGTTCCATCTCCAGTTCCTCCTACAACATCTCCACCACCACAAGTCTCTCCTGTTTCAAGATGTTTGCCGGTTATCCCATGGATGCCACTTCCTAGAGCACCAACGTCTCTACCTTCTCCATATAGGCAATTTCATGCTCATGGGCCTTCACAAGCTTCTTCATCATCTCCAGCTACTGCTCCATCTTAATCAGTGCCACCTGAGTTCTCTACATTTATCTCATCTTAGTTTGCCACGCTGTCTGCTCAATTCAATTCTTTCCAATCTTCCATGGTAGAGATGTCTACTAGATTTGATTTGAGGCTTGCTCGCTTGGAAAATCAGATGGAAAGCAAGTTTATTCAATAGAAAGATATGCCAATCATGCAGCCAATAGGTTTAACAGATTAGTTGGCACACTTGGTGATGTTTCAACTCATACTTCACTTCTTCAAACCAGGCTGCACAATGAGTTAAAGAGATTAGAAAATCAGCTCAAACAAGGCAATGTTCACCATAGGGAATCAATATCTGAAATTCAAAAAGGCAGGGTTTCCTATGCACAACTAGTAGAGAAAATGGAAGTTTTGGAGAAAGACTATGCTTTTCTCATTCAACATTCAACTGAACTCCGAGATAAATTTAACAACATGTGGAAGTTAGGTCATGAAGAAACAAGTATGGCAGAAAGTTCTTATAGACCTTCCACATCTGCACAAGTTTCAGCCATGCCATCAGAGGTGGATCAATGTGTCAGGCATGTCTCATCTGGCCTCCACAACTTATCGGATACTTTGGATTGCAGATTCAAAACACTTGAATGGACGGTTAAAGCTCAACTGTAACAACTGGACTAGAGACTGCATGCCATTGAAGCACGTTTATCTGCAGGGCCCTCTGCTCCAAGCCACTGATTCTCTCTTTCCCCAGCACTATTTTGACGATGTCAAAGGGGGAAAGAATAGAAGTCATTTAGTGTCAATCATGTTTTAATCTTAGTCTGTTTGAGTATCAGGATTGTTTGAGTATCAGTCATGTTTTAATCTCAGTCTTATGATTCATGCTGAACATTCATGTACATATGTTGAAAATGAAAAAAAGTTTCATATGATATATCCTTCTGTGTTGGAGATGTGGATGCTAGAAAATAGATCTACAAATTGACAATGCCTTATAGTTTCCACCATCAAAAAGGGGGAGAATATTGTATATCTCTTATTTTGATGATAACTAACTATAACTCATTGAGTTCTATTCTTATTGAAAATCTTATATTATAAGGCAAAATTATGAATTATCTAAGTTCACATGGTCAATGAGAGCAAGTCGACAAAAGAACGGAGCAAGCCGACCTGAATCCCAAGTGAAATCAGGTCAAGGATCAGAAGAGAGAAGATCAAGTCGACTTGGTCAGGGAACAAGTGGTGCGGACACCCGAGCGCATGCGAGACATGAGCCGGCGAGCCACCGGTACCGCACGAGGAGCACGACTCGAGCCACCTCAGCATCCCTATGGCTCGGAGACAGTCTGGAGGTTCCCCACTGAGTCATAGCATTTATCATATTTTTTGGGGATTTTTATTTGTGTGTAATGTATTTTATTTTCTTTTTGTCAGTGTGTAATTTAGATAGTTCGAGGGGCTTATGTGCAAAATGGGGATCCCTGGGTCCCACGGGCCCCCACTCCACTCCCATTGAGCCACCTCAGCTCTAGGTCCCCTGTGGGGTCAGTCAACCCTCCATGGAGGCTTCTAGAAGGGTGGGCCAAGGGAGGGGGACAACGGACTTGAAAAGTCCACATGGGATGCCACCAACCCCACCTACCATGTCCCCCCCTTGACCCTCCTTGGTCAAGGTGCGCCCCCCTCCCCTTTTTGTTTAATATTTTGTTGTATTTTGATCAAACTCCATCCTAGCCATCCATCCCCAACCCCTAGATCCAACGGTGGAGGATGAGTTTGGTGGGAGTCATATATAAGGCATGTAATTACCATTTTCTTGAATTAATGCCAATTGAAAGTTGGAAAAACCCCTTGAGCAGCCTTGGGCGCACCCCTCTCTCCCTCCTCTCTCCCCCTTGGATGTTGTGAAGGCTTCCATTCTGAGGTGTGACGCCTCGTGTATCGGTTCCGACGATCGCCGCCGCCGCCACGAGCCGCCACCGCACCGCCATCGCCGTCAACGGAGTTCTGCCTACGCAGTACCACAGCAGCTTGGTCGAGATTCACAGGTCTTCCCCGCGCTCATTTGGCTACCAAATTTGGAGGAGTTGTTCCTGGGGTGTTCCTCTCCGCCCACAAAAATCAGGCCAGCTTTCAGATCCCGTTTCCTATTTTTGGATTTTCGTCCACTCTTCCATTTCGGTTCTGCCAGAGTTCTGTCCAGGTTCACCTCCGCCTTGATTTTCACGTCTTAGATCCACTTTTTGATCTCTGTTAGCTCGCCCAATTTTACTGGGGGTTCCACCCATCCACTCCTCAATCCAAAAATTTTCTTAATTTTTGATTCGCCCATCTCATATTTTCTAAAAATCGTTCTCAGACCCATCTACAGTTCTATCCTCCTGTTCCCAGCTCCGACCACCAGTCACCCCAAAAATCATAACAAATCGCAGCCCCCTGCAAATCAAATTCTAAAAATAGTCCCAGTTCCGTGGTTTGATTCCCTACAACTTCTAAGACGAGCTCTAAGCCTGAATCCAATTGTACGTAGGTGGTCAATGGCGATTTTTAGGAAACTGATATGCTGATCTGAGATTTTGGGAGCTGTGGAGCAGAGAATTGAAAAATAGTTAAAGCCTAGGTCCGCATAGGTTCAGAAGAGTCCACTGGCCCTAGATTGAAGGATTTCGAATCCTCTTTCCAACGGCACTAGTTTCGTCACATTCTGGTGACGGGGCCGATCGCAGCGGCCGTTTTTGCCGGGGCGCGCGCTGCTGAAACAGCAACATCAGCTCGTGGACAACATCCTCTCCACTTGGGAACCGGAGGCACCCGGCCTCCGGTGAGTGTCGCCGGTTGGCCGCAGTCCAGGAAGCGCGCTGCCAGGGGTCCCCATTACAGTGGGACCCACCCCGCCAGACCCGGAGGATAGGACAGCGTGTGGGCCCCACAGCCCATTGATTGTGCCATCTGGAAGGCATGAGAACGCGGAGTTCAGCGCGTCGAGACGACATCAAGATGCTGCCCGTCAACCTGATTTGCATGATCCCCGGGCCCCACATGTGTCCTTTTACCTCCCTGCGTGGAGTGGGTCGAATCTCTTTGTACCGCTGTGAATTATGTTAACCGAGGGTCCGTAAGTCAGCCGGGGTGTCTTCGCCATGCAGGGTGCGTGGAGGTAAATGTCTTAACTCCTTGGCGTTACATTGATTAGCTAGTATATGGTCTTAGGCCGCTGCCGAGAGTGTAGGTACTAGCTCGTGTGTCCATGTCACCGCTGTGAGAGTGAGAGTGACCCGTCCCGCGACTCGATCCGAGTCCGGAAGTTGAGTCGAACTACCCTTGACCTCCGCCGGTTCCTTAACCGCGCACGGTCCGCGCTTTCCTTCTCTTGGGACGACGAGTGAGCTTCCACTTCTGTTAGCGACGTTTCGCCAGTAGGAGCTCTTAGTGTCGGGCTTAGTGTCTCCCTGGTGTGTGTTGCTGGTCGTGTCTTCATCTAGAGTCCGAGGGTGGCACCATATAGTGTCGTCTCCTTAGTCCGTCCCGCATCAGTTTGGTATCAGAGCGAGTCGAGTCTAGGGTAGTCATTGCATAAGTCTTGCATGCATCATGGTCTAAGTCAAGTCTAGGATCATCATTTTCAAAAAAAAGTGTGTTTTAAATTGCATTTCATCGGATAATTCGGTATCTTAAAAGGTGTTGTCCGAACGTTAGGCTACGCCTACCGGGAGGTCGCACACTTGCGGGAGTGATCTTCGGATCGATTAACTCCGCCCCGTACCAAATATTGGTTTAGGTCTAAGTGCATCATTTAGTGTGTGTTTGCATTAGTCGGTGTCTTCTAGGTCGTGTGTCAGTTGCATGCCCACCCGTCGAGGTACCCAATACTCGCCACCACCACCTATGGCGGATTCCCAGGCCCGTAGCTCCGATGAGTCCTCGACTGCCGAGATGTTCCGAGCCATTATGGAACGTCTTGACACGTGTATGGATGGTCTTAGTACGCGTATGGATGGCATAGGAACGTGTCTAGAAGGGCGGATGAAAGCCCTCGAGGATCGGGCCGAGTCTTCGGATCAGTCCATCTAGGGTCTAGTTGGGAGAATTACAGTCCTAGAGAGAGGCCCAGTAGCGGCGCAACCCGCGCCAACGAACGGCCAACAAGAGCCGGTGCAGCAACCCACTGTGCCAAGGGCTCAGGTGGAGGATGTCGGGAGGCAACAGGCGCCTATAGTGGATGATTATGCTTCCGACAATGATCAGGGGGGTAACGGTCGTCGTCATCAACGACGGAATCGTGATAACGAGCATGACGACCGCATTCTTAGGGGTGTGCGTGCGGACCCTCCCACTTTTAACGGGTCCTTGGACCCTAGGGTGTATTTAGATTGGGAGGCCGGCATGGACCGGTACTTCAAGTGGTTTGAGATGACGGACCACCGAAGAGTCCGATACGCAAAGATGAAGCTACAAGGGCAGGCCCAAACTTATTGGATCAATGTGGAGAGCCTGCTCAACTAGCGACGTCAACCCCAAATCGGTACTTGGGATGATATGAAAATCAAATTGAGGGAGAAATACCTTCCCGCCTCATATCGCCAACGTCTTATAGACAAGTGGCAAAGCATCTCCCAAGGGAACCAATCCGTGACCGAGTACACCACCGAGTTCGATGAGTATTACTTACGGTGTGGGGTCACGGAGGAGAGCACCATGACTATATCCCGCTTTCGAAGAGGTTTGCGGCCCAATTATCAATATGAACTCTTTCCCCGCAATGCAATCACTTTGGAGCAGGCATATCAGATCGCACTCGAATTGGAGCAGTTCGAGGCCGAGTTCGAGTCACCCCATCGGTTGGGCTCCTTTCCACTTCGTAGTGTCGAGCCCCGTGGCTCATCTGGCACGTATCCGAGGGCCCCCATGACTCGACCTCAGGAGCCCGCTCACCCTGTGCCCTTTGCTCCTAGGCCTCGTCCTCCACCCCCGAGGGACCTTCCTCGTCCCCAACATCTTACGGCCCCACCCACAGCCCGTCCACCGGCACCCACACCTCCTGCACGTCCTTTGTTGCCTACACCTCCTATCCGTCGGGAGGATAAAGGTAAAGGACCTATGATTGGGGAGCCTAGTGGATCACGGCAGTAGTGTTATTGCTGCAATGGGTTTGGCCATTTCGCCAACCAGTGTCCCACCCGCCCATCTCTTCACATTGGGGACACACATGCCGAGGATACCACCCCTACGGGCCTCGAGTTAGTCAGCTATGAGGCAGATGAAGAGCTAGCTGACGAGTACTATGAGATGGGAGGTGAGGCCCAGGATGCCCAGCATTCGGATGATACCCACGTGGGGGTCGTCAGATGTATTCTCACCCAGCCGCAGGTCAGTGATGACTGGCGTCGGACTACTATCCTTCATGTATTCTATAGGCTGGGAAAGTAAATTTGCATGGTGGTCATCGATAGCGGGAGTTGTATCAATGCAATCTCCACGAACGCTTTCGCCCGTCTTGGTCTCACACCCGTAGACCATCCTTGTCCCTATCAGGTATCATGGGTGGATACCACTTCCATTTCGGTCAGGCTGCGGTGCTTGGTCCCGCTGCAGCTCCACTCCTACCGTGACGAGATCTGGTGTGATGTTCTCCCCATGGAAGTGGGCAATATCATTCTTTGTAGGCCGTGGTTATTTGACCGAGATGCCACGCTCCATGGCCGGTCGAACACCTATACCTTCGACCACGCTGGCCAGCGGGTCACCCTCCAACCCGTTCGGCCCAGGAGCCCATCAGTCAGGGGTCCTACTGGCCCTAGTACTCCGAAGCCTTCCGTTCCCGGGCCTAGTACCCCATCCCCAGCTCAGGCTATGACCGTTACCTCTGGCCCAGGAGAGCCCTCGACGAGGAGATTGATGATGATTAGCTCCCGGGAAATGGAGCAGGAGATTAGTCAGGGCTGTCCGGTGTTTGCCATTACAGTCTGAGCGGTGGAGCGGGACTCCGAGGGTGATCTCCCACCCGAGGTTGTTCCCATTCTGCAGGAGTATGCTGATGTCTTTCCTGATGAGCTTCTCGAGGGACTCCCACCTATGCGGGATATTCAGCATGCCATCGACCTTGTTCCGGGTTCTTCTTTGCCCAACCTTCCTCATTATCGCATGAGTCCCACGGAGCATGCCGAGCTTAAATGGCAGGTCGATGAGTTAGTGCAGAGAGGGTCTATTCGAGACAGCATGAGTCCATGTGCTGTACCTGCATTACTCGCCCCGAAGAAGGATGGCACGTGGACAATGTGCATTGATAGTCGTGCCATCAACAAAATCACCGTGAAGTACATGTTCCCTATTTTCCGCCTTGATGACATGTTGGACATGATGGCAGGTGCCACTATCTTTTCGAAGATTGATCTTAAGAGTGGCTACCATCAGGTGAGGATTAGGCCAAGTGATGAGTGGAAGACCGCATTTAAGACCAAGGACGGTCTATATGAGTGGTTGGTCATGCCTTTTGGGTTGACCAATGCTCCTAGCACTTTCATGCGACTCATGACTCAGGTCCTTCGACCTTTCATTGGAGTCTTTGTAGTGGTGTATTTTGATGATATCCTTATCTATAGCAGCACCACAGGGGACCACTTAGACCACCTTCGGTAGGTCTGTCTACTTCTTCGGCGAGAGCAGCTGTTTGCGAACCCACAGAAGTGTGCCTTCATGACACCTCAGCTTACCTTCTTGGGTTTCATTGTGTCTAGTACGGGGGTATCCGCCGATCCGGAGAAGGTCCGGGCCATTGTTGAGTGGCCGGAACCCCGTACCGTTCATGATGTCCGCAGCTTTCATGGTCTTGCGACGTTCTATCGTCGCTTCATCCACGGATTTAGCTCCGTCACCGCCCCGATCACGGATTGTATCTGAAAGGGCACATTTGTATGGACGAAGGCCGCATCTGCCGCCTTCAAGGACATCAAGGAGCGCATGACCCAGACACCTATCCTTCGACTGCCTGATTTCTCGAAGGTGTTTGAGGTCTCTTGTGATGCGTCGGGCGTGGGAATTGGAGGAGTTTTGAGTCAGGAGTCCCACCCGATCGCATATTTCAGCGAGAAGCTGAATGACGCGAAGCTGCGATATTCCACATATGATAAAGAATTCTACGCAGTTGTTCAGGCTCTTAGGCATTGGAGGCACTATCTTTTACATCAGGAGTTTATCCTATACTCCGATCACGAGGCATTGAGGTATCTCCACTTCCAAAAGAAGCTGAACTCGCGTCCCAATCGTTGGGTCGAGTATCTCCAGCAGTTCACCTTTGTACTTAAACATAAGGCTGGAGTGGAAAACAAGGTGGCTGATGCCTTGAGTCACCGAGCATGTTTGCTTACCACCATGAGTGCCGAGGTCATAGGGTTAGAGAAGATGAAGGAAGCCTATGTTGATTGTCCTAACTTCGGTCAAATTTTTACCACTCTCCAGGCCGGACCCTCGAGAGACCTTGATGAGTATGTGCTTCAGGAGGGTTACCTCTTTCGAGGTAGCAGGCTATGTGTTCCCCGAACTTCGGTTCGAGACTTCTTAGTGTGGGAACTACATGCGGGAGGTCTAGCCGGCCACTTTGGTCAGAACAAGACTATTGAGGCAGTGGAGCATCGATTTTATTGGCAGAGCTTGAAGCGCGATGTTGCTAACATCGTGGCTCAGTGCCGTACCTGTGCTACGGCCAAGATGAAGAAGCAAAGCTCTGGCCTTTATACGCCTCTTCCCGTGCCTGATGCCCCGTGGTAGGATGTTAGCATGGACTTTGTTTGGGATTGTCACGTACCTCCAGGAAGCATGATTCGGTCTATGTGGTGGTTGACCGTTTCTCGAAGATGGCCCTCTTCATTCCTTGCTCGAAGACTTCGGATGCTTCGAGGGTAGCCCACCTTTTCCTTACGCATGTGGTGTGCAAGTTTGGGTTGCCTCGCACTATAGTGTCTGACCGTGATGTTAGATTCACTTCCTACTTTTGGAAGACACTATGGCATATGATGGGTACGCACCTCAAGTTTTCCACTGCATATCATCCCCAGACAGATGGTCAGACCGAGGTGGTCAATAGGAGTCTGGGAGATCTTTTGAGGTGTCTAGTTAAGGACCGCATTGGGGATTGGGATCTCATTTTATCCATGGCTGAGTTTGCATACAATGATTCGGTGAATAGGTCTACCGGCATGAGTCCGTTTGAGATTGTCACAGGTCGTAGGCCTAGGAAACCCGTGGACCTTGTCCCCTTGCCTATCCATGCTAGAGTGTCGGAGTCGGCCGAGTCATTTGCTAGGCATGTTAGGAGTTTGCATGACGACATCCGTCGTCACATTGAGGCCAGCAATGCACGTTACAAGGAGTTAGCCGATGCCCACCGACATCACCGAGAGTTCCAAGAGGGCGAATATCTCATGATCAGGGTAAGACCTGAACGGTTTCCCTCTGGAACGGTTAAGAAGTTGCAAACTCGCGGAGCCGGTCCATTTAGAGTGTTGAAGCGCGTTGGATCCAATGTGTATATTGTGGACCTACCCGAGGAATATGGTATAAGCTCTACCTTCAATGTATCGGATCTTGTTGCATACAGGGACCCAGCGGTGATCCCTAGTGAGCCTTTTGAGCCATCTCCTCCCTTTGAGAGTGATCCCACACCTGAGTGTCCACTTCCACCTCCAGCCCCTTTTTTACGGCAGCGTGAGCATATAGATCGTATATTGGACGAGCAAGTGACAGTTACCAGGAGTGGATCTTACCCGCGCTACCTAGTGCGATGGAGAGGACGGCCCGCTACTGAGGACACATGGATCACACATAGAGAGTTGCAGCAGATTGATCCGGATCTTCTAGAGCGATACCGGAGCGATGCAGCCCCTTACTCGACAGGGTCGAGTTTCTCCCACCCGGGGAGAATTGGTGTGGACACCCGAGCGCATGCGAGACACGAGCCGGCGAGCCACCGGTACCGCACGAGGAGCACGACTCGAGCCACCTCAGCATCCCTATGGCTCGGAGACAGTCTGGAGGTTCCCCACTGAGTCATAGCATTTATCATTTTTTTGGGGATTTTTATTTGTGTGTAATGTATTTTATTTTCTTTTCGTCAGTGTGTAATTTAGATAGTTCGAGGGGCTTATGTGCAAAATGGGGATCCTTGGGTCCCACGGGCCCCCACTCCACTCCCATTGGGCAACCTCAGCTTTAGGTCCCCTGTGGGGTCAGTCAACCCTCCATGGAGGCTTCTAGAAGGGTGGGCCAAGGGAGGGGGACAATGGACTTGAAAAGTCCACATGGGAGGCCACCAACCCCACCTACCATGTCCCCCCCTTGACCCTCCTTGGTCAAGGTGCGCCCCCCTCCCCTTTTTGTTTAATATTTTGTTGTATTTTGATCAAACTCCATCCTAGCCATCCATCCCCAACCCCTAGATCCAACGGTGGAGGATGAGTTTGGTGGGAGTCATATATAAGGCATGTAATTACCATTTTCTTGAATTAATGCCATTTGAAAGTTGGAAAAACCCCATGAGCAGCCTTGAGCGCACCCCTCTCTCCCTCCTCTCTCCCCCTTGGATGCTGTGAAGGCTTCCATTCTGAGGTGTGACGCCTCGTGTATCGGTTCCAACGATCGCCGCCGCCGCCACGAGCCGCCACCGCACCGCCATCGCCGTCAACGGAGTTCTGCCTACGCAGTATCACAGCAGCTTGCTCGAGATTCACAGATCTTCCCCGAGCTCATTTGGCTACCAAATTTGGAGGAGTTGTTCCTCTCCGCCACAAAAATCAGGCCAGCATTCAGATCCCGTTTCCTATTTTTTGATTTTCATCCACTCTTCCATTTCGGTTCTGCCAGAGTTCTGTCCAGGTTCACCTCCGCCCTGAGTTTCATGTCTTAGATCCACTTTTTAATCTCTGTTAGCTCGCCCAATTTTATTGGGAGTTCCACCCATCCACCCCTCAATTCACAATTTTTCTTAATTTTTGATTCGCCCATCTCATATTTTCTAAAAATCGTTCTCAGACCCATCTACAGTTCTGTCCTCCTGTTCCCAGCTCCGACCACCAGTCACCCCAAAAATCATAACAAATCGCAGCCCCCTCCAAATCAAATTCTAAAAATAGTCCCAGTTCCGTGGTTTGATTCCCTACAACTTCTAAGACGATCTCGAAGCCTGAATCCAACTGTACATAGGCGGTCAATGGCGATTTATAGAAACTGATATGCTGATCTGAGATTTCGGGAGCTGTGGAGCAGAGAATTGAAAAATAGTTAAAGCCCAGGTCCGCACAGGTTCAGAAGAGTCAACTAGCCCTAGACTGAAGGATTTCGAATCCTCTTTCCAACGGCGCTGCTTTCGTCGCATTCTGGCGACGGGGCCGATCGCAGCGGCCGTTTTTGCCGGGGCGCGCACTGTTGAAACAGCAACATCAGCTCGTGGACAGCATCCTCTCCACTTGGGAACCGGAGGCACCCGGCCTCCGGTGAGTGTCGCCGGTTGGCCGCCATCCAGGAAGCGTGCTGCCATGGGTCCCCATTACAGTGGGACCCACCCCACCAGACCTGGAGGATAGGACAGCGTGTGGGCCCCACAGCCCATTGATTGCGCCGTCCGGAAGGCACGAGAACGCGGAGTTCGGCGCGTCGAGACGACATCAAGATGCTGCCCGTCAACCTGATTTGCGTGATCCCCGGGCCCCACATGTGACCTTTTACCTCTCTGCGTGGAGTGGGTCGAATCTCTTTGTACCGCTGTGAATTATGTTAACCGGGGGTCCGTAAGTCAGGCGGGGTGTCTTCGCCACACCGGGTGCGTGGAGGTAAAGGTCTTAACTCCTTGGCGTTACATTGCTTAGCTAGTATATGGTCTTAGGCCGCTACCGAGGGTGTAGGTACTAGCTCGTGTGTCCATGTCACCGCTGTGAGAGTGAGAGCGACCCGTCCCGCGACTCGATCCGAGTCCGGAAGTTGAGTCGGACTACCCTTGACCTCCGCCGGTTCCTTAATCGCGCACGGTCCACGCTTTCCTTCTCTTGGGACGACGAGTGAGCTTCCACTTCTGGTAGCGATGTTTCGCCAGTAGGAGCTCGTAGTGTCGGGCTTAGTGTCTCCCTGGTGTGTGTTACTGGTCGTGTCTTCATCTAGAGTCCGAGGGTGGCACCATATAGTGTCGTCTCCTTAGTCCGTCCCGCATCAACAAGTCGACTTGAAGCAGCCTCCAGAAATGAGTCTGTTGAATAGACATGCACCAAGTCGACCTGGAAAGTCCCAAAAGTCGACTTGGCCCCAGCAAACAGAATAGGTTCTCTATTCAAATCAGAAGTAAGTCGACTCGGAGAGTGCCCAAGTAGACTTGCACAGTAACCAGAACTGCCTGTCTGTTCCATTCTTGCAGCAAGTCGACTCGGATGTGTACCCATGTCGATTTATGCCGGAAGTGACCATGAGCGTCCGGTAACTTGATCCGTTTTGGCACGGGATCTGATGCCCAATCATTGGATCCACTAGTGTATCAGGTAGAAGGTTCCAAAGGCGGGAAATTTGATCTTATTCTAATAGATTTCAGGTTGTGTGGGGCCTAATGGATTCTATCTATAACAGAAACTATAAAAGCCCATTTCAATGGTTTGTTGAAAGATAACGCAGTGAGTGAAGTCAAGAGCAGCCAACATCGAACCAATAAGAAGAACTAGGTGCATCCAAGAAAGAACCAAGGAGAAGAACCAGGTGCAGCCAAGAGAGAACGAAGGAGAAGAACCAGGAGTAGCCAAGAGAGAACCAAGGAAAATAACCAGGAGCTGCCAAGGATTAACCAATAGCAGAATGAACAGCCAAGCCCAGTGAAAACATGTTGGTTACTTCACCTGCTCGAAGATCAAGGCCAAGCTCCATCCTCCTTGAAGAGAACTTGCAGAGATCTAGTTCGAAGCATTCAATCCAGTTGGATCCGAAGCAACATTGCTCAGATCAAGACCATTGTTGTTCAAACTCGAACAATCTCAGCTACAGGAGAAGTTCCCTTTTAGATCGAGACAATCTGATCCCTTGGAGATATTTTCTTATTCGATCTGAATTTCTTTTCAGTCTTACTTTCGTTGTCTTTTCCTTCTTTGAACATTATCGTAGTTTCTTCCTACTCTGGTAGTAGGTGTTGTGCATGTGTGGAACATTCTTGATTCTATGGTTTTGATGATGTCTGACTATGACCCATTGATGTGTCACATATGCATTTAATGATGTCAACATGTATGTAGTTCATGTCAAAGTCAGCACTCGCAAGTCTATGGCCTCATGAAGATGAGCAGTATGAAGATTTCATGCAATGGTGTCATGAGATATGTTGCATTGATCTAAAAGGCATGAACAAGGCCAGCCAATAGTAGTAGCAAGCCATGTAAGCTCAAGCTCATGTTGAAATGAAGCTGAAAATGGTTGGGAAGTACATTAGAGGGCTCAGACTACCATCGCACACTTTAAGTGACCCATTGTGCATATCTTCAGGGAAGGAAACCAACTCGCTGACGCTCTAGCCAACAACACGCTTCTTGTGGAGAAGAACTTCGAGTTTCAGTCCAGTAGGGAGCTCCCGACCAGTGTTAGAGGGATTGATACTATTGATACCAGTGGTCTTCCGAACATCCGGCTTCGGCGTGTGTAACTTTATTTTGGTTGGATGTATTGCCCTAAGGGGTATGGCCCAGGGATTTGCTTAGTTTTCTTTGGTTTGCTATGGTGTCTTCAGGGGTATGCCCCAGTGCTGTGTAAGATTGTTATTTATTTCTTAATATTATTTACTTATGTGTGGTCCGAAGGTGGAGTGAGTCCATTCCCTTCCTCTGGATAGGGGGTGCACTCTCCCTTCGTCACACACAAAAGATTTCTCAAAAAAAAATCAGAGGGCAAGGAGCTAGGCATTTGATGAAATTCAGTTGCCAAGATTAAGTAGAAATTCAAGAGTACTATAGGCTGCGTCGACCCTAGAGTGTAGCTGCATCAACGCCTTGGCTCATCAACAAAGAAAAGCCCAAGCGAGCTTTAGACTGCATCGACTCCTTGGCACAGATGCGTCGATGCCATCAAGCTCTAGCAGAAGTCAAGACCAGTGCCCGTTATGGGATGCGTCAACCCCATTCTCTCAGAGCGTCGACGCAATGGCATTTCCAAAAGTCGGTTCAAGCGTGCCCTCCTCAGATGCGTTAACCCTATCCATTCTGGGCGTCGACGTAATGGCCCTCTAGAAAGCGTTGTAAACACATCTTCTGAAGGATGCGTCGACGCGTTAGAGTTGCTGTGTCGACGCAATGGTAGTTCATCAAGCTTTTCTACCTAAATCTGCATAGTCTCCGAAGCCCATCCAGAGAATAAAGAATTCCGATGTAAACCTCAAAAAATACATCTTTTAAGGTCTAGAAAAGGTCCCTAGGACAGTGGATTGTCCTCTTCATCATGAGGCTTCAGCACAACTATTTGAGAAGCCTTTTTGGCAGATACTAGATTAAGAAAAGATCAGTTCTCCATGGTACTATACCTTTTGTTCATAGCCAATCATGTTCTTATCTATGAAACGATACCTAGGACATAGATCTGTCCTTGTCTGCCACAGCCAATGAGAAAGCACATCTGGGAAAATGTTTTTCAGTCAAAGATTTCCTCTACCATTGGGGCCAATTAGAATACATATTTGGTAGAGCCCCTTATCCAAGAAGCATCATGTCTTTCCAATAATTCAAATGGAGGACCTTGGAGGGAAGTTATTTGTCTCTAGCATGAGGGCCAATCAGATAATGGTCTAGAAGGATCCAAGCCAACAGGATGCCTTCACAGCAAGGACCAGGATTTGCAGAATTACTCCAAGCTCAAGGGTCTTGATCCAACGTCCCAGAACCAGGGTACAAGAGATCTGAAGTGCCTCAAGAATCCAATGGCCCAGATTACCTCTTCCATCTTCAATGTGCTACTTCACACTTCATCCTATAAATATGTTCTCTCTACAACCCTAAAGAGGTTGGTCGAGCAATGAATTAGGGAGAAATCTATCCAGCTCGTCCCAAAGAGAAGAGAGGAAGAAAAGAGTGAGCAGCCTAGAGCCCTCCACCGTGAGCTTCTGAGAAAAAGAAAAGGAAGAGAGCTTGAGAGAAAAGAAGGGTGCCTCCTCAGCAGAAAATCTGAGAGGAAGGAAATGAGGAAAAGAAGAAGAAGAAAGGAGTGCAGTCCTCCTTCAACCATGACAAGCTTGATAGTGCTTCATGGCAATGATCTGAGGCCACAGTTGTCTTCTTCCTACCTTGCTTTGTGCTTTCATTTACATTTTGCAATCGGTTTAATAGTGTGTGTCCGACGCTCTGCTTCAGTGATCGGAAGTGTTTTGGATTGTGGAACAATAGTGTGTCTTGGGGAGTTGTCCCTGTGTTTTTTGCTTCACTTGCAGCTTGTTTCTTCTTTGTTTGTGTGTGTGTATGTGTGTGTGGGGTTCGTCCCCGTGTGTGTAGGGGGGGCGTTGTCCCCATGTGGTGTTGCGTTTGCAGCGTGTGGTAAAGCCTCACCGGATTTGGTGAGGGGTGGACGTAGGTCTGCGGGTTTGCAGACTAAACTACCTTAAAAATCCTTATGCAATGGGTCATGATTTGGGTCTTTGCTCCATGTTCTCTACCCCCATTCACAGGTTCGTATGCTAGCTTCAATGCATACATTTTTAGTTCTTCTCCAAAGCACACACTAACACTTTATCTCCATACATATCAGAAGCCTGTTCAACAGTAGATCTGTTTACCTGCTGGACTCGCATTGAGGCTGGGTCGACCCCACTGTGTTTGCTGCGTCGACCTCAGCCACATCGTAAATTGTAGTTTCTTGTCCTTCTATGCATGGTTTTGTGCTTAGCTATGTGAACTATTTTTGATTAAACCATGGTACACATTGAATCGTGTGCCTTCTGCATTTCAAGCTGAAGATTGGGTTTCAACTGGTTTAGATTTTAATTGGGCCAAAGTTTTTGAAATATGATCTATTCAACCCCCTCTTCTAGATCTGGTTACACCCAAGGGACCTAATAGTTGGTATCAGAGCTAAGCTCTGTTTTCTTCAGATCCAACGATCTGCAGAGAAAGATCCCGGTGCATTTGAAAATCATGAACTCTTTCGCTAATCAAATTTTTTGTTTTCCCCTCCGATCTGTAATGGTACTGATCTCAATGACTGGTTGGGAAGATTATGTAAGTTTGTAAACTTACATGATCCTAAGCTCTAGAGGATTATTTCAAATGGTCCTTCCAGTTTGCCTAAAAATAAAGACAAGTGGACTGATGATCACAATTCCATACAGTCTAACAATCTCACAGTTCTAAACTTGATGAAAGTTGTAGTTGATCCCAGGTTGTTCCGTTTTGTGGCCACCTGTTCCGCAGCTAAGTAGATTTTGGATGGTTTGATGGATATCCATGAAGAAGAAAAACTAAGGCATGAATGCCTCATGGCCGACCGTCCAGAACAGTCCAGTGACCCGTCCTCATCTCAGGTAAGCTCTGACTCTGAAGACTTTACATTTGAAGAGCTTATGGTCGCATATGATTAGCTAGCTAAGCAATACAAGAAGTTAAAATTAGAAAACAAAAGGCTGAAAAAGAAGTTTCAAAATAGCTCTTCTGAAAGCTCATCTTGTAAAAAATGTTTTACTCTTGAGGAGCTCAATGAAACTCTTATGGTTGATTTAGATTTACACAAAGAAAACATTGCTTGTTTGAGAGATTAGAATGGTATCTTACAAGCTGAAATAACTAAGTTGGAAGAAATTGTAAGACAGTTTCAAGATAAGTCTAAGCATGTGTCAAATGATCAACACCCACTTGATGAGCTGACTGGAAATCAGAAACTTATGAATGAAAATGAAGACTTAAAAAACAAAACAATGAGTTACTTGCTAAGCTATGTGCATGTGAAAAAGGCAAGAGTGTGAGCATTGATGAATCAGAAGAATTGATTGCTCTCCAAAAGGAGTTTGATCACTGCAAAACAGTGAATGAGATGTTGAATGAGCAGTTGGCCGGGTGTGAGGTTGATTTGGCCAATGCAGAATAGCATATCTTCTCACTTGAAAATGAAGTTCAAGATTTGAATGACTCACTGTCAAGATTTGTGTAGGGTAGAGACAACCTAGATAGACTTTGGGGAACGAAAGTCAACTTTTAAAGAGAAGGTTTGGGGTAGAAACATGTAAACAAAAAGTCCTTTGGGAACAAGTTATACACCTTATTTGTCTCAGGCTCAAACGAAGCCAGTACCTCAGGTCATCCCCCAAAGCCATCTGCTGTCCAGAAAAAGTCAAACTAAAACAAAATTCAGAAAAAGAAAACACAAAGGCAAAAATAGAAAAAAAAAATTGTTCGTTCTGATATGCATGATGGGGAATCCAATGCTAAATTCCATGCCTCTCGTAAATTGAATGTTAAGTGTTTCTATTGTGGACAGCTTGGTCATATTATGCATGACTGTCTTATTTTTAAGAATGATGAATGCAGAGCATGCAGGAATAGAATGAACAATGTGGAAGGCAAGGGCAAGGGATAGGTCGACGCTGGGGTGAAGTGTGCTCAGCACGTTCATGCTCAGAAGCCCAGGTGTGACCCAGTGCGTCGACGCACTCAATAGGTTAGGTCGACGCACCCTAAGGCCGACAGAACAAACCGTCCTCTGTGTTGTTTTCACTGTGGAAAGATTGGCCACACAATCAAGGACTGTTGGCATCTGAAAGGAAGAACCCACTCTCATGCCAAAAAGGTTAACTTACATGCTCATTCCCAAAAGCTCAATGCCCATGCACACAAGAGAAATGGGAATTATCTTGTGTGCTGCTATTATTACGGTAAGTATGGACACATGCTTGATAACTATCATTGGGTGAGAAGTGATGACCTGAATGCGGCCAAGAAAAGAAACTCACACGTTAGAAGTGATGTTAACCATCAAGGACCCAAGAAGACTTGGGTACCTAAAAACTCCAAATGAAAATTTGGGATGCAGGAGTGTCTTGGAGCTGAACAAAGGATGATCCGGTAAATAAAGGCTCAAGGCACAGATTTGTAAATAAAGTTTTCAACTTATGTTAATTTTGTGTGTTAGGTTTTCCTTGTAGTTAGTGGAGTAAAGGTTCTTCTTGTTTACAATAAATTTTGCTCAAATCATGAAGAATCTGTTATGCTGAGGGAATTGATGCAATGATGAGCTGCTTGCAAGTTTATGCTACTTCCAGTTTGGCAGCCATATGAATTTCTTGGTTATCATTGTTAACCATTGGTTTTGATGATGTCTGTCATAGCTGCATACAATTCTGATACGTGCAGCGGAGAGTGAGATAGAAGGGGGGGATGAATAGATCACTCCCCAATCCGATAAACACAGCCACAAGTTCTTAGCCCCTCAAACTAGAGATAAATGCCACGTAAATAGACAACGAAGATGATAAGAGAAGAAGTGATATCGAGAAAGCAACCACAAAGAAGCAAAGTCTCAAGAAGTTGGAGAGCAGCACACGAAAACAACTAAACCACAAATGAGACAGTGAATTTTTTAGGTTGTTCGATTGCTATCTGCAATCTACGTCCACCCCTTACTCAATCGAGTAAGGCTTCCTTGCACTTGAGTCGCACACAGCAGACTCAGTCTGCAACAATCGCTGCCAAACAACTTGTACAGAGGAACAACCTCTCAATCTTCTGATCGACCAGAAGAAGAGCACCGGAGAACAATCTCCCTTCCTTTGCATGCAGCAAAGGGAACCCTGTGTAGTTACTCCCAAGTAACTCACACAACCAGAGGATTGAACCTCTCTTCCTTCAAGACACTGAAGGGTACTGGAGAACCTCTCTCTTCCTCCGAACAGTGGAGGGTAACAATATGGAATGAAGATGATCAAACAAAAACTTGAAAACACAGCGATCGGTAAACGATAACATTCTCTAGAAACAAAGATAATGTAGCTTCCATAGAAGCAGATCTTCTCATTCACGAACACTTCTCCCTCTCAAAAATTTTTCTTTCTCTTCTGCTTCTGCTGGCTCTCTTTCTCCTTCTCCTCTCTTTTCTGTTCTCGTTGTTGTTACTTCTTCTGCTCAGCATTCGCTTTTTATAGAGCATCAGAGGACGGGCGTGTGCTTTCCATTATTCCCGCTTAAAGGCCTTAGCCCACGTGGCAGAATCCCACCTCACTTCTCTCCATGTGTCACGATCCTGCCACCTCCTCCATACTGGGATCACGAGCCATTCTTATTTTTCTCAAAAGAAGAAAAAAATACCTAACAGACAATCAGAAGAAAGCATTTCGGATATTAGTAAGAAGGATGACATTGCATTGGGCATATAAATGCTAAATGCACGAACTGGGAGAGATGCACCGAATATATAAAAAACATGAGGCAAATGTTGCACCGAATGTGAATAGACATAACATGCACTGAGTAGAGATATTCAAGTCAACCATTAAATTGACTTACTAAAGTGATTGACCCCATGTGCACAGACTCTAGCGTCCATCCGTACAGCTGGTGTGCACAGACATGGGTCCAAGAGGCACACGACGAAGACTTTGTACTGAGTCAAAGGAAAGGATCAAGGATATGCACAGACTTTTAAAAACAACTGTGTAACACAGTAGATGCACCGAGTTTGATTTGTGAGAATTGCAGCGAGATGAAAGAGAAGAATCATCCGAACAAAAACGGATGCAAGACAGACCTTGCACCGAGTCTGAAAGGCGAGACGCACAAAGATGCACAACCAGGATATGCACGAACCTAAAAGTGTATGCTGCAATGAAATACAATGAAATGCACTGAGCCAATTTATGTCTAGACACGTAATGCACCGAGATGGAAACGGGGCTACAGTGTTTGTAAGTGAGACAGAGGCTTGCACCGAATAGATAAAGAGAAGTATAAGATGCCGCTTGCATCAAGACACATTTGCACTGAGATGAAGAGACAAGATCTAACGGTCCATACCAGACGACGATTGCACCGACTAGACTTTGCACCGACCTCGAGAGGTGAGATGCAAGGACATGTTATGCACGGACCTTAAAGCTATTACCACATACTTCCTTCAAGTTTTGAAACAAGTAAATCCACCGAATGTATAAATTGATCTAGGGATAAAAACAAATTGATTTATAGTGTGTGACATCATCAAAACCTTAGGGATGCAACAAATTCAACTCATCATTCATGTGGGCATAAATCCTTTGTTTGATTGTCCTAACTTCCATGAGAATTGAACAAAGGGAGAGTCTGAGAGTCTGCACTTCAGCTTAGACTGCATGTGTTGCGGATGTTGAGCATCATCTTGTGGTCTCATTCACTTTCATGCATTTCATGATTAAGGGACCCAACACTTCATGACTAGCATGTCTTACACTCTCAATGCATTATCATGACATGAACCCTTGGTATATAGAATAGTGAGTTGTGGAAGGTTGGATTAACTCCATCTGGAAACTATCACAACGCGTGAGGTGATCTTCGGATCAAGTTGTCCGCCCAGTGCCATGGGTCTTGTATTCACCTAAGACATAGGATGTATACACTCTTGTTGATTCTCTTGAAGGCATTCTTGAAGCCCATGCATAAATTAAGGGGGAGTCATCATAAAAGTTTAGGGTGCATCCCTGCATACTTTGTTGACTTATGGTTTGGTTGCATATTCTTGAGGGGATATTAATTTGATTTGATGAACTGCTCGCATCTGCACTTGTATAATTCATATGTGTGCTTCTTGAACAAGGTGATTTGTATTTCCTGAATCCCCTTGGAATCTGGCTAGACCCTATGTCATCTAAACCTTAATTTCTTCTAAAAAAACCTATCTGGCTGCTTCATCAGGTCGACGCAAGAAACTCTCAGGTCAACCCAGCTTTGTAAGAAACTGCTCTATTTGAAGGTTCTGTTGTCTGCTAGACTGCGTCGACGCACAAGACTTGCAGCGTCAACCCAGCAGTTGATTCTTCCAAGATCTTGCCCTCTATCTGTGTATTATGCATCGACCCCCTGTCGTACCTGCGTCGACGCACCTGCTCGCCTGATGCACTTGTTCATTGCCTACTTCCATTCATCTACCCAAGTGCATTTCATGTATTCATAAGCTCATGCATCATGTTTATGATTTGCTGTGTTCCATCTTGGGTCTGAGAAGCTTTGAAATCTGAATCTCATTGATACTCCAAACTCTTTGAACGCCTTGAACTCTTGGGAGTATTTCTATCTGTTGATGTGTTCATTTATTAGAGTAAATCCTAAAAAAGGAATCTCTCTTTTATGGAGTTCTATCATTGCCCAAAACATGTTAACTGTTGGTTTAAATTTTATGATTTCTTGAGCTTTAAAGTTAACTGGTCTTGAAATTAGCTGTATTCAAATTTAATAGACCTTAACCAATTTTTCATGTTCTGACATGTTATGTCTTCTTAAATCTGAAATTTTATTTTAAGTATAAAGGCATCTTTGATTGAGGAACTTCATTGTAGTATTATTTTTAAACATCAATCAAATCTGAAAACTCCAAAAAGGGCTACACTTGATGAAAGTAATGAACTTCAGTCATACTGAGTAACTGGGGATATTGGCATCTGATAAACATATATCCTCACATAAAAAGGTGTGTACTGAGTTCAGTGCTCTAAGGTAGAGGAATGGCAATATACTCACTGAGAAATCGAGTTCCTTCACCAATGAAGTGGAGTGGACAAGGTCTTGAAGTGCCTTGCTGCCTCTGTTCTAATTAAAGCAAAATGATAAGCTACACTAAGTAACTGGGGATGCTGGCATCTGATCAACGTGCATCCTCACGTCAAAAGGTGCATGCCCCACCTAAATGCTCTTGATGAAAAATAGTAACAATTGGTAACAAGAGAAAAATCTAAAAATGGCAGCGCCCCATGGATAAAATCATGAACTTCAAGTGTTTAACATCAATACTTTCTGTTGTTTCCTTCAAAGGGGCAAATGGAATTGAATGAGTAGGATGAAAGGAGGTTAACCTGGTCTCTATATGTAATATTGGTTCATTTCTATTAATTTGGAATGTAGAATTTTTCAAATGCTTTTATTTGAGAAACTCAGAATTCATCAGATTTAAACCAATCTGAAGATAAGGGCTTTATCATTGGAGTTCTATAACTGAAGATTCTGAAAAATCTATAACTCTGCATTTATGAACTTGGCTTCAGGTTGAAGTACTCCCATCCTAAGATTTCTTGGATTTGTTTCTTCTATAATTCCAAGTGTCGACTCCCAGAGTCGACCCTCTCCGGGTCCAGTTCTATCTAGAACCATGGTATTCAGGTGTCGACCCCTAGGGTCGACCACTTGTGTCCAGACTTCTGTCTGGCTATCCTAGCATTTATCCTTAAGACAAATTGACTTCTTGATGATATATGCTCCAGTGTTGATTGCTATCTCTGGACCATCTGTAATAAACTCCCCTGGCTGCTATGAAATCATCACCACTCTTAACGATCGATATCAGTTCGTTTCATGTAATTGGTTGAATTACATTTTCTACCTCCATCCCAAGATTGCATCTTCGTAGCTATGTCCAAATATCTTGCATATACCTGCCTCATCTGACCTTGGACATTTCTGCACCTGTCTCTCATGCTTGAGACTATGTTGCTTTGTTGTGACTTCAAGGCATCCGATGCCGAATTGTGTGGTCTGCTTATGCCAAGCCAAGGGACCGAACAATGGCTATTAACTTCTCAATAACTGGCTCTACTCTTACGCTTCCCAAGTGTCATCAGTCTCCTTGTCTGCCCTTGAAATTATCACATTGGTATAGACTGGCATCATCTTCTGGCTACCCAAAGCAGCTCAGTTTCAGTTTGCATCTGTCTTGATACTTGACATATTGCTTCTCATGTTATTTGTCTTTATTGCTTGCTGAGTGGAAATCAATTTTAATCTTTTGATCTCATGCTATCCCTTGTGCTTCTATTCTACCTTTGAAATTGCCCTTAATTTATGTCCTATTTGCTGATGGTAAACGGGGAGAAGTTTTGATGAATCATAATTAAATTATTTTGAGTTGACTCATGCTGAACTCATAATGACTCATAGTTGCCTTCATCAAAAAGGGGGGGAATGTTGTGCTTGTGTGGAACAAGCTTGATTCTATGGTTTTGATGATGTCTGACTATGACCCATTAATGAGTCCCATATGCATTTAATGATGTCAACATGTATGTAGTTCAGGTCAAAGCCAGCACTAGCAAGTCTATGGCTTCATGAAGATGAGCAGTATGAATATTTCAAGCAGTGGTGTCATGAGATATGCTGCATTGATCTAAAAGGCATGAACAAGGCCAGCCAACAGTAGTAGCAAGCCATGTAAGCTCAAGCTCATATTGAAATGAAGCTGAAAATGGTTGGGAATAACATCAAAGGGCAAGGAGCTAGGCATTTGATGAAATTCAATTGCCAAGATTGATTGGAAATTCAAGAGTACTATAGGCTGCGTCGACGCCTTGGCTCACCAACAAAGAAAAGCCCAAACGAGCTTCAGACAGTGTCGACCCCTTGGCACAGATGCGTCGACGCCATCAAGCTCCGGCACAAGTCAAGACCAGCGCCCGTCGTGGGATGCGTCGACCCCATTCTCTCAAAGCGTCGACGCAATGGCGTTTCCAGAAGCCGGTTCAAGCGTGCCTTCCTCAGTTGCGTCGACCCTATCCATTCAGGGCGTCGACGCAATGGCCCTCCAGAAAGCGTTATAAATGCATCTTATGAAGGATGCGTCGACACGTTAGACTTGCTGCGTCGACGTACTGGTAGTTCTTCAAGCTTTTCTACCTAAATCTGCACAGTCTCCGAAGCCCATCTAGAGAATAAAGAATTCCTACGTAAACCTCAAAAAATACCTCTTTTGAAGTCTCGAAAAGGTCCCTAGGATAGTGGACTGTCCTCTTCATCATGAGGCTTCAGCACAACTTTTTGAGAAGCCTTTTCAGTAGATACCAAATTAAGGAAAGGTTAGTTCTCCCTGGTACTATACCTTTTGTTCATAGCCAATCAGGTTCTTGTCTCTGAAAAGATACCTAGGACAGAGATCTGTCCTTGTCTGCCAGAGCCATTAAGAAAGCACATCTAGGAAAAGGTTTTTCAGTCAAAGATTTCCTCTGCCAATGGGGCCAATCAGAATATAGATTTGGTAGAGCCCCTTATCCAAGAAGCATCATGTCTTTCCATTAATTCAAATGGAGGACCTTGGAGGGAAGTTATTTGTCTCTACCATGAGGGCCAATCAGATAATGGTCTAGAAGGATCCAATCCAATAGGATGCCTCCACAGCCAGGACCAGGATTTGCAGAATTACTGCAAGCTCAAGGGTCTAGATCCAACGTCCTAGAACCAAGCTACAAGAGATATGAAGTGCCTCAAGAATCCAATGGCCCAGATTACCTCCTCCATGTTCTAGGTGCTACTTCACACTTCATCCTATAAATATGTTTCCTCTACCACCCTAAAGAGGTTGGCCGAGCAATGCATTAGTGAGAAATCTGTCCAACTCCTCCTAAAGAGAAGAAAGGAAGAAAAGAGTGAGTATCCCAGAGGCCTCCACCATGAGCTTCTGAGAAAAAGAAAAGGAAGAGAGCTTGAGAGAAAAGAAGGGAGCCTCCTCAGCAGACAGTCTGAGGAAGAAAAAGAGGAAAAGAAGAAGAAAGGAGTGCAGTCCTCCTTCAGCCATGATAAGCTTGATAATGCTTCATGACATTGATCTGAGGCCACAGTTGCCTTCTTCCTACCTTGCTTTATGCTTTCATTTACATTTTCCAATCGGTTTAATAGTGTGTGTCCGACGCTCTGCTTGAGCGACCGGAAGTGTTTTGGACTGTGGAACAACAGTGTGTCTTGGGCAGTTGTCCCTGTGTTTTTTGCTACAGTTGAAGATTGTTTCTTCTTTGTTTCTGTTTGTGTGTATGGGGGGGGGGGGGCGTTGTCCCCGTGTGGTGCTGCGTTTGCAGTGTGTGGTAAAGCCTCACCGGGTTTGGTGAGGTGTGGACGTAGGTCTACGGGTTTACGGAGTGAACCACCTTAAAAATCCTTATGCAATGGGTCGTGATTTCTGTGTTTGCTCCATGTTCTCTACCCCCATTCACAGGTTCGTGTGCTAGCTTCAATGCATACATTTTTAGTTGCTCTCCAAAGCACACACTAACACTCTGTCTCCACACATATCAGAAGCATGTTCAGCAGCAAATCTGTTTACCTGCTGAACTCGCATTGAGGCTGGGTGGACCCCACTGTGTTTGCTGCGTTGACCTCGGCCACATCATAAATTGCAGTTTCTTATCCTTCTATGCATGGTTTTATGCTTAGCTGTGTGAACTATTTTTGATTAAACCACGGTACACATTGAATAGTGTGCCTTCTGCATTTCAAGCTGAAGATTGGGTTTCAACTGGTTTAGATTTTATTTGGGCCAAAGTTTTTTAAATAGGATCTATTTAACCCCCCCCCCTTCTAGATCGGGTTTGACCCAAGGGACCTAACAATAGGGTGATCAGATCGAGCATTGGGTGCTCGGATCTGGGTTCAAGCTATTCGACAATGGGTTTAAGAGAGGGTGTTCCTCTCGGATGTCAAGCTGCGAGTCAGCAGTCCTTAAGCTTGGGTATCAGCAGTTGTAAGCTGTGTATCAGCGGACTTAAGCTGTGTATCAGCGGATTGTAAGGGGTGTGATCCCTTGTTCTGGTGCTAGGCACTAGTGTAGCCTCACTCAGGTTGAGTGGGGGGTGGACGTAGGTCTCGGGATCGAGACCGAACCACCTTAAAAATCATATGTCCATTGCATGGTTTGTGTGTCTTGTGGTTTTTCTCTTCTAGCATTAGATGCATGCATAGGACCTTCCAACTAAGCCATCTCTGATTTATGCTCTTATATATCTGCTTAGGGTGCTCGTTTTAATTTCTCGATTAGTTTCGTTTTAATTAGGGGCAGATCTATTCACCCCCCTCTAGATTAGCCTTTCCATACCTAACAGATACAATTTCTCCAGTCACTTCTTTTAGAGCCACAGCTTCTGCCCAGCGGGAGAAATAATCTGTTGCTACTAAAATATACTTGCATCCTATCGAGGACGTGGGTAGCGGGCCTTCAACATCTGTGCCCCATGAGCAAATGGCCAACTAGGTGCCGTAGGATGTAGCTGTATCGGAGGTCTTCTCGGGATGGTAGCATGCTCTTGCCATTTATGACATGACTTAGCGTATTCACAATAGTCATCGAACATAGTTAGCCAGTAATAACCCAGCTTCTTGATTTCAATCTTCATTTTTGACCCAACCTGATGGGCACCAGCTGATCCGACTTGAATTTCCTTCATGACCTTCCAGGCCTCCTCCATAGATAGACATCGGATCAGTACCTTTCTTCTAGCGTCTGTCACAATCCGGAACAAGGTTCCGTTCCTGACTTTATAGGAGTCTTTTATTCTGATCAGTCTGATCTTTTCTTACCTTTGCTTGGGCAATTGCTGGTATTTAAACCATTGCATTAGGGGCTCTCTCCAGTCGGGTGAGCCGACTACCTCTGCTGTCGCAGCTTCACATTCTTCTTCACCTAGTTCCTCTATGATACTAGGAACCTGGCACCTGTTTATCACTAATATATTAAGGGATTCATCTGGCGGAACTACCAGCGAGCTTCCTAACTTTGTCAGTGCACCAGCTTGTGCATTTTGGCTTCGGCCGACATGGTTTATTTCGATAAAGTAGAATCACCCCATAAGCCACTTTGCCTTTGCATGATAGGGGAGTAGTTCGGGCTTTCAGACATCAAACTATCCCTATATCTGCTTGACAATCAGCATTGAAGGAGCTCCATGATTAACGGAGAATTTTCATTTACCCGGTGCGCTGCAAAGAAATCCGCAATGGCTTGGCCCTTGATGGCCTTTTGCGGCACATAAGTAATATCAAATTCCATCAGGGTGATGGCCCATTTACCCAGTCATCCCTTCAGTGCTGGCTGGGAAAGTATATACTTGACTAGATCAGCTCTTGATATTAGCTGTACTTCATGTGATAGCATGTAGTGCCTCATCTTCTTGACCGAAAAGACCAATGCAAGGCAAACTTTCTCAATCGGGGTGTATTTTCCTTCTACCCCCAATCAACCTTCAACTGAGGTAGTAAAGGGCATGTTCTTTTCTTTCATCATTATTCTGGGGTAGTGTTGCCCCCAGTGGAGTATTCAATGGTGACTATCTAGAGAATCAGTGGCCTCCCTTTGATAGGTGCCCCCAGCACCGGTGGGGTATTCAAATATTCTTTCAGCTGGTCAAAAGCCCTTTGGCATTCTTGATTCTAGCAGAATTGTATATTGGTCGAAAGTCCACACATATTCTAGTATGTCCATTTTTCTTCTTGACGGGCACAATATTGACCAGCCACGTGGTATATTGGTTTTCTGCCACGAAGCCAACGTCTATGAGCTTCTCGACCTCTTTGCAATTTTGACATATCAATTATGGCCTCATTCATCGAGGTTACTGCTTCACTGGTTCAGTTTTGGGGTCGATAGCCAGTATATGTTGAGCAACTATAGTGCTGAGGCAAAGCAGTCTCAGAACTCTTGGAGTAGCTGTATGTATCACTCTCTCTCTTCTGGGAGAAGGAGGGCGCCGAGGAAGGTTGGCCTAGGCTCGCTCTTTATGCCAATGTTCACTTCGACCAGCTCATCAATAGTGGCTTGGCCACCATCTTCTATCTCTGGGGGAGCTGGCTGTAAATCAATGAAGCCTTCACTATCTTTTTCAGCTTCGAGGACGCCATAGGCGTCTTCTTGTTTCATATTGCCTAGTAGTGGGACTTTGCCTGCTTCTTTCACCGGCTCTTGATTCTGCTGGGGAGCAGAATGGGCACTGGCAATATGAATTTCGGGCAGTTTTGATATCGACCCGTAGACGAAGCACCCCTCGGGGTAGAAAGGAATTCTTTAGCTTCTTGTTTTAGCGTCTTACCGTCGGAGGTAGTAGCAGCTTCTATGACAATGGACTCCCAATATTTGTAGGGAACATCGGCCTCTTGACCTTCATATGTCATCATTTGGGATTGTGGGCTATTCCTTGACCTCAAAGATCGCAGGATTTCTTCTTGATCATCCAAGTAATCATCATGGACTTCCTGCAGGGGGCCTTCACCTACGAGGGTGGAGTGGGAGACCATATCTGCTTCATAGCATTCTTCCATTGCTCAATTGACTGGATCTGAGACCCCTATGGTTGGGGAATTGGGGTTATATGCCCTTGCAGTGGGACATGAGTAGTTATTCTTCTTTTCTTTCATGAGTGATATTTGTCGCCCAGACAGGTCCTTTTGGGTTTGAGGCCTCCTTTATTCGGCCTATGATGTATCTTCGGGGGTCTGATGATGGATCAAGACCATATGAAGTCCTCTTCTATAGGTGCCCATTTCATGAGGGCGTGGTGGGTCTACCTTGTATCCCCCCATCTACAATTCGCACTTCTTAATTGGGCTTTGAGCAATATCTTTGAATATATAACAATCTTCGATGGAATGTCCCAACATCCAATGATAGGGGCAAAATCGAGGGTCATCACTTCTTTTGACATCATCTGGTCTTCTGGGCTCTGGGAGAGCAATCTTACCATAGTGGCAGGCCCATTCAAAGATGACCCTAATTTTATCATTCGAAAATGAGTAAAGCTTCCTCATTTTGTCCCGCAGTGAGGGTCCGTGCCTGCAAGGCTTGTTGGTTGAAGGGTCAGCTGACTCTTCCGCTTTCATCCTTTGCTGCTCGAAAGCACTGAAATCAGCATCCACCAGCTTGTTCCCTCGGCTTGCTGTAGCAGTAGCAGAGCAATATTTTGATACAAAGGCTTCAACATCGGCTGCAACCCTATTTATCTGATCAAAGGATTGGATTTCAATGCCAATTATCCTTTATAAAATCTCCTCCTTCAAATTTTGTTAGCAAATTTGTACAGCGGCCTCGTGGCTTGGTGGAGGCTTGCACCTTTCACAGAGATTTCTCTATCTTTAATGTATTCCAGGACAGATTCATTATCTTTTTGCCTATTTGTATATAGCTCAGCTCCGGTCACAGGGAGACTTTCCGAAGCTGCTAAGGGAGGGTGCCCCCTGTCGAGTCAGCTGGGCGTAATCCCATTTTAGCTAGTTGCCTCTTCAGCCTTTTAATTTCTTGGTGCTGCTCATATAGCAACGCCAGTAGAGCAGGGTCATATCGGGAGGAGTCCGGAACATAGCTCGAACCACTACCTTCCGTTCTAGTATCAGGTGGGCTGAGTGGAATCCTGCTATCATCATCGGCCATGGCCGGTCTTTTAGAGATTGACACGCCAGGCCCCATGCCCTTGCGTGGAGAGGGACTCCAAAGGTGTACTTCCTCATTTTTCACTTCGCCATCTGGAGGCATGTGTTGGTTTTGATCTATAATTTTCTGCATCTCTTGATTCTCTGAAGGATCTTTGTTGGTAGAAGCAAAGATGGATATCATATTGACTGCTGCGCCTAGAGCGGGCATTTCATGAGGGCGTGGAGGATCAACCTTGTCTTCGCCTATTTGTAGTTCCCCTTTCTTGATCAGACCTTCAATGATATCTTTAAACACATAGTATTCTTCAATGGGGTGCCTAAGCATCTGTTGATATGGGCAGAAGCGAGGATCATCTTTCCTCCTAGCGTCGCCCGACCTCTTCGGCTCTGGAAGGGTGACCTTGTTATATCTGGTGGCCCATTCAAACAGGACCCGAGTCTTATCCTTAGGGAAGGAGTAGAGTTTCTTCATCCTAACTTGCAGGGAGGAGCCTTCCTGACGTTCAACAGGCTTGGCAGGAGGAGGGTTAGCAACTCCTTTGTCCTTTTCTCTTTGCTGGTCAAACACCTTGAAGTCAACTGTATGAACTTCTTAAGGTGCGGGCCATTTATCAATTGGTCTAACCTTCTAGCTTGAGGCAGTAGGGGCAGAGGAGAATTTGAAGAGGAAGGCCTCAATTTCTGCCACCACATTATTCAGCCAGTCAAAAGACCTGATTTCGATTCCAATCATCCTTTCTAAGACTTCCCTCTTCAGATTCTACTTGCAAATCTGCACTACATCTTCTTGGTGTGATGGACACCTGCATCTCATATTGAGATTCCACCATCTTTTAATATAATCCAGGGCTATTTTGTCATTTCTCTACCCGGACGCGTATAGCTCGACCACAGTCACTTCCCTCTCAGCGACATAGAACCTTTCTCTGAACTTTCATTGCATATCTGGCCAATCACTGATAGATCCAGTCGGCAAGTTCGAGTACCATTCAAAAGCGAGTCATGTAAGTGAGGACCCTAAGAACTTCAGTAGGTAAGACTCATCGGTCGCCATATCACCCATCACGTTGATGTAATAGGCTATATGTTCCTTTGACGATCCTTCCCCGTTGAACTTGTAGCACCCTGGTATATTATTAAATAAAATAAAAGGAAATTATAAAGAAAATTATTGAAAAATACAATAGGTCAAATTTCAACCAATTTATAAAAATAAAAAAAAATGATATTCATGAAAAGGACTAATAACTTAGCAAGTTTGTCTTCTGTAGTCAGCTCAAAATAAAATTTTAAGCAAACCGAATTGGAAGTTTAAGGCCCAAATCAACACTTAATCTAACCAGACCTTAAAACGTGAAATTAGAGCCCAATTCTCGATCATTTAAGCCCAAATCGGACCCAAATGAATGGCCTTGATTAGTTGATCTTTTCCCCTCTCGATCCCCGTCGAAACCCTAACCCTAGTGAGAGTATTTGGGGGAAAATGGCGACGGCGACTTGGTCTTGCAAGATTCGCGCACCCCACGATTCGGAGGACTCTATCTCCCCGAATAGAACCCTCTAGAGAGTAATTAACTCTATAAAATCAACCCTTAGTCGCCCTAGAAGAGTTTAGATGATGTGGCGGCCGACGAGGAGCGCGGATGAGGGCGAATTCCGGCGATCATCGGAGAGGTGTCTCGTGCGCGACCGACGATCTTCATCCCTCTTCTTCCCTCGATTAAGGTAGGTGATAGTAGACCAAACCCTAAGTACCATATACCATTGAACTCGTCTCGGAGTCTTCTTTCCATTGATGCCTAAAGCCATAATTTTGGTTAAGCATCATGTGCGTATTAATCAGGTTAATAGAAGCATGTCTATCTAGGGTTTCTCTTGCTTAAACCTCGATTAATGTAGGGATTAGCATGCTTTAACGTTAAATTGATCATGCAATCCTGTATATTATCTTGTTCTCGTTCTGTTGATGGGTGTTTGCCTAATTTTCATGCTTCACATGCGTAGTATTTCATCATCCTTGCTAACCCTAGCCGAGCTCACCGGAGGCAAGCAGGGCGACCTTAGCGCGGTCCAACAGGAACCGCCCTATTATGAATGGCCCCTCGATAGACCGTGTGGTTGATATCGACGGCCAGTAGTTAACCGCTTATTGTCCTTGTGTTTTGAATTCTCCATGAGCAGAGCGACCATATCCAGACCGTGCAGAGACCCCCGCGGCCCCTCGATAGACCGCTCAAACCCCGTCTCGCCCCCTGGCCATTAGGGATTGGACGGATTATCGACCGACCGATGAGGCCCTCTCAGCGGTTGTGTACGAACCATTTTGTCCCGCCGAATGCTTTATTCTTGTTCCAGCATGATTCATCTTAGTCAACTAATGATAATGGTAATTTAGCAACTTACATGTTAATTGGAACGTATGAAAGTTAAGAAATTATAGTTTTTTTTGCTTAATTACTCTCTCATGTCCTTGTTCATCATTCCATGAAATTAATCTCAAAGATGTTATAATGAAGAATGAACTAATGATACTAGGGTTACTTTGACAGTCATTCTACTCCGGTAGGATTGACTGACCGCTGTACACTTGTGTTCCGATGATTTCTAGCCTTCATTTCTTATAATGGTTGGAACTCTCCGCCGGATATTCCTTCTGTCGGACTAGGACCTCCATTATGAGACCTCCATAAGCCCCCGCGAGCCTGGGATTCCCACTAGGACGTCGGGCAAGTTGTACCACAAGCCCTACACCAGTTTGACTCGATTGAACCGCGTGAAAGGCCTTGGTTTAAGTCACAAGTCACATTGGACTGTCTGAATTATTGCGCGGCCAGAAATGGACCGTGTAACATTCGGGACGGCCCAATATGAACCGTGCAATTCTGACAGAATGCCCTATCTTAATTGGTCGATTTCCCTAGTTCTATCTTCGACCGGGTTATGTTATAGTCGACCCAAAAGCCTCTGGGCTAACCAGCGGATAGTGGGCTGGACTGATAGCCACAAACCCGTTGTTGAAAAGCTGTGCTACAATTTAAAAATATTCGCACTCACTCACTTTTAAAGATTAAAAAATCAAGTATAGTGGTAAGTGGAGTCGATCCCACGAGGAGGAAATAACATTTTGGAACAAGTTGGAAAAATATCCTTATGCTTTGAAAAGCCGAGTTTTGAGTGAGATTAATCTAAGGAAAAATAAATTGCATGAAAATAAACTCACTAAAGAAGATGAGAGGGGTAAAGAAAAGAACTTAGAAAAGATAGAAAGAGGATCTAAGACAACCACAATTTGTAAAGATGAACTTTTATTAAGATGGAAGTGAAAAGTACACTATATGAAAATGGAAAATTATAACTCATAAAATAAAGAAAATGGGAAAGAATATAGCCAAGATGAAGATGAAGATCGTCGTGGAAAGAGGTGAATGAAGAAGCCGTCGTCGTCCACGTCACGAGTCTTGGAACGTCACCCGCCTTGATGTGCACACTGCCGTACAAGGAGAGTTGTGAAGGACACACTTTGGAGAGAAATATAGAGAGGAGTGTGGAAGGGTTTGTGTGGAGATGAAGAAGGAAGAAGATGAGAAAGTAAGACTGTGGGAAAATAAATATAACTCGTAAATGAAAAATATTTGGAGGAAGTGATAGAAGAATAAAATCTAGATCTATAAGAGAAAATGAACTTTGATGAAGAACTCAGATAGAAAAGAAGAGCAGAAGGGCTTCAAAATGGAGGAATAACAGAAGCTAGCATCTCGGATGAACAGTAAAACCACATGACAACAAGTTACAAAATAGGAAATAACGTCCAAAGCAGAAAGAATTAGACGATGATGTAGAAGCAGAAGTTGTAGAACACGTAAATATAAAGAACTTTCATGAATACTGTAAGATACGAAAATGACTAGAAGGGGGAGAAATAAGGGGAAGAACAGAGAGAAACATTGATTCACAGATGAGCAGGATAGCACATTGAAAAATATAAAATAGCTTGAAAACCAGAAGGAATTGGAAGATGAGGCAGAAGAAGAAGTTGTAGAGAACTTAAAAACAAAGAACGTTTATGAAGAAAGCATGAGGATAAGAGGGACAAAAGAGGGAGAAATTGATGACCTAAGATGTGAGAGGGAGAGGAGAAAATTTCCAAAAGAAGAACTCCCCTTCTCCTCCTTGTCATGGGCTATTTATAGAGAAAGTTGGGTCAATGGAGGGTTGAGATTGTATCAAAAGGAGATGGATGGCTGGGATTTAGGTAGAAGATGATGTATGGGGAAAATGAAAAGGAGGTGGGCACCCCCTTTCTTTGACTTTGGGCACCCCCTTTCTTGGACTTTGGACACCCCCTTTCCCAAGGCTCATCATGTCTCTCCTTTATTTCAAACTTTGAATTCAATTTTCCCTCCAACCAAAATATGTGTTTCTTTCCCTCAATTTTAAAATTTTAAAATTTTTTCCCTCCAAGCAAAATATGTGCTTTTGACTTGGTCAAAGCGGTGATTCCTCAACATAGTGGTCGTGAGAGTCAATGTGATCTGCCAACTCGGCTAGAGCAAAATCAGACCAATCGGTTGGAAGAATGTCAAAAGAATTACTGTGGTCATGAATTGGCAAAAGCTCTACCATTTCCTCCAGATTGAAATTATCATGTGGCACACTCGATTCATTCAATTCCTCATTAACCCCAACTTCATTGTTCAAATAAATGTTCAATTCTTGTTCCATCTTCACTTCTTCTTCCTTCCCATCTTCAAAGGGAATTTCAGCAAATTCGGGGAAAGACATTTGATCATAGATTTGAGATTCATTATTTTCCGCCTCTCCCCCCAACTTGAGATCATCCACCTCTCTAGCATTCTCCTCATAAGGATAATCAAGCACAAGCTCCTCAAATTTAATTTTAGGAGGGGGAATATGATCATTCATTAGTTCATCACCTACCTTTATTTCTTTTCCAGCAAATTCTTCAATCCCCTCAAATTTTGTAGGTTCCTCATTCAAATTTTTGTGACAAGATCTCTCCATAATTCCTTCATCTTCTGAGTCACAGTGGATCTGAATGTTATGATAATGAGAATTCAAGGATTGATCGTAGTCAGTATCAAGAATTTGATGAGTATGAGTGGGTCCAGAGTAATCAAAGAATTGATCTCCCTCCATGTTTTTGACTTCCTTGGTCAGCCTATTGGTTTGCTCTTGGAGGGATTGACTTTGGAGAATTAAGTTATTGAATTGATCATCTGGGTTATCATCTGAGGGTGAAAGAGATGAATAGCAAGGAGAAGAATGATTTGTATGTTGGGTTGCATCATAATAATCATTAGAGTTTGGGGCCCAAATTTGATTTTCATTTTTCTCTTGTTCTCCCCCCAACTTAGACCATTACAAATTGAGATTCATTAGCTTCTCCCCAATTTTCCTGATATGACTGCTCCATATTATCCTCATCATCAAAAATTATTTAAGAGTTGTTGAATTGATGATTGATGGATGGATCATTCAATGTGATATTATAATCGTAACCAGGAAATGGATTTTCAAGGTTTTCCGTGGGGAGGCTAGCATGTTGGTCCATTTCAAGCTCTCTATCAAGTTGGTCAAGCAGGGCTTGGATAATTTGGCTCTGAGCTTTAAGGGACTGCTGATTGGTCAAGATGAGTTGAGTCATTTGGTTGAACCTATCCTCCTTATCAGACTTTGGAGGAACTGGATAGGTTGGGTGGCACTCAGATTATGGTGAGTAACAATCAGAATAGAAGTCAGTCTGGTGCTGAGGTAGTAGGGAGTAGATAAGTTGTCCTTGGGAATGGGCTTGATTGTAAGGATCATTGGAATATGAAGCCCAATCTGAAAAGTGTAAGTTTGAAGGATTTTGCATGGGGTCTTGGTAATGTGCCCAAGAAGATGATTATTGGTTTTCCCACCTAGGATATAGATTTGTGTGAGAGAAAGAGGTGAAAAAATCTGATGATAATTGATAAGATTCTTGGGTGAAACATGAATTATTAACCCCATTGTGGAAGAGTGAAGGAGTTTGATGACAATGGACAAATGAAGGATTTGAATTCAAATAGCCCATATGGTTGAACATGAAAGAATCTATTAATGGGCCTGAACAAAAGTGGATATGGCAATGCAAAAGGCCAAGGAAAAAGGGATGATTTTTTTAATTTTATTATTTTGTTGTATTTTGTAGAAAAATCTTTTTATTTTGTTTTAAATTTTATTTTATTTTTTTACATGCACAAACAAGTTGACACACAATTTACCTAATGACCTAGATGTGACCTAGACCTACAAATATGGTTTCACAAAATGACTAAAGTGCAACTTAAGTTCACCTTCAATATTTTCACCGGTCAGGTAAGGGGTGGGATAGTGGGAGGCTCCCCCTACTTTCGTAGGGACCTAATTATGTCAAACCACAATCCCGCTTAAGACGTTTGTCGTCCGACCATCTTGCCTTAGGCATCGGTTTCCACAAGAGGGTAAACTCAAATCGTACTAAAATCATAGTGTGATCCTAAGGCCAATGTCTACTTACTTTTATTTAAGGCTTAGGTCATACAAAGATGCAAGGGAAAATGTGATTTGTGGGCTAAGGAAGGGTGATGAAATCCCCACCTTATGTTATTTAGGGGTGTTGCCCTTAGAATATTTTGAAATAAAATGCACACCATAATTTCAAACAAGGGGTTCTTATGCAATATGCATGCTAGAATATGATAAGTAGAACGTACCTTGTCCCTTGCAATCTCCAAAATGTAATGATAGAAATTAAATAAAAAAGAAAAATCTCATGCTAAATGATGTATGACCTAGAACATGGATGGTGTGGTTTCTACTCTTGAATGAAATCTTTTATTTTTAGTGCAAGTGATTTGCTCTTTTTTCTTAGTTAATGAAACTATCTAGCCAACATAATTTTATTTTTTTATTTTAATTTTTTTTAAAATTTTTCAATAAGAGATGAATACAAGAAGCTATAAATAATAAAATGACAAAGACATGTAAATTTATTACAAAATCAAGTCTAAAATGATGTTTTTATATGCTCTGATTTTTTTTAATTTTTATAGATTTTTCAGTAATTTTTCAGATTTTTTTTAAGATTTTTCAGAAATCGAAAAAATAGAACATGTTCCAACGTTTCAGCTCTTTAGCGACGCTTGACAGCTATAGTTCCAGGCTTTCAGCGACGCTTCATTTTCTAAGAATTTCAGGTCTGATTTTCTTCTTTCTTTGATTTTTTGATTTTTTCTTTTTTCCTGTAAAATAAAAATAAAAAATTTAATATACAAATATACATATCAAACACAAGAATATCCAACTATGAAAAATAATTTCCTCCCCGACAATGACACCAAAAATTGATAGCCACAAACCCGTCGTTGAAAAGCCGTGCTACAATTTAAAAATATTCGCACTCACTCACTTTTAAAGATTGAAAAATCTAGTATAGTGGTAAGTGGAGTCGATCCCACGAGGAGGAAATAACATTTTGGAACAAGTTGAAAAAATATACTTATGCTTTGAAAAGTTGAGTTTTGAGTGAGATTAATCTAAGGAAAAATAAATTACATAAAAATAAACTCACTAAAGAAGATTAGAGGGGTAAAGAAAAGAACTTAGAAAAGATAGAAAGAGAAACTAAGACAACCACAATTTGTAAAGATGAACTTTTATTAAGATGGAAGTGAAAAGTACACTATGAAAACGAAAAATTACAACTAATAAAATAAAGAAAATGGGAAAGAATATAGCCAAGATGGAGATGAAGATCACCGTGGAAAGAGGTGAATGAAGAAACCATCGTCGTCCACGTCACGAGCCTTGGAACGTCGTCCGCCTTGATGTGCACACCGCCGTACAAGGAGAGTTGTGAAGGACACACTTTGGAGAGAAATATAGAGAGGAGTGTGGAAGGGTTTGTGTGGAGATGAAGAAGGAAGAAGATGAGAAAGTAAGACAGTGGGAAAATAAATATAACTCGTAAACGAAGAAGAATTGGAGGAAGTGATAGAAGAAGAAAATCTAGATCTATAAGAGAAAAAGAACGTTGATGAAAAACTCAAATAGAAAAGAAGAGCAGAAGGGCTTCAAAATGGAGGAATAATAGAAGCTAGCACCTCGGATGAACAGTAAAACCACAGGACAGCAAGTTACAAAATAAGAAATAACGTCCAAACCAGAAAGAATTAGATGATGATGTAGAAGCAAAAGTTGTAGAACACGTAAACATAAAGAACTTTCATGAGGACAGCAAGAGACGAAAATGACTAGAAGGGGGAAAAATAAGGGGAAGAACAAAGAGAAACACTGGTTCGTAGATGAAAAGGATAGCACAGTAAAAAAACACAAAATAGCTTGAAAACCAGAAAGAATTGGAAGATGAGACAGAAGAAGAAGTTGTAGAGAACTTAAAAACAAAGAACTATTATGAAGAAAGAAAGAGGACAATAGGGACAAAAGAGGGAGAAATCGGTGACCTAAGATGTGAGAGGGAGAGGAGAAAATTACCAAAAGAAGAACTCCCCTTCGCCTCCTTGTCATGGGCTATTTATAGGGAAAGTTGGGTCAATGGAGGGTGGAGATTGTATCAAAAGGAGATGGATGACTGGGATTTATGTAGAAGATGATGTATGGGGAAAATGAAAAGGAGGTGGGCACCCCCTTTCTTGGACTTTGGGCACCCCCTTTCTTGGACTTTGGACACCCCCTTTCCCAAGGCTCATCATGTCTCTCCTTTATTTCAAACGTTGAATTCAATTTTCCCTCCAACCAAAATATGAGTTTCTTTTCCTCAATTTTAAACTTTTGAAATTTCTTTGCCCACCAACCAAAATATGTACTTTTGACTTGGTCAAAGCAGTGATGACAGTTTTACCCCCGACTTATTTTGCAATTACCTTCGGTGTCCTGCACATATATAATTACGATTTAATCGATAAAAATTACCATAATATGCACATGAATCACAATTGCTCATAATTATGTAATGGAGAATTAATGTTCATGACTCTCAACTCCATTTTATTAAATAAAATCATTAAATTAATTAATTTACGTGAAAGGTCCAATCTACATGCGAAGTTGAGATTAGCGATAGATCATGCATAATTGCCTAATTATATGTATATAAAATGATGTACATGCGATGAATTGTCATAGAGAATGGACACTTATCATGTACCCTGGTTCAGTTCCACCCCGCCTATGGCAACCCAGGAGCCCGTTTGTGTGGGCTTTTCCTTGACTAGTTAGGCCCATTGTTGAACGGACTGGACATGCCCGTCCAGGTTGTTAAACGGATACCCTTGGACCATTCATTTCCTGAGCGGCCCAATCCGGCCCACTTACTTTTGTCGTGGGCTTCAAATCTTTCCTGTAGCGAACGGCCCAAAGTGGACCGTCCAGATATGTTAAAAGGCCCATTTTTGGCCGTTCTGTAATTGGAGCGGCCCTTAATGGACCGCTCATACTTGGGTTCTATTAGGCTGTCCTTCAGCCCAACCCTTCTTGCACGGTCTAGTTATAGACCGTTCGTTCTCTGAGCGGCCCGGTATGGACCGTGTATTTTTCCAGAAATGATTTCCATGGTTTATGATGTTGAATACCAAGGACTTGTTGGTTCTTGATAAACTTGAACTTTCTGGACAAAATGTCTACTTCAATTTACCCTTGGTAAGTTCTATACCTTGAAACTATTGGCCATTTAACTTGATCAATGTCTAGACATAACTTGGGATGTTGGATCCATTAAATCAATGCCAACGCATCATAAGGGTCCGGTCTGGTCCTAGGAGGAGCGCCTAAAAAGTACTAGTGCCCCGGAGAGTTGTAATGACATGGTATGGCATTGCACCGAGTGCATGACTAGCGTGATGTCTACGACATATTCTTGTACATGATCTCTCTCTTGTGTTTTAGATTAATGGAACTATTTCTGTTCTTTGTGTTATGTTAGTTCTCTAGCTCAATTCATAGCATGTCTGGAAATCAACATATTAGTGTTAACTCTTTCTACTGTCGGTCCCGATATTCCATGTCGGGGCGTGACAGTTTGGTGGTATCAGAGCCTAGGTTTTCTAATATTCCTAGGTTTTCTAAGTTCTAGGATTCTAAATTGTGTCATAGGACCTATAACATCGTTACAAGTCTAAAAGGATCCAACCAAGTGAGAATTTGGGTAGAGATTTGGGTTGAGCTAATAATCTAATTCTAGAACTATTCCTTCTAAGTGATCCTAAATAAGTCCATTCTACGTGTAGGGTTTGTGAAATGGCAGCCGAACGTGCGCAATGGAGGGACATGCAGCGAACAGTTCAAGGTTTGACTCGAGCTCAGCAGCAAGTGGCCCAGGGCGGAGCGGCTCATCAAGGAGCGGGAGATCTTCATCAGAACTTCCGTGGGATGAATCCCCCATGATTTGGCGGCTTGATAGATCCAGACGAATCCGAACACTGGCTGAAGGGGATGGAGAGGATTTTTGAAGTGATGTAGTTTAGTGATCAAGAATGTGTCCTTCTGACGACCTTCCAACTAGAACGAGATGCGAGAACTTGGTGGGATGCAGTGAAGGCTACTCTCGGAGACAAGCAAGTCACATGGAAAGAGTTTGAGAAACTCTTCAATGATAAATACTTTTCTGATAGAGTACAAGAGAAGAAGGCGATAGAGTTTGCTACTTTGAAGCAGCGGAACCTTTCTGTTGCTAAGTATGAGGCTCAGTTTTCCCGATTATCTCGTTATGCAACTCACCTAGTATCTACCGAGAAGATGAAGGCCAAGCGCTTTCTTAATGGGTTGAAGCTGCAATATATCAACCAGTTGGCCCCAATGGAAATCCAAACTTATGTTGAGATGGTAAGGAAAGCCCAAGTCTTGGAGGACACTTTAAAGATGATGGAGAGAATTCGTGGAAAGAATCCTAAGAAGGAATAAACTACTGGTTCCGGGAACTCTAAACCCGGCAATGGCAAGAAAAGGCCCAATGGTGGGTCTAGTTCGTGGAAGGGCAAGGTGCCGAAGAATGAAGATAAGAAACATGGCCCGATTATACCATTCAAAGGCCCGTACAAGTATTGTGATCGTCCAGGTCACAAGATGGGGGAATGCTGGCGCAAGTTGGGTGCCTGTCTACACTATGGAAGTAGGGACCATCATATTCCAGAGTGTCCCCTCCTGTTAGATCATGCTACACCGACTAAGCTGCAAGGAAATCGGAAGCATCAGGTCAAGCTTCAAGCCCTACAGGAAGATGATGCGGGAACCACCGAGGAGGGTGGACTTGTTGAAGGTACACTTATTATACATGATAAGCCGACATTAGTTCTGTTTGATATCAGAGTGACGCATTCTTTCGTTTCTCGAAAATTTGCTAAGTCTTTAGCTGTGAAGCCTGTGTTGATGAATTCTCCATTAAAAATTTCAACCCCTATTGGCTCTGGATCTGCTATTAAAACTTTATAACCTTCTAGTAAGGTTATGATTAATGAGCAAAATATGCCAGCAGATTTAGTTTGTATGGATATGAAGGATTATGATGTAATCCTAGGAGCTGATTGGTTGGCTAAGTATGAGGCCGATGTTCACTGCAGCACTAGCTCGGTGACTTTTTCTGGACATCCTACGCTTTCTTTTGTTGGGGTTAGGCACTCTAGGTCTGTGCCGCTTATTTCGACTCTTCGAGCTGAGAAGTTGTTGAGGAAGGGATGTCAGGCTTTTCTAGCCTTTGTTTTTGTGACCCCTGAGAGGAAGATTGAGGTAAAGGACATTCCTGTTGTCTGAGATTTTCAAGATGTCTTCCCGGAGGATTTGCCATGACTTCCACCTGAGAGGGAGGCTGTCTTCTCTATCGATTTAACTCTTAGCGCGTCTCCTGTTTCAAAAGCTCCATATCGTATGTCTCCTGCGGAGCTGAGGGAATTGAAGCGACAATTGATGGAATTGCTTGAGAAAGGGTTCATTCGTCCAAGTGTATCCCCGTGGGGAGCTCCAGTATTGTTTGTCCAGAAGAAGGATGGCTTGATGAGATTGTGTATTGATTATCGGCAATTGAACCAACTTACTATCAAGAACAAGTACCCATTGCCAAGGATTGACGAGCTGTTTGATCAGATAGCAGGAGCTCAATATTTTTCTAAGGTCGATCTCCGATCTGGATACCATCAGTTGCGGATCATGGATGAGGATATTTATAAAACGGCCTTCCGTAGCAGGTATGGACATTTTGAATTTATAGTAATGCCTTTTGGACTAACAAATGCTCCTGCAGCTTTCATGCAGTTGATGAACAGCGTGTTCCGACCCTATCTTGATCAATGGGTCATGGTGTTTATTGATGATATTTTAATATACTCCAAGAGTGAGGAGGAGCATGCTGAACACTTGAGGATGGCATTGCAGTTATTAAGAGACCATCAATTATATGCCAAGTTTAGTAAGTGTGAATTTTGGTTACAAGAAGTATCTTTTCTGGGTCATATTATCACGAAGGAAGGTATATCTGTTGATGCTTCGAAAGTTGAGGCAGTAAAGAATTGGGATAGGCCTATTAATGTAACCAAAGTAAGAAGTTTTCTAGGTCTGGCAGGCCATTACCGAAGGTTTATTAAAGATTTCTCCAAAATTACGGTACCTCTGACAAGATTAACCCGTAAGGAAAATCAATTTGATTGGCCAAAAGTTTGCGAGCGGAGTTTTCAGACTCTGAAGGAGTGTTTAACTACTGCCCCTGTTTTAGCTTTACCTTCTGGAGAAGGAGGATTTGTAGTATACACTGATGCTTCAGGTATTGGCCTTGGTTGTGTGCTTATGCAGCACGAGAAGGTGATAGCTTATTCCTCTAGGCAGTTAAGGAAGCATGAAGAGAATTATCATGTTCATGATTTGGAACTTGTAGCAGTAGTTTTTGCCTTGAAAGTCTGGAGGCACTACTTATACGGAGAAACATTCACGGTGTTTTCAGATCATAAGAGCTTGAAGTATTTGTTCTATCAAAAGGAACTCAATATGAGGCAGAGGAGATGGCTTGAGTACTTGAAGGACTTTAATTTTTCTATAGAGTACCATCCGGGAAAGGGGAATGTGGTGGCAGATGCTTTAAGCCGCAAGCCGATCTCTAGATTATCAAGTCTCATGCTGCAAGAATGGAGATTGTTAGAACAGTTGGCTAGCTTAGATCTCAATGTTGACGAGGATCGGGTTATGATTGCACAGATTCAGCTTCGTCCAGAGTTATTAATGGAAATTCAATCCTTGCAAGACAATGATCCGGTATTGGTAGAGATCAAGGAAAGTTTGAGCAATAGACCTGATTTCATGTTAGCTGATGACGGCAGATTATTATTTCAAGGAAGGACCTATGTGCCAGATGTAATTAAAGTAAAGAGCAAGATCTTAGAAGAAGCTTATAGGTGCAGATATACTATTCATCCTAGAGACACTAAGATGTATCGAGATTTAAAAAGATCCTTTTGGTGGCCGAATATGAAGAAGGAAGTTGCAGAATTTGTAAGCAGATGTTTAGTATGTCAACAAGTCAAGGCGGAGCATTTCAGACCTGCAGGGAAATTAAAATCACTTGATATACCTCAATGGAAGTGGGAGAGCATCGGTATGGACTTTATCATGGGTCTACCTAGGACTCGCAGTGGATTTGATGCAATATGGGTTATTGTCGATATATTGACTAAGTCTGCCCATTTCTTGTCCATTAAGTCCAAATGGATAGTTGATGTCTTGGCTGCTCTATATATGAAGGAAATTGTAAGACTTCATGGAATACCAGTTAGTATTGTGTCTGATAGAGACCCCAGGTTCACTTCACACTTCTGGAGAGGAGTACAAGGATCCCTGGGTACTCGTTTAAATTTCAGCACGGCCTTTCATCGTCAAACAGACGGACAGACTGAAAGGACCAATCAGATTGTGGAAGATATACTTAGGGCTTGTGTGATTGATTTTGGAGGCTGTTGGCATGAGCATTTGGCTTTGATTGAGTTCGCCTACAACAGTAGTTACCAGTCTAGTATCCAGATGGCTCCGTTTGAAGCTCTGTATGGAAGAAGTTGTTGATCCCCATTATGTTGGGATGAGGTAGGTGAGAAGCAATGGTTGGGACCAGATCTCATTTCAGAATCATCTAAGAACATCCGTATTATCAGAGACCATTTGCAAGTGGCGCAATCAAGACAGAAGAGTTATGCTGATTGTAGAAGGAGAGCCTTAGAGTTTCAAGTTGGCGAACATGTGTTTCTGAAAGTTTCGCCCTTGAGAGGAATTCGAAGATTTGGCATCTGTGGCAAGCTTAGTCCAAAATATGTTGGTCCATTCGAGATTCTGGAAAGAGTTGGGGAAGTTGCATACAGATTAGCTTTACCACCCCAGTTATCTGGAGTTCACAATGTCTTCCACGTATCTATGTTACGGAAATATGTGTATGACCCCAGTCATATCATTCAGCATGTGGATTTAGAATTGAAGGAAGATTTGACTAATGAGGAAAGATCGATCAAGATTTTGGACCGCAAGCAGCAGCAACTCAGAAATTGATATATACCTATGGTCAAGGTTCAGTGGAGTCGGCGTGGAACAGAAGAAGCTACGTGGGAATCTGAGGACGTTATTCGGAAGCAATACCATGATTTATTCTAAGGTCAGTTATCTTACTCCCCATTTCGATAAGTACAATGAATTTGGAGGACCAAATTCCTTAAAGTGGGGGAGGGTGTAGCACCCTGGTGTATTATTAAATAAAATAAAAGGAAATTATAAAGAAAATTCTTGAAAAATACAATAGGTCAAATTTCAACAAATTTATAAAAATCCTAAAAAATGATATTCAGGAAAAGGACTGATAACTTAGCAAGTTTGTCTTCTGCAGTCAGCCCAAAATAAAATTTTAAGCGAACTGAATTGGTTGTTTAAGGCCCAAATCAACACTTAATCTAACCGGACCTTAAAACGTGAAATTAGAGCCCAATTCTCGATCATTTAAGCGCAAATCGGACCCAAATGAACGGCCTTGATTAGTTGATCTTTTCCCCTCTCGATCCCTGTCAAAACCCTAACCCTAGTGAGAGTATTTGGGAGAAAACAACGCCAATGACTTGGTCTCGCGCGATTCGCACACCCCACGATTCGCAGGACTCTATCTCCCAGAATAGAACCCTTTATAGAGCAATTAACTCTATAAAATCAACCCTTAGTCGCCCTAGAAGAGTTTAGATGCTGTGGTGGCCGACGAGGAGCACGGAAGAGGGTGAATTCTGGAGATCATTAGAGAGGTGTCTCGTGCGCGACTGACGATCTTCATCCCTCTTCTTCCCTCGATTAAGGTAGGTGATAGTAGACCAGACCCTAAGTCCCATATACCATTGAACTTGTCTCGGAGTCTTCTTTCCATTGATGCCTAAAGCCCTAATTTTAGTTAAGCATCCTGTGCGTATTAATCAGGTTAATAGAAGCATGTCTATCTAGGGTTTCTCTTGCTTAAACCTCGATTAATATAGGGATTAGCAGGCTTTAACGTTAAATTGATCATGCAATCCTGTATATTATCTTGTTGTCGTTCTGTTGATGGGTGTTTTACCAATTTTCATGCTTCACATGCGTAGTATTTCATCGTCCTTGCTAACCCTAGCCGAGCTTGCCGGAGGCAGGCAGGGTGTCACGTCCCGAGCGCGGAAGATACTCGGATGCATGACGCGTCTATATAGATCGTGTCATTATAGTGATAAGAATTTTAACATACAAAATTTCGGAGTGCGCAAATGACTAAAAATTTTATAAATTCCAATAGTCCAAGCTATGTTTATTTGATTAATCAAAGGAAGTAAAGATATTCCATGACAAATTTTCAAATTTAGAAAGCCAAACATTAGGCTACCCGACTTAACACAAAGTTTATACCACTAACTGACATAACTGGGAATACAAGGTAGACTCAAATAAATTCAAAGACTCGACTAGCTAATGATAAATGGATGGCGTTCTAGCACTCTTCACTCGGCCTCAAACCCATTCTTGTTGCTATCCGAATCACCTGAAAATGTTAGGAAGCAACTGGATGAGCGAATCGCTCAGTAGGAATTACATCTCAAATTTGAGCAATCTTTACGTGAATTATAATTTACATGTATTATCAGTATGGCTATGCATGACGTACGTATAAAAGAATCGGGTATGCAGGTATATCTATACATGATGAACAATAAGAGATCAAGAGCTATATACAGAGAGTATATCAAGATTTCAAGTATTTGACTAGCAGTATTTCAAGAATTATAGATGTAAAAACCACTTCGGGTCTAGCAGGGATTCATGTACGATTACGAATTCAAGTGCAAGTATGTACTCATGTACAAGTATATCTCAGGTACGAGCAAGTAAAATTTAATTCAAGCAAGTAAAGTTAAGTACGTATCAGTAGAATTGGCTATTTCAATCAAGCAAGTATTTCACCCTTTCTCGGGCCACAAGTCAAGTATTGCCCGTTCCGGGCCACGCAAGTCAAGTCAAGTGAGTAAAGAGAGAGAGTAGGGTGGAGTGTCTCAAGTCAAGCAAGTACTCCAGTACAATGCTAAACACCATGGTCAATAAACTCCCATGGGCACAAGTACCTTCGGGTGCTCCTCCCAGGACCAGACCGGGCCCTATATGCACAGCATTTCATGTATTACTTTTGACATCCACTCTCATTTTATAGCCAATATAGAGTTTCATGGGTTGCCTTGGTAGGATATACAAGGTAGATTATTATGAAATGGAATTCAAGGACTCGTAATATGTAAGAAAATAACTTAGGGTTGCGTCGGTATAAACCACAATAGAAATGAAGGAAAAAGTATCAATTTATATAATTTTTCTTAAACAAAACTCTAGATAACTCTATAGTAAGGTTAAACAAAAGTTAGAACATCCCATAAGGGCCATTATGCAGTTATGCCAGTTTACTATTTAAGAATACTATTCAATTACTATTTAGATTACTATTCATTACTATTCACTACTATTCATTGAAATTACTATTCACCTCCAAATGACGCCCTGGATTAGGTCGTCAGTTTTTTGAATGACGACAGTCGTCATTCCTAAGTTTATGTATATATTAATCATTTAGTATATTAATCCTCCATGTGAAAAATTTAATAAATGTGAATTATGATGCCTAATCTGATGCATGAGCATACTGTTAGATTCCTTATATTTTTCTCTACCTACCTACGTGTCTATATAAAAAATTAATTTTATTTGGAAAAGTGATACTATTCATTGAAATAGTGACTTTTATATACTATTCATACCGTAAAATTTTCTCAAAAATAGAAAGTAAGGATATGGACAGGTAGATGACATTCTCGGGAGTTCAGAATCATGCTCATGTGAAATTGTTGGGTTCTCCTATTTAATAAATTGAGGTGATTTACGTCGGGAAGGTACATTCTGTGACTCAAAACACTATTCAAACATCTATTCATTTTTAATACTTTCAATAAATCAAGAATTAAGTAGATGGTTAAATAGAGAAAAATATGAGGGTTCCAGAACCATGTTCATGCATGAGTTTCGTGATTTGGTTAAAAAAGTTATAATTGTCTGAATATGGTGGCTCGACATTATGAGTCACAGTTTACTATTTAAACACCATTCATTTTTAATTCTTCCAATAAATCAGGAATCGAAGACATGGACATGTAGAGAAAAATTTCAAGGTCACAGAAATATGTTCAGTCAAAATTTTCATGGTCCGGTTTATTAGTTATAGGTTTTTGAATGTTTTGATTTACTGGTTTCTAAAATTTTGAGGAAAATGAATTGACGACATTGGTCATGGCGTCATCTAATGGACGACTGTTTGAATAGTCATCACTTTTGTAATTGACGTCCTGGGCAGGGGCGTCATTTACAAAACTGTTTCACTATTCATGCACTATTCATGTATTATTCATCCGTGTTAAAATATTCTGAATCAGGAAATTAAATTGACGACATGGGTCATGTCTTCAATTAATTGACGACTGTTTGAACAGTCTTCAATTTAGTAATTGACGCCCTGGTCAGGGGCGTCATTTACATATAATGGTAACTATTCATGCACTATTCATATACTATTCATCCGTGAAAAAAAATATTCTGAATTGACGACATGGGTCATGTCTTCAATTTGATAATTGACGACTGTTTGCGTAGTCTTCAATTTTGCAATTGACGCCCTGGTCTGGGGCGTCATTTACCGTGATTCACTATTCATGTACTATTCATCAGTGTAAAAAAAATATTCTGAATCAGGAAATAATGATATGAATATGTTGAGAAAAATGTCAGGACTCCAGAAATGTGTTCATTTTAAAATTTCGTGTTTTATTTCAATAGTTATGGATTTTTGAATGTGTTGAATTATCAATTACTCAAAATCCATAAAATTAAATTGACAACATTGGTCATGTCGTTACTTAATTAACGACTGTTTACACATTCTTCAATTTTGAAATGGACGCCCTAGTCAGGGGCGTCATTTTCAATGCCCCTGTGTGTTTAACACGTTAACAGAGGCTATAATTTAAGGATTTAAGACTGAAAACTAGTGTGATAAAATCCGTTAAAAAGCTTATGAAATCATGCTAAAAAAATCATGATAACAGTATGTAACGAGCTATTAACAGATGTATAACATGGTATTATTCTGGGTCATGGTAAATATATATATATACATAGCATGGTTGACTAGTTGATCAAACTCTAAATATGCATCAATTAACCTATTAGCTACTAGTTAGGTAAGGATTTGAGAACACCTACCTCTGTGAAGTGACAGGAGTTGACAGGAGAGGAAGAAGCAGCCCTTCCCTTCCTCTGTAACTCTTCAGAACTTGTTCCCGTATCTAGCCGTCGAACTAACCAAATAGGGAGAATAGAGTGTATTTTATAACCTTAGGGTCGACAGGATGGGAGACAAGATCTAGAATTATAGGGTATTTAGTGGGTTGACATCCTACACAGGCTGGAAGGATAGAATGATCGTGATAATTATCGGAAAAGAAATGACGCCCTAGAGAGGGTCGTGTATTTCATAAGTTAATATTTTCATATTAAACTTCAAAGATTTTTAATTTTAAAAATTGATAGAATTTGTTTGTGAAATTTCAGGGGTGAGACCCTTACATTTTTCTCTATTTTTACATATAATTTTGTTTGAAAAATTCTTTTTAAATAAAAAGTGACACTATTCATGTCACTATTCATGTTTAGGAAATAACGACTTAACATATGTCGTTATTTTGAACGGAGATTTTTGTATTCACTCTACACTAACTAAAAATTTCTATATACCCTTTCTCACTTTCTAAATTATGTTTATCCTTTAACACTTCATCTGTATACCCTTATTTCTTCAAAATAATGATATAATGTAAAAGTTGAAATATGAAAATTTCTAAATTATGAAAATATGAATTGGCATCTTGTAAAAGTGATGTTTAACCTTTAAAACACTATCTATTTAACCTATTTCCTATTTCTTTGGAATAAATATTAATTTCCTAAGTGATTAAAAATATAAATTGGCATTTCTAAAAATATAATTTGGCATCTTCTGAAGCATCTATAGGTAATTAAATGTTTTAAATAGTTAATTCAATAGAATTAGAATATGAGTTCAATGATTAAATTTTTTTTATATATTTCTATGTTAAAATTCTCGAGTGTTACACCCTCCCCTACTTAAAAGAATTTGGTCCCCAAATTCAACTGTATAAGGATATTGTGGAAAGTACAAAATACTTATAGTTTAGAATAATTCTGGGTATCTTCTTTTCATAGATTCTTCAGTCTCCCAAGTGGCTTCTTGTTCTGCGCATCGATTCCATTAGATTTTCACCATAGGGATCGTCTTGCTCCTTAGAACTCGGACTTCGCGGTCAAGGATCCGCATCGGCCTTTGCTCATAAGTAAGATCTCTTTGAATCACCAAATCAGCATGGTCGATGACGTGAGAAGGGTTGTGCACATATTTCTTCAGCATAGATATATGGAATACATTGTGCACTTCCGAGAGTTGAGGAGGTAAAGCAATACGGTAGGCCACCTCGCCCACTCTTTCCAATACTTCGAATGAACCGATATACCTCGGTGTGAGCTTGCCCTTAACACCGAATATTCTAATACCTCGGCCAAGAGATACCTTGAGAAATACATGGTCACCAACTTGGAACTCCAAATCTCACCTTCTATTATCAGTATAAGATTTTTGCCTCCACTGAGCTACCTTGAGTCTCTCTCTGATAAGGTGTATCTTCTCAGTCGAATCTCTAACCATATCTGGGCCTAGAATTTGTCTTTCACCGACTTCTTCCCAACATATTGGAGAACGACAACTCCTGCCATAAAGCGCCTCGAAAGGTGCCATTTGAATACTAGCTTGATAGCTGTTATTATAGGCAAATTCGGCTAGGGATAAGTGGTTGTTCCAGCTTCCGTCGAAATCTATAATACATGCCCTTAACATATCTTCAACAACCTGATTTTTCCTTTCAGTCTGACCATCTGTCTGGGGATGGAAAGCAGTGCTGAAATTAAGTTTCATCCCCAGAGAGTGTTGTAGACCCTTCTAAAAATGAGAGGTGAAGCGTGGGTCTCGATCAGATACGATCGAGACGGGAACTCCATGCAATCTAACCATCTCCTTAATATACAGGGCAGCAAGTATGTCGACTGAGTATCGACTTTTGATGGGTAAGAAATGGGCCGATTTAGTTAACCGGTCGATAATTACCCAAATTCCATCATATCCGCCCCTAGACTTGGGCAAACCCATGATAAAGTCCATGCCAATGTCTTCCCACTTCCACTTGGGAATATCCAGCGGATGTAGCTTTCCGGCGGGTTTTTGATGTTCCGCCTTCACTTGTTGGCATGTGAGGCAACGAGACACAAAGTCTGCTACCTCCCTTTTCATGTTAGGCCACCAGAAAGTTCTTTTCAAGTCTTGGTACATCGTAGTGGCCCTAGGGTGGATTGTGTATCTCGATCTATGAGCTTCTTCAAGAATCTTCTTCTTCAATTCGGGACAGTCGGGCACACATGTCCGTTCATGAAATAGCAATCTGCTATCAGGTGCCAGCTTGAAATCTAGTCTCTCGTCCAGCTTGCTCTTTATCTCCACTAGCGAGGGATCCTCTTCTTGTAGCTTCTTGATTTCAGGTAGCAAATCTGGATGTATGCTCATATGAGATAGAATAATACATATGTTCTTCTCATCTGTGCTGATATCAAGCTCAGAGAATTTCTCCAGCAGTTTTCATTCTTGTATCATGCAGTTGGCCAATATTATTCTCGGCTTTCGACTAAGGGCATCAGCTACGGAATTACCCTTACCAGGATGGTACTGTATAGTGAAGTCGAAATCCTTGAGATACTCAAGCCAACGCCTTTGCCGCATGTTCAGCTCCTTTTGGGAGAATAAGTACTTGAGGCTTTTATGATCGGAGTACACAGTGAATTGTTCTCCGTAGAGATAGTGCCTCCAGATCTTCAAAGCGAATACTACTGCAGCCAGTTCTAAGTCATGAACCGGGTAGTTCTCTTCATGTTTCTTCAATTGTCAGGAAGAGTATGCAATGACTCTCCCATTCTGCATCAATACACATCCGAGGCCAATACCAGAAGCATCGGTATATACCTCGTATTTTTCTCCTTCCATTGGTAATGATAAGACTGGAGCAGTGGTCAAGAGATCCTTCAAAGTTTGGAAACTCTTTTCACAGTCTTCCTTCCACTCATAAGGCACTTCCTTGCGGGTTAACCTGGTCAGAGGAACAGCAATTTTGGAGAAGTCCTTGATAAAACATCGGTAGTAACCAGCTAGACCCAAGAAGCTCTGAATCTCAGTTGCATTTGTGGGTCGTTCCCAGTTCTTCACGGCTTCGACCTTTGATGGGTCAACAGCAATTCTGTTCTTCGAAACGATATGGCCTAAGAAGGATACTTCCTCGAGCTAGAACTCGCATCTGTAATGCCTTCTTGAGGTGTTCTTCATGATCCTCTTCGATCTTTGAATAGATCAGAATATCATCAATAAAGACCACAATAAATTGGTCTAAATAGGGCATGAATATGTTGTTCATTAACTGCATAAAAGCTGCGGGGGTATTTGTTAGTCTGAAAGGCATAACAGTAAATTCGTAATGCCCATACCTGCTTTGGAATGCAGTTTTATGAATGTCTTCTTCTTTGATCTTCAATTGGTGGTAACCAGAACGAAGATCAATCTTGAAGAAATATAAAGCTCCAGATAGTTGATCGAACAGCTCATCAATCCTTGGCAGTGGATACTTGTTCTTGATTGTAAGGTGATTTAGCTGCCTATAATCTATGCATAATCTCATCGATCTGTCCTTCTTTTTGACGAATAGCACGGGTGCTCCCCATGGGGAAGTACTCGGCCTGATGAAACCCTTGTTCAATAACTCCATTAGCTGCTCCTTTAGTTCCTTTAGCTCAGCAGGGGACATTCTGTACGGTGCCCTGGAAACAGGACCAGCACCAGGGACAAGGTCGATTGTAAACGACACTTCCCTTTCCGGGGGTAAGCCGGGCAATTCTTCTGGAAAAATATCGAGAAAATCCCAAATAACACGGATGTCTTCAAGTTTAACCTTCTTGACTTTCGTGCCAGTCACGAGTGCTATGAAAGCCATGCATCCCTTATTCATAAGTTTACTAGCTCGGAGTGCTGATATAAGAAGTGATTTACTCCGTGGGCTATTGTAAACTGGCTCTGGGAAATCCACGAAAGTTACCTTGCCATGTTGGCAATCTACAGTTGCTTGGTATGTGGATAGCCAGTCGGCACCTAGTATGACGTCATAACCCTTCATATCTAGGCATATCAGGTTAGCAGGTAAATTACTTCCCTTAATCATCACTTCACAATTTGGATAGTGATAAGTGATATTAGACTCATTCCCAAGAGGTGTAGATATCACCAAATCTAATAGTTCATGTTTCTTAGAAAATGAAGCAGCAAAGTTCTTGGAAACGAATGAATGAGTTGCTCCGATATCAAATAAAACTTGAGCAGTTTTTGAACAAATAGTGAGAGTACCTTCCACAATTCCACCTTCAGTGGGTTCCATCTCTCGGAGAGCTTGCAGACGGCCTTGTTTTTTTACCGGACGCTTCTCATATTTGATGTCATGCTCCTTCATCAGTGGGTAGTCTGGGATCCGATGCTCTCGGCCCCCGCATCGAAGACAAGCCACTAACTTCCTCCAGCATTCCTCGGTCTTATGGCCAGCTTTATCACAATACTTGCAAATTTCCTTTGATGGTGTGGTGGTGGAGAATGGCCTGTCATTCTTCTGGAATTTCTTTGCCTTGGAGTGCTCCCCTCCCATGAAGAACCGCTTCTTGTTGAAGGATTGTTTGAATTTTCCCGGGCTTGTGACGTGTTCCTTCTTGTCTCTTCCTCGGATTCTCTCAGATAATTCGGTGGCGTCTTCCAGCAGTTGAGCACGCCGAACCATCTCCGAATAGACTTGGATGTCCATCGGGGCAAGTTGTGTGATATAATGGGGCCGAAGCCCATTGAGGAATCTTCTCGCCTTCATCATTTCCTTACACACCAAGTGGGGTGCATACCTAGATAATCTGGAGAACTGGGCCTCATACTCGGCCACTTTCAAGTCCCGTTGTTTTAGAACGGCGAATTTTGTGGCCTTCTTTTCCTGGATATGATCGGAGAAGTACTTGTTGTTGAAATGCTCTGTTAATTCATCCCATGTGACATGGTATTCTGGTAGTGTTGCTTCTATGGATTCCCACCAGCATCGAGCATCCCGCTCTAGTTGGAATACGACCAGTAAAACCTTCTCTTCATCCGCGCATTGCATCACACGGAAGATTCGTTCCATCTCCTTTAGCCAATTCTCGGCATCCTCGGGGTCGGACGAACCAGTGAACCTCGGTGGGTTCATGTTACGGAAACTTCGGTGGAGATCTCCCGCTCCACGGTTTACTCTGCCTTGGGCCACTAGCTGTAGTGCCTGTGTGAAGCCTTGCACGGTGCGATGCATCTCGCGCCATTGTGCCCTTTCCGCAGCCATGATCCTACAAAAGAGTTAAGTATGATAAAGATCGGGTTTACTTGTAAGGTCGAAAGTCATTGTAGAACTTAACCCATGGCTCTATCCATCTCACCGAGTAAGGTATATCTATCCTTGAACTTGGGTTTTACCTATCCTTAGACTCAAGTTTTTACTTAGATTTCAATTTCTAACCTTTTATTTCTTCTAGTTCCCTAGGTTTGAAAACCTAGGCTCTGATACCACGAAGACTGTCACGTCCCAAGCGTGGAAGATACTCGGATGCGTGACGCGTCTATATAGATCGTGTCATTAGAGCGATAAGAATTTTAACATACAAAATTTCAGAGTGCGCAAATGACTAAAAATCTAATAAATTCCAATAGTCCAAGTGATGTTTATTTGATTAATCAAAGGAAATAATGATATTCCATGACAAATTTTAAAATTTAGAAAGCCAAACATTAGGCTACCCGACTTAACATAAAGTTTATACCACTAACTGACATAACTGGGAATACAAGGTAGACTCAAATAAATTCAAAGACTCGACTAGCTAATGATAAATGGATGGCGTTCTAGCACTCTTCACTCGGCCTCAAACCCATTCTTGTCGCTATCCGAATCACCTGAAAATGTTAGGAAGTAACTGGATGAGCGAATCGCTCAGTAGGAATTACATCTTAAATTCGAGCAATCTTTACGTGAATTTACATGTATTATCAGTATGGCTATGCATGACGTACGTATAAAAGAATCGGGTATGCAGGTATATCTATACATGATGAACAATAAGAGATCAAGTGCTATATACAGAGAGTATATCAAGATTTCAAGTATTTGACTAGCAGTATTTCAAGAATTATAGATATAAATGCCACTTCGGGTCTAGCAGGGATTCATGTACGATTACGAATTCAAGTGCAAATATGTACTCATGTACAAGTATATCTCAAGTACGAGCAAGTAAAATTTAATTCAAGCAAGTAAAGTTAAGTACGTATCAGTAGAATTGGCTATTTCAATCAAGCAAGTATTTCGCCCTTTCTCGGGCCACAAGTCAAGTATTGCCCGTTCCGGGCCACGCAAGTCAAGTCAAGTGAGTAAAGAGATAGAGTAGGGTGGAGTGTCTCAAGTCAAGCAAGTACTCCGGTGCAATGCTAAACACCGTGGTCAATAAACTCCCATGGGCACAAGTACCTTCGGGTGCTCCCCCCAGGACCAGACCGGGCCCTATATGCACAGCATTTCATGTATTACTTTTGACATCCACTATCATTTTATAGCCAATATAGAGTTTCAAGGGTTGCCTTAGTAGGATATATAAGGTAGATTTTTATGGAATGGAATTCAAGGACTCATAATATGTAAGAAAATGACTTAGGGTTGCGTCGGTATAAACCACAATAGAAATGAAGGAAAAAGTATCAATTTATATAAATTTTCCTAAACAAATCTCTAGATAACTCTATAGTAAGGTTAAACAAAAGTTAGAACATCCCATAAGGGCCATTATGCAGTTATGCCAGTTTACTATTTAAGAATACTATTCAATTACTATTTAGATTACTATTCATTACTATTCATTGAAATTACTATTCACCTCCGAATGACGCCCTGGATTAGGTCGTCAGTTTTGTCTAAGTTTATGTATATATTAATTATTTAGTATATTAATCCTCCATGTGAAAAAATTAATAAATGTGAATTATTATACCTAATCTGATGCATGAGCATACCGTTAGATTTCTTATACTTTTCTTTACCTATCTACGTGTCTATATAAAAAATTACTTTTATTTGGAAAAGTGATACTATTTATTGAAATAGTGACTTTTATATACTATTCATACCGTAAAATTTTCTCAAAAATAGAAAGTAAGGATGTGGACAGGTAGAGGACATTCTCGGGAGTTCAGAATCATGCTCATGTGAAATTGTTGGGTTCTCCTATTTAATAAATTGATGTGATTTACGCCGGGAAAGTACATTCTATGACTCAAAACACTATTCAAACACAATTCATTTTTAATACTTTCAATAAATCAGGAATTAAGTAGATGGTTAAATAGAGAAAAATATAAGGGTTCCAGAACCATGTTCATGCATGAGTTTAGTGATTAGGTTAAAAAAGTTACAATTGTCTGAACATGGTGGCTCGACATTATGAGTCACAGTTTACTATTTAAACCCTATTCATTTTTAATTCTTCAAATAAATCAGGAATCGAAGACATGGACATGTAGAGAAAAATTTCAAGGTCACAGAAATTTGTTCAGTCAAAATTTTCATGGTCCGGTTTATTAGTTATAGGTTTTTGAATGTTTTGATTTATTGGTTTCTAAAAATTTGAGGAAAATGAATTGACGACATTGGTCATGGCGTCATCTAATGGACGGCTGTTTGAACAATCGTCACTTTTGTAATTGACGTCATGGGCAGGGGCGTCATTTACAAAACTGTTTCACTATTCATGTACTATTCATGTACTATTCATGTACTATTCATCAGTGTTAAAATATTCTGAATCAGGAAATTAAATTCATCCGTGTTAAAATATTCTGAATCAGGAAATTAAATTGACGACATGGGTCATGTCTTCAATTAATTGACGATTGTTTGAACAGTCTTCAATTTAGTAATTGACGCCCTAGTCAGGGGCGTCATTTACATATAATGGTAACTATTCATGCACTATTCATGTACTATTCATCCGTTAAAAAAATTATTCTGAATTGACGACATGGGTCATGTCTTCAATTTGATAATTGATGACTGCTTGCGCAGTCTTAAATTTAGTAATTGACGCCCTGGTCAGGGGCGTCATTTACCATGGTTCACTATTCATGTACTATTCATCAGTCTAAAAAAAATATTCTGAATCAAGAAATAATGATATTAATATGTTGAGAAAAATGTCAGGACTCCAGAAATGTGTTCATTTTAAAATTTCGTGCTTTATTTCAATAGTTATGGATTTTTGAATGTGTTGAATTATCAATTACTCAAAATCCAGGAAATTAAATTGACGACGTTGGTCATGCCGTTAATTAATTGACGATTGTTTACATAGTCTTCAATTTGGTAATTGACGCCCTGGTCAGGGGCGTCATTTACAAAACTGTGTCACTATTCACACACTATTCATGCACTATTCATCCGTATAAAAATATTCTAAATCAGAAAGTAATGATACGAATATGTCGAGAAAAATGTCAGGATTCCAGAAACATGTTCATGCAAAAATTTAGTGCTTTAATTTGATAGTTATGGATTTTTGAATGTGTTGAATTATTAATTACTCAAAATTCAAAAAATTAAATTGACAAAATTGGTCATGTCGTTAATTAATTGATGACTGTTTACACAGTCTTCAATTTTGAAATGGACGCCCTAGTCAGGGGCGTCATTTTCAATGCCCCTGTGTGTTTAACACGTTAACAGAGGCTATAATTTAAGGATTTAAGACTGAAAACTAGTGTGATAAAATCCGTTAAAAAGCTCATGAAATCAGGCAAAAAAATCATGATAACAGTATGTAACGAGCTATTAACAGATGTATAACATGGTATTATTTTAGGTCATGGTAAATATATATATATATATATATATATACATAACATGGTTGACTAGTTGATCGAACTCTAAATATACATCAATTAACCTATTAGCTACTAGTTAGGTAAGGATTTGAGAACACCTACCTCTGTGAAGTGACAGGAGTTGACAGGAGAGGAAGAAGCAGCCCTTCCCTTCCTCTGCAACTCTTCAGAACTTGTTCCCGTATCTAGCCGTCGAACTATCCAAATAGGGAGAATAGAGTGTATTTTATAACCTTAGGGTGGACAGGATGGGAGACAAGATCCAGAATTATAGGGTATTTAGTGGGTTGACAGCCTACACAGGCTAGAAGGATAGAATGATCGTGATAATTATCGGAAAAGAAATGACGCCCTAGAGACGGTCGTGTATTTCATAAGTTAAGATTTTCATATTAAACTTCAAAGATTTTTATCTTTAAAAATTGATAGAATTTGTTTGTGAAATTTCAAGGGGTGAGACCCTTACATTTTTCTCTATTTTTATATATAATTTTTTTGAAAATTTCTTTTAAATAAAATGTGGCACTATTCATGTCACGATTCACGTTTAGGAAATAACGACTTAACATATGTCGTTATTTTGAACGAAGATTTTTATATTCACTCTACACTAACTAAAATTGTCTATATACCCTTTCTCACTTTCTAAATTATGTTTATCCTTTAACACTTCATCTATATACCTTTATTTCTTCAAAATAATGATATAATGTAAAAGTTGAAATATGAAATTTTTTAAATTATGAAAATATGAATTGGCATCTTGTAAAAGTGATGTTTAACCTTTAAAACACTATCTATATAACCTATTTCATTGGAATAGTGTAATATTAATTTCCTAAGTGATTAAAAATATAAACTGGCATTTCTAAAAATATAATTTGGCATCTTCTAAAGCATCTATAGGTAATTAAATGTTTTAAATGGTTAATTCAATAGAATTAGAATATGAGTTCAATGATTAAAAAAAATTATATATTTCTATTTTAAAATTCTCGGGTGTTACACATGGCGACCTTAGCGCGGTCCAACAGGAACCGCCCTGTTATGAACGGCCCCTCGATAGACCGTGTGGTCGATATCGACGGCCAGTAGTTAACCGCTTGTTGTCCTTGCATTTTGAATTCTCCATGAGCAGAGCGGCCATATCTAGACCGTGCAGAGACCCCCACGGCCCCTCGATAGATCACTCAAACCCCGTTTGGCCCCCTAGCCTTTAGGGATTGGACGGATTATCGATCGACCGCTGAGGCCCTCTGAGCAGTTCTGGACGAACCGTTCTGTCCCGCCGAATGCTTTAATCTTGTTCTAGCATGATTCATCTTAGTCAACTAATGATAATGGTAATTTAGCAACCTACATGTTAATTGGAACGTATGAAAGTTAAGAAATTATAATTTTTCTTGCTTAATTACTCTCTCACGACCTTGTTCATCATTCCATGAAGTTAACCTCAAACATGTTATAATGAAGAATGAACTAATGATACTATGGTTATTTTGACAGTCATTCTACTCCGGTAGGATTGACTGACCGCTGTACACTTGTGTTCCGATGATTTCTAGCCTTCATTTCTTATAATAGTTGGAACTCTCCGCCGGATATTCCTTCCGTCAGACTAGGACCTCCATTATGAGACCTCTGTAAGCCCCCGCGAGCCTGGGATTCCCACTAGGACGCCGGGCAGGTTGTGCCACAAGTCCTGCACCAGTTTGACTCGATTGAACCGCGTGAAAGACCCTGGTTTAAGTCACAAGTCACATTGGACTGTCCGAATTATTGCGCAGCCAGAAATGGACCTTGTAACATTCGGGACGGCCCAATATGAACCGTGCATATCTGGCAGAATGCCCTATCTTAATTGGTCGATTGCCCTTGTTCTATCTTCGACCTAGTTATGTTATAGTCGACCCAAAAGCCTCTGTGCTAACCAGCGGATAGTGGGCTGGACCCTGGTTCAGTTCCACCCCGCCTATGGCAACCCAGGAGCCCGTTTGTGTGGGCTTTTCCTTGACTAGTTAGGCCCATTATTGAACGGACTGGACAGGCTCGTCCAGGTTGTTGAACGGATACCCTTGGACCGTTCATTTCTTGAGCGGCCCAATCCGGCCCACTTACTTTCGTCGTGGGCTTCAAATCTTTCCTGTAGCGAACATCCCAAAGTGGGCCGTCCAGATATGTTGAAAGGCCCATTTTTGACCGTTCTAAAATTGGAGCGGCCCTTAATGGACCGTTCATACTTGGGTTCTGTTAGGCTGTCCTTCAGCCCAACCCTTCTTGCGTTGTCTAGTTATAGACCTTTCACTCTCAAAGCGGCCCGGTATGGACCGTGTATTTTTCCAGAAATGATTACCATGGTTTATGATGTTGAGTACCAAGGACTTGTTGGTTCTTGATAAACTTGAACTTTCTGGACAAAATGTCTACTGCAACTTACCCTTGGTAAGTTCTATACCTTGAAACTATTGGCCATTTAACTTGATTAATGTCTAGACATAACTTGGGATCTTGGATCCATTAAATCAATTCCAACGCATCATAAGGGCCCGGTCTAGTCTAGGGAGGAGCGCCCGAAAAGTACTAGTGCCCCGGGGAGTTGTAATGACATGGTGTGGCATTGCACCGAGTGCATGACTAGCGTGATGTCTACGACATATTCTTGTACATGATCTCTCTCTTGTGTTTTAGATTGATGAAACTATTTCTATTCTTGGTGTTATGTTAGTTCTCTAGCTCAATTCATAGCATGTCTGGAAATCAGCATATTAGTGTTAACTTTTTCTACTGTCGGTCCCAATATTTCACGTCGGGGCGTGACAAAACTTGTCAAACTTTGGTGGCTTGTTGAAGCTAGGGGGCAACCTCTTAGCGGCATGATGGATAGGGTAAGGTACCTTGTACACATCAAAAGAGGCATAATCATCACCGCCTCTGTCAGCCAGCTTTATTTCAATCATATGTTCTATCATCAATTTATTCACCATTGTCGGGTCAACCAGATCTGGGTAAAAATGTGCTTGTTACGCTTGTGGCGTTGTCAACACCATCGCCTGAGGTATAGCGGCAGCCTCCTGGCATTGAGGAACCGGATGTTGTATTAGGGCCATGCCCCTAGCATGATTGGACATTAGCTGGGAGACCGCTATCTATAGTGAAGCTTCAAACGCATCGGCACCTTGCCGTGATGTTTTGGGTGGAACTTCAACCTATTTCGAGGCCGAAGCGTGCATAATCAGCTCGCTCAGTTGTCTCTTCAGTGTTTCCACTTCTTGCTGGTACTTTTGGAGCAGCATTAGCATAGCTGGATCAGGGGCAGAGGGACAGGGAACCTGGCTTCCCCCCTCTAATGGAATATCCGAAGATGGTGTTGGTCTTTGGCCATCATCTTCGGCGGTGACCACATTTGCATTTATGGCTGTCGCAACCACATTTGCACTCGTTTCACCGGTGAGGGTTTGTAACACCTCATCTCAGCCTTCTTTCTTCTTGTGAGAGGACCTAGCCTCTCGGTGAGCTTGGAGATTTCGTCATGATCTTTAGGCAGAGCCCCATAGCGGCCGACCACTCCAGCCACATTTCAAGTGTAGACCTGAAATTTTCCACTTCTTTGTATCACCCTTCTGGCCGATCAACTAGGAAAGGTTAATCTGTCAAAAATCAAAGCACTCGGTGCGACCTTCTCATAGAGAGGTGGCCCATAGCGGCCTGACCCCGCATCTTCTATTTCTTCCGGATCAACTTGTCGTTCCTGGCTCTCCTCGACAGCATCCACAGCTTTAAGTAGTCGTTGTGTCCCCAAGGAGGTATTCCCAAGACCATGAAAGTATCCCCGCACAGCTTGGGCGATGTCATCTTGCCTATTAGCAAGGCATATCATAGGCGGTGGCACCCTCACACGTGTCGGGGGTTTATAGGCGAGCCACCCTCGTCTGGCCATCCCGCCTTGATTTCCATCGTGTAGATAGATATTCGCCTGCCAAACGCAGGCCTGGAAAGCTGGCTTACGAGACACTCGAACTGGCATCTCAGTCTCTTCTTCTTGCTTCTCTTTCTTTCTTTCGAACTTGTCAACCATGAGAGGTCCTGGTTGAGGCAGTGCTGGGGCCCGAACCTACTTGGGCACCCAAATTTGCTTGAATCTGGCTGGCTTTGGGGCCAACCCACCGTTCAGTTTGGACCCAACACGACCCATTTTATTTTTGGCCAGTGCCTAAAAGGAGTTGTGCACTAGCACTGTAGAGATTACCCTGTCGGGTATTTTTTCGGCCTGTCGACCATTCAGGAATACTCGGACGTCTCCGACTAGTATTGTAAGACTCGTGAAGTTTGGATTCTTATCGGATTTAGTGATCGGAAAAATTCCTGTAAATTTGGTTGATTTTTGTGGGCCTTTAGGTGAGTTATAGGTTTAATAACCCACTTATATAATGATATATAGAAATTTGGGGGCATTATCACTATTTCAATTTTTTGAGGCCCTTTTATAATAAAAAGGTTTTATAACAAAATATATATATATAATAAAACAAACCTATTCTACCCACGGTGGGGAAAACCCCACGGTTTCCCCCTCTCCCTTCTCACGCACCTCCGCCCTCACACCCTCGTTCTCTCGGCGTCCCACTTCATTCGGTCGTGGACGGCTTGGAGGAGGAGACCTCGGTGAGCTCGGAGCGATGGTGGAGTGCTCGTGAGGCCGAGATAGGTGGCTCGTGTGGTGGTTGTTTCTCCTCCGGTGTGGGGAAGGTTTTGGCGCAAGGAATCGCCCTTAAATGGCTTGGTTTCGTGATTTCAAGTAGGGGGATGGATTCTACCTCATCTTCTTGCATTTTCCCATCATTTTGAACAGATAAAAGCATGCTAGATTGGCTATTTTGCTTAGAAATTCCATGTGGGTTTTAGTTCTTGCAAACTCTAATTGTTAGATTATGTTTAATGTTCCATTGAGTATGTTTTTGGAATTTAAATTGCATGGAAATGATGTATGACAACAGGTAACATGCCATTTTTATGTAATCCCCTTGATTTGATCATTTAGGGAAGGGTTTAGAATTGATAGGGCATGCTCCGGTTCGTCCGGATAGGTAGCGGTCCCCATCAGGCCGCTACCTGGCCTCTAGAAGGGCTGGCGGCCCCACAGAAACCACCTCTCGTGAGGCAAAGCGGTGGGCAGGTAGCAGTCTTGGGGAAGACCGCCACTTGAAGGTGGCGGCCCAGTCAAGACCGCTACTTGTTGCCAACCTAGTTTTTGCCGTGGTTCAATCGGCCGTGTGTTTGGGATCATATCTTCAGCATTTTCACACACTATGATGATTCGTGGCATGCATTAATATTAGATTTGAGTTAGTTCCTCATTCCTATATGACTGACCCACTAGTCGTAGCCTGACGACCCTAGTGTTGGTCCACCTGGGAGAGGTGGCGGGGCAGTCACGATATACGATTTTTAGGTTATTTTCCGTGGGACCCCTTGCCTTCTAGTAGAGTCCACTGGGGGTGAAAACTAGCTAGAGGCCTTGCTCAAGGCATTGAGTATGTGTGTGCACACGTGGTCATAGGCATTGGACCTGCCCTAACGAGCGTGACCCTGACTAGTTCTTATTCTTTGGTTCCTATTATGGTGTCTCAGTTACCGCGTTCGAGGCGAGTGGGAGACACCCGTGACGCAGTATAAGACGTCAATGGACGCACCTGGTCTTGCTTCTAGTGGATTATTTCTCTGTCACTTGGAATATAGAAATTTGACTCTAATGGTAATTGAATTATTCTTACAATTGATTATATGGTTTGGAAGGTATATATGTTTCGTGTGATATTTATATTCAGCCGTGTTGTTTAATTCTTCATTTATTGATATTCTTGCACAGCATTTATTATTTGATATTGCTACATGCCATTACTTTATTTATTGTGATCACTTGTTTAGTTTGTGGTTTTTGCTGCGAGGTAGGGATCTGCATGACCCCTATTGAGTCAATGAAATGAGACTCACCCCTTTGTTTCCAAGTGAAGCTGTGTGATGATCTTTTTAAGGCCTCATCCTTATTCATTTTTTATATTACTATTATTATTTTTATTTATTTATTTATTTGGCGTGCCAGTCACCGAAGTGACAAATTTCTTATGCGCTCGATCTGACTTGGTCAGTCTATTGTGATGTTCGTGTCGGGACCCGGAGTCCGTCACACCATAAAGGCTATGACGTTAATTACATCCTCTAAGATAGAGGATAACCCTTGATTAATTGCCAAGAAAGGATGCCTCGGGGGGTAACATGAAGGCATAAGAAGTGCTGACTGAATGCATTAATTGTATGCTGTGAGATGCGGTCGTTTGGTTGACCGTCCGTGCGAGATGCAGTAGGTTGTTAATTGGTTTATTCATGTGATAAGAGAGGAAATCGTAGTTACTTAGATGGCAATGTATGCTGATGCAGATACATGCTCATATTTTTGAAATGGACATTCGATGCAACTGGAGGTGTCAAAAGCCCCTTTTACTCTTTTATTTAATTATGTTTATTGGGCCAACTAGGGCTTTAGCATTAAGTGTCAAGGGCTGACACACCGACAGTTAAGTGCATATGAGGCTGATGCATGTTCAGATGTAATTAGCCTAAAACGGCGCGGTAGCTAACTAACGTTAAAACGACGCGATACCAATATGAAAGCTAAAGCGGCGTGGTGGCCAAATGGAAGCTAATACGACGTGGTGGCTAGATGAGAGTTACTACGGTGCAGTGACTATATGGAAGCTAATACAACGCGCCCTGAGCACGCCAGATAGAGGCTCGAGGAGGCCGAATAGATTATGTGTCTAGTGTTAAAACGGCGCGGGGGGGGGGGGGGGGGCGCCGGATTAAGGGGTTTTTGGTTTATTTGAGTTTTGATTGAACTTCAGGCAGATTTATTAAGACTTTGTTGAGATTTTAGAAGATTAGAAAACTCATTCAGGCCCCAGTATCACTGCAATCGAGGCAATTATAGACTTATGCAAGGTTACTACTCAAGCATAGTCTTCAATAAACATGTTCGAACATATCAACTGTAAATTAGACTAAGTCCTCAGTCAAAATTTTGGCAGCACCTCCCCATGATTGGGGGGTTGCAGGGGCAAAGCGGAGACAGTCCCACGAGTTCGGGGTACGCTCCTTTAAGGCCTGGAGTGCCAAACGGTGACCGGCAGACTACGTTAGAGGGAAAAGACCCCGAGGGCTAGCCTACTAGGGGTATCCATCTCCACGAGTCAAAAGAAACAATTGAGGGATGGTTGAGATGAGAAGTCACCTCGAGGGCCAGCCTACGAGAGGTAATCTTCTCATAGCCACCACCCCTCCCTTAAGAAGAAGGTGGATTTAATGTTGGGCTCAGCCCTGTCGATATTCATTAGGTGAGTCACATGGTTCATATCATTTAAAGATATGACTCTGTGGCTCGACAATGATTGTAGATGGTAGGGAATGTTCCCCTCCTCGGGTAATACGTTCTTCGAGAAGATAGATTACTAAAGAACACTATGACCGGAACACATTCGATCGGGGAACGCGCAGCCGGTGACCACATACACATGTGCTTCGGAGAAATATGTCAAAGAAGAGCCAGTAGACTGGACTCAGGGCTAGAAGGGCCAGCCAACAGACCAAGCTCCTGGAAGAGGCAAATGGTCGAATACCTCAGCAGCAGCTACAGTATATACAGATACATGACAATAACAGCGGGGTGTTCATTCTCCCAGCCCTGAACCATGATTAGGTATGCATTGGATAGCCACCTCCCGGGGCGAAGGGTGATGCACTAACATGCAATCCTCCAGCCGGGAGAGAACATACAAGCATACGGGTTCATCCACACAATCCATACGACAGAGAGATAGAGCCCCGGGGAGGGGGACTATTGATGTTGCCTCGAGAACCTGAGGCGTATTCGGCGGTAGAAAACCCAAACTAGTAACACATAAGAGATAGAGGAGATGGCAACAGACACACGCTCATTCATTCAGTCAACCACACGGTGAAAGTATTACAGCATATTCGGCTCAGTGTTGTTGCCTGAGACCGATTTCATTCTTGAAAGAAGAAAGAAAACAGAGACGATCAGAGAAAAGGGGTTCGAAGAATGCCCCGGGCTCATATCATCGCCCTTCGATTACATTGCTCCGTGGAGCGATATTAGCATAAAAGTGAAAGAAAACAACAGAAGCAGATGCCACCAGACTCGCCAACCCACCTTGGAGCTTCGCAGTAGAGAACGACCGAGAAAGACAGAGTATCGGGACGGGCGAGCTCTCTACTCCCCCCTTCTTCCTCTCCACACTTTTCTCTCTCTCTTTCTCTTGCTTATGTCTGTCTATCTACCTCTTATCTTCGTTCTTCTTGTTGTTGTCCTCCTCTGTTTGTTCTCGAACGTAAGGCCCTTATATAAGCAATCCTTCGAACGAGTTTAATCCGGCGCGGGGTTTAGCGCGCTGGTTTAAGGCCATTCACACACGTCGGATTCGAGGGGCACACCGGTTTAGGAGGGGCACGCTGGATTCGAACCCTTTGATCGCATTAGCCCAACACGGGTCTGACAGCAGGCTTCGGACTGACCTTGGGGGTCGCTGCGATCTTTCATCTCTCCGTGATCTTGCCGGGGCCTGGGAGAGAACGTACACGAGACTTCTGGGCCGCCAAATCGCTGTTTTTGGAACTTGTGTACCTTAAGCTCGAACACGTGGGTTTTCCGCTGACACGGCTCTCGGCACAATGGCTTGTATTGCCGACTCGCCTCGACTTGCATTGGTAGCTCCCACGGGTAGTGATATGCTGCCCGGGGTGTTTTCGCCTCGATTGGGCGATCATCTGGCCGCTGATGGGCCCAATGTGCTGAGGAGCCGTACCCGTGCTGGGTAATCGGGGTCTTCTGTTGATAGAGCCTTCGGTCCTTTGTTCTAAGAGGCTGATGGCGTTCTTCCTCCTCAGGAGAGTCTTCATTCAGGTGGTGAGCCATCGGGTAAACCATCATCCTTGGTCGGGCGACAAGTGTAGGGTAGCGGCACAATGGAGTCGACGCCGTATCATTAGGCAGGCTTGGTCACGCTGCCGATTGGTTGTGGATTCATCTCGACTCTCCTGAGGCGAAGTCCCCGGTGTTCATTCCAGGTGACTCGAGGCTCTATCCGCTTGAGAAGTTTTCAATATGTTGATCTTCATCGGCTTCTGTGCTTCAGTAGGCCGTATCATTCGTCTTTGTGGCTTGATCACCGTTGAGTATATTTTGAGTGCCAACAAATGCCCCCCAGCCACGGGTGCTGCGAGCGAGGCACGAGCGAAGCGGGGTCCACGGATGAGCTCTGTTTGGACAGATTCCCCATTTTGCTTGACACGGTCTTGAAATGGCCTTTGAATACAGTGCGGTGGTTAATCCGGCGCGGCCATGGGACTTGTGCTAAAACGATGCGCACTTGCACATGTAGGCCTAATCCGGTGCGTTCCTTGGAGAGGGGGGCCTAACACGGTGCGCCCCTTGGCGTTTAAGAGAAAGCATAAAACGACGCGCCCCTTTGGCTATTTTTGGGAGAGGGCCTAATTCGGCGCACTATTTAGCGCGCCGGACTAGGATGAGTCTGTGGATTTTAAACTCCAAAATAGGGGTGAATGAGGGAAATGCTAATCCGGCGCGCCCTTTAGCGTGCCGGATTAGGGCGATCGAGCCCTTCCCTATAAATGCCTCTCCTTTTTCTTTCTTCTTCATTCCAATCCTCATTTGCATCTCTAGCTTCTCTCTCCTCCTTTCTTCTCCAGAGCGCGGTGGTCAGAGCAGAGGGTGAGTAGAGAGATTTTTGGGGTTCAACCCCTTATTTTCTCAGGCCCCGGGAGGCTCCTTGTAGGCTTGTCCTCGGAGCTGCACCCCTGGGTGTCCTGTTCGGCCCTGGCGTGACGCCCACGGCCTTTTTCAGGGGTCGTAACTTAGTGGACGAGTTCCCGCTTCACCCTGGCAATCTCTCGAGCTGGGGAGACTCTGTCGAATTTTTGTCAGAAAAGACTTTATCTTGAACATGCCTTCTGACTTTGCGTGCTTTCTTTGTGGTTGTCTTTTGTGCAGGTATCATCGCATCTGGATCTTCTTCCTCCTCCCGTGCTATAGTGACGTGGAGGGATGTTTACTCTTGGACAGGGGCCACGGCAAGCTGGCCATAGTAGCTGAATCTTCTGATTCCGAGACTGAGACAGTGGATACAGACCGTCTGCTGATCATCAGTAGTGATTCCTTCAAATATGAATGCCCTGACGGCTCTAGGGTGGATCATCCCAAGGATAAGCATCCGATGTCCTTTCTGAAGTGGTTCAACCTTCAGGGGAAGTGGGATCAATTCCTTGTTCGAAAAGCTAAGCTAGCACTGCTCGAGGGATGGGACAGTCTCAGTGACTGCGTTGTAAGGGGAAGACCCATTTATCTGCCAGGTGAACCCAGGAAGTGGGGTGTCGTACTCAGGCTTCAGGAACTGTCTCCACAGGACGGGCTGCTGACTAGAGCCCCTAAATTTGTTCCGGCTAGATGAAACGAGACTGCAGGTCGGATAGACCGAGAGAAGCCCTCTTTTGGCTTATTCCTGGCTCCGCTCAAGTGGGGATATAGAGACGAGCCTTTCTTGTTAGACTGCCTGCCGGTCCGGTTCAAGCACCAGATTTTCGTGGGGTGGTTTGCTGATCTGAAGGCCACCGACGCCCATGCTTTTTGGCCGGGAGCAGTTGAGTTCACCGACTTCGTCTTGTAGCAGTATGCACCCATCTTGATCAGGGCGTGTGTATATCACAGTGTATATGCATCCAGATACCGCTACCCCATCTTGAAGGGTCTTTGTTGTGGGATGATCGAGGTGTTTTGCCCGGAGTACAACACCTTCTATACTTCAGAAGGAGAGACGTCTTTAGACCTCTGGAGTCTCTCGCAGCTGAGCGGCCTCCCGATAGACGGTGAGCCGTATGAAGAAGTCTGTTGGCCAGACTGGCTAAAGGACCAGACAGACGGAGAAGGGCAATACTTGATGGGTTTCACCTACCGCTATTTGATGAATGCGTACCGCAATCTCTGCCGTTCTTCTCATGAATCAAAGGGGGCGAGGAAGCCCGGAGAGAAGAGGCGTGTGCGAATGGGCACATGGCTTCAATATTTCTTCAGAGGAGAGCAGAAATACACAGATTTCCCCTCTGTAGTGCCAGCTACAGTTCAGCTGAAGAAGAGAGTCCGGCGGCAGGCTGCTTTCCCCTCGACTTCGGAGGGAGGTCAACCAATAGGACCCAACCCCAGGGGTGTAGACGCAGTCACTCATTATGCTACGTTCCTGACTTACTGGATTTTCTCTTTCGCTCTGCCACAAGGTGACAAGAGCATGATTAGGGCGGAGGCTATCTATCTCGCCTGCTTGATGGCTTGGGGCATGAAGCTCTCGCTTTGCCCTGTTGCGCTATGTCTGATATATAAGTTGTTGGGAGACCTGCACCGTTCGCATCTTCCCAAGAGTCTTCGGAGGGTTGGCCCGCTACATTTCTTCAACGCCTGGGTCTGTACCCTATTTCCCGAGGTTGCTCCTCAATCGCTCCAGTCAGCACAACTGGTCCCCAAGATGATAGAGTTTGCCAGTGTTGAGCCGACATGAGTGGCGGACTAGCTCTTTGCTATCCGTGGAAAACTTACAAAAGTTCCACCTGATTCCCTGGGGGTCCTGCATTTTTGGGGCTTGGCGGCCCACTCTAGCCCCCTGGTGAACATGATGAGGGAGTGTCGTATGCATGAGGTGGAGGAATATGTCCACCCTATTTCTGATGCCAAGTGTACAAGGCCGATCTTGGAGTCAGAGTTGATAGATTGGGCGCTATCTATAAGGCCGAGCGTCCTAGTTTTTTGCAAGAGCGGCCTCTTGTGGCTGGAGCCTTACTATCCTTTCCGATTCAGTTGGAATTTTGGCTATGACCAGCATATTCCAGCTACTTCCACCCAGTTTGCGCTGTCGAACAGGGCCCGAGCCGGCCAAGTATCAAATGACGAGGCCCGCATCTGGTGGGATTATTTTCATCATCGGGAAGTGGTATCATTCAGAGTCTCGATCCCTGCGCGCTTTCCCCGTGTAACTCCGGAGTACATCAAGTGGTGGAATGCATGTACGGGCTTCTATAGGAACTCGAGGAGGGAGTGTTGGGCCGTTGCAGAGTGTAAATTTCTGGACTCCCAGCCAGTGCCCGCTCTGGATATCGACCCGGCTTACTTGAAGCGGTTGAAATCTCGGATGAATGCCTCGGTATCGAACTACCTGGAGGCGAGGAAGGCTGCCAAACAGGGTTCATCCAAAGTCGAGCCAAAATTGCCGGAGATCAGCAAGGATGGCTTTTTGAAGACGCTTCTAGGCCTGTGCCGTGTGAGCAGCGAACGATTGGTCCTCCTACAGATTCCTTTGCCTGTGGAGGAGCCGATGCCTTCTACAGCTTCTTGGCATCCTGAGAGCGACTGGCTTTATCCATATAGGACTTTCATCAGGAAAGAGGACCGACGGCTGGAGCTTTATGATAGCACCCCTTGGTTGTTCGCACGGCTGCGCTCCCATGGGATTTTAGTGGGTGGCCCTAGTGAGGGCATATTGGGCCAACCCGTTCTTTTGTCTTTCAAGTATGTAGATGGGTGGGGGCTGGACCACCTCAGCTTATATTACCATTTGTCTTCACGTAGCCATGAGGACCTTGGGTTGCTGGCCGAACAATGTGAAGCAATAGGAGACATATGTTGGTTGGTCCGCGAAGCTGCTTCTAGGGACAAAGAGCCTTCGTTATTCTATTGGCTGCCCTTGCCCTTTTATACGGGACCAGTAGGTATATTTCTTCCTTTTCTTTCCTTCAGCTTCAGGCTTTCCCATTATGCCGTTCTGCATGTCACTTCTCCTTGCCTGTGTGTAGTGCGGCTTTCTTCGGAGGAGACCAAGCATTTCTGGCAGTTGCTGATAAAGGATCAGAAGCTGACACATTTTGAAGTCCCGGAAGCTCCCCCGACCACGACGCCACTTCCCCCAGGTGATTCCTGGAAGTGGATGAGGTCCCAAGTCCAGGAGGCTGTCACCCTAGCGAAGCGGGCTCGTCGGAAGAAGACTGCGGAGCCAGCACCTGCGGATGTTCTTCCGAGAGTGGTCTCCTTCGAAGAATTCGAGGCCTCTCATCCCTCAACTCGTGTGACCCGAGGTACGCTTCTTGTCCTGTGCCCAGTCGTCATCTTGGCAACACAGATCAATTCTTATTCTTACAAACACAGCTGCTTCGTCTGCAATGGACGCGCAAGCGACTGCCGCCTCTGCGGGAGCCGGAGAGAGAGAAGATGTGGTGCAGACAGATCTGCCTTCTCCAATGCCCAGTCATGAGATAGAAGGTAATTGATAGACCATCTAGTCATAGACTTTTATAGTTTGTTGTCCCCTTGTGCTTACATGGGTGCTTTGTTTTCTTCAGCTTCTGTCGAGATTCGACGACCTTCTCCCCCTGCCGTAGAGTCCACTGAGGGAATCTCCACAGAACTAGGGGTGATTCCAAAAAGCCAATCTATTCCTGAAGCCAGCTCGCCCGTTATCCCTGCTGCAGAGTCGGTTGAACAGATCCCTATCGAACCAGAAGCTCCAGTAGGAAGCCTTTCAGGTGAAGGACAACCGGCATTGAGAGAGAAAGAACTGTTGGTGGTTCAAAGTTCATCCTTGTCGGAGCAGTTGGACTATGGCAGTGGCTCGAGTGACGAGGATTTCCTTTTTACGGGAACCGAGGCCGAGGATGCCGTAGTATCTTCCGCCTACGAGAGTGACTTCGTGACCTTCAGTCCTCCACGGCAGACGCCGAGTAGCTTCGGACCGTGAGGTCCTTCAATGGGAGAAGGGTCGAAAGGGATGGAGATAGTGGCTCCCGCCGTCACAGATTTAAGTTTAGTGCCGACTAAGGTAAGAGCTACCCTTTTCCAGTCTTGTGCTTATTCTCGTCCGACCATTGTGCTGGTCTTTCGAGATTCTTATGCTCCCTTCCCTTTGTAGGCTCCTGCTGGACAGGTCGAGGTCACCCCGCCGGTGATAACCATGACGGTACCTCTGCCACCTCTCAGTGCAGATCCGCCCTTGCTTCATCAGGTCCTGAGGCCTATAGCCTTGAGATATCCGAAGGATTACATGATGGTAGCGGACTCGGAGGCGCTGGGGATGATTACCGGGTCTGAGCCATCGGCTGTGGCTCCAGAGCAGCAGCAGCTTGTCGTTGTCGATGAGCCATTTCGGATTGAAGGGGGCCTTCTTGGGACAGAGGAAAGAGAAATTATACAAGAAGTGATCAGGAGTTCGCCAACCCCAACCCCTGCCATCGAATCATCACTGGTGGTAGCTGGAGGGGATGAAAGTGGTGACCAACCACTCCCCGCCATCCAAGGTTCAGACGTGACGCTCTCGCCCAAGATTGGGAGAGAAGTAGCAGTCATTGATAGTCCCGCTAATGCACTGTCTGCGTGGGCTAGTTCTTGTGCGGGCATTTTGCAAGACATGCCATCCTCGTCTTCTGCACCGAATGATGACATTTGGGTGGCAGTTGATAGCCGGGTCGAGTTTCAGCTTCCGGATACACCGTCGCTCGGTTTGCAATCCTCAAGTGACCTAGTGTGGCAGTATCTGGAGACATTGCAAGAGACCGTGACAGCTCACCCAGAGTTAACCTATGCACAGCTTAGGGGTCTTGCAAAGCACCTCTCCCGCACCTTGCTAGCTTTCGGCTGCCCCATGGAGGACTGGGTGCAGCGGGTAGTCTTGCTCCTAAAGCATGTGAACAGGAGTGAATTCATGGGCCACAGATTGCTTGATCAAATGACGGCTACAAAGCTTGAAAATACAGAGTGTCGGGCCGCCCTTCAATCATTGAGAGGGACTTCCCAACAGATGCGGGATGCTGCTGATGATTTTGGCCAGCGTCGGACTTTTCTGAAGACTCAGATAGCTGAGCTTCGCGCCAAACTTGACCGAGCTGAGGCAGAATTAGCATCGTCCGATCAACTGTGGGTCCAGCACACAGAGGCAGCTGAGCAAGCAGAAGGGCAAGCCGCATCACTTGAAGAGAAATTGGTGCGACTGCAAGACGAGGAAGACTATCTCCAAGAGCTGGCCCGCTACCCGTCTCTGGGGCTGTCAGAATTTGAGGACATCTTCCGCCGCTCGCTGCAACAACTCCATCAATTTGTCCTTTCCCCCCCTTTTTATGAACTTCCACGTACTCCGGGGGATGCATGCCCCGGGTAACATGTGTTTCCCTTTTTGTTATTTGAATGGAAACTTCCGTTCCCTCACTTGCATGTCTGTTTGCTGAATAGATTCATCTGGTCTAGAGTATGTCAGTCGCTAGAGTGGGAGAGCGCTCGCAGCTTCAGGGAAGGGTCGAGGGGTTCCCTCCACCATGACGCAACTTTTCCCCGGGAGCATTGATCTGTCCGAGCCAAGTACCGGGGAATAAGAAGGGAGGTTTAGGGGCCGCCAAGAGCCGAAGGGTAGAAATAGGGGTTTATTTGTGGACTATGCCGAAGGTGGCAAAGGTCCATGGTAGGGGGAAGTTTGCTTATAAACACAGACGTATGGTCCGGGTTGAAAGGAACAACGACCGATCTCGTCGATGATGACGAGGGTCAGCAGTGACTCGTTCAGCGGCATTTGGCAGATGCCGACGCAAAGTAGGCAAACCCCGAGTTAAGGGGACATTGACAGGTCTTGCTGATGGTGGCAAGGGTCAAAAGTAGCTAGCTCATCGGCACGAGACAAATGCCGAAGCAAAGGAAGGTTTATTCATTAACGAGAACAAAAGGTCCAAGTTAAGGGAAAACATCGACCGGTCTTATCGATCATGGCAAGGGTTGAGCAGGGTAGCGACCAATCTTGCCGATGGTGACAAGGGTCGAAAGTGTAGCTGGTCTTGCCTATGGTGACAAGGACCGAAAGGGTAGCGACCGATCTTGTCGATGGTGACAAGGGTCGAAAAGGTAGCTGGTCTTGCCGATGGTGACAAGGACCGAAAGGGTAGCGATCGATCTTGTCGATGGTGACAAGGGTCGAAAAGGTAGCTGGTCTTGCCAATGGTGACAAGGACCGAAAGGGTAGCGACTGATCTTGCCGATGGTGACAAGGGTCGAAAAGGGTAGGCGGTCTTGCCGATGATGACAAGGACCTAAAAGGGTAGCGACCGATCTTGCCGATGGTGACAAGGGTCGAAAAGGTAGGCGGTCTCGTCGATGGTGACAAGGACCGAAAAGGGTAGCGACCGATCTTGCTGCTGGTGACAAGGGTCGAAAAGGGTGGGCGGTCTTGCCGATGATGACAAGGACTTAAAAGGGTAGCGACCGATCTTGATGATGGTGACAAGGGTCGAAAAGGTAGGCGGTCTCGCCGATGGTGACAAGGACAGAAAAGTAGTCGGCCTTGCCGATGGTGACAAGGACTGAAAAGTAGCGATCGATCTTACCGATGGTGACAAGGGTCGAAAGGGTAGCGACCGATCTTGCCGATGGTGACAAGGGTCGAAAGGGATGGCCGGTCTTGCCGATGGTGACAAGGGCCGAAAAGTAGTTGGTCTTGTCGATGGTGACAAGGACCGAAAAGTAGCGATCGATCTTTCCGATGGTGACAATGGTCGAAAGGGTAGTGATAGATCTTGCCGATGGTGACAAGGGTCAAAAAGGGATGGCCGGTCTTGCCGATGGTAACAAGGGCCGAAAGGTAGTCGATCTTGCCGATGGTGACAAGGACCGAAAAGTAGCGACCGATCTTGCCGATGGTGACAAGGGTCGAAAGGGTAGCGACAGATCTTGCTGATGGTGACAAGGGTCGAAAAGGTAGCCGGTCTTGCCATCGGTGACAAGGGCCGAAAGGTAGTTGGTCTTGCCGATTGTGATAAGGACCGAAAAGTAGCGACTGATCTTGCCGATAGTGACAAGGACAAAAAAGTAGCGACCGATCTTGTCGATGGTGACAAGGTTCGAAAGGGTAGCGACCGATCTTGCTGATGGTGACAAGGGTCGAAAGGGATGGCCGGTCTTGCCGATGGTGACAAGGGCCGAAAGGTAGTCGGTTTTGCTGATGGTGACAAGGACCGAAAAGTAGTGATCGATCTTTCCGATGGTGACAAGGGTCGAAAGGGTAGCGACCGATCTTGCTGATGGTGACAAGGGTCGAAAGGGATGGCCGGTCTTGCCGATGGTGACAAGGGCCGAAAGGTAGTCGGTCTTGTCGATGGTGACAAGGATCGAAAAGTAGCGACCGATCTTGCCGATGGTGACAATGGTCGAAAGGGTAGTGACCGATCTTGCCGATGGTGACAAGGGTCGAAAAGGGATGGCCGGTCTTACCGATGGTAATAAGGGCCGAAAGGTAGTCGGTCATGCCGATGGTGACAAGGATTGAAAAGTAGTGACCGATCTTGCCGATGGTGACAAGGGTCGAAAAGGTAGCCGGTCTTGCCGATGGTGACAAGGGCCGAAAGGTAGTCGGTCTTGCCGATGGTGATAAGGACCGAAAAGTAGCGACCGATCTTGCCGATGGTGACAAGGACCAAAAAGTAGCAACCGATCTTGCCGATGGTGACAAGGGTCGAAAGGGTAGCGACCGATCTTGCTGATGGTGACAAGGGTCGAAAGGGATGGCCGGTCTTGCCGATGGTGACACGGGCCGAAAGGTAGTCGGTCTTGCTGATGATGACAAGGACCGAAAAGTAGCGACCAACCTTGTCGATGGTGACAAGGGTCGAAAGGGTAGTGACCGATCTTGCCGATGGTGACAAGGGTCGAAAAGGGATGGCCGGTCTTGCCGATGGTGACAAAGGCCAAAAAGGTAGGTGGAAGTGGAATGACGAACGAGGGTAACCTCGTTACTACATCATCATTTCATTTCATTTCATTTTTTTATCACATTACTAACTCAAGCGCCCTTTCGAGTTTTCGTCAAAGCCAGCCCCCTCTTGCTTTTGCCCACGCGCCCTTTCAGGTTTTCGCCAAAGCCAGCCCCCTCTTGCTTTTGCCCACGCGCCCTTTTAGCTTTTCACGTGGCGGGATACCCGATTTTGCCTGCTACGCCCTTTCGGGTTTTCGCCATAGTCGGGTTATGGCCATTTTTGCCCTTGTCCTAGTTTAGGAATAAGGCCGGCGGGGTATCTCTATTTTTAACCCCGTTTTTGTTTCTTTCTCTTTTTTTGTACTTTGTGGAGAATCCGGAACACGGGAGAGCTTGTCTGCTAGAATGCTGACCGGCCTTGTCGATGATGACAAGGGTCGGGCCCTGGTTTAGTTCGTCGACATTGGTTAAATGCCGAAGCAAAGGTTATATAGTTGTTAACCGGGACGAAAGGTCCAAGTTAAGGGATAGAGGTCGACCCATCTCACCGATGGTGACGAGGGTCGAACATGGGTTTGTTCATCGACATGGATTACATGTTGAAGCAAAGGTATGTTCATTAACAGGGACGAAAGGTCCGAGTTAAAGGTAGAGATCGACCGATCTCGCCGATGATGACGAGGGTCGAACACGGGTTTGTTCATCGACATGGGTTACATGTCGAAGCAAAGGTATGTTCATTAACATGGACGAAGGGTCCGAGTTAAAGGTAGAGATCGACCGATCTGGCCGATGATGATGAGCGTCGAACACGGGTTTGTTCATCGACATGGGTTACATGTCGAAGCAAAGGTATGTTCATTAACAGGGACGAAGGGTCCGAGTTAAAGGTAGAGATCGACCGATCTCGCCGATGATGACGAGGGTCGAAAACGGGTTTGTTCATCGACATGGGTTACATGTCGAAGCAAAGGTATGTTCATTAACAGGGACGAAGGGTCCTAGTTAAAGGTAGAGATCGATCGATCTCGCTGATGATGACGAGGGTCGAACATAGGTTTGGTAGGGGATCTCCGGTGGGACTTTTGATGATCGTCCCTTCTAGAGTTTCATTAGGAGGAGAAAGAAGAGGAACTTTTAGATTACCACTTTACTGGCTCGAGCGCCCTTTCGGGTTTTCGCCAAAGCCAGCCCCCTCTTGCTTTTGCCCACGCGCCCTTTTAGGTTTTCACGTGGCGGGGTACCCGATTTTGCCTGCAACGCCCTTTCGGGTTTTCGCTGCAGCCGGGCTATAGCCATTTTTGCCCTTGTCCTGGTTTAGGAACAAGGCCAACGGGGTATCTCTATTTTTAGTCCCATTTTTCTTTTCTTCTTTTCTTTTTTTTTTCGACTCATGTAACAGAAGGACGTTGAGAGGGTCGGCTAGGACACGAAGTCTTGCGCCGAGGAAAAGGGTTTATTCGTCACCAAGGAGACAATGTTGACACAAGGGATAGATTTTCGCCGATTCGGGCATAAGGCCCGCAATGGCGATGCTGTAGAAGGGTCGGCTAGGACACGAAGTCTTGTGCCGAGGAAAAGGGTATATTCTTCAACAAGGACACAATGCTGATGCAAGGGATAGATTTTCACCCATTCGGACGTAAAGTCCACATTGACGATGTTGTTTATTTTAAGCGAGCTTGGTTAGGGCAGAGTGCAACTAGACCAAGGCATGAGTAGCTCGATCAGGGTGGAGTGCCACTAGACCAAGGTACGGGTAGCTCGATCAGGGCGGAGTCCCACTAGACCAAGTTAAGGGTAGCTTGATCAGGGCGAAGCGCTACTAGACCAAGGTGAAGGTAGCTCGATCAGGGAGGAGTGCCACTAGACCAAGGTGAAGGTAGCTCGATCAGGGCGGAGCGCCACTAGACCAAGATGAAGGTAGCTCGATCAGGGCAGAGTGCCACTAGACCAAGGTGGAGGTAGCTCGATCAGGGCAGAGTGCCACTAGACCAAGGTAAGGGTAGCTCGATCAGGGCGGAGTGCCACTAGACCAAGGTGAAGGTAGCTCGGCCAGGGCAAAGTGCCACTAGACCAAGGTAAGGGTAGCTCGGCCAGGGCGGAGTGCCACTAGACCAAGATAAACCAAGGTAAGGGTAGCTCGGCCAGGGCGGAGTGCCACTAGATCAAGATGAAGGTAGCTCGGCCAGGGCGGAGTGCCATTAGACCAAGATGAAGGTAGCTTGGCCAGGGCGGAGTGCCACTAGACCAAGATGAAGGGTATTCTGATTATTCAGGGAATGTCGATTGCGCCGTGTGATACAACTTTATATGCTTTCCATTGAGGGGAGAGAACTGGAAGACTCCTTTGTGATCTACCAGGACGTAGGCACCCCCTTCATATACTCAGCGGACGATATATGGTCCGACCCAATTTTCGACCAACTTCCCTTTGGGGTTGGAGGCCATCACTTTTCTTCTTTTAACCATCACCAGGTCACCCTTCTTGAATTCCCGACCTTTGACCAGCTTATCGAAAGCACGGGCCATGCGGGCTTGGTAGAGTTGAATGTTTTGTTGCGCACGGAGATGCTTTCCTTCGAGCTCGGCAAGCTCTTCCAATCTTCTTTCTGCATTAGTTTGTTCACTACTGACTAGTCCATGCTGGATGGTGACTCGCAGCGAGAGGACTTCTAATTCAATTGGCACCACAGCCTCTGACCCGTATACGAGGGAGAATGGCGAACAGCCGGTTGGTGTTTTATAGACGGTACGATAGCCCCAAAGCGCTTCATACATCTTTTCTTCCCAGTCCTTCTTATTGGACTTGACTGTCTTTGCCAACAATGTTCATAGCATTTTTTTGAAGGCTTCTGCAAGTCCATTAGCTTGAGGGTTATAGGGGGACGATGTCCTCCAGTCAATCTTGTATTTATCAGCTAGCCGATAAATCTTCTGGTTTCTGAAATGGTTACTGTTATCAAAGATAATTCGGATGGGAACCCCGAACCAGAATATTATGTTATGCAGGAAGAATCTTGCAACCAACTCTCCCGTCACTTCTCTTAGTGCTACTGCCTCTGCCCATCTTGAGAAATAATCTGTAGCTGCTAAGATGTATTTGCACCCTAATGAAGATGCTGGCAGTGGCCCTACCACGTCCGTGCCCCATTGAGAAAACGGCCAGCTCGGTATGGTGGGGTGTAGCGGCACCGGTGGTCTTCTCGACACATTGGCGTGTTCCTGACATTTCTGACAAACCTTGGAAAACTTGCAGCAGTCATCAAACATAGTGGGCCAATAGTAACCCAATTTCTTTATCTCAATTTTCATTTTCGGGCCAGCCTGGTGCACTCCAGCTGAACCCGCGTGGACTTCTTGCATCACCTGCCCAACTTTTGCTGAAGACAAGCAATGAAGTAGAACTTTTCTTCGGGCGTCCGCCATTATTCGGAACAGGATTCCGTTTATCATCTCGTAAGAGTCTTTGACCATCCAGAGTTTCATTCTCTATTCTTTCTCCTTCGGGAGCTATTGGTGCTGGAACCATCGTAGGAGATGTTCTCGCCAATCGGGCTGTTGAACCTCTTCGACGGCTGCCACCTCACTCTCTTGCTTGTCGGACAAGACCTCTGTCACACTGGGGACCTGCCGGTGGTTGATCACTGTTATGTTCAGGCTTGTGTCTGGCGGGATTGCCAATGAACTGGCCAATTTAGCGAGGACGTCCACCTGAGCATTCTATCCTCGGTTGACATGCTTGATGCTGACAAAGTAGAATCTTGACATCAGGCGGGTTGCCAGCTGATGGTAGGGGAGGAGCTCCTGCTTTTGCACATCAAACTCTCCTTCCAGCTGTTTTATAACTAGCATGGAGTCTCTGAATGCTTTCAGCATCTGAATTCCCATGGACAGAGCAATTTGTAACCCGATTATCAGGGCTTCATACTCTGCTTCATTATTCGTGCAGGGTTTGTTTATTGAGCACGATGTGTGCACAACTTCCCCCTCTGGAGATTTTAGGACTATGCCCGCTCTTGCTCTGACCCTGGCTGATCTAGTGGCCGAGGTGTCAATTCTAGAAGCGCCATTAAAATATAACTACCACAATGAGGGTTGCACTTGAGTGGCTTCCAGTGTTTCATCTTCAAAAAGTTCCTGTTCCAGCGGGCAATCCCCGAGTACTGGGTGCTCGGCGAAGAAGTCTGCAATAGCTTGGCCCTTGACAACCTTTATCGGCACATAGGAGATATCAAACTCCATAAGAATCACCGCTCATTTGCCCAAGCGACCTTTGAGTGCCGGCTGGGACACAATATATTTTAGTGGGTCTTCTTTGGATACCAAGTTGATTTCATGCGACAACATATAGTGTCTAAGCTTCTTGACTGCGAAGACCAGTGCCAGACAGATCTTCTTAATATAGGTAAATTTCTCTTCAGTCCTGACCAGTCTCCGACTGAGGTAGTAGAGGGCTTGTTCTTTCCCTTCTTCATTATTCTGGGCCAGCATTGCCCCCAGGGAATTGTGTGTGGCTGCTATATATAATTTCAATGGACATCCTTTCACCGGTGCTCCCAGCACTGGAGGGGTCTTTAGATAGTCTTTCAGCTTGTTAAAGGCTATCTGGCAATCTTCATCCCAGTAAAAGGGAACATCCTTCATCATCAATTTGTGGAAAGGCTGACATTGCCCTGACAAATTGGAAATGAACCACCGGATATAAGTCAAGCGGCCCTGCAGCGATCTCAGCTCGGAGAGGTTCCTTAGTGCATGTAGCTGCTGAATCGCTTTGATCTTTGCGGGGTCTATCTCGATTGCCCTGTATCTGACAATGAAACTCAAGAATTTTCCGCTCGATACTCCGAACGCGCATTTATAGGGTTCATCTTCAATTCGTACTGCCTCAGCCTCTGAAAACTGATTCGGAGGTCCTACAGATGGTCTTCTTTCCTCCTAGTCTTGACCACCAGATCATCTATGTAGCACTCGACCTTGTGGTAGAGCAACTCATCAAATATTTTGGTCATTGTGCGTTGATAAGTTGCGCCAGCATTCTTCAGTCCGAACGGCATCCTCCTATAGTGATAGATGTCTTTAGGGGTTCGGAAGGCAGTATGGACCCAATCATGCTTTGCGATCCATATCTGGTTGTAGCCGGATGACCCATCCATGAATGACAAGGTCTCATGGCCGGTTGTAGAATCAATCATGACTTCCGTTATTGGCACCAGGAAGTCATCCTTGGGACAGGCTTTATTTAGATCTCGGAAGTCAACACATATGCGGATCTGCCCATTCTTCTTCTTCATGGGGACGATATTCGCCAGCCACATGGTGTACTGATTTTCTTCAACAAATCCCACGTCAATGAGCTTGTCGACTTCTGTATAAATTCGAGTGATGAGTTCCGGTATCATGTGCCGCGGCGGTTGCTTCACCAGCTCGGCTTCAGGGTTGATCGCCAGCTCATGTTGCGAAACTGCAGGGCTCAGACCTGGCATCTCTCTGTAAGTCCAGGCAAAGCAGTCCCGGTACTCTTGCAGCAGCTGGATATATAGCTCCCGTTCTTCTAGGGATAGCTGGGCGCTGAGGAAGGTGGGCTTAGGGTCTTCCTCGCTTCCCAGGTTGACTTCTATCAGCTCATCGACTGTAGCTTGGCCTCCGTCTTCTATCTCCGGAGGTTCCGGTTGGAGGTTGACAAAGTCTGGAATGCCGTCTTCGGGGTCAAGGACCTCGATTTGTTCATTCGACATCATCAGAGCCTCTGGAGAGTTCTCTACTTCATTCAATAGCAGTTGTGCAGATTGCTCTATCAGCAAGTCCATTACCGTTGCAGCTTCCGAGGGCGAGAGAGCCGCATCAGCCCCTGTAGATGGGGTTGCAGCCGTGACAGACTGGTGGTTGTCTATTGCTGGGCTGGGGCGGACTCCCAGTCTTGTAGCAGAAGGTGAGGAGGTCTCGCCTTCTGGGGTAGTTGTATCTTCAATAGAAATGGCATTCCCTTCCATGGCGGCACATACCTCTTGATCGGAATCGGCTGAGGCTTCCCTGATTGGCATGTGAGGTGCCGAGGTCATCATTGGTAGGACTCCACTGGAGGGAGAGGTCCCTGCTTCTTCAACATCTTCGGCCTCGCTGCTACTAATCGTATCAAATTTGGCTTGGAGGGCCGCCACTTCGGGGTAGACTTGCTCCCAGCATCGGCAAGGAATCATGGTCTTCGCTTCTTGATTTTCGGGCTGAGCCGGCTCAGCATATTCAACTTCCGCTGGGTATTCATCAAAAGTTGCCCCCAGTGGGCTATCTTCAGCAGGGTAGAAGGCGGAGATGGTATCTACCTCATATCGCCCGCTGTAATAATATTCTTCCAGGGTGAAGCCCAACCCTAGATGCTGAGAGATGCGTCTCAGTTCCTTATCCAGACTTGTGGGATGCCACATTTTCTGGAAAACTTCTTTATTTTTATGAGATTGACCGGAGGGGATGTGTTGCTTCTGGAACATCCTAGCCATCTGGTCGGTTGTAAATGCCAGACCTTGAACAGGAACTAACGGATTTTCTATGTCTTCGGGCAGGCAGCAATCTATGTCTTCCCGAGTGGGATGTTCTTCAGCCGTGTAAAACAAGCTACTGGGCCCATCGATCTACGCCACCTCCCAACTTTTGAAAGGCTCGACGTTGGGGCTATCAAGCCCGAGAATCAGCTTGGTGAGGCCGTCCGGGACTCCAATGTGGTCGTGCTGCTGGTCGACCTTGGCTTCATTCACTTCAGGGTATATAGCTGGAGGTGCTATTCTACCCACGTTTCCGGTGACGGTGATATGAGAGACCGCCTTGGACTTGACATGTCCGCGCGGCGGCGGTGGATACCAATTGTTGCCGGAAGAGCTTTTTGATGCCCCTACAGGGGTATTAACTTCAAGGGTCTTCCGAGAGGGCCTCACATATAGGTTGGCATCTGCCAAGTGACACTTGAACACTTTGAACGGGTAGAGGTCAGCAAATATCCTCTCCCCCTTCCCTTCGAGGCTGTACTTGATGCATTGGTGGAGCGTAGAGGGCACCACCATGTTTTCATGCAGCCACGGACGGCCAAGCAGCGCCTTGTACGAGGTGCGAGAGTCGATGACATGAAACTGCACCTTCGTAGTGAAGTCTGCCAAGGTGAGTGTGAACTCTGCCACCCCCATTGATACTTCACATTTCGGATTAAAGCTGGTGATACGCATATCTCTAACCTTTTCGAGACGCACGTTGAAGTGGTGCCTCTCGTAGATTCTATAGGGAAGAATATTGACAGTTGCACCAGGATCGACCAGAATTCTATTTAGCTCCCTTCCGTTTAGGTGCCCCTTCATGTACAGCGGCCTGTTGTGGCTGATGGTAGGTAGCAGCATATCTTCTGGAGTGAAGGTCATGCTGGCTTCTGGCAGTGCTTTAGTCAAGCAGGTCTCAAAATGAGCCAGCGTCTGTAGAGCAGTGATGATCGCTTGTCGGGCCTCTTCACTTAAAGAGAGAATCTCCCAGATTGTAAATCTAGCAGGGAGCTTCTTGAGTAGCTTCATTATTCGACTCCCAGCTCGGACATTGGAAAGCTTCATCTCTTTTGCCCACCTGGGCTTGGGAGAGTCCTGAGTTGCGGCCCTTGACGAACCCGCTTCATCTGCCTCGGAATCGGCGCCTCTTTGGTTAGCACCGGATCTTTGTTGTTCTTCATCAACCGCTGCAGGGCAAGCTCCATCTGCATTCAGGGCTTCAGAAGACTGTGCTGGCTGTGGGTGAACATCCCCGAGTGCAGGGTTAGCCTCCTGGCACGGGTGCTTTCCCTTGGACGTCTTCATGAATTCAAGAAAGGAGGGGACTGTCTTGCCCCCACTCTTGTTGTATAGGCCTGGCGGAGGAGGGATCTGGACTCCCTTGACCTCCGGGGGAGGTGTCTTGTAGGGCTACTCTCCCCTGAATATAATGTTGTGGTTGGGCGGCGGCTGGCGCCCCCATTTTCGGCCTGACTGGGTTGCATGTGTAGCAGTCGCGTCTTCGACCTTGTCTCCCTTAACAGGGGGTGTGAAGCAAATTTCCTCTTCCTCCTCCTCACCGGGCAGGCTGAAGAGTGCTGAGAGGGTATTGCAGGAGACAACCTGCACTTTATCGGCCTTAGCGGCCTTTATTTTCTTATTCTTTTGTTTCTTTTTCTTCTTTGCTTTAGCAGGCGCCTGCCCCCAGAACAGACTGCCCTCCTTATCGGATGTTGCATCAGCTTCTTCTTTTTGCTCAAGTGAGAGCTGCTCAAGTTCTTGCCATGGGACATGGTCTCGTACCAGCAAAGGCTTCAATTCGGGCTGCACGTACTCATCCAGCCCTTCTATGAGGTCTTGTAGTTTGCGGACCCTGGGACTGGTTTCCTTGACCACCGATAGTGGAGTTTGTCTCCTCCGATTGCGGGTAGGTATTCTGATGACTGCATGTGGAGTGGCCCACGCAAGTGCTGCCACCGGCGGAGCGGGTCGCGGTGTGACGCCACGGACATGGGCCCCCACTTTTGGGCAGGGTGCCCTCTTCTTTTTATTCTTCGCAGGGACTTGCTGCCATCCCTGTTATTCTTTCACGGGCTCCAAGAAATGAGTTTCATAGGTGTGCTGCGTGCTTGCTTCAGTGATCTCCTCAGGCAATGCCTGGTATAGGGAGATCATGTTAACTCCTGCCCTCCTCAGAGGGGCTTCATGTGGTTGAGGAGGGTCCACTTTGTACTCTCCCAACTCTATTTCATTTTTCTTCACCATCCCTTCGATGATGTTCTTGAAAACATAGCAGTCTTCGATTGGGTGCCCCAACATCTGGTGGTAGGGGAAAAATCTTGGGCTGTCTTTTCTCTTTAGATCCTCCGGCCTCTTTGGCTTTTGCAAGGTGACCATGCCATATTCCGTTACCCAGTCGAACAGAATCCTGGTCTTGTCCTTTGGAAAGGAGTAGGCTTTTTTCATCTTATACCTCAACGAGGGACCTTCTTTACCGTCTGGGGCTTTTGCAGGCTGTGGGGCGACCGCCTCCTTGCCTTTACCTTTCTGTTGTTCGAACGCCTTGATGTCAAGAGCGTTTGCTTCTTTAGGCGTCTGGCGCCGCTCCACTATCTTGCCCTTCTGGGTTGTGCTAGCAGTTGATGTAGGGGTAGGCCTGGCCAGAAAGGCTTCCACTTCGGCCACGACATTGTTTAACCAGTCAAACGACCGTATTTCCATTCCAATCATCTTTTCCAGAACCTCCCTTCTAAGGTTCTATTTGCATATTTGTACAGCGTCCTCCTGATGCGGGGGCCGCTTGCACCTCATTCCGAGGTTCCTCTACCTCATAATATAGTCGAGGGCTGTCTCATCTGCCCTCTGTTTTGTTGAATAGAGTTTGGCCACTGTGACCTCCCTCTCGGTGACATGAAATCTTTCTCTAAACTTTCTCTGCATATCCGACCAGTCGCTGATCGACCTGGCCGGGAGGCTAGAGTACCATTCAAATGCGAGCCCCGTCAGCGAGGACCCAAAATTTTTTAACAAGTATGACTCGTCGGTGGCCAGATCACCCATGACGGTCATATAATATGCGATGTGTTTCTTCGGGGACCCCTTCCCGTTGAACTTGTTGAACTTTTGCGGCTTGTTGATCCATGGGGGAAGCCGCTTGGTAGCATGGTGTTGCGGGTATGGCACCCGATAGGCATCAAATGCAACGTAGTCGCCTTCACTTCTTTCTGCGAGCTTCAGCTTGATCATCCTTTCCACCATCATCTGGTTCATGACCGTGGGGTCAACTGGTTCCGGATAGAGTTTGCCAGCTGTAGGTACGGGGTGACCAGAGCGGTCGCCTGTGGAGGACGCAGCAGTGGGGGTGTATGGTGTAAAGTCCCGCGATCAATGACACCCAAGAGGGGGGTGAATTGGGTGTTTACAAATTTTAAAGAAAATTTTGGCTTTTTACAAAATATGTGATAAACATTAATTAGCAATTTGAAAACTTTTTAACCAATTCTCCCAATCTCTCCGTTCCCACACGACCATATAACGAATACAATCAAACCACGTAAAAAACACACAATGCACATCGGTTTTTAAGGTGGCTCTGATGCAACGACGGCAATCCTACGTCCACCCCTCACCAAACCCGGTGAGGCTTCACTCGGGGACAAATACCCAAACGGAGATGACGCTCCAACCACACAAGCAGGATGACGCCTGCACACATATATGGGGACGTGCCCCAACACACACACACACACACACACACACACACACACACACACACACACACACACACACACACACACACACACACACACACACACACACACACACACACACACACACACACACACACACACACACACACACGGAGACGAGGTCTCCAACACGACCTGACAACCGGATCAACGACACACACACTTGCTGCGACAATTGCAGCACTTTACTTGCAGCACTTTACACACACAAACACTAAGATATGAATAAACCACACACACACGTAGATCTAGGAAGACCTACGCACACATGAATGGAACAGCACGACGACCACACACTACCACGGATCTGAGACGATCCACACACACACACTAATGTTTGCAGTTTATGAGAAACACAAATGAAAAACAATAGGCACAAGATGCTAAAACAAATAAACCACAGTTTATAATGCTCCTGATTAAGGCTCCCCCTGAGTGCGTGCTTCAGATCTTTCGTTGATTACTTCTTTACTTGAATGGTTTAAGACTCGACTTGAATGGCCTTGTATTGGATGTAGGTTTCCTTGCACGGAGTACTGTTCACTGCTACAGTACTTCTTCTTCTCTTCACTTGGACAGCCTTCCCTTAAGCTCTTCTTAAGACCCTTGCTTGATTGGAACTCCCTGGTGTCACGCCCCGAGCGCGGAAGATACCCGGAGATGCGTGACGTGTCTATACCAATCATGTCAATCAGAGTGGTCGTGTATTCGACACAAAGACAGAGATGCGCAAAAATAGCAAGATAACCCAATCCTTTATTTCATAATGGATAGACTATTACAAATCCAATACTCTGTTTAACAAAAAGGAAAAGAATACATATTTGACTCAAGAAACTATAGAAAAGACTAGATGACACTTGGAGAATCTCTATCTCTTCACTCTTGACAATTCCCATCCGATTGACTTCCATCGTCGTCGGACTTACCTGAAAAGTACAAAGGGACAAACGGAATGAGCGAACGCTCAGTAGGAAATTATATCTCAAGTACTAGCAAGTGGTTTAAGTAATTACATTTTCATGGATGCAATAAAGCTATGCATGCTCGCATGAAACGACAAGATAGAGAGAATGTAATATCAAAGAATTAAGATGAACTTTCATGAACAAGATACAAGTTATTCAAGATATTCAAGCAAGTACCATTATCGAGTCATGTCAAGAACTTTGGCTATCATGTATCAAGCAAGTAAATTACCCTTTTTCGGGCCACGCATTTCATGTAAAGTCAAGTACGATTCAAGTACAAGATGTGTGTGGAATGTCCAATCAAGCAAGTCAAGTACTCGGTATAATGCCAGATACCTTATCATTTTAACTCCCATGGGCACAAGTACTTTCGGGTGCTCCTCCCAGGACCAGATCGGGCCCTATATGCGCAGGCATTTATCATGTGTTTTGACATCCACTCTTGTTTATATAGCCAATATAGAATTTCAATAATCAAGCTTGTAGATACGTATGACAACTTTGATAGAATAGAGTCCAAAATATGACAAAGGACATAGAATGGCGATAATAACGGTATAATCACGAGTTCGATAAAACTAGGTAGAATATGGTTCCCTTAACTCAGGTACCATGACAAATCAATATGGACATTCTTTATATAGAATTGAGGTCCACATGAACATTAGATCAAGCAAGATACCCTCATTCTTATCATAGAATTGGGGTTTACAAGAATGACACGATATGGCATGATATCATCATCCCATCAAGAATTTCTTATGATATACTCTTTGTATAATCATAAGGGCCGGTATACCATGTTTCTTTAGATTGACATGGCAAAAACTGTGTAATGGGTTTTTAGGGTACAACCAGCTCAGTCGGCCTTGAGGGAATCCAAGGCTACGAGGAGTCTTACGGAGGTCTCTATGACTAACTTGCTAGTCCAAAGGAACGGAATGTCCAATGGAGAGCTTGTATGTCAATGAGAGTTGAGTGTGATCGATAAATCAACATGAAACGTGGGACTATACTCACGGAATGGAGAATAGTGCCGATATATATATATATATGTATAATATGAAACCATCGGTAATAGAATCAGGATAAAAATCAGTTTACAGTAAAATAACGACTTAGGTCAAGTCGTGTCTCAAGTAATTAACGCCTAACTGAAGGGCGTTTACATATATTGCCAATTTGCAGAATTTCCATTATTTCATTAATTTATCAAAAACACGCCTTTCCTCGGGGCGTTTCTTAAAAGTTGACGACTGCAGGGGCAGGCGTCTCATCATTTACATATTCGACAGGATATAATTATTCTCAGAAATTTATCAAAAACGCGCCCTTGGAAGGGGCGTTACTTTCTATTTTTTTTTACAGAATATGTGAATTTCAGGTTTTTAACAGATACACGCCCTAGGAAGGGGCGTTACTTTTAATATTCACGCCTTGTACTGGGGCGTTAGAATATGGAAAACGACTTTGTCCAAGTCGTGAATTTCAAGGGATTTACGATATTTTAATAAATAATATTTCGAGAGACAGGAGACATGTCATGGCAGTAAAATTTAACAGGAATTCACAGAGTCATGCAAGATATTAAAAATCAATATTTCATATGTATTGTAATTTTTAAACAGGATCAATTATCAATCACATGCGATTCTTATGAAATTAACGCCTGCGTAGAGGGCGTCAAATATTAAATTGACGACCACTAGTATGGTCGTTTCTTTTAAATTAGCGCCCTAATCAAGGGCGTTTCTTTCAAAATATTTCAGAAAACGCGTGAAAACTATAGTAATCATATGCATGACATGCTTATATATATATATCTTGTATTAATTTCATTTGGGCTACAGTAACTTGAGAAAACCTACCTTTAATGGTTGATTTGGTTTAATCGAAGGGACGAAGAATCCCGCTGGTAGTAGTAAGAAGAGAAGGTGATTGTATTTGATGAGGATGATGAAGATATTGATCTTCTGTCTTCAGGAACTTCACCCAACAATCGATCTGTAAGGAAAAGAAAAGAAGATGAGGAGATGGGTACATAACCGTAGTTAGGAAAAGTTTTAGAAGAACCTTACCTATGTTCTTCACAGCGTGTGCTCTCTCTTCAACCTGTAAGAAGAGAAGGAGATGAAGAACGTTAGTTCTTCATACACTCCAAACAGAAAGAAAGGAATAAGAAGAACAGTTCTGTTCTTCACTTACCGTGGCAGAGGCTTGAATCAAATAGGTTTAGGGTTTGCTCGATCAAGACTATTTATAGGATTTTGGACGTCCTGTTAAGGTTAGTGTTCTAGTAGAAGCAATGCTTCCAATATAGAGTCCTTGCCCTATTAAATACTTACTGGATTAACATAATCCTTCCCTGGATAAGCTCCCGTGTCGAACGGAACTCGAATGGAATTAACGCCTTTGGTCAGGGCGTGTATTCTTGAATTAACGCCTTGCATAAGGGCGTTTCTTAAAAAGCGCCTTGAAAAAGGGCGTTTCGTGTTTTAAAACACGCCCAAGATAGAGGCGTTTCTTTTACTTACCCATTTGGTCGTGAGAGTTGACGACCGCATGTGTGGGCGTCCTTTCTTTAGTCACGCCTTTGATAGAGGCGTTTCTTTTTGAATTAACGCCCTAATAAGAGGCGTTATTTTTAATTTGTTTTATTTCGTCCAATTAACCCTATTCCTTTTATATATATTACTTCTGTAATATATATGTTTTTATTCATTTCAATTATTCATTTATTAGGGTTGCTACACCCTCCCCCACTTAAAAAGAATTTGGTCCCCAAATTCAATATATATATAATTATACATGCGTAGAGTGTAGGACATATACCTCTTAGAATAACTCGGGAAATCGTTTCTTCATAGATTCCTCGGTCTCCCATGTCGCTTCGCGTTCAGGATTCTTATTCCATTGCACCTTGATCATGGGAATAACCTTATTCCTTAGAGCTCGTATTTCTCAATCTAATATCTTCAAGGGCCTCTGTTCATATGTGAGATCTTTCTGGATCACCAGATCTCCATGCTCAATAATATGTGACGGATCGTGCACATACTTCTTCAACATAGATATGTGAAATACATTGTGTACCTCGGACAACTGAGGAGGCAACGCGATGCGATAAGCAACCTCGCCAACTCTTTCGAGTACCTCAAATGGTCCGATGAATCTTGGCGTAAGCTTGCCCTTAACACCAAATCTTCGTATGCCACGTCCAGGGGATATTTTAAGAAATACATGATCTCCAACTTGGAATTCAAGATCTCTTCTCCTGGTATCAGCATAAGCCTTTTGCCTTGTCTGAGCAACTTGTAATCTTTCTCTGATTACCTGTATCTTCTCAGTTGTATCCCTTACCATGTCTGGACCTAATAGTTGTTTTTCTCCAACTTCGTTCCAACATATGGGAGATCGGCAACTCCTTCCGTATAAGGCTTCGAAAGGTGCCATTTGGATACTAGCTTGGTAGCTATTATTATATGCAAATTCAACTAAAGGTAAGTGGTCATGCCAGCTTCCTCCAAAGTCAATAATGCATGCTCTCAGCATATCTTCAACAACTTGATTAGTTCGCTCGGTCTGACCATCCGTTTGTGGGTGAAAAGCAGTACTAAAGTTGAGCCTTGTCCCCAACGAATGTTGTAATCCTTCCAAAAATGAGAAGTAAAACGGGGATCTCTATCAGACACGATTGAGACAGGAATTCCATGTATCCTGACTATTTCTTTAATGTATAGTGCAGCTAGCACATCAATCGACCATCGGCTTTTGATTGGCAAGAAATGTGCCGATTTAGTCAATCGGTCAATGATAACCCAGATTCCATCATGTCCTCCTTTAGATTTAGACAAACCCATGATGAAGTCCATACCAATATCCTCCCATTTCCACTTAGGAATATCTAGAGGATGTAGTTTTCCCGCAGGCTTTTGGTGTTCCGCCTTGACCTGTTGGCATGTGAGACAGCGTGATACATAGTCCGCTATTTCTCTTTTCATATTGGGCCACCAAAAGTTCCTCTTTACATCTTGGTACATTTTAGTTGATCCAGGATGAATAGTGTATCTTGATCTGTGAGCTTCATCTAAGATCTTCTTCTTTAATTCCGGACAATCGGGTATACAAGTTCTATCTTTGAACGATATTCTTCCATCAGAAGTTAGTTGAAAATCAGATTGTCCTTCTAATCTGCCTTTGATTTCTACTAACATAGGATCATTATCCTGAAGTGTTTGTATCTCAGATAACAAATCTGACTGTATGCTTACATGAGATAGTGTGACAAATTTGGATTCCGTGTCCAAGCTTATATTGAGCTCGGAGAATTGTTCAAGTAACCTCCATTCTTGTATCATACAATTTGCTATCTTTGCTCTCGGCTTTCGACTAAGGGCATCAGCCACATAATTACCCTTTCCGGGATGGTATTGTATACTGAAGTCGAAGTCCTTGAGATATTCTAGCCAACGTCTTTGTCTCATGTTCAGCTCCTTTTGTGAAAATAGATATTTGAGACTTTTGTGATCGGAGTATACAGTAAACTGTACCCCATAGAGATAGTGTCTCCATATCTTTAGGGCAAATACTACTGCGGCCAATTCCAAGTCATGGACGGGGTAATTCTCCTCATGCTTCTTCAGTTGACGAGAAGAGTATGCTATGACCTTCCCATGTTGCATTAGAACACATCCGAGGCCAATGCCAGAAGCATCAGTGTAGGCCTCGAATTTCTCTCCTTCAATTGGTAGGGCTAAGACTGGAGCTGTGGTGAGATGATCCTTGAGAGTTTGGAAACTGCTTTCACATTCCTCACTCCATTCATATCGGATCTCCTTACGAGTTAATCTTGTAAGTGGTACGGCGATCTTAGAGAAATCTTTGATAAATCGCCGATAATAGCCTGCAAGACCTAAGAAACTTCTGATCTCGCTTGCATTAGTGGGTCTCTCCCAGTTTCTCACAGCTTCAACTTTTGACGGATCCACAGATAAACCGTCCTTGGATATGACATGTCCGAGAAAAGCCACTTCTTCAAGCCAGAACTCGCATTTGCTGAGTTTAGCATATAATTGATTTGTCCTCAAGACTTGCAATGCAATCCTCAAATGCTCTTCATGTTCTTCCTTAGTCTTAGAATATATCAATATATCATCGATGAAGACTACTATGAATTGATCCAAGTAAGGCCTGAATATGCTATTCATTAACTGCATAAAGGCAGCAGGGGCATTTGTTAGTCCAAAAGGCATAACAACAAATTCGTAATGGCCATACCTGCTTCTGAATGCGGTCTTGTGAATGTCATCATCCTTGATCCTTAATTGATGATATCCCGATCGGAGATCAATCTTGGAGAAATATTTGGATCCTGAAATCTGATCAAACAATTCATCGATTCTTGGCAGTGGATACTTGTTCTTGATAGTAAGATGATTCAACTGTCGATAGTCAATACACAATCTCATGGATCCATCCTTCTTCTTTACAAATAAGACTGGTGCTCCCCACGGGGAAGTACTTGGTCTAATAAACCCTTTTCGGATTAGTTCCATCAACTGCTCCTTCAACTCCTTGAGTTCAGCAGGGGACATTCTATATGGTGCCTTTGAAACCGGACCAGCACCAGGGACTAAGTCGATGGTAAAGGCCACATCTCTTTGCGGGGGTAATCCCGGCAGTTCTTCCGGAAATACGTCTGGGAATTCTCGTACTACTTGAACGTCTTCTATCTTGGTTTCCTTAGCTTCTTTATTAGTGACAAAAGCAAGGAAGGATACACATCCTTTCCTGACGAGCTTGCTTGCTCGAAGAGCCGAAATAAGAGGGGATTTGCTTCGACTCTTAGGACTAGTATAAGTCAGTTCTGGAAATTCTTTGAAAACAATCTTGCTATTACGGCAATCAACCGTTGCCTGGTACTTAGATAACCAATCTGCTCCTAGTATAACATCATATTCTTTTAGATCTAAGCAGATAAGATCAATAGGAAAATTCTTTCCTCGAACCAACACCTCACAGTTTTGGTAATGATGCGTGATATCCGTCTCGTTTCCGAGAGGAGTAGACAACACTATTTTCATCCATTCTGGTTCTAGAGGTAATGGGTCAGCAAACTTCTTGGAAATAATGGAATGCGATGCACCCGTATCAAATAAGACATGTGCATATTTGGAACAAATTTTTAATGTACCTTCCACCAATCCGCCGTCTTCTTCTGGTTCGGTCTCTTGGATTGCATGAAGACGCGCGTTCCTTGTCACTGGGCGTTTACCCTCACCGTCTTGGTCATTCATTAATGGACAATCGGGAATCCGATGTTCACGACTCCCACAACGGAGACATGCTCCTAATTTCCTCCAGCATTCTTCTGTTTTGTGACCAGCCTTGTCACAATGCTTGCATACTACGTTTGAAGGGGTAGTGGTGATAGAGAAAGGCTTGGATTTCTTGACCTTCTGATCTTGAGAGGAAGAACCTCCATTATTGGGCCTCTTCTTAAAGTTGGGTTTAAAAGAACCCGAACTTGTGACTTGCTCCTTTTTGTCTTTCCCACGGATCCTATCAGATAGTTCCGTGGCATCTTCAAGCAACTGAGCTCGGCGCACTATTTCAGTATAAACTTGAATATCCATAGGCGCCAGTTGAGTAATGTAGTGGGGCCTAAGCCCATTAAGAAATCTACGGGCTTTCATCTTTTCCGTGCCAATTAAATGCTTAGCATATCTAGACAGTCTAGAGAACTGTGCTTCATAATCAGCCACCGATAAAGATCTTTGCTTTAATGCGGCAAATTCGGCGGCCTTCTTTCCTGGACCCTATCAGAGAAATATTTGGCGTTGAAATATTCAACGAATTCACCCCATGTAACTTGAGTTGGGTCAATAGTAGCTTCAATCGACTCCCACCAGCATCTAGCATCCTTTTCTAACTGGAAAGTAGCTAATAAGACTTTGTCCTGATCCGTGCATTGCATGACACGGAATATACGTTCAATCTCCCGAACCCAATGCTCGGCATCGTCTGGATCGGTCGATCCCATGAACTTCGGGGGATTCATATTCTTGAATGCTTGGTGTAAGCTTCCAGCTCGTGGAGCACCACCTTGTGCTACCTGTTGTAGCACTTGGGTCATCCCTTGAAGGGTACGCTGCATGTTGCGCCATTGAGCACGTTCGGCAGCCATTATCCTACAATTACAATAGCTATGTTAGTATTATGTCACTATGATCTTATAAGGACTAATTGATCATTTAACCCTTGGTTCTACCCACTCTCACTTGGTTAAAGGTTTTGAAACCTATCCTTGGACTTGGGTTTCCTAGGAATTGAATACCTTAGGCTCTGATACCACAAAGACTGTCACGCCCCGAGCGCGGAAGATACCCGGAGATGCGTGACGTGTCTATATCAATCATGTCAATCAGAGTGGTCGTGTATTCGACACAAAGACAGAGATGCGCAAAAATAGCAAGATAACCCAATCCTTTATTTCATAATGGATAGACTATTACAAATCCAATACTCTGTTTAACAAAAAGGAAAAGAATACATATTTGACTCAAGAAACTATAGAAAAGACTAGATGACACTTGGAGAATCTCTATCTCTTCACTCTTGACAATTCCCATCCGATTGACTTCCATCGTCGTCGGACTTACCTGAAAAGTACAAAGGGACAAACGGAATGAGCGAACGCTCAGTAGGAAATTATATCTCAAGTACTAGCAAGTGGTTTAAGTAATTACATTTTCATGGATGCAATAAAGCTATGCATGCTCGCATGAAACGACAAGATAGAGAGAATGTAATATCAAAGAATTAAGATGAACTTTCATGAACAAGATACAAGTTATTCAAGATATTCAAGCAAGTACCATTATCGAGTCATGTCAAGAACTTTGGCTATCATGTATCAAGCAAGTAAATTACCCTTTTTCGGGCCACGCATTTCATGTAAAGTCAAGTACGATTCAAGTACAAGATGTGTGTGGAATGTCCAATCAAGCAAGTCAAGTACTCGGTATAATGCCAGATACCTTATCATTTTAACTCCCATGGGCACAAGTACTTTCGGGTGCTCCTCCCAGGACCAGATCGGGCCCTATATGCGCAGGCATTTATCATGTGTTTTGACATCCACTCTTGTTTATATAGCCAATATAGAATTTCAATAATCAAGCTTGTAGATACGTATGACAACTTTGATAGAATAGAGTCCAAAATATGACAAAGGACATAGAATGGCGATAATAACGGTATAATCACGAGTTCGATAAAACTAGGTAGAATATGGTTCCCTTAACTCAGGTACCATGACAAATCAATATGGACATTCTTTATATAGAATTGAGGTCCACATGAACATTAGATCAAGCAAGATACCCTCATTCTTATCATAGAATTGGGGTTTACAAGAATGACACGATATGGCATGATATCATCATCCCATCAAGAATTTCTTATGATATACTCTTTGTATAATCATAAGGGCCGGTATACCATGTTTCTTTAGATTGACATGGCAAAAACTGTGTAATGGGTTTTTAGGGTACAACCAGCTCAGTCGGCCTTGAGGGAATCCAAGGCTACGAGGAGTCTTACGGAGGTCTCTATGACTAACTTGCTAGTCCAAAGGAACGGAATGTCCAATGGAGAGCTTGTATGTCAATGAGAGTTGAGTGTGATCGATAAATCAACATGAAACGTGGGACTATACTCACGGAATGGAGAATAGTGCCGATATATATATATATATGTATAATATGAAACCATCAGTAATAGAATCAGGATAAAAATCAGTTTACAGTAAAATAACGACTTAGGTCAAGTCGTGTCTCAAGTAATTAACGCCTAACTGAAGGGCGTTTACATATATTGCCAATTTGCAGAATTTCCATTATTTCATTAATTTATCAAAAACACGCCTTTCCTCGGGGCGTTTCTTAAAAGTTGACGACTGCAGGGGCAGGCGTCTCATCATTTACATATTCGACAGGATATAATTATTCTCAGAAATTTATCAAAAACGCGCCCTTGGAAGGGGCGTTACTTTCTATTTTTTTTTACAGAATATGTGAATTTCAGGTTTTTAACAGATACACGCCCTAGGAAGGGGCGTTACTTTTAATATTCACGCCTTGTACTGGGGCGTTAGAATATGGAAAACGACTTTGTCCAAGTCGTGAATTTCAAGGGATTTACGATATTTTAATAAATAATATTTCGAGAGACAGGAGACATGTCATGGCAGTAAAATTTAACAGGAATTCACAGAGTCATGCAAGATATTAAAAATCAATATTTCATATGTATTGTAATTTTTAAACAGGATCAATTATCAATCACATGCGATTCTTATGAAATTAACGCCTGCGTAGAGGGCGTCAAATATTAAATTGACGACCACTAGTATGGTCGTTTCTTTTAAATTAGCGCCCTAATCAAGGGCGTTTCTTTCAAAATATTTCAGAAAACGCGTGAAAACTATAGTAATCATATGCATGACATGCTTATATATATATATCTTGTATTAATTTCATTTGGGCTACAGTAACTTGAGAAAACCTACCTTTAATGGTTGATTTGGTTTAATCGAAGGGACGAAGAATCCCGCTGGTAGTAGTAAGAAGAGAAGGTGATTGTATTTGATGAGGATGATGAAGATATTGATCTTCTGTCTTCAGGAACTTCACCTAACAATCGATCTGTAAGGAAAAGAAAAGAAGATGAGGAGGATGGGTACATAACCGTAGTTAGGAAAAGTTTTAGAAGAACCTTACCTATGTTCTTCACAGCGTGTGCTCTCTCTTCAACCTGTAAGAAGAGAAGGAGATGAAGAACGTTAGTTCTTCATACACTCCAAACAGAAAGAAAGGAATAAGAAGAACAGTTCTGTTCTTCACTTACCGTGGCAGAGGCTTGAATCAAATAGGTTTAGGGTTTGCTCGATCAAGACTATTTATAGGATTTTGGACGTCCTGTTAAGGTTAGTGTTCTAGTAGAAGCAATGCTTCCAATATAGAGTCCTTGCCCTATTAAATACTTACTGGATTAACATAATCCTTCCCTGGATAAGCTCCCGTGTCGAACGGAACTCGAATGGAATTAACGCCTTTGGTCAGGGCGTGTATTCTTGAATTAACGCCTTGCATAAGGGCGTTTCTTAAAAAGCGCCTTGAAAAAGGGCGTTTCGTGTTTTAAAACACGCCCAAGATAGAGGCGTTTCTTTTACTTACCCATTTGGTCGTGAAAGTTGACGACCGCATGTGTGGGCGTCCTTTCTTTAGTCACGCCTTTGATAGAGGCGTTTCTTTTTGAATTAACGCCCTAATAAGAGGCGTTATTTTTAATTTGTTTTATTTCGTCCAATTAACCCTATTCCTTTTATATATATTACTTCTGTAATATATATGTTTTTATTCATTTCAATTATTCATTTATTAGGGTTGCTACACCCTCCCCCACTTAAAAAGAATTTGGTCCCCAAATTCAATATATATATAATTATACATGCGTAGAGTGTAGGACATATACCTCTTAGAATAACTCGGGAAATCGTTTCTTCATAGATTCCTCGGTCTCCCATGTCGCTTTCGCGTTTAGGATTCTTATTCCATTGCACCTTGATCATGGGAATAACCTTATTCCTTAGAGCTCGTATTTCTCGATCTAATATCTTCAAGGGCCTCTGTTCATATGTGAGATCTTTCTGGATCACCAGATCTCCATGCTCAATAATATGTGACGGATCGTGCACATACTTCTTCAACATAGATATGTGAAATACATTGTGTACCTCGGACAACTGAGGAGGCAACGCGATGCGATAAGCAACCTCGCCAACTCTTTCGAGTACCTCAAATGGTCCGATGAATCTTGGCGTAAGCTTGCCCTTAACACCAAATCTTCGTATGCCACGTCCAGGGGATATTTTAAGAAATACATGATCTCCAATTTGGAATTCAAGATCTCTTCTCCTGGTATCAGCATAAGCCTTTTGCCTTGTCTGAGCAACTTGTAATCTTTCTCTGATTACCTGTATCTTCTCAGTTGTATCCCTTACCATGTCTGGACCTAATAGTTGTTTTTCTCCAACTTCGTTCCAACATATGGGAGATCGGCAACTCCTTCCGTATAAGGCTTCGAAAGGTGCCATTTGGATACTAGCTTGGTAGCTATTATTATATGCAAATTCAACTAAAGGTAAGTGGTCATGCCAGCTTCCTCCAAAGTCAATAATGCATGCTCTCAGCATATCTTCAACAACTTGATTAGTTCGCTCGGTCTGACCATCCGTTTGTGGGTGAAAAGCAGTACTAAAGTTGAGCCTTGTCCCCAACGAATGTTGTAATCCTTTCCAAAAATGAGAAGTAAAACGGGGATCTCTATCAGACACGATTGAGACAGGAATTCCATGTATCCTGACTATTTCTTTAATGTATAGTGCAGCTAGCACATCAATCGACCATCGGCTTTTGATTGGCAAGAAATGTGCCGATTTAGTCAATCGGTCAATGATAACCCAGATTCCATCATGTCCTCCTTTAGATTTAGACAAACCCATGATGAAGTCCATACCAATATCCTCCCATTTCCACTTAGGAATATCTAGAGGATGTAGTTTTCCCGCAGGCTTTTGGTGTTCCGCCTTGACCTGTTGGCATGTGAGACAGCGTGATACATAGTCCGCTATTTCTCTTTTCATATTGGGCCACCAAAAGTTCCTCTTTACATCTTGGTACATTTTAGTTGATCCAGGATGAATAGTGTATCTTGATCTGTGAGCTTCATTTAAGATCTTCTTCTTTAATTCCGGACAATCGGGTATACAAGTTCTATCTTTGAACGATATTCTTCCATCAGAAGTTAGTTGAAAATCAGATTGTCCTTCTAATCTGCCTTTGATTTCTACTAACATAGGATCATTATCCTGAAGTGTTTGTATCTCAGATAACAAATCTGACTGTATGCTTACATGAGATAGTGTGACAAATTTGGATTCCGTGTCCAAGCTTATATTGAGCTCGGAGAATTGTTCAAGTAACCTCCATTCTTGTATCATACAATTTGCTATCTTTGCTCTCGGCTTTCGACTAAGGGCATCAGCCACATAATTACCCTTTCCGGGATGGTATTGTATACTGAAGTCGAAGTCCTTGAGATATTCTAGCCAACGTCTTTGTCTCATGTTCAGCTCCTTTTGTGAAAATAGATATTTGAGACTTTTGTGATCGGAGTATACAGTAAACTGTACCCCATAGAGATAGTGTCTCCATATCTTTAGGGCAAATACTACTGCGGCCAATTCCAAGTCATGGACGGGGTAATTCTCCTCATGCTTCTTCAGTTGACGAGAAGAGTATGCTATGACCTTCCCATGTTGCATTAGAACACATCCGAGGCCAATGCCAGAAGCATCAGTGTAGGCCTCGAATTTCTCTCCTTCAATTGGTAGGGCTAAGACTGGAGCTGTGGTGAGATGATCCTTGAGAGTTTGGAAACTGCTTTCACATTCCTCACTCCATTCATATCGGATCTCCTTACGAGTTAATCTTGTAAGTGGTACGGCGATCTTAGAGAAATCTTTGATAAATCGCCGATAATAGCCTGCAAGACCTAAGAAACTTCTGATCTCGCTTGCATTAGTGGGTCTCTCCCAGTTTCTCACAGCTTCAACTTTTGACGGATCCACAGATAAACCGTCCTTGGATATGACATGTCCGAGAAAAGCCACTTCTTCAAGCCAGAACTCGCATTTGCTGAGTTTAGCATATAATTGATTTGTCCTCAAGACTTGCAATGCAATCCTCAAATGCTCTTCATGTTCTTCCTTAGTCTTAGAATATATCAATATATCATCGATGAAGACTACTATGAATTGATCCAAGTAAGGCCTGAATATGCTATTCATTAACTGCATAAAGGCAGCAGGGGCATTTGTTAGTCCAAAAGGCATAACAACAAATTCGTAATGGCCATACCTGCTTCTGAATGCGGTCTTGTGAATGTCATCATCCTTGATCCTTAATTGATGATATCCCGATCGGAGATCAATCTTGGAGAAATATTTGGATCCTGAAATCTGATCAAACAATTCATCGATTCTTGCAGTGGATACTTGTTCTTGATAGTAAGATGATTCAACTGTCGATAGTCAATACACAATCTCATGGATCCATCCTTCTTCTTTACAAATAAGACTGGTGCTCCCCACGGGGAAGTACTTGGTCTAATAAACCCTTTTCGGATTAGTTCCATCAACTGCTCCTTCAACTCCTTGAGTTCAGCAGGGGACATTCTATATGGTGCCTTTGAAACCGGACCAGCACCAGGGACTAAGTCGATGGTAAAGGCCACATCTCTTTGCGGGGGTAATCCCGGCAGTTCTTCCGGAAATACGTCTGGGAATTCTCGTACTACTTGAACGTCTTCTATCTTGGTTTCCTTAGCTTCTTTATTAGTGACAAAAGCAAGGAAGGATACACATCCTTTCCTGACGAGCTTGCTTGCTCGAAGAGCCGAAATAAGAGGGGATTTGCTTCGACTCTTAGGACTAGTATAAGTCAGTTCTGGAAATTCTTTGAAAACAATCTTGCTATTACGGCAATCAACCGTTGCCTGGTACTTAGATAACCAATCTGCTCCTAGTATAACATCATATTCTTTTAGATCTAAGCAGATAAGATCAATAGGAAAATTCTTTCCTCGAACCAACACCTCACAGTTTTGGTAATGATGCATGATATCCGTCTCGTTTCCGAGAGGAGTAGACAACACTATTTTCATCCATTCTGGTTCTAGAGGTAATGGGTCAGCAAACTTCTTGGAAATAATGGAATGCGATGCACCCGTATCAAATAAGACATGTGCATATTTGGAACAAATTTTTAATGTACCTTCCACCAATCCGCCGTCTTCTTCTGGTTCGGTCTCTTGGATTGCATGAAGACGCGCGTTCCTTGTCACTGGGCGTTTACCCTCACCGTCTTGGTCATTCATTAATGGACAATCGGGAATCCGATGTTCACGACTCCCACAACGGAGACATGCTCCTAATTTCCTCCAGCATTCTTCTGTTTTGTGACCAGCCTTGTCACAATGCTTGCATACTACGTTTGAAGGGGTAGTGGTGATAGAGAAAGGCTTGGATTTCTTGACCTTCTGATCTTGAGAGGAAGAACCTCCATTATTGGGCCTCTTCTTAAAGTTGGGTTTAAAAGAACCCGAACTTGTGACTTGCTCCTTTTTGTCTTTCCCACGGATCCTATCAGATAGTTCCGTGGCATCTTCAAGCAACTGAGCTCGGCGCACTATTTCAGTATAAACTTGAATATCCATAGGCGCCAGTTGAGTAATGTAGTGGGGCCTAAGCCCATTAAGAAATCTACGGGCTTTCATCTTTTCCGTGCCAATTAAATGCTTAGCATATCTAGACAGTCTAGAGAACTGTGCTTCATAATCAGCCACCGATAAAGATCTTTGCTTTAATGCGGCAAATTCGGCGGCCTTCTTTTCCTGGACCCTATCAGAGAAATATTTGGCGTTGAAATATTCAACGAATTCACCCCATGTAACTTGAGTTGGGTCAATAGTAGCTTCAATCGACTCCCACCAGCATCTAGCATCCTTTTCTAACTGGAAAGTAGCTAATAAGACTTTGTCCTGATCCGTGCATTGCATGACACGGAATATACGTTCAATCTCCCGAACCCAATGCTCGGCATCGTCTGGATCGGTCGATCCCATGAACTTCGGGGGATTCATATTCTTGAATGCTTGGTGTAAGCTTCCAGCTCGTGGAGCACCACCTTGTGCTACCTGTTGTAGCACTTGGGTCATCCCTTGAAGGGTACGCTGCATGTTGCGCCATTGAGCACGTTCGGCAGCCATTATCCTACAATTACAATAGCTATGTTAGTATTATGTCACTATGATCTTATAAGGACTAATTGATCATTTAACCCTTGGTTCTACCCACTCTCACTTGGTTAAAGGTTTTGAAACCTATCCTTGGACTTGGGTTTCCTAGGAATTGAATACCTTAGGCTCTGATACCACAAAGACTGTCACGCCCCGAGCGCGGAAGATACCCGGAGATGCGTGACGTGTCTATATCAATCATGTCAATCAGAGTGGTCGTGTATTCGACACAAAGACAGAGATGCGCAAAAATAGCAAGATAACCCAATCCTTTATTTCATAATGGATAGACTATTACAAATCCAATACTCTGTTTAACAAAAAGGAAAAGAATACATATTTGACTCAAGAAACTATAGAAAAGACTAGATGACACTTGGAGAATCTCTATCTCTTCACTCTTGACAATTCCCATCCGATTGACTTCCATCGTCGTCGGACTTACCTGAAAAGTACAAAGGGACAAACGGAATGAGCGAACGCTCAGTAGGAAATTATATCTCAAGTACTAGCAAGTGGTTTAAGTAATTACATTTTCATGGATGCAATAAAGCTATGCATGCTCGCATGAAACGACAAGATAGAGAGAATGTAATATCAAAGAATTAAGATGAACTTTCATGAACAAGATACAAGTTATTCAAGATATTCAAGCAAGTACCATTATCGAGTCATGTCAAGAACTTTGGCTATCATGTATCAAGCAAGTAAATTACCCTTTTTCGGGCCACGCATTTCATGTAAAGTCAAGTACGATTCAAGTACAAGATGTGTGTGGAATGTCCAATCAAGCAAGTCAAGTACTCGGTATAATGCCAGATACCTTATCATTTTAACTCCCATGGGCACAAGTACTTTCGGGTGCTCCTCCCAGGACCAGATCGGGCCCTATATGCGCAGGCATTTATCATGTGTTTTGACATCCACTCTTGTTTATATAGCCAATATAGAATTTCAATAATCAAGCTTGTAGATACGTATGACAACTTTGATAGAATAGAGTCCAAAATATGACAAAGGACATAGAATGGCGATAATAACGGTATAATCACGAGTTCGATAAAACTAGGTAGAATATGGTTCCCTTAACTCAGGTACCATGACAAATCAATATGGACATTCTTTATATAGAATTGAGGTCCACATGAACATTAGATCAAGCAAGATACCCTCATTCTTATCATAGAATTGGGGTTTACAAGAATGACACGATATGGCATGATATCATCATCCCATCAAGAATTTCTTATGATATACTCTTTGTATAATCATAAGGGCCGGTATACCATGTTTCTTTAGATTGACATGGCAAAAACTGTGTAATGGGTTTTTAGGGTACAACCAGCTCAGTCGGCCTTGAGGGAATCCAAGGCTACGAGGAGTCTTACGGAGGTCTCTATGACTAACTTGCTAGTCCAAAGGAACGGAATGTCCAATGGAGAGCTTGTATGTCAATGAGAGTTGAGTGTGATCGATAAATCAACATGAAACGTGGGACTATACTCACGGAATGGAGAATAGTGCCGATATATATATATATATGTATAATATGAAACCATCGGTAATAGAATCAGGATAAAAATCAGTTTACAGTAAAATAACGACTTAGGTCAAGTCGTGTCTCAAGTAATTAACGCCTAACTGAAGGGCGTTTACATATATTGCCAATTTGCAGAATTTCCATTATTTCATTAATTTATCAAAAACACGCCTTTCCTCGGGGCGTTTCTTAAAAGTTGACGACTGTAGGGGCAGGCGTCTCATCATTTACATATTCGACAGGATATAATTATTCTCAGAAATTTATCAAAAACGCGCCCTTGGAAGGGGCGTTACTTTCTATTTTTTTTTACAGAATATGTGAATTTCAGGTTTTTAACAGATACACGCCCTAGGAAGGGGCGTTACTTTTAATATTCACGCCTTGTACTGGGGCGTTAGAATATGGAAAACGACTTTGTCCAAGTCGTGAATTTCAAGGGATTTACGATATTTTAATAAATAATATTTCGAGAGACAGGAGACATGTCATGGCAGTAAAATTTAACAGGAATTCACAGAGTCATGCAAGATATTAAAAATCAATATTTCATATGTATTGTAATTTTTAAACAGGATCAATTATCAATCACATGCGATTCTTATGAAATTAACGCCTGCGTAGAGGGCGTCAAATATTAAATTGACGACCACTAGTATGGTCGTTTCTTTTAAATTAGCGCCCTAATCAAGGGCGTTTCTTTCAAAATATTTCAGAAAACGCGTGAAAACTATAGTAATCATATGCATGACATGCTTATATATATATATCTTGTATTAATTTCATTTGGGCTACAGTAACTTGAGAAAACCTACCTTTAATGGTTGATTTGGTTTAATCGAAGGGACGAAGAATCCCGCTGGTAGTAGTAAGAAGAGAAGGTGATTGTATTTGATGAGGATGATGAAGATATTGATCTTCTGTCTTCAGGAACTTCACCCAACAATCGATCTGTAAGGAAAAGAAAAGAAGATGAGGAGGATGGGTACATAACCGTAGTTAGGAAAAGTTTTAGAAGAACCTTACCTATGTTCTTCACAGCGTGTGCTCTCTCTTCAACCTGTAAGAAGAGAAGGAGATGAAGAACGTTAGTTCTTCATACACTCCAAACAGAAAGAAAGGAATAAGAAGAACAGTTATGTTCTTCACTTACCGTGGCAGAGGCTTGAATCAAATAGGTTTAGGGTTTGCTCGATCAAGACTATTTATAGGATTTTGGACGTCCTGTTAAGGTTAGTGTTCTAGTAGAAGCAATGCTTCCAATATAGAGTCCTTGCCCTATTAAATACTTACTGGATTAACATAATCCTTCCCTGGATAAGCTCCCGTGTCGAACGGAACTCGAATGGAATTAACGCCTTTGGTCAGGGCGTGTATTCTTGAATTAACGCCTTGCATAAGGGCGTTTCTTAAAAAGCGCCTTGAAAAAGGGCGTTTCGTGTTTTAAAACACGCCCAAGATAGAGGCGTTTCTTTTACTTACCCATTTGGTCGTGAAAGTTGACGACCGCATGTGTGGGCGTCCTTTCTTTAGTCACGCCTTTGATAGAGGCGTTTCTTTTTGAATTAACGCCCTAATAAGAGGCGTTATTTTTAATTTGTTTTATTTCGTCCAATTAACCCTATTCCTTTTATATATATTACTTCTGTAATATATATGTTTTTATTCATTTCAATTATTCATTTATTAGGGTTGCTACACCTGGCTTTGGAAGATGACTGAATGGCTTCAGTTGATGCTTGAATGGCTTCGATCAGATGAAGAACTTGGTTGAAGGAATGTTGTTCATGGTCTTTGTAACAACCTTCCCTTGATAGCTACTATCTTGATCTCTCTTGGTTGATTTGTTGTTGCTTCAGTTCATGGGAAGATGAAGGCTTCAAAATAGATCTTGGATCTTCAGCTATGATGAGGCTTTGATCTCCGAATCACTGTTCACGGCTACAATGATATTCCTCCTCTTCCTTGAGCCAACTTGATCCCTCTTGTTCTCTTAGAGTCTCTTAGGGTTTATGACCTCAAAGAGAGATTTTATAAACCTTGGAAGGTTAGGAGACAAGCCCCAGACCTAGATCCACAATTTTTGGGGTGATTGGGAGCATTGGGATTAAAGGAATGGGGAAGGGAATCTCTCCATGGATTGGAAACAAAAAGTCAAAGTTGGAGGCTTCGGGGCTGGCGGTCGACCGGAGGTGGGCTAGCGGTCGACCGCTCTGAGAAAACCCTGTAGAAGATTGCTTGCTGTTATTTTCGGTTGACCTGGATCAGCCGACGGTCGACCGCTCTGAGAAAAACTGTAGTTTTCTGAATTCTGGTAATTTCGGTCGACCGCCAGCTACAGGTCGGACGACCGCCAGCTACAGTAAGTTCCAGACCACTACATTTTAGCCCTAAACTCCATTGCAACCCTTCCAAACTCTGTGGCATCAAACTCCTTTGATCTTGGAGGGATTATACAAAGAATTTAACATACAAAACCATGATAAAAATGATTAAAACTTTAGCTTAATAATCAATATGATCAATGTATGAAATGCATACATGAAGGCCCATGTTCAAGGTGCATACAAACACTTGAACCATAAAAGCTTTAAGCTAAAGGTCAAGAATTATTTCTATGCAAGTGAGCAAAGTATGAGAACACTTTAGCCATGCACATATACAAGTGAACACTTTGAAAACATGATTGACTAAAGATCAAGATCTATGCATTTGTCCAATATGAATTCATCATGTAACCAAGCTCCATGAAGAGTATGCATAGGAAGCATTCAAAGCACATGTTCAACTCAATCATATTCAACCAATCGACAGGAACAATCAACCATTTAGTTTAGTTATCATCGTTCACTCAATCACACAAAACTATAGCATTACACACTAAGTTTAGTTAACATCAAAACCATAGCTCAACAATCTCCCCCTCTTTGATGATGACAAACTTAGGGATAAATGAGGACAAAATGAAGTGATGATGACAAACTAAATGAGGATACAACATGTTCTTCTCCCCCTAACACAAGTAATCATGAATCTTTTTCTCCTGACAAAGGAAATCATGAATCCTTTTCTCTCCCTTTGACATTATCAAAAAAGCGGGATAAGGCAAAGCTTTCTCCCTTATCAACAAGCAAAACGAAACCAATGAAGCTGGAGCAATTCTTGCTCCCCCTTTGACAGTATCAACAGGCGAATGAACGTCAATCTATCTGCCACATTAACACTATCAAGATGAAGGGAAGAAACCACTGAGGTCCATATAGCAGCATGATGAATGAGCAAGGGATAATGACCCACGTTTGAAATTCTGATGAAGCATGAGCAAATTATAAACAAGTGGGTTCATGGAATGTCTGGAAGGCACCAAAACATGTTTTTGTTGATTTTCATGTTTGTAGATTTTTATTTATTTTGTGATACCAATGGTTGGCATGAGGGGATACCAATTGTCGATCACTTGGACATGCTAGGATGAGTAGAGCTAATTTCACACTTCTCCCCTTGGTCAATCAAAATCTAAAGCTTATTTAACAAGTGTGCAGCATGTGGAGTCCATTTAATTTTTGGGTTTTCATTATTTTCAGATTTTTAATTTTTGATTTGTGGTTTGAAATGCATGAGATGCAACATATGCATGTGATGACATGTGAGATGCATAAACAAACAAGTAAATACATATATATACATGCAACACAGCTCCCCCATACTTAGTTAAGAGGGAATGGGTATAAGAAGAGTGCATGAGGGTCATAGCAACTGAAATGTTCACTTAAGACACCTAGGAGGTTGTGCAATCATAGAGGAAGAGTCATGCAATAATCAATACAGCCAATCAATTTTCTGAATACATATTAAATCAAATTTTCAAAGTGTAAGTGAGTAACATGAAAAATGATAGTTGCAGTATGGATATTCAGATTTTCATATTAATACAATGAGACATTTTACAGACTGCACTTCAATTTTTGAGAACAGCGTATTGGAGGCTATGCTCTACCACAATGAGTTTTCACCATCATTTTTTAACTCAACTAGTATCACATGGTAGTCAGAATTTTTCAAGAGTGATTAGGTTCAAATAATTCCTTTTTACGCGAGTAGACGCATGGAGCTCATGCCAGAATTCTCGGTTACTCAGAATACTGAACCATTTCACCTCATCTTGAACAGAGGTACTTTAATCAACACTTTTCAGAAATGAACCACATCACGTCTCAGGTGACATGTGCCCAATTTACTCAGTGAGACTGAGTATTGCTCTGCCTTTCTTTTTCATTCGAGATTTTTCAAAAAGATAGGTAAGCAACTTTTTCCTCAACTGTCTTTTCAACATACATGCAGCAAATTTAACATCTCGAGAGTGTTGAAAAGAAATTCATATATTATTATCGTTAACACTCATTTTCACATTTTGTGCATGAAGTGTGCGAATTTGATTCAGCATGTATACAAAAAATATCATGAACACATGACAGTGCTACTCCCCTTAAATAGATGCACTTATTAAGTATGAACTCCCTCAGAGTGTATGACAGGAAACACACCAACAATGACTCAAATGCATCATTATTAAGCAAGGATATATGAAGCCATAGAAATGCCAAAGGATGGGGGTAAATAGTATATAATATCAAGCAAGCATGCAGAGGGAATGTATGCAACATGCAATGCAAACATGCAACTGATACCAATCAAAAGGATACCAATTTAATGAATTGAATGCAGCTAATGCATGAGTACTGATGCAATGTAACCTTTGATCATATAGTAGTGGAATGGAAATACAATATGCCAAGATAAAATGCAATGTGGTGCAAAGCTTCTGATATCAAATGAATGAACTTACTGCAGTTGATGCATGAGTTCTAATGCATGCAACCTATGCCTGAATGAGAGTGTGATATAATATGCAATTACAGCAAGGGAGGGCTTTGATTTTCACACTATGAGACAAGTTCCACATTAGAGCATTCACATTTTATCAATGTGTCAACAACTTTTGCATGACATGACCTTTATGAGATAAGGGTGCTTAAAAGATTAAAATTAAGCAATGCAACCCAATTTTCAAAATTTTTCAAAAACAAATTTTCAAAGGTCATTCACAAGTATTGAAATAAGAATTAGTCAAATGTATGAATCATTCAATCATAAACATGTTTTCAATTTTCATAGCTTAGCTCAAGAGTTCATTCACACATCAACCAATCCAATTTACAAGATCTGGTACGAGGCGGAGTTTGTAGTCTGAAGACCCAGCTCAACGCATAGGGAATGCTTCCAAGTGGACATGATCCACTCTTCCACAGACGTCATTTGATGTACCAGATATGCAATTCAATTCAAGTGTGATCATGCAATTCAAATTGAGAATATTCAATATGCAATCACTTCATACACATCTCTCAAGATTTTCAATTTAGTTCAACCAATTAGACATGTTCATCACAACATGCTGGTGAATGACAATACAAGTTTTTAGAATTAATACCTGTCATCTAAAGGTTGCACCTAGTGACAAAAGGCCATTGCATGATTGTATATTTCCAAGGCAAAAAGGGTTGAGTTACCTTAGTTCAGGATTCAAGATTGGAGGCCTTTAATCACTAAAATTACCAACCTCATGAAGGTTGATATTTCAGATTTTACTTTCTTACCTTTGTCTTGATAATCTATTTTCTTCCAAACCTTTCTCTTGCAGTCCAAAGAAGAGTAAAATTCAGTTTACTTATTGAAAGTATTTTCAAATCTTCTCACACAATTCTCGCAAAATGTTCACAAGAGATATTATTAGTAGCTCAGAAATGATATCATCCACATATACTTGAACCACTTGATTATCTTTACCTGCTTACCTCGTGAGACGTGGTTGATTAACCTTTCCTCTTGAAGCCATTTTCAATCAAAGGATGCGAGCCCTTTAACACCATGCCTTTGGTATTTTGCCTCAGTTCTTACAGATCTTCCTATAGCTAATGTGCATGTTTGTGGATGATTTGTATCTTTAAGATCTGAAGAGGGTTATTCAATTTAGCAACCGACACGGGGTGCTTATCAAAATCACTTCTTGTCTCCTAGTAGCGGTTGAGGAAATTTCCATCATTTTCATCCTTGCAAGGTATTCTTTCACTTGTTTCATCCCTTAGTTGATTCAGACATGGCCATGGCTGGCCTAACACGACTTGAATTTGGAAGTGTGATCTGCATTCAAAGATGAAAAGATTTGATTTATTAATTTCAATTCGGATTTATTAAAAATAATATGAAATGTTCTTTTGCCAAGCTAACATCCCCACACAAAGCTCTAGACTCAATGCATGACTTAGGGGTGATCCTAAAGACTAGGTTCCTATGATGAATATGGGTGCTCCCCCTCAATATGTGTTCATGAATGCAAGATTTTCCATACAAGTTCTAATGCAGTATGTAGTCATGGATGTGATGAAGACAAGAGGAATGCAATGCATTATGATATGAGTTCACAATGTCGAACTTTGCATGACATGACAGGATGTGAAGACATATGGGAAACTCAATGTGTGTGGTGAAGGTAAGTTGACGACATACAAACAACTCTTAACAATATGCTATATCACACTCGACATGCACAAGGATATGCAATTGACATCAGATGAAATGTATATTCAAGCATATGCATGATTACATGACTCTATGACACAAGATGAGTCAAAACATAACCTAATCATCGTAGAGGGTAGGAGGGATATCACCTGTGTTTTCAAATTCAATTTTTAATTTTCTGCTTTAGCCTTTCTTGAGTCACTTGACTCGTGTGCCTTACCTTCTTGGCGAAAACTGATTTCTTACTTTTCATCCCCATGGCACACCTGCAAAACAGATTTCTCATTTGACATTTTTAAGTACCCAAATCTTTTTGGGTCCTTGATGGTTAGTAGCAACATAGACATGTGATTTCTAATTTTTGACAACATCCAAATCATCATTTTTCTTTAGAAAACAATCATGTTTAACGTTCCTAGATTTTTCAAAGTGATGGTAGAAAGCTCGTGGCTGTAGACACGACAAAATTGACGTTACTGTGAGTGCATCTCATATTACCTTATAATACCTCAATTTGACCCTCAAATTAACCTTGTTTGAGTGGTTTTTCTCACTTTTCTTAGATTTATTCATTTTTTTCTCCCTTTTCTTATTTTTCCTTATTTTTCTGGATTTTCTGGGCATTTTTTTCTATTTTTATGAATTTTCAGAATTAACGACTTGACGTGGGACGTCTTTTAAATAACGGCTTAACCTTGGGCGTTTCTCAAAGAATTGACGACTATCAATAGGGGTGTCCATTCTTTCATTTTCCCATTTTTCTGGATTTTTTTGAGAATTTTTTGGAATTTTTTGGAATTAACGACTTAGCATGGGACGTTATTTTGATTTTAAATGAAATAAAAAATAAAAAAAAGTTAAGTAACGACATTTGGCATGTCGTCAATTTCAAATTGAATTTTTTAATATTATTTTTAACCCTCTTCCAGATGTGATTTGGTGGCCTTCCGGGTGTCAGAAAAATACGAAAAAAATAGTAATTGGAATCAGCACAGCTTGATGTACCTCCACCTAAAAAATTAGAAAATAATATTGAGAAATGAAAAATGGCCCTGTTTTGAATATTTTGAATTAACAACCTTGAATCGGACGTCAATTAAATTGACGCCCGAATTCCCGGTCGTCCATTCTTTTTTGCTTTTTATCATTTTGATTAATGCCCCTGTGCAAGGCGTCATTTCCAATTAACGCCCCTGTGTAGGTCGTCATTTTTATTGCTATATTTTGAAAGTCTGGATCCGATCGAAATTCGTATTAAATTATAAATAACGCCCCTCTGCAAGTCGTCAATTCTGAAATTGACGTTTCCTCCGCGGGCGTCATTTTAAGAAACTACCGTCTCCAAGGCGTCATTTCTTGATCAAATTTCGATTTTTCCAGAAACCTCTTCTTTCCTCATTTTGAGCCCCTTTTCACTTCGAAAAGGACCCCAAGGCTTTCCATGATTGGGAGGACCCCTTCCAATATTTGTCTCATGCTAAAAACAATTCTCCTAATCATTATTGGAATTAAAACTTCAATTTTCCCTATAAATAGAGCCCTACGGCTCTGTCGAAAGAGAGGATTCTTCTTCTTTTTTTTTCTTACAGGGAATTGCTGCTGCTTCTTGGTTGAAGGAGGAACTTCCTACACATCTAAAGCTTCATCTCTGACGGAGGCTCCCTCCCCATTGAGCATCAAAGCCAAAGAAACACATGCTTCTTTATCTTTTCAATTCTTTTTTTTTATTGCATTAGTTCCTACGCATGCATACATCTTGTTTATATATTCCTCTCACTCAACCACGTTGAGACTCCCATGGTGCAACACTTGCACCTATTTTAGTTTCTTTCATATCATTCATCATGTTGTGACTCCTATGTGTTGATGATGTTGACATATAACTTTACTTTACATGGCAACACATTATTTTGATGTATTGGCAACACTGTTTATGTTTTGATGAAATTACTTTATCAGATTGTATGTGTGTTATATACATTTTATCTTGTTTCACACTGAACACACACTCAAAGTCTCAATGTCTCTATATCACTGTTGGGCATCAATGTCTGCACATGAGCATCAGGGAGCAAGTATGCACAACACCCCGTGTAGGCACGATAAGTCTATACACTGAATTGGTTAAGTGTGTACAGCGTCTTAGGCAAAGTCTGTACAGCGTCAACGCATCATGTTACAGCGTCAACGCATAAGTCCACACACTGCATCTCAATTGCATTGGTTAAGTGTGCACAACGTCAATGCACTTCATTAGAAGTGTGTACAGCGTCATCGCGTGCAGTCTGTACAGCCGTGTCATATGCTCCTAAGTCTATGCATTACTGTTCATGCATCAGTCTTCTTAAGTCTGTACATTGGCTTCGCTTCATCAAGTCTGTACATTGACACGCCAACCTCTATGAAGTCTGTACATCCACTGTGTTACTTGAAGTCTGGACATTGGTCTTCAAACTCAGAGTCTACATCTTTGAAAAGTCTGTACAGCGTGAAGTCTATACATTGCTGTTTGCAGTGCAAGTCCATACATTGGACTGTTCTTCAAAGTCTGTACACCAGACTGTTATAGTAAGTCTGTACAGCCGTTTGCTTTGGATTTCAAATCTAGACATTGCACTGTTGCATCCATCGTCTTCGTGCTGTTTCTGCGTCTGAGTCTTCTTTGTTATTTCTGTCTTCGTGTTGCTTTTCCTAGACCTCGTGTCTTTCTTGTTTTGTAACCAAACTTCGTGTCGGTTTCTGTTGTTTCTGTGCTTGTGTCGTCGAGTTGTTTTTGTGTCTTCATGTTGTTTCCTTGTTGTGTCTTCGTGTCGTTTCATTATTGTGTCCTCGTGTTGTCTTTCCCAGACCCCGTGTCTGTCTTGCCTTGTGACCACACTTCGTGTCAGTTTTATCTTTCGTCTTCGAGTTGGTTTCAGTCCAGTGTCTTCGTTAGTGTCTCAGGCTTTAGGCCAAATCTGTACAGCATTCAATGTCTAGAGTTTCATGAAGTCTGTACATCAGACTGTTACAGTAAGTCTGTACACTGTCCGTCTTCTTTAACGTCTTGATAATTGAAGTCAACATATTGATCAAGTCTGTACGTTGCATTCGTCTTCACAAGTCTATACAACGAAGCATATACACCGCAATGTACATACTTATATCTCATGACTTCTTTCTTGTTGCTGAAGGGACAGGGTCGACGCTGGGAGCTTAAAGCGTCCACGCATCAGTTGACGGAGTCTTCACGATATCCTCTACTGCGTCAACGCCACAAGCAAACAGCGTCGACGCAGCAAGTCAGATTGCATATCATGAAGTGTGAACTGACAACTCTATACATCGGACAGATGAAACTAATTAGAGGCACGTGATCCCAAGTACCTGGCTCGTGATCCGAAAAGGATAAGGTATCCAGATGAGGACACGTGTACTGGCACTCCATTGCATGCTGCCACGTGGTCCAAATTGCTGGGCGGGAAACGTGGAGAGCACACGCCTGCTGCTGTTGTTGCTATATAAACAAGTCTTCTTCCACAGAAGAAGAGAGATCGAAGTTGGAAAAGTCTATACATCCTGCTTGAAGCAGCAGCCACCGAGATCCACTGTGAGAGGAAGAAAGGCAGAGAGGACGAAAAGGAGAGAAGAAGAAAAAGAGAGATGAGTTGAGAGAGTTATTGTGAAAGCTTGTGAATCAGTCTCTTGGTCCAGTTACCAAAGCTGATATTGCTCAACCTTGAGCTAAAGTCGTTTTGGCTTTCTTCCATTCGATTGTATGTTTCGTTTGTTTACAGTCTTTGTTATTTTTCTTTGAAAACTCTTGTTCGATCAAGCTGTTAGTCAGCGGTTTCAAGCTGTGAGGCAGCGGGTTGCAGAGGCGTTCCTCTGGTCGGCTAAGCTGTAGTGCCCAGCAGAGCAAGCTGTGATGCTCAGCTGTTGCAGAGGGTGTTCCTCTGGTCGGGATAAGCTGTAAGCCCCAGCCGTTGTTGGCAAGCTGTAAAGCCCAGCAGATTGAAGCTGTGTATCAGCAGTAATCCACATTCGAGTTGAATGTGGGGTGGACGTAGGTCGGATTGACCGAACCACCTAAAAGCCTTGTGCCTCTCGTGTGTTTGATTGCTTGTTCAGCAGATACTGTGTGTTTCATTCGGTGCATTGGCTGTGTTCGTCTAGTGTTCTTCTAATTCCGCATTTGATTCTAGGCATAATTTTTAAATAGCCAGTTGATCTATTCACCCCCCCCTCTAGATCCACATCCTGTGGTGATAGAGCCTTCCATCTAACTCCAACATTTGGTATCAGAGCTAGACTCTTCTACAGGGACTTACCGCCCGAAGAGGATAAGCACAGATGGACGGAAGAGGGATGATAGCTGAAGGACACTCCACATCCAAGCCCCCGTACTTCGATGGAACCAACTACGCATACTGGAAGCACCGTATGCAGGTATTTTTGAGGGATAAAGATTATGAAATTTGGAAGGTGGTTAGCAAGGGACCTTTCGAGCTGTCTCCAAATGAAGATGTATGGACCAAGGAAGAAATCAGAAGGTCCACGCTCAACTGGAGTGCAATCAATGCAATCCAGTGCTCTCTGTATCCCACCGAGTTCTCACGAATATCTGCCTGCTCCTCAGCGAAGGAAATGTGGGATGCACTTGAAGTCATCTATGAGGGGACTTCACAAGTCAGAGAGACTAAGACTAATCTACTGGTTTCAGAATACGAAGCCTTCAAGATGAAGCCTAATGAGACTATCAAGGAAATGTATGCTCGGCTGACTATTATCACAAATGGTCTCAGAGGCTTCGGGAAAAAATATTCTGAGTATGATGTAGTCAGGAAGATCTTGCGATCCTTGACTCCAATTTGGCACACCAAGGCCACAGTAATGGAAGAGTCAAGAGATCTGCATAATACTAAGGCAGATGAGCTGATCGGATCTCTAATGGCTTATGAGATGAATATGCCAAAGATAGAGGAGGCTGACAGAAAGAGGAAGCCTATAGCTCTGAAGGCTGGTGCTAGCAGATCCAGTCGATCCAGCCCCAACGGATCATCAATTGAAGAGAGCTTGTCTGAAGAAGAAGTGGCAAATGCTGATATTGCCATGATTACTAGGGAATTCTGGAGATTCCTCAAGAAGGAAGGAAGAAGATTCAGCCGAAGAAATCCCAACAGTGGCCGCCGAGACACAAGGTACAAATCAAACCCTGTAAAGAAAGCTGAAACTAATGTTTGCTATCAATGCAGGAAGGCGGGTCACTTTAAAGCTGAATGTCTGACAAATCAGAACCTCAAGGACAAGTCCAAGAAGAAGAACACAAAAGGGAAAGCTATGGTGAGTACCTGGAGTGATGAGGACGAGGGATCTTTGAGCGTCACTTCAGACAGTGAAGTTGAAGCTGAGAAGCCAATCTGTCTCATGGCAACCAGCTCAGAAGATAGAGAGGAAGAATCTGATGAGGTATCCTCTCGCTATGAAAATTTTACTATTACTGATTGGATGGTTGCTTATGATGAACTTACTGACAGAGTAGATGAGGTCAGAAAAGAAAACAGGCATCTACGAAGAAAAATTAAAATCATGCAAAATGATACTTCATTATCTGATAAAATTATCTGCTTAGAAACTGAGAATAGTAATATGAAACTCACATGTTCTGAATTTGAAGAAATCAATAAAGAACTGAAAATGTCTAAGGAAGAAAATGTGAGATTAGACAATGAAATTGATGCATGGAAACTGAAAATTCAGAATTATGAAAATGAGATAAAAATTATTTCTGAAAAATATGAAGCTGTCCTCAATGTGAATAATGAGTTGAAAAAATCTATTGATGAAGTTCAGAAAGATAATGAGGATAAGCTAAAAATAATTGAGAAAATGACCCAAGGATCTGAAAATTTAGATGCATTATTGGGGTCAAAGGTAAAATTCAGAAGAGAGGGCCTAGGATTCAACTCTAGTGCAATCAAAAGCTTTGGAATGAAAACTATTTCCTTTGTTGCACAAAAGGAGAAAGGACCTCTGATCAACATGAATTCTAATAATGCTGTAAAGACAAATTTGAATCTGAAAAGGCTAAATGCAGAGGAGAAGGGCAAACAGAAAGTAGGTGAGCCTAGTAGAATTGGCACTTCCAAACCTAGCTCTAGTGCTTAACCCAAGGTTAGGGGTCAGCCTGTTCAGGTAAACAAACCCCATGTCAATGTCAAAAGGTCTTCATCACCATCATCACAGAAAAGGACCCAACCAAAACCTATGAATAGGTCAGCAGGGTCAAGGGTGCAGGGAAGATAAAATATTTTCAGAAATCAGTCCAACAAATTCAATTCACCTAGAGTTCAGTCCTACTACCCCAAACAGCCAATCTATCCTAATGGGTATGGGTGGACTAGAATTCAAGGGATGTATACAGGGTATGTTCATCAACCTACACACTTTTACAGACCCTATGTCAGAAATTGGGAAAATGGGTATGGTAGTCGGATGCCTAGGAATTACCAACATTTCCACAGCCAGCCCAGGAACTACCATGGCCAAAACTTTATGAATGCAACCTGGCCGAAGCATTGGCACAATAACAAAAATTCTGTAAATAACTCTGTTGGTGCATATAAGAAGAAAGTCAATAGGAAAAAGCAAAACAAAAAGAAATATGGAAAATCCACTGAATAGAACTGCTTCAAACAAATGTGGATTCCCAAAACCATGCTTTCTTTCTTTACTTGCACTTCATCTGCATTGGAGCCCAATCAGACTTGGGTTCTAAACTCTCTGCCCTAATTGTGTGTGCAGGTATGCCTGGCAGCCAAGAGCAACTTGTGGTACTTGGATAGTGGCTGCTCCAGGCATATGACAGGAGATAAGGCCAAGTTTTGTATGCTAACTGAAAAGCTAGGAGGCCTTGTCACCTTTGGAAGCAACGCAAAGGGTAGGATCATTGGATCAGGTAAGGTAGGTAAGTGTTCTACCTGCTGCATTGAAGATGTTATGCTGGTTGAAGGGTTAGCTTACAATTTACTTAGTATCAGCCAGTTGTGTGATAAGGGTCATAAGGTTTTATTTGATTCTCAATGCTGCAAGGTTTTTGAACCTGATTCAGAAATTATAAAATTCTCTGAAAAAGAATAAATAACACATACATGATAGATCTAGATGATATTCAGCATTCTAACCTATGTCTTACTGCCAATAGAGAAGATTTAGCATTTTTATGGCATCGTAGGTTAGGCCATGCTAGTTATACCATTTTGCATAAACTAAACAAGCATAGCATGATTAGAGGACTTCCTGAAGTTTCCTTCAAGAAAGAAAATAAAATCTGTGATGCATGCACTCAATCAAAGATAACTAGAAAGTCATTTAAGTCTAGAACTGAAAATCTATCTTCCAAACCTTATGAGCTGATACACATGGATCTCTTTGGGCCAACCAGATCTGTCAGCTTATCAGGAAGAAGGTATGGGTTTGTCATGGTAGATGACTTTTCTAGGTATACTTGGGTTTATTTCCTATCTAATAAGAGTTGCCTTCTCAGAATTTCAGGAGTTCTATGTTAAAATAAATCAGAAAATTGAAAACATTTTGACTGATCATGGAGGTGAGTTTGAAAACTCACAGTTTGATGAACTCTACAGGTCAAATGGAATCAACCATAGGTACTCCTCACCAAGGACACCTGAGCAGAATGGGGTTGCGGAGAGAAGGAACAGAACCCTAGTAGAGATGGGTCGTACACTTCTTGTTGAAGGTGGTCTACCAAGGAAATTTTGGGCTGAAGCAGTGAACACTGCCTGTTATGTAATTAACAGAGTCATGGTAAGACCTTCTACCCAGCAAACACCATATGAGATCTTAAAGGGTAAGAAACCTTCTATTGCTTATTTCAAGGTTTTTGGTTGCAAATGTTTTATTCATATAAATGATAAAAGAGATCTTGATAAATTTGAACCTAAAGGTGAACCAGGAATCTTTCTTGGTTATTCTGAAAACACTCGAGCACATAGAGTGTACAATCTGAACTCTAAAACTGTTGAAGAATCTCCACACATAGTTTTTGATGAATCCTTGGTAAATTCTAACGTTGGTCAATGCATGAATGAAGACAATGGTGAAATCTTGAAAGAAGGAGATCTTGAAGACAACTCCGAGGATGAAGAAGGACATACAGAACTTAATGAAGAGGAGTCTACAGTTCAGGGGGAGGTAAATCAAACACATGACAATTCAATTGTTAACATTAGATATCTTAAAGATCATCATGTAAATAATGTAATTGGAAATCTGCATGACCCCCCTAGGACTAGAGGCCACCTGAGAATTCAACATGAATTAAATGCATATGCTCTTGTCTCTCAAATTGAACCCAAGTCCATTGATTGTGCCCTCAAGGATATACATTGGATTAATGCCATGCATGAGGAGCTTAATCAGTTCGACAGGAACAAGGTGTGGCACTTGGTTCCACCTCCTGATCATGGAACAGTCATAGGGACTAGGTGGGTCTTCAGGAATAAATCTGATGAATTAGGGAATATTGTTAAAAATAAAGCCAGTCTTGTTGCTCAGAGGTACAACCAGGAGTTTGGTATTGACTTTGAAGAGTCATTTGCCCCTGTAGCCAAATTAGAAGCTGTTAGAATTTTATTAGCTTATGCATGTTCCCTAGGCATAATCCTCCAGCAGATGGATGTAAAATCTGCATTCTTGAATGGGGAAATTAATGAGGATGTCTATGTTAGACAGCCCCCTGGGTTTGAATGTCTAGATTTCCCTAATCATGTTTACAAATTAAATAAAGCTCTCTATGGTCTTAAACAAGCTCCCAGAGCTTGGTACGACAGGTTGAGCAAGTTCCTCACTGATCAAAATTTCACTAGAGGAGTAGTTGATCAGACCTTGTTTACAAATGTGAGTCATTCTGAAATTCTTATTGTACAGATTTATGTGGATGATATCATTTTTGGGTCAACTAACCCCAAATTGTGTGAGGAATTTTCTAAAATAATGACTAATGAGTTTGAAATGAGCTCAATGGGTGAGCTCAAATTGTTTCTTGGACTGCAGGTTACACAAACAAAGGATGGAATGTTTATCACTCAGTCCAAGTACACAAGGGATCTACTCAAGAAATACAAGATGGATAACCTTAAAGAGATAGCTTCACCAATGGGTACCTCTACAAGCTTGGATGAAGACACTAAAGGTAACCCATTTGACCAGAAGTTATACAGAGGTATGATCGGATCCCTTCTCTACTTAACAACATATAGACCTGATATTCAATTCGCTGTAGGATTATGTGCTAGGTTTCAGGCCAGTCCTAAAGAAAATCATTTTAAAGCAGTGAAAAGGATTTTTAGATATCTGCTAGGCACCCAAGAGCTAGGATTATGGTATCCTGCTAGGTGTGAGTTAGAGCTTCTAGCTTACACTGACGCTGATTATCCTGGGTGTCGAGTAGATAGAAAAAGTACTAGTGGCTACTGTCAATTCCTTGGTGGCTGTCTAGTATCTTGGGCATCTAAGAAGCAACACACTGTAGCCTTGTCTACAGCTGAGGCTGAATATGTTGCAGCAGGAAATTGTGCTGCCCAAGTACTCTGGATTAAGCACCAACTAGATGACTATCAGATAAAATTGGAATGTATTCCAATTCTATGTGATAATACTAGTGCCATATGCCTTGCTAAAAATCCTGTTCATCATTCTAGGACTAAGCACATAGAAATAAAACATCACTTTCTAAGAGATGCTGTGAACAAAAAGGAAATTGAACTGGACTTCATTGAAACAGACAAACAAGTTGCTGATATTTTTACTAAGCCACTTGGAAATGAAAAATTTAAATTTTTTAGAAGAGAACTTGGCTTGTGTAAATTTCAGCATAATGAATGAACTCTTTGTTGACTTGAATAAAACCTTTGAGCTGCTTTGAATAAACTTCTGATTTGGACTTGCTGTTGATAGATTGAATAAACATTGTGCAACAGACTTATGATAATTCATGACTCTCATATTTTTTTTTGCACTCATGATCATCATTGCATATATATGTTCAGATGCATGATATGTCTATAATTCTGCATAGGTCATACTGCACGTTAAGATAGTCTGAGTAAGCATGAACTTAAAAATTGCATGCATATAGACAGGGGGAGTCTTGTCAGGATTTCAAGGTGAACTGCTGCGTCGACGCTGCTACAATGTGGCGTTGACGCAATGAACTAGATCTGGAAATATTTCTGTTTCACTATTCTGATGAGTTGACGCTGAAATAGCATGGAGTCAACGCACTGACACTATCTCAGTGTCTTATACTGTTTGCCTCTTCATCTGATGCGTCGACGTCTTGAACTCCCAGCGTTGACGCTGTCTATTCAATCCTTGATTCTGAATGATTAAGTCTGACATTCTGGCAATCTTTTAGTCAGTTCTAATATTAAGCAATAGAAAACAGATTTCTTCTTTCATAAGAACTTTAATTGCTTAAAGACTGACTTAATGGTTTAAAATTTATAATCTTTAGAGTTGAAAGACTACAATCAATAAATAAGGATGCTGAAAATTGATAAAGCTCTCAACCCTTATCTTATTTCATGTCAGACAAAGCTGATTATATCTAAAATCTGAAAACTCATCTGAAATCATGTTAGAGAAGCTAAGTATGTGTATTGTCCTTAAACAAGTCATTCTGAAACAAATAAAGGGCAGCTAAGAAAGATATTGAAAATCATTAAAATTCATTTGAGAAATAGCATTGACAGAGCAATGACTGGTAAATCACTGAGAAACCGAGTGATCCATCAAAGAAGTGGACACCACTCATGTCATGAAGTGTATCAGCTATCTCTGTATAAAATGATCAAAATAGTAGGTTGTTTTCACTGAGTACCTGGGGGTAACTAGCGTCTAATAAACGTGTACCCTCACACAAAAAAGGTGTCAATCAATTCTATTGAATTTGATCATAGGCAAGATGGTCCATCATGTTGAGTATCTAGGGGTATTGGCGTCTGATAAACGTATACCCTTACGCAAAAAGACTTCTGGTACCTGAATGCCCTAGATGAAACAATATTGAAAATGTTGTTCCTTAAAAGAAATTTCATGGATGTCAATTGTTTAATTTCAATACATGCCCTGGCTTCTCTTAACACATTTTACTGAGTCTATGAAAGTACGATATTCTGAAACTGAATCCCTCATGTTAATATGACTCTGGTTTATTGTTTTATCATGCACATCAACCTTATCCAATGAATGTAGTGCATGAACTCTCATCTTTATAACCTTTAAACCAGTATTTCAATTTCTAAGCCGATTCTCAGTTCATATGACTGAAGGTTCTGTGCTTTAGTTGCTTAATTTCTGAACTACTTACTATGAATGCCAGTCAGCTGAACTTTCTTTTTCCTTCACTTCCACTCACTTTCCCTCCTATTTGTTGATGGCAAAGGGGGCGAAGATTGTCTGAATTCATTCTTTCAGTTCAGGGGGAGAATTCTCATTCAGGGGGAGTGTATGCATCTGCATTATAGTATGGAAAAAGGGGGAAATTTTGTTAGCATTTTGTAGCATGCAGCATGTCAATCAAGCATCTACATGCATCTGCATAACAATCTGAATAACAAATCATGTCTTTCATCAAAAATGCATCTGTATGACAGGATGTTGCTACTCTACATGGTAGGGGGTTGCCATCATCAAAAAGGGGGAGATTGTTGTGACTCCTATGTGTTGATGATGTTGACATATAACTTTACTTTACATGGCAACACATTGTTTTGATGTATTGGCAACACTGTTTATGTTTTGATGAAATTACTTTATCAGATTGTCTGTGTGTTATATGCATTTTATCTTGTTTCACACTGAACACACACTCAAAGTCTCAATGTCTCTATATCGCTGTTGGGCATCAATGTCTGCACATGAGCATCAGGGAGCAAGTATGCACAACACCCCGTGTAGGCACGATAAGTCTATACACTGAATTGGTTAAGTGTGTACAGCGTCTTAGGCAAAGTCTGTACAGCGTCAACTCATCATGTTACAGCGTCAACGCATAAGTCCACACACTGCAACTCAATTGCATTGGTTAAGTGTGCACAGCGTCAACGCACTTCATTGGAAGTGTGTACAGCGTCATCGCGTGAAGTCTATACAGCCGTGTCATATGCTCCTAAGTCTATGCATTACTGTTCATGCATCAGTCTTCTTAAGTCTGTACATTGGCTTCGCTTCATCAAGTCTGTACATTGACACGCCAACCTCTATGAAGTCTGTACATCCACTGTGTTACTTGAAGTCTAGACATTGGTCTTCAAACTCAGAGTCTGCATCTTTGAAAAGTCTGTACAGCGTGAAGTCTATACATTGCTGTTTGCAGTGCAAGTCCATACATTGGACTGTTCTTCAAAGTCTGTACATCAGACTGTTATAGTAAGTCTATACAGCCATTTGCTTTGGATTTCAAATCTAGACATTGCACTGTTGCATCGATTGTCTTCGTGCTGTTTCTGCGTCTGAGTCTTCTTTGTTATTTCTATCTTCGTGTTGCTTTTCCTAGACCTCGTGTCTTTCTTGTTTTGTAACCAAACTTCGTGTCAGTTTCTGTTGTTTCTGTGCTTGTGTCGTTGAGTTGTTTTTGTGTCTTCATGTTGTTTCCTTGTTGTGTCTTCGTGTCATTTCATTATTGTGTCCTCGTGTTGTCTTTCCCAGACCCCGTGTCTGTCTTGCCTTGTGACCACACTTCGTGTCAGTTTTGTATTTCGTCTTCGAGTTGGTTTCAGTCCAGTGTCTTCGTTAGTGTCTCAGGCTTTAGGCCAAGTCTGTACAGCATTCAATGTCTAGAGTTTCATGAAGTCTGTACATCAGACTGTTACAGCAAGTCTGTACACCGTCCGTCTTCTTTAACGTCTTGATAATTGGAGTCAACATATTGATCAAGTCTGTACGTTGCATTCGTCTTCACAAGTCTATACAACGAAGCATATACACCGCAATGTACATACTTATATCTCATGACTTCTTTCTTGTTGCTGAAGGGACAGGGTCGACGGTGGGAGCTTAAAGCGTCCACGCATCAGTTGACGAAGTCTTCACGCTATCCTCTACTGCGTCAATGCCACAAGCAAACAGCGTCGACGCAGCAAGTCAGATTGCATATCATGAAGTGTGAACTGACAACTCTATACATCGAACTGATGAAGCTAATGAGGGGCACGTGATCCCAAGTACCTGGCTCGTGATCCGAAAAGGACAAGGTATCCAGATGAGGACACGTGTACTGACACTCCATTGCATGCTGCCACGTGGTCCAAATTGCTGGGCGGGAAACGTGGAGAGCACATGCCTGCTGCTGTTGTTGCTATATAAACAAGTCTTCTTCCACAGAAGAAGAGAGATCGATGTTGGAAAAGTCTATACATCCTGCTTGAAGCAGCAGCCACCGAGATCCACTGTGAGAGGAAGAAAGGCAGAGAGGAAGAAAAGGAGAGAAGAAGAAAAAGAGAGATGAGTTGAGAGAGTTATTGTGAAAGCTTGTGAATCAGTCTCTTGGTCCAGTTACCAGAGCTGATATTGCTCAACCTTGAGCTACAGTTGTTTTGGCTTTCTTCCATTCGATTGTATGTTTCGTTTGTTTTCAGTCTTTATTATTTTTCTTTGAAAACTCTTGTTCGATCAAGCTGTTAGTCAGCGGTTTCAAGCTGTGAGGCAGCGGGTTGCAGAGGCGTTCCTCTGGTCGGCTAAGCTGTAGTGCCCAGCAGAGCAAGCTGTGATGCTCAGCTGTTGCAGAGGGTGTTCCTCTGGTCGGGATAAGCTTTAAGCCCCAGCCGTTGTTGGCAAGCTGTAAAGCCCAGCAGATTGAAGCTGTGTATCAGCAGTAATCCTCATTCGAGTTGAATGTGGGGTGGACGTAGGTCGGATTGACCGAACCACCTAAAAGCCTTGTGCCTCTCGTGTGTTTGATTGCTTGTTCAGCAGATACTGTGTGTTTCATTCGGTGCATTGGCTGTGTTCGTCTAGTGTTCTTCTAATTCCGCATTTGATTCTAGGCATAATTTTAAATAGCTAGTTGATCTATTCACCCCCCCCTCTAGATCCACATCCTGTGGTGATAGAGCCTTCCATCTAACTCCAACACATCATATCTCCCACCCTTTGCATAGGGGTTTAAGGGCAACACCCAACAAGGTGTGTTCTTATACATGATCTTCATGCTCATCCTTATTATGAATTTGATGCTACACTCACCTTGGTTCTAATCCAATCTTTTTATTGGTTGTTGTCTTTGATCTTTGCAAGGGTAATCAACAAGAATAACTCTCTTCATCGGCCGGCCGATCGGAAGAGAAAGGAGCACTCACAATCTCCCCGCATTTGAGTTATTTATATTTGCGATCCCTTCCTTGATTATTATTGTTTATATCCTTTGAGGCCCTCGCGTCTCTGGCGATCACACTTCCCTTTAGCACCACGTGCATGCTTTAATTCTTTTATTTTTAATTGTTCTAAGTGGATTTCTTAGAATCTACAAATTGGCGATCACGGTGGGACCTCCTACCATTTTCTTGTGATTACCCTCACCATCGGGCACCCACGAGTGCCATCTCCCTCTTGCACCCACGGTGCATCACCCATTAGCGCCCACAGTAACAGACGCGAATTCTCTGTTTGCATGTTTGCATATTTATATCTGGTGCTTTCTCTGCCCATTTAGTCCATTTATTTAGTGCATGCGTGATACACCACACTGTTGCATTCACCATCTTGCATATTGAGCCCCACATTTCTGTCACCTTGCATTGCAAATTGACATTCATAATTGTCATGTGATGCATCCTCCAATTCATTCCCATCATCCCATTGTCCCTGTTCATACGTTTGTTTAGTCTTCATCTCTCTGTTGCATGTCATTTGAGTCCACATCAATGGGCCTTCTCGTTTACACTATTATGCATTTACACATCTGTAAAGAGGAGATCATCCTGGTAAGCACAAAATCGGTTGCATCATTCACATCATTCTGTTGACATTTTATTCACCACCAATCATTTACATTTTGGCATCATTCTTTCGACACTTTGTTTATCTGTTGCATTATCATTGGTTTCTAGAGCCCACCATTTTGTTGCCTATTTGCTTTCATTTGTGCATCACTATTCATTTTTTATTAGTGCATCAGCATACAATTTTTTTACCCTGTGCATTAACACCCATTTTGTCACCCCCTTGGCATTAGCATTCGGTTCTGTTATCCCCTATTGGCTTCACATCACTGTTCATCTGTGTCATTCATTTTGTTGTCTCTGTGCCTTAGCATTCATCCTGTCACCCTTCCTTTGAGTTGTCACATGTTTATGTTTTTATGTGAATTCTTATTTATCTTTTACATACTATTGTTTGCATCATTCTGTGTGTTCTTTTTTTCTTCTTTTGTATTAGCATTGGCATCGGTTTGGGAGACCTCCTCTCCCCACACTTTCTAGGAGCCATACCCCTCTCTTGGTTAAGGAAGGACCCTCCATTGAGCATTCTGTCTCTTTGGACCGTGAATTCCTAAACCAAGGCCTCCATAAGTCCTCGCACCCGTGGATTCCCTCACGGACACTTGGGCAGGTTGTACCTTTGAAGTCTCCGGGTTTCAGTTGGCCCATTTGTGGTGAGAATCAACTTAGTCGGCACTGGAGAAAAGAGCATTTGAAATTAGGTCTAAGACCTTGAGTGATCACATCAACTTTGTTAAAAATCACTTTAACTCACCAAGGTTCAAATAAAAGAAATCAAAGGTAACAATCCCAACTTGTTTGCTATCTCTGTGAGCTGTTTTGATTGCACATTGAATTGTTTGGATTACCTTGATAAGAAACTCAACATGTTCAACTCAATTAATGTTCATGAGGGTGATCAACCTAGCACATCTTATTCCCCACAATTTCAACATATTCATCACAACTCTCACCATAATCTTTTAATGGGACCACGCCCTCACTTTCACGGTTTTGCCCCACCCATGGGCAATATCCAATCTCATGGTCCCTTGCCTCAGTTGCGAGCCATCACTCCTTCGGGGACGTCTCCTCCCGACGACCAGAAGGTCTCCCAGATCATTCACGCCTTAGATCATCTCACCCCTCAGCAAATCCAAGCCCTTCAGGCCGCTGTTAAGGGCACATCTCATTCATCTCATCCTCCTTTTACTCCTATTCGGGTGGCCCATCACCCGCCTCCTTCATCCACACATACTCCTATTCGGGTGGCCCATCACCCGCCTCTTTCTATTCCTCCCTATTCACGGCCCCAAGGCCCATCTGTTCCTTCCAACCTGGCCCGGCCGGGTCCTCATTTGGGTCAGCTCGTCACGCCCCCTCCACGGCCTTTTTATGCGGCCCCTCCTTCAAGGCCCTGCCAACCCTCTGTTGCTCAAGTCACACCCCTCCAACAAACGCTTCTCGACAAAGTCACTTCGTTGGAGGAACAATTAAAGAGGGTTACGAGCCCACGGCCCGCTCCTCCTACTCCAGTCAATCCCCTCCACGCCGCTCTGAATGACATTACAAAGATGGAGAAAGATTGGAAGGATAGGAGAGATGGCTACGGCGTCGACAGTGCGAGCAAGCAAGAGCCGGCGGGTTTCAACGTTCAAGTGGACGCCGTCCATCCTCCACCCATTCACCCAATTCACGCATATGGCCCTCCACCTCCACATGCACAATACCATTACATTCCACCACCCACATACACGCCTTCACTACGGTGTCCACTTGAACCTGCTAATGAAGAACAGGCGATTGAAGAATTTGAGGCGGCATACGACGAAGCTCTGCAAGCACCCCTTCCGAGTTTCCTTCGCTTCCCTCTCCCTTCGCTACCACTTGATGAACCACTTGCTCAGGACGAAGCCACCATCCCCAATCCAACCCCCGTTTCTAAGACTTACTGGTGTTACGATGATGGGTCGATACTTCGATCACCCACACCGACACATCATGAGTCACCTTCTATCCCTAACACCGTTCGCCACATGCGGTGTTTCCTCCGCACTAAACCCCCTTCTTTTATACCTCCCACTATGCCATCAACCTTCATAACACCAGCCTCCGTCGAGCCTTCCACCAAACTTCCGTCAACTCCACCATCAACCTCCACAACACCGGCCTCCAGCAAACCCACCACCGAACCTTCCTCAATTAACCTCCCATTACTGCCACCTCGGCCCTCCATTATACCTTTAACCCGTAACCTAGCCACTCCTATTCCACCACTTAACCCTTCACCTTTACCCATGGTTAATCCTGAGCAGGATCTGTCTCTTTTTGCACTCGAGCCAACCCCAACTGCCTCCGAGCAAAGGGGGAAGCTCGACATGTTTGAATCTCCGCTTCCACTCACCCATTTGCCAACACCTTCCATTACACCACCACCTGTGGAGCCTTCCGCCTCCGCTTCACCTTCCTCTACCACTCGGAATGGGGGGCTTTCGTCAAGCACATGTGCCGAAGATGATCAAGAGCCGAGCAGGAAGGATTTGGGCACGGCCATGCTGTTCAAGATGCAAGAGTTTATTTGTCGGATGCCAATCCGGGTTGTTGTGCCAAGCATGGTCGAAGAGGCCAAGTCCCCGCCGCTGCTCGCCAGAAGAGAATGCCAAGCGTTGATGCCGTATAAGTCTATGTCCAAGGGCCGGACGGGGCACCCCTTGTTCCGATCCTTCAATCTGGAACCTTCTCTTTCATACAAGGGGCGAATGCCCGCTTTGTTCAACACTTTTCAAACACCACAATCCTTGGATATGACAATGCTTCATGCTCTAATTTCTCAATTCTCTCACATTGTCACTCTTCACCCTCCAAGGGAGTTGGCAGTGATTGTTAAAGCTTCATCACAGACTTTGATTTTATCCGGTTGTACACTTTTGCTGCCGTGGAGGGGCAGACATGCTTCCGCTAAGGGGCCTTCCACCTTCTATTCAACTTCACCCACATTCACATCTATCATCGATTTTTCATGGGCCACTCCACAGGCGAAGAAGAGGATCTCATCCTCTCATCCCTCGTATTCTTCACATTTCATGCATTCATCGCATCTGTTGCATTGCATTCGCATACATTTGCACTTCTTCTTTCTCAGGTTTCAAAACCCGTATCTTCCCCGCCTTCTAGAACCTCCGGATCCGTCATCCTCTTCTAATCCACTCTCCCCGGGGCATCGCGTCCCCTTTCATGCTATTTCCCTGGAACCTCCAGGTGTTTTATCCCTCCTTTTAGGGCATGACGCCCTTTCTGATTTCACTCCTCCGGAACCTCCGGATCCTTCACCCCTCTCTTTATCCCTTGGGCATCGCGCCCCTTTCCGTCTTCTTCCTCCAGAACCTTCGGATCTTTCTCTTCTCCTTGGGCATCGCGTCCCATGGTATCTTTCCCCTCTGGAACCGCCGGACTCTCTTTCCTTCCTCCCAGAGCATCGCTCCCTTTTCTATCTTCCTCCTCCGGAACCTCCGGATTCTCCATCTTATTCTCTCTATCTTCTTTTGGGGCATCCCGACCCTTCTGATTCCATTCCTCCGGAACCTCCGGACCCTCCATCCTTCCTCCGTTTCATCTTCCTGCTTCTCCGGAATATCACGTCCTTTGTCCTCTTTTTCCTTTTTCATCATCTTTTTGCATATTTCTTCCCAGGGCATCGCGTCCCTCTAGATTCTTCTCCTCTGGATCCTCTGGATTCCTCCTATCAGGATTCTCCTCCTCTACTTCCGGACCCTCCGGATCCGCCTCTTTCCATCTATCAATTTCTTCTTCTAATTCCTCCTGATCCCAGGGTCCGACCCAACTTCTTCCACATCCACTGCTTTGGGCATCTGCCCTTTCTCCCACTGCTTTCGAGGCTTTAGTCCTCACCTCTCTTCTTGATATTTCACTCCTTCTGTAGACCTTTCATGTAATCAGGGTCTCCGCGCCTTAGCAAGGGAGTTCTAGCCTTTGCCTCTCTTCCTTTTCTCCTTATTCGTCTGAGTCTGGTCTGAGCACCACTCCTTCTTGTTAAGCCACTTTCAAATCCTTTGCTTCCACTCCTTTTTATTCGCCAAAAGAGGACTATCCCACGATGATCAACCTCGCCTCTGATAGCTGCTTCTACAAAGGTTGCAAGGTAATCTGTTGACGTAAGTAAATACTTTTATGATATCATTGCTTCACGCATGATTTTCAAAATGAAGTGCTTCTTAACAAGATTAAGAGTGGTAGTTAAGACCTTTATCCTAGGTCGTATCTTTATCTTTACTAAATCATTGTCAAAAAAATCTTTAGGCTTGCTATGCAGCACCTTTGGTTAATAAGAACCCCGCGCTGGGAATTCAACATTCTCTCCCCACTTGTTAAGAGCAACCCTTAGCTGGGTACCGCACACACTTCACGGCATCCTTAGCCGGCTCCTTTGGTTAAACACCATTGCTACTTTGGCCATGCCATGAGTATATCTGAAAGTCTTTTCTCTTCTTTACTCAGCCGAATGCAGGTGCAAGAGGTTGACGGATGTGATGACCAACCTAAGTAATCCCCCATACGAGAGAAGTCTCAAATAGGGGCAGTCTTGACCCAAACTAAAATCAAATTTCATGATACATCTAGCCAAAAGGGCTATTATGAAAATCAAGCCAAAATTTCGATAAATGCAAAAGTATGAATTGTGGCATGACAAGAGTGGCAAAATCCCCGCAGGGAAAACCCTGGTCGTATGCATGTCAAGGGTCTAAAAATCAAAGGCGCAAAGCTCCGGCACAACAGATTACCTCTTTGAGGGGAATTACCTTGGAAGGAATTCAAGTCCCGACATCTCCCATCCTGCATAAAGCTTATCCTCAATTATTCTTCTCTTCTCCATCTAAGACCGAATGATTCTCAGGTATGACCTTGGTAGGGGCACCATTAATCAAGGGCAGTCGGTTATAGGGTGCCACCTTTAAATGCACACCCGGCTTTGGGCAGTTTTTAGCGAAAGGGGAAGGAATAAGGACCCCTAGCCAGTGGTTTAAAAACACCCTTTGATGCTGCATTAACGAAGTCTAAACCAAAATCCAAAAAAAAATGAATATTTTCTGATCCAAAATCTAAAAAAAATAAATATTTTCTGATCCAAAATCCAAAAAAAATTGAATATTTCCTGATCCAAAATCAAAAAAATTGAATATTTCCTGATCCAAAATCCAAAAAAATTGAATATTTTATGATCCAAAATCCAAAAAAATTTGAATATTTCCTGATCAAAAAATCAAAAAAATTGAATATTTCCTAAACCAAGTTCCCAAAAAATTGAATATTTTCAAAAAATCCATAAAAAAATTCACATATTTTCCAAAATCCATAAAAATTGAATATCTTTTTCAAAAACTACAAAAACTTGCATATTCCAAAATCCAACAAAAAATTGCATTGTATTTTTCTGATGGTGCTTTTGCAGGAACAACAACATTGTAAGGACCAATAGCACGGGATGAGTCCTCTCCATTCATTGCTATCTACCTTTTGATTCTTCCCATATTCACAATTGATCACATCTTCATAATTTGCTAAGCATTACTCCGATTATTCATCTCCAAATATTTTTTATCAAATCTTGCTGATCACTCCGCCGATGGGCATTATCAGATCTTGATCATTCAACTCCAAATCTTGATTAGCCAAGTTGTCATCCTCATGACAAATAACAAATAATGATGCTATGCTATCTATGCTTTAATGATGCTATCTATGTTAAATGTTATTCATGCCTTTCACGCTGTGCACACTTGAATGCTATTCATGATATGATACATACATGCTATTGATGCTTTGATACATACTATATTTTCATGCTATTCAATGCTTTCATGCTTGAATTATATCCCTTCTATACTTGCTATGCTTAAATGCCTTATTCATTACTTGTTATCTTTTATATCTTGGCTGATGAATCTTTGAGCACAGGAAGAAGCTCTTGGTCCCACCGACTGGACATCATCATCCAAGCCCACGGTGCTTGCGCCTCATTTCTCAGTTCGCCATATGCTTATTGCTATCCCCATCTTCCTGTATGCATTCTTACTATATGTTACATACGCTAGTAGATTATATCAAGGACCTTGTGGCTTGGGTAAATCTGGAATTTGAGTTCCCCTTCATCAAAAATAATGATGGTTCCAGAGGAGTCTTAGTCATACGGATAAGCCGTTGAGCTGTCCAAGACTGGGGATGATGGTTCCCTTTTTACGAGTTAGTGCACGGATAAACGGGCTTCGGCTTAGTATCAGCTCTTGAAATCAGATTCTTGACTCAGTTTTGGCAGTTTAACAATATCATCCTTGATTATCTTATATTTTCATTTGTTTTAATTTTTTCCTTTAAACCCAGCATGCATTTATGTAGGAATTTGAATCAACATTGAAAAAATCATTCTGATAAGCTAATTTGGAGAGTCAAATTGATCTTAATCTTTCCAGATTTGAGATATTCATTGCTGAATGGAATCCTCAGTTCGTTTTGTTGCTATTTTGGGTCATTTTCTCGAAAGCTCCTTGTTTGGATTTCTATCATCTTATTTCAGTCATTTCCCTTGATCCACCTTGGCTGCAGCACGTCTACATTGGCTGGTAACCGCTCCCCAATGGTGAAACCTACAGGTTTGTGACCTGGGGTACTTCCACCGTGCTGGAAGTTGATCATTCACCTTCGTGCCCGCATGCACACTCCCTCTTTTATCCAAACATCGTTGATTTCATTGAATTTCCCGAGATTGCTTCATCTCGAACTTTTGATTTAATTCTCATCAAGTGATGTTGATTGCGTGTCTCATCACACCTTGGCATTTACTTTTCAGTTCGCTCTACTCCCTTGCAAAGTAGACGCCAAGGCGGGGCAGCTGTAGACACGCCAAAATTGATGTTACTGTGAGTGCATCTCATATTACCTTATAATATCCTAATTTGACCCTCAAATTAACTTTGTTTGAGTAGTTTTTCTCACTTTTCTTGGATTTATTCCTTTTTTTCACCCTTTTCTTATTTTTCCCTATTTTTCTAAATTTTCTGGGCATTTTTCTCTATTTTTATGAATTTTCAGAATTAACGACTTGACGTGGGACGTCTTTTAAATAACGGCTTAACCTTGGGCATTTCTCAAAGAATTGACGACTATCAATAGGGGCGTCCATTCTTTCATTTTCCCATTTTTCTGGATTTTTCTAAAAATTTTTTGGAATTTTTTGGAATTAACGACTTAGCATGGGACGTTATTTTGATTTTAAATGAAATAAAAAATAAAAAAAAGTTAAGTAACGACATTTGGCATGTCGTCAATTTCAAATTGAATTTTTTAATAATATTTTTAACCCTCTTCCAGAGGTGATTTGGTGGCCTTCCGGGTGTCAGAAAAATACGAAAAAATAGTAATTGGAATCAGCACAGCTTGATGCACCTCCACCTAAAAAATTGAAAAATAATATTGAGAAATGAAAAATGGCCCTGTTTTGAATATTTTGAATTAACGACCTTGAATCGGACGTCAATTAAATTGACGCCCGAATTCCCAGTCGTCCATTCTTTTTTGTGTAAGGCGTCATTTCTAATTAACGCCCCTGTGTAGGTCGTCATTTTTATTGCTATATTTTGAAAGTCTGGATCCGACCGAAATTCGTGTTAAATTATAAATAATGCCCCTCTGCAAGTCGTCAATTCTGAAATTGACGTTTCCTCCGCGGGCGTCATTTTAAGAAACGACCGTCTCTAAGGCGTCATTTCTTGATCAAATTCCGATTTTTCCAGAAACCTCTTCTTTCCTCATTTTGAGCCCCTTTTCACTTCGGAAAGGACCCCAAGGCTTTCCATGATTGGGAGGACCCCTTCCAATATTTGTCTCATGCTAAAAATAATTCTCCTAATCATTATTGGAATTAAAACTTCAATTTTCCCTATAAATAGAGCCCTACGGCTCTGTCGAAAGAGAGGATTCTTCTTCTTCTTTTTTCTTACAGGGAATTGCTGCTGCTTCTTGGCTGAAGGAGGAACTTCCTACACATCTAAAGCTTCATCTCTGACGGAGGCTCCCTCCCCATTAAGCATCAAAGCCAAAGAAACACATGCTTCTTTATCTTTTCAATTCTTTTTTTTATTGCATTAGTTCCTACGCATGCATACATCTTGTTTATATATTCCTCTCACTCAACCACGTTGAGACTCCCATGGTGCAACACTTGCACCTATTTTAGTTTCTTTTATATCATTCATCATATCTCCCACCCTTTGCATAGGGGTTTAAGGGCAACACCCAACAAGGTGTGTTCTTATACATGATCTTCATGCTCATCCTTATTATGAATTTGATGCTACACTCACCTTGGTTCTAATCCAATCTTTTTATTGGTTGTTGTCTTTGATCTTTGCAAGGGTAATCAACAAGAATAACTCTCTTCATCAGCCGGCCGATCGGAAGAGAAAGGAGCACTCACAATCTCCCCGCATTTGAGGTATTTATATTCGCGATCCCTCCCTTGATTATTATTGTTTATATCCTTTGAGGCCCTCGCATCTCTGGCGATCACACTTCCCTTTAGCACCACGTGCATGCTTTAATTCTTTTATTTTTAATTGTTCTAAGTGGATTTCTTAGAATCTACAGTGGCATCATATTCTTTCTTCTCATGGGTTCTACTGGTTTGTGTGTGTGAGCATGATGTGTTGAGTGGTAGTTCTTTCTCTTCAACAGTAACCAGCAATGTGAAGTTGTATGACCTCTTTTACCACAGTGATTACAATGCACAGAAGGTTCTGTGGTGAATGCTTTCTTTGCATTTTTCAAAACAACTTGGCTTTTGCATGCTCTCAAATCATCATTCTTCATAATGAAACAATCATGCATGACATGCCCAGATTTACCACAGTAAAAACATGAGAGTTTCTTTCTAGGTGGTTGTGTGTGTGTGGCATAAGTATGTTTAACATGCATGGAAGTGCTAGCAGCATTTTTGGATTTTTGATGCAAGTTGATTTTCTTTGTGGATGCATGTGTGTGTGCAACATGATTTTCTTTTTTCAGATTTTCATTTGATGTGCTGGCTATGTTTGAACTGTGCATAAAAGATGTATAAACTTTATTTTCAAACTTCTTTTTGTTCACAGGATTATAGCCCAGCCCTTCCCTTAAAAAATTCACTTTTACCCCCAACAATTTGTCCATGTTTTCTTGACCATTTACAAATCTAGATGATGAATCATTCAAGTCAAGAATTTCAGATTGAAGAGATGAAATTTGCAATCCAGAATTGGCAAGTTCTTCTTCACAAGTAGAAAGACTAACATTCAACATGGCATTGGTAGTCTTAAGGCATTCTTCTTCTTGTCTAAGTTCATCCACATTTTCACATTCTCTAACAACCAAAGATTTTCCTTTTTCAAGAATCAACAATCTTTCAGAAATGACCTTGTTCAATTCCTTCAGTTTCTCATTCTCTTTAACAAGTTTTTGATCATGAACAAATTCATTTTGGCTATTGTTCATCAGACTTATTCTCTCTCTCTTAGCTCTTTATTTTCATTTCTCAAAGAAGAGATTTGATCTTTGTAAATTTCAATGTCAAACACATGACCATCAATCAATTCCTTTAAATGTAGACATTCATTACATGAGGAATTACAGTTGTTTTGTTCAGCATTCCTTCTTAATTTTTTATTTTCAGATTTTAGCTTCTTATATTTATTTTCCAGCTCATCATATGCAATCAATAGATCATCGAGAGATATGCTTTCAGAGTTGGAGTATACCTCTAGGGATGATCCTTTCTGATCACTCCCTTGATCGCTCGTGCCTGTCACAAGGCATTGGTCTCCATGCTCTTCCCGGACTTTGGTTAAGCCATCCAAGATATCCTTCGCGGACCTGCAATGGGAGACAAAAGGAAACTGATTAGAACTGACTGCAACAGTGAACAATTTTAAAACCAACCGATTTTGATCATGTTTATGCTTATGATTTTCAGCCCAGACAGCTTTGTCTTTAGGCAATTCATAGGGACCACAAGAGACAAGCTTCCATAGCTTAGGGTCGTATGAATTGACTAGACTGAACATTCTTCCTAACCACAAATCAAAGTTACAACCATCAAACACCGGTGGAGAACTAAGGGTGTACATTTTGGTAGTCATTGATCTGGATCTCTCTAGATAGTTAGATCTATGAAGAATTAGAGCCTTAGCTCTGATACCAATTGAAGTCCCGCGATCAATGACACCCAAGAGGGGGGTGAATTGGGTGTTTACAAATTTTAAAGAAACTTTTGGCTTTTTACAAAATATGTGATAAACATTAATTAGCAATTTGAAAACTTTTTAACCAATTCTCTCAATCTCTCCGTTCCCACACGACCATATAACGAATACAATCAAACCACGCAAAAAACACACAATGCACAGCGGTTTTTAAGGTGGTTCGGATGCAACGACGGTAATCCAACGTCCACCCCTCACCAAACCCGGTGAGGCTTCACTCGGGGATAAATCTCCAAACGGAGACGACGCTCCAACCACACACGCAGGATGACGCCTGCACACATACACGGGGACGCGCCCCAACACACACACACACACACACACACACACACACACACACACACACACACACACACACACACACACACACACACACACACACACACACACACACACACACACACACACACACACACACGGAGACGAGGTCTCCAACACGACCTGACAACCGGATCAACGACACACACACTTGCTGTGACAATTGCAGCACTTTACTTGCAGCACTTTACACACATAAACACTATGATCTGAATAAACCACATACACACGTAGATCTAGGAAGACCTGCGCACACACGAATGGAACAACACGACGACCACACACTACCACGGATCTGAGACGATCCACACACACACTGATGTTTGCAGTTTATGAGAAACACAAATGAAAAACAATAGGCACAAGATGCTAAAATGAATAAACCACAGTTTAGAATGCTCCTGATTAAGGCTCCCCCTGAGTGCGTGCTTTAGATCTTCAGTTGATTACTTCTTTACTTGAATGGTTTAAGAATCGACTTGAATGGCCTTGTATTGAATGTAGTTTTCCTTGCACGGAGTACTATTCACTGCTACAGTACTTCTTCTTCTCTTCACTTGGACAGCCTTCCCTTAAGCTCTTCTTAAGACCCTTGCTTGATTGGAACTCCCTGGCTTTGGAAGATGACTGAATGGCTTCAGTTGATGCTTGAATGGCTTCGATCAGATGAAGAACTTGGTTGAAGGAATGTTGTTCACGGTCGTTGTAGCAACCTTCCCTTGATAGCTACTATCTTGATCTTTCTTGGTTGATTTGTTGTTGCTTCAGTTCATGGGAAGATGAAGGCTTCAAAATAGATCTTAGATCTTTAGCTATGATGAGGCTTTGATCTCCGAATCACTGTTCACGGCTACAGTGATATTCCTCCTCTTCCTTGAGCCAACTTGATCCCTCTTGTTCTCTTAGAGTCTCTTAGGGTTTATGACCTCAAAGAGAGATTTTATCACCCTTGGAAGGTTAGGAGACAAGCCCCAGACCTAGATCCACAATTTCTGGGGTGATTGGGAGCATTGGGATTAAAGAAATGGGGAAGGAAATCTCTCCACGGATTGGAAACAAAAAGTCAAAGTTGGAGGCTTCGGGGCTGGCGGTCGACCGGAGGTGGGCTAGCGGTCGACCGCTCTGAGAAAACCCTATAGAAGATTGCTTGCTGTTATTTTCGGTTGATCGGGATCAGCCGGCGGTCGACCGCTCTGAGAAAAATTGTAGTTTTCTAAATTCTGGTAATTTCGGTCGACCGCCAGCTACAGTAAATTCTAGACCACTACATTTTAGCCCCAAACTCCATTACAACCCTTCCAAACTCTGTGGCGTCAAACTCCTTTGATCTTGGAGGGATTATACAAAGAATTTAACCTACAAAGCCATGATAAAAATGATTAGAACTTTAGCTTAATAATCAATATGATCAATGTATGAAATGCATACATGAAGGCCCATGTTCAAGGTGCATACAAACACTTGAACCATAAAAGCTTTAAGCTAAAGGTCAAGAATTATTTCTATGCAAGTGAGCAAAGTATGAGAACACTTTAGCCATGCACATATACAAGTGAACACTTTGAAAACATGATTGACTAAAGATCAAGATCTATGCATTTGTCCAATATGAATTCATCATGTAACCAAGCTCCATGAAGAGTATGCATAGGAAGCATTCAAAGCACATGCTCAACTAAATCATATTCAACCAATCGACAGGAACAATCAACCATTTAGTTTAGTTATCATCGTTCACTCAATCACACAAAACTATAGCATTACACACTAAGTTTAGTTAACATCAAAATCATAGCTCAACATGGTGCACTTGAGGGAGCACCGACGGCATCAGCGGCTGCGGCTGGGGTGGCCGTTGCTGAGTTGTTGCCATGATCGGCTCTGACGGCTGAGGCATGGTGTAGAGCGGCGGAGGGTCAACATGATGGACCGCTCCCCGGGATGATTCACCCTGGGCTTCGGGCAGCTTGGAAGCTAATGATTGTTTAGTCTTCTCCATCAGCTGTTTCTTCAGCAAGTCTATTTCTTGCCGGTATCTTTGAAGTAGCATCAGGACCGACGGGTCCATAGTTGCAGTGCTGGGTATAGGCTCTGTTGCTTCCCTAGTCGTACCCTCGGGTAGGATGTCGAGGAGGACGTCATCTTTTTCTTCCGCCGTCACTACATTGGCTGTTAAAATATCAGTTTCATCATTCTGCTGGTGGTAGACCAGGGGTTGTTTTCCTCTAGTTGCCGCCAGGAACTCCCTTGCGGCTTCTGTTCTTCGAGTATTCAGCCCCGGCGTCGCGGCCAATTGAGCCAACTCGCGGGGGTCTTCGGGAAGTCCCCCATATCGACTGAATGTGCCAGCCATATTGCAGGTGAAAACCTGCATCCTTCTTCTCTGTCGATGGACCCTCCTTTTAGCCTGGTCCGGGAAGGTCAACCTCTCGAACACAGAAATTCTTCTTATTTCTTCTTCCCGCCAAGGGGCAGTTTCATCGGCTTCCATCTCAAAGCCGTCATCATAGCCATTATCATCGACTAATGACACAATCATCCTTTCTCTTGCATCTTCTTCAACTGCCATTGATGGGCAGTAGTCTTCACTGGCTGCGGCTGCTTGCATCAGCCTCTGCTATCCAAGTGAGGAGTTGCCTAGTCCTCGGAGATAATTCTTGACCAGATTGGCCATCTCTTCTTGACCCCGTTCTTGATGCAGCACGGGGGACAATTGTCGACCTCCCGCAGGAGGAACATAAGGCAGCCGAGCCCGGTCGGTAGGTTGCTGAAATCTTTATCCCACAGCAGGGACATTGGCTAGGCGGGCACATGCCCTGAAACTTCCGCGGCGCGGAGGGTCCGCAACCACCTCTTCTTCTTTCGGGGCCAGGCCTCTTTCCTTCCTCACTGCAACTTCGTTGCGTGCAGGACGGCGACAAACTGGCGTAGCTTGCTGAACGGGTTGGACCCTCTTGGGGACCCACACCTGCTTGAACTTTCTTGGCCTTGGGGCCAGCTTCTCTTGGCCATAGTGGCCGGCTTCTTCTCTTTCCGGCCTCCATCCAGCGAGGGCTTGGTATGAGTTACGGACAGGGACGGCAGGGACGACCCGGTCCGGGACTATTCATGCGTCGCGTACGTGGAGGAAGACGTGCACACCGCCGACCATCATGGATTTACCGGACTAAGATAGGGATCCGGTAACCACAGCAGTGCTCCTCCAGCCTTGCTTGCGCTGGCGACCTCCGGAGTTTTTGTTGGCAGCATCGGGGCAGGCCCCAGGAACAACGTGGTGCACCAGGCAGCTGGCGACCTGAGTTGGACTCTTGAGTGAGTTGTGGCAGCATCGAGCCTTCAGAGGCTCCATCTTCTTTGTATCTCCCTCGATGAGCTCCGAGGGTTCCACTTCCAGCATATCCACAAAAGCTCACCCCAAGAAGTTGGGGAAGCCAATAGCAGCAGGAAAGTTTCCGAACACCATGGGCACTGCCAGGTACCCTTGCGCATGACCAGCAACAATCGACGGGCCGAACCCGACGCCAGTCAGTCTAGTTGTTGTCATCGTTCGCCTGAAATAAACAGACAAACAGTCAGTATTCTTGGGGGAAACCCCCAAAGGCATCCTCTCTTGGCAAAGAGATGAAGGGAGACTCAGGTCCCACCAGGCGTGCCAGACTTTTCTGACGATCTTTTTAAGGCCTCTTCCTTATTCATTTTTTATATTATTATTATTATTATTATTTATTTGTTTATTTGGTGTGCCAGTCACCGAAGTGACAAATTTGTTATGCGCTCGATCTGACTTGGTCAGTCGATTGTGATGTCCGTGTCGGGACCCGGAGTCCGTCACACCATAAAGGCTATGACATTAATTACATCCTCTAAGATAGAAGACAACCCTTGATTAATTGCCAAGAAAGGATGCCTCGGGGGGTAACATGAAGGCATAAGAAGTGCTGACTGAATGCATTAATTGTATGCTATGAGATGCGGTCGTTTGGTTGACCGTCCGTGCGAGATGCAGCAGGTTGTTAATTGGTTTATTCATGTGATAAGAGATGCAATCGTAGTTACTTAGATGGCAATGTATGCTGATGTAGATACATGCTCATATTTTTGAAATGGACATTCGATGCAACTGGAGGTGTCAAAAGCCCCTTTTACTCTTTTATTTAATTAGGTTTATTGGGCCAACTAGGGCTTTAGCATTAAGTGTCAAGGGCTGACACACCGACAGTTAAGTGCATATGAGGCTGATGCATGTTCAGATGTAATTAGCCTAAAATGGCGCGGTAGCTAACTAACGTTAAAACGGCGCGATACCAATATGAAAGCTAAAGCGGCGTGGTGGCCAAATGGAAGCTAATACGGCGCGGTGGCTAGATGAGAGTTACTACGGCGCGGTGACTATATGGAAGCTAATACGGCGCGCCCTAAGTGTGCTGGATAGAGGCTCGAGGAGGCCGAATAGATTATGTGTCTAGTGTTAAAACGGCGCGGGGGGGGGGGGCGGATTAGGGCCGCGCCAGATTAAGGGGTTTTTGGTTTATTTGAGTTCTGATTGAACTTCAGGCAGATTTATTAAGACTTTGTTGAGATTTTAGAAGATTAGAAAACTCATTCACGCCCCAGTATCTCTGCAATTGAGGCAATTACAGACTTATGCGAGGTTACTACTCAAGCATAGTCTTCAATAAACATGTCCGAACATATCAACTATAAATCGGACTAAGTCCTCAGTCAAAATTTTGGCAGCACCTCCCCATGATTGGGGGGTTGCAGGGGTGAAGCGGAGACAGTCCCACGAGTTTGGGGTACGCTCCTTTAAGGCCGGGAGTGCCAAACGGTGACCGACGGACTACGTTAGAGGGAAAAGACCCCGAGGGCTAGCCTACTAGGGGTATCTATCTCCACGAGTCAAAAGAAATAATTGAGGGACGGCTGAGATGAGAAGTCACCTCGAGGGCCAGCCTACGAGAGGTAATCTTCTCACAGCCACCACCCCTCCCTCAAAAAGAAGGTGGATTTAATGTTGGGCTCAGCCCTGTCGATATTCATTAGGTGAGTCACAGGGTTCATATCATTAGAAGATATGACTCTGTGGCTCGACAATGATTGCAGATGGTAGGGAATGTTCCCCTCCTCGGGTAGTACGTTCTTCGAGAAGATAGATTACTAAAGAGCACTATGACCAGAACACATTCGATCGGGGAATGAGCTCCCGGTGACCACATACACATGTGCTTTGGAGAAATATGTCAAAGAAGAGCCAGTAGACTGGACTCAGGGCTAGAAGGGCCAGCAAACATACCAAGCTCCTGGAAGAGGCAAATGGTCGAATACCTCGGTAGCAGCTACAGTATATACAGATACACGACAATAACAGCGGGGTGTTCATTCTCCCAGCCCTGAACCGTGAACAGGGATGCATTGGGGAGCCACCTCCCGGGGCGAAGGGTGATGCACTAACATGCAATCCTCCAGCCGGGAGAGAACATACAAGCATACAGGTTCATTCACACAATCCATATGACAGAGAGAGAGCCCCGGGGAGGGGGACTATTGATGTTGCCTCGAGAACCTGAGGCATATTCGGCGGTAGAAAACCCAAACTAGTAACACATAAGAGATAAAGGAGATGGCAACAGACACACGCTCATTCATTTAGTCGATAACACGGTGAAAGTATTATAGTATATTCGGCTCGGCGTTGTCGCTTGAGACCGATTTCATTCTCGAAAGAAGAAAGAAAACAGAGACGATCAGAGAAAAGGGGTTCGAAGAACGCCCCGGGCTCATATCATCGCCCTTCGATTACATTGCTCCGTGGAGCGATATTAGCAGAAAAGAGAAAGAAAACAACAGAAGCAGACGCCACCAGACTCGCCAACCCACCTCGGAGCTTCGCAGTAGAGAACGGCAGAGAAAGATAGAGTATCAGCACGGACGAGCTCTCTGCTCCCCCCTTCTTCCTCTCCACACTTTTCTCTCTCTCTTTCTCTTGCTTATGTTTGTCTATCTGCCTCTTCTCTTCATTCTTCTTGTTGTTGTCCTCCTCTCTTTGTTCTCGAACGTAAGGCCCCTTATATAAGCGATCCTTCGAACGAATTTAATCCGGCGTGGGGTTTAGTGCGCTGGTTTAAGGCGATTCACACGTGTCAGATTCAGGCTGAACGGGGTGTGTAAGTTTAGAAGGCTGCCCAAGGCCAAAAGGGCACGCCGGATTCTAGGGGCGCGCCGGTTTAGGAGGGGCGCATTGGATTCAAACCCTTTGATTGCATTAGCCCGACACGAGTCCGACAGCGGGCTTCGGACTGACCTTGGGAGTCGCTGCGATCTTTCATCTCTCCGTGATCTTGCCGGGGCCTAGGAGAGAACGTAGACGAGACTTCTGGGCCGCCAAATAGCTATTTTTGGAACTTTTGTACCTTAAGCTCGAACACGCGGGTTTTCTGCTGACACGGCTCTCGGTACAACGGCTTGTATTTTCGGCTCGCCTCGACTTGCATTGGTAGCTCCCACGGGTAGTGATATGCCTCCCGGGGTGTTTCCGCCTCGACCGGGCGATCATCTGGCCACTGATGGGCCCAATGTGCTGAGAAGCCGTACCCGTGCGGGGTAATCGGGGTCTTCTGCTGACAAAGCCTTCGGTCCTTTGTTCTGAGGGGACGATGGCGTTCTTCCTCCTCAGGAGAGTCTTCATTCAGGTGGTGAGCCAACGGGTAAACCGTCATCCTTGGTCGGGCGACAGGTGTAGGGTAGCGGCACGACGGAGTTGACGTCGGATCATTAGGCAGGCTTGGTCACGCTGCCGGTTGGTTGTGGATTCATCTCGACTCTCCTGAGGTGAAGTCCCCGGTGTTCATTCTAGGTGACTCGAGGCTCTGGCCGCTTGAGAAGTTTTCAATATGTTGATCTTCATCGGCTTCTGTGCTTCAGTGGGCCGTATCATTCATCTTTGTGGCTTGATCACTGTTGAGTATATTTTGAGTGCCAACAGAAGCGCAATAGTCTTCGAATTTCTCGTGTGGTTTTGGTGGCAGTCTTAGCTTTGCCAGCGTTTGTAAGTCGGGGTTTGCCCCAAGGCTTTGTACTCTTTTTTTGTTGAGTTGTACTTCTGGGTCTTGTTCATCTGGACTGGTGCTCAATCATGTAAATTATGTAAATCTGTATATAAAGGAAACTTTAAATTTTAGTTCTTTAATTTCTGCACTTATTTTAGATTTCTGTACATTCCTGCAACACCTTTTTCAACCCTTCAGAGCTTTACCGCTCTTGGGTGGCATCTCAGGGTCCAAGTGGTATCGGGTTTACCCGATATCCGGGTTCTGGGTCGTTACAAGTACGGACTTGCCCGAGAAGGATAGCCGGCCTTGCAGCGTACTAGCGCTCTTCTTGGCCACTCTTCTCATCGCCGCAGTGCGCCTCTTGCTAGTAGAAGCACGGGAATCAACATGGTGGACGTAGCAACCCACCATCGCAGCTCTCTTTGATGCAATATTGGAGGTTACATGCCCCATCTCTCGTGCGTTCACGAACTCCACGAATGCAACTCCCAAGAAGTTGGGGAAGCCCACAATGGGAGGAAAATCACCAAACTTGGTCGGCACCACAAGATAACCAAGCTCGGCATGGCTGGAGACAACGAGTGGTCTAAATGTAACAGCTAATGGAATTTGACCTACAAGTTCAAACTTCAAAAAGTTAGAATTATAGGAAGAGGCCATGAGGCCCCTAATCCTAGCGAGGAGATGAAGGGAAATTCCTGTCCCACCGGGCGTGCCAGACTTGTGGATGCACTTTTTTTCTTCTTAATTTATTTTTGTTTGTTTATTTTATTTATTTCTTTTATATCGTTTATTAGTGCGTAGGCATGCCAGCCACAATGTGACAATTTGTACGGGCTCCAAAGACCAATGTGGTCCAGAGCCGTTGGTGCATGCTGTCTGACTAATCAGACGATAGTGGGTATCGTGTCGGGACTGGAACCTGCCTTGCCATAAAGGCCACGACATTAATTACATCTCCCCGAAGGGGAGAAAACCCTTGAGTAATCGCTAGGAAGAAGGGCCCTATAGCCTAAAATTTGCATTAATAAGAGAGAATGGATAATTCGAAAACATAGCAAGATGTTCAGTGTTAAGGCAAGGGCGTTTAAGCCAGTTCATTTGTTCATCGCGTGTCCCGTGTTCGGAGCATATTTTGAGTCAGAAGCACAGCGAAAACATGAATGATATTTGGGAAAATGTCTATGAGGAATACGGCAAGTTTGATATTTGATAATAAAAGGAGTGGGAAGAAGTCCAGTGAAGAAAGGTCAACTTCGAAGCATTGTTGGCCCACAGCAAAGTCAGGCCATGGCTATGACGGGGTGGTCCCCGAGATCCAAGCCTGGCTTGCGAGGGCATCATTTATTTTTCTCTTCACACAGGGTTTGGGGGAGGTGAGGACTCTAGAACGGACATTATTATATATATGTGTGTGTATATTTTTATTTATTGTTTCAATTCCTTTTGGATGTATGCGTACGTCTTTATTTTTAATCTGATTGCATATATATTTTTATTATCACTTTTATCACTTTTATCCTTTGTCTCCTACTTTATTATCATCATTCTTTTCTTATTATCATTATCATTTAATATTATTTTATTTTTTTATTCTTTTCTTTGCCCTTTTTTTAATAGATGAGATGGGAGGAAGAGTTCAGTCGACTGACTTTGAAGTCAGTCGACTGAGTTCATGCTCGATCGACTGACTTTGAAGTCAATCGACTGAGTTCATGCTCAGTCGACTGACTTCAAAGTCGATCGACCAAACTCAGTCGACTAACTTTGAAGTCAGTCGACTAAACTTAATCGACTGACTTCATCACCTTTCCTTTTTTATTTTTTTATTTTGCATTTTTTCGCTTTTCTTCTTCTTCTTCTTCTTCTTCTTCTTTTGTGTTTGCCTTATAATTATTGGTTTTGGTGTATGAGACACTTATAGGGCAAAAATGTGCCGCTTAGGCTCAAGTCAGCCTAAGGTCAATGCCACCTGCGGCGCGCAACCTATGCCCCGTTGATCTTTGTACTTGGCCCTTTCTTATTCAATAAAATCTCCTTTTGATTAAAAAAAAGCCGAGTCCCTTGGTGCGTCGACCTAACTGGGTAGGTTGACCTACTCATTGCAAGTCGACCTACCCTTGGGCAGGTTGACTGAGCTCTCTGCTCCCTCTCTCTCTCTTTCTCTATTTTTAAACATTGTTTTCATTATTATTATCTTGTTATCATCAATTTTTTTATTCTTATACTTATATATATATATATATATATATATTGCTTATTTACTTATTTCCTTATCTCCTTGTTTCACCTGCATAATTTCTCTTTCTTTTTTTATGTTTCATTCGTTCGTTCATTCATCACTCTGGTTAACATCTTTCTATTCTCTTCATTGTGATCATTCATTATTATTATTTACATTATTATTTATCATTTCCTTTTATCCTTTCTTCAGAATTATGATTAGTCCATCATTCATTTATTTATTGGTTGAACCTCTGATGAGATTTTGGCAACATCTCCCCTAGACCCGAGGCATTTGGGGGTGAGAAATGACTACTCATCCATGAAGAATCCGAGACGGTCCCTTAATTATCAGAGTGCATCCAGAGCGGCAACACTCACAACAGCATCACCGTATGCCACAAGGGGACAGACAGATGCATAGGGCCTGCCAATCTAAGAGAAGTAGAATGCAGGACCTATCTACACAGGGGTTGCCGGATCATTGACCACAAGAGAAGGATGGGGCTGTCGGTTCAATCATTACAGGAAAAGGAAGAGCAGAAGGATGGCTGCTGGATCATTGATCACAAGCAAAAGATAGGGTTACTGGTTCAGTTAGCTACAATGCACCATATCAGGCGATGTAGGGGCATCAGATCGCTACCGCCAGGCCGCGCTGGATCAGGTGACCCTTCCTAGGGGGCTTCAACCAGAGGCGCATCAAAACACCAGATCGCCCACGCAAGGGGCGCCGAAACACTTTATGCATGGGGATGTCGGATCGAGTGGACGAGACTGTTGGCTCTACCACTTGGAGGGCTATCGGATCGTAGTGACGGGGCGCCCCGGACCATGCAACTGAGGCATGCCAGATCACAACCGTTAGGCTACGCCGGATCAAACTTCGTGGAAATAGGGCATCAAGGACTCTATCCGAGAACACCCTTTGAGGCGCCAGGAAGAAGGCCATCATAAGGACTGGCAGAACCAGCTCCTTGGCAAGTTGTTCCCCTTCACTGATGGGTTGCAAAACGGGGAAGACACAGGTGTGAAGGCTCATTTTCCATCATGGTTTCATCCTTTCTATGAGATTCATGTAGTGGAGGATAGGGAGCATTCACCCTATCCCAAAATGATCTCTCCTTGCGGACTCGGAGACAAAGACTCAGAGATGAAACGGAAGCGGGGATGGTGCTCAATGGAACCACTAGCGTTGTCCGCACCCCCCTTTCCCTTTTGCCCAGAGCCATATCCACGATGGAGGATAAACTCTGAGCCTAGGTTCCCATGGGGGTAGCGGGTATGTTTCCAGACTGACAAATTCCTTTTTATTCCCATAGAAAGAGTAATAATCGTGGTGTAAATGGCGGTAAGAGCAGATAAAGGAAGCTAGAATGGGTAGCAATACTAGGGATTGGGAAGCATAGCCATCAAAGCTTAAGAATCATCCACAAAGGGAAGTTTTATTCATTCTTATTCATTGATCACATCCAAAAAGGAAAAAGGAAAGAAAAATGAATCAAAGCAAGTACAATTCGGGGAATGTATAGAAGAAAGAAAATACAACCATGGAGAGGAAAAGGCGCATTGACACCATTTCTCCCCCCTTACCTCACCTCTCTTCTTTCTTTTCCCTCCCACTACAAATTCAGGTTCAGAGGACCTCTTCGAACATCACCGGGTTCTCTCTCTCTCTCTTCTACTACTCTTTCTTTCTTCTTCTGCCTTTTTGTTATACTCTTCTGCCCCCTTTTTATTTTTTTGCCGCCTTGTCCTCTTCGGCATCACTCCCTTTATATAGGGACGAGGGAGCTGGCAAATGTGGGACCATTGTTGAGTGGCCGAACAGAGGCTGTTGCTGTCAGATGGGGCCGGCCCTATGCACGTGAGAGCGCTGCAGGATTGAAAGTGGGGCCAGATCGGACCCTGCTGTAGGACGAGCTGCTACTGTTGGAGAGACATGAAGATGTTGCCGTTGTCATCGGATGAAGAGAGCTGTCGGATCAGGCCCTTGATGAGGTTGCCGACAGAACGATGCTGCCACATGAGGCCTTGATGAAGCTACCGGATAAGCAGTTCTAGGTGCTGCCGGATGAGCCCCGCTAGGGGGGTTGCCAGACAGAATGGCAAAAAGCTACCATATGGAGCTTCAGGGAGCTACTAGATGGAGGTTGCTACCGGTTCACCGGCTTGCTTGCACGTGGTTGTCGTATCGGGCTCTTGATGAGGCAGTTGGTATAGAGTCCTTGCCGGTTCAGCAGGGAGTTGCCGGATGGGCTTATGGAAGGAGCCGGCGGATGAGGGCCTCAATGCACTGCTTGATTGAGGGCTTTGAGGTGCTATCGGTTCACCCCTTACTCCTTTTTTTTCTTCTTTTCTTTTGTTCTTTCTCTTCTTTTTTTGTTCTTTTTTTATTCTTCATCTTCTTCCTTTTCATCTGTCTGTTGCGGGACTTTGCAAAAAAATATTCATGTCATCCTTTCATACTATTTTATTTTAACTGCCCTTGTTCGGTTCAACGAGGCTTGTTGCTCTCGATGACAAATTTTAGGTGTCAACATGTCTGTCGCAAAACCTTCGGCGATTTCCCAAGAGATCGAGGATAGTATCAAGGTTCTCTAGAGCAATAGGCAATCGACTGCTGGACTCCTGTCCGAGGGCAATCTCCAGCACTATGCTCTTGCCTCCCTGTATCCTGGCAGCAAGAATCTATGCAGCTTTGCTTCATCTACTGACTTTTGGCTTTCTTCTAATGATTTCATTCAGTCTGCAGAAGTTCCACGTGGCATTGGGGAAGGTTGACCATTCAACCCAACCAAATCCACAACTGAGGAAGAGGAGATCCCAGAGGAGGTAGTTGTCATTGCTCAGGGAAACCTTCTTGAGGCACAAGAGATCGAGGGCTCTCCTGTTACCCAAGATAAGGGAAAGCGGGCCCTCACCGAGAAAGAGATGGAGCGGTGGGGGTCCAAGCTAAAGGACCCCGAACAAAGGTTGATGCTAGCCCTTTTGAAGGCGATGGCCACCGAGGAGAGCAAGCAGAAGATGGCAAAAGTTCCTCGCTAGGTGGGGGCTCCCCCGAGTGACTCTGCTTGTCTTCTGATGCCGTCAATCCATCCGCCCGAGGTGCCAACACATAGTGCCCCGGCCACTCACGTCTACGCCGAGGGCCCAGTCACTGGCCCTTCGGTGGATCAAGTCTCGATCGTGGCGACCATCGTCTAGCCAAGTGGGGTGCAGCCTTTGAATGGTGAGGAGGTTGATACAGCTCTTCTGACCAAGTCGGGCGCCACTACCTCCAATCTGAGAAGTCTCGAAGGGGTCCCTCCAACACTTCTGGAGGCAGAGGGTGGTCCCAGCCCCCAACGGGGGCGGCTTGCCCTCTGGGCTTCAATCTACGACTGTTGCCGATCGCTGGCGACTCCCCCTGTCAGGGATGAGTTCCAGCGCTGATCCTCCCAAACACTCCTTGAGAGGGTCATGGAGGGAGGTCTCCTTTTGGCTCAGTTGGGAGCTAAGGTCGTGGACTGCATGGCGTGGGTGGAGAAAGGCCAGGCGGCATAGGCCAAAGCTCGCGTCGAGTTGGATCGGAAGCTCAGCCAACTTACTTCCGAGCATGAGGCTCTCCGCCAAGAGGTTGCATCACTCCACTCTCGGGCCCGAGCGGATCAGGAGGAGGCATGCTCTGTGACCAATCAGCTATCCCAGGCTCATTACATGGCCGACCTCAAGAGCGGGCTCTTGGATGACGAGCGTTGGGCTCATGAGGCGAGCTCCAGGCAATGGGGAGCCGAACAGGAAGTGCTTCAGGGCCACCTTCTGACAACGGAGCGGGAGAGAGTGGAGGCCATGGTGAACACAACGGTGTTGATTTTAATGTGTCCCTTCTTTTGCAAGATGGGCCATGATGCCAACTATGAAAGTATGAGCCAAGTAATGAAATCAATCAACCTATGGACATGTGAATCATGAACATAGGCAACCAACACGAGCTCTAGCATGGGCCTGCTATCTCAATCAAGACTAAGCAAAGCAAAGAAAGAAAAAACACACGCCGGAGCGTGGAATAAGGAATAAAGGAAAACACACCGTATAGGTGGAACAAACAATGTAAAGAAGAGATATGATGAAAGAGAAAGCTAATGCCCAAACTAAGGAAAGATGTGATCGCCACCAAGGTAGAAACAAGTCAAAGACCTAATAAAAATAGGAGGATGATGCACCCGCCCACGGGAGAGAGAAAACAACCAGGAAACTGCAGCTCCGTCAGATGTAACGGTCGAAGGAAGATGCGCCACAGAAAGTGTGACGGTCTTACGATAGACCGCTACAATACTCTAACGCGCCTGTGCCAGACCGTCAGAGCTTCTGCATAATAAGAAGTTGGGAATCTTTTGATCTCCAAGCTTTTCAGCCGGCTAGAGAGCTTGGGCCTTGTGGTATGGACTCTGTAAACCTGCAAGAGAGTGTAGAACACAAGAAAAATAACCCAGATTAGCCCTTAGACAAAGTAGTATCAATAAATCCAAGAAATTTAAGAACATGCAAAAGGAAAGGGAAATATCGGGGAGGTTGGTTTTTTAACCCCTCTGGGGCGTTTTAAAAGATGGGAGGATGTTTTGAATGAATGCAGCAAGTGCAAGAACGTGGGAGATGGAGAGGGACAATGCTATGATGTTTGAAAGGGAGAAAAGACACTAAGATGACAACTTGACTGAACTAAACCCTTGGAAACGATACTCCCTGAACTTTGGAAGTTGATGGACGTGGGAAGCAGCTCTCCTTGGTTGGTTCTGGCTCCAGGATACGGCAGCACTTCGACGTAAACTCCAGATGTCTCCCCCTCAAGCCATGAAGTCAAGGGTTCTATTTATAGACCCTCAAAGTCTAGGTTCGAATTAAGAGGATAATGACTAGAATTTTATCGAAAACTTGGATAAATCTTGAATATAATAATCCCCAGAGTCCACAAAATCAAACGAAAGCTTCTTAGGATGAGTATCGAGAGAGAAACCCTCAAATAAAACTCTTAGTCCGATCACGGAATAGCAGAGCAAAGGCCAGGCTTGTCAGGACTCTCCGTTGGATGTAACGGTCGCTTGATAGACCGTCACACTAATGTAACGCTCCAGTCTTGGACCGTCACACAACCCTATCCACTATAAGATAAGATCAACGGGAGAAGTTTGCAAACGTTGGACTCTTCAAGAAGGTAACGGTCAAGGGTAGATGCGTCACAACCAATGTAACGGCTGCACGATAAACCATCACACCCAACGGATAGGCAAAAGATAAGCTTGAAAGGAAGCCTTTAAACTTAAGGACTCTGGAAAGATGTAAAGCACCATGGTAGATGCGTTAGAGCACTGTAATGCCCCATCAAAGGACCGTTGGAGATAATAGAGTGCAAAATGAAATGAGAGTTTGCTAAGCTTCGTCCAGTGGAAAGGGATAAGGAACCAGACCCAACCAAGGAGATATGACTCATGAAATGGACCTCAATTTGACCAAGAAGGCTCAATAAAGGTGAACAACTCGGAGCATCATATAGAATGAACAAGGAGATGACCCAACTTATTGGTCATAAAACGGGTGTCAACAGATGCCCCTCCTTAACGTCCTCTTTGTAGGGGAGCGAGCGAGGTGAAGCGAAAGTGAAAAATGGAACATGGAGATGAAGCGAAGATGAAGCGGAGTGGACTAAAAAGCGGGTGTTAAGGCGAACGACACCCGTTCTCAACCAACAAGCGATAGGAATTTTTTGGAAAACTTTGAACTAATCACAAGGAAAGGTAACCAAAGGGCACATGTCTTGAGGAACTAACAACTAAGGAAAGGAAAACACGGCCAGCGGCCAGAGCAACGGAAAGGAAAGAGATGATTAACTAAACTCCAGACAGGAATCTTCAGCTAACCAAATCAAGCGAGTAGACCGAAAGAAACCTTCTAATTCAGAGAGGAATGGCTCTCCTTATTCGAGATCATTAAACACATAGTTATTCACCATCATTGAGACACCTGGATAGATGAAGGTTCGTGAATGCTCAAAAGATGCGTATGATGCATGCTGGGCTAAAGGAAAAAGAAATTATTTAAAACGAATGCAAAGAAAAATAGAATAACAAGATACACGAGAATAGTATTGCTAGACCGGAGAAACTAGGGTCAGGACACCATCTGCAACCATGGCGTGCAAGACAGAACCATCATCCCCAAGCTTTTCCAACCTAACAGCCTATCCAACGATTAATCACGTGTACTTAGATCATCATCATTTTTGTTTAAGGGGAACATCAGATCTTAGAACACATGAATGACTAGCCGGTTCTCGAGATAATATATCATATACAACATATAGTAATGCATTAAGAGATAAGGAATTGAGATACAATACATGACTTACCTTCCTGGCGAGCGAATGATGCATGAACTTCAACAAAGAGGTTAGCCACCAATGATAAAAAGCATAATCAAACAAGCATGAATTGCATTGATAAGATAAACCATTCAAGCAAATGCGATCATTCATCACCATTCATTAAATGGCTCTGAAGCATGTAACGGTCTAGTAAGGGTGCGTTAGACGTCCCTGATGGATCCACCTCGGGCTGTCAGAGTCTGGCGGTTCACATCCTTCAAGACATCATTTTAAATGACCTAACGGTCCATAGAGGACGCGTCAGAGTAGTGTGACGGTCTCATGATAGACCGTCACATTTCCTGAGCGTTCAAAAAAACAAACCGAACGATCACTTCCTCCATTCGCTCACAAACACCAAAACGCCAAAACCACACCAAAAACTCAACACCCCAAAAACCCCACTGTTCCTCCTCCGTCCGACGAACCATGGCCGGCGGCGAGCCATCCCAGCCACCGAAGAAGAGGGAAAAAGGGAAGAAGAAGATGGCCATCTGGCGGTTTCGAGCATGGGTGGATCGAGAAGGAACCCCACCGGCGGCGAGCCCTCCGACGAACGAACCAACGGAGGAAGTCCCTCCAATGACCGTGGAAGAAGATGAGGAAGCCATGGGGAAGACCATTGGGGAGGAAGAAGTGACGGTGAGGGAGAAGAAGAAGAAAAGGAGCCAAGACCCCGAGGTAGGCCGATTTCCCTAAAATTCCAATTTTAATTTTTTTACGTGCATGCATGTGTGTTTGGAGGGTAGCAATGGGTCTGGGGACCCCTTAGGAATGATTGTAGGCCTCCATGGCCATTTCAGGAGCCAAGGAAAACAAAAGGGACAACGCCCTATTGCAGAGAACGTGACGGTCGTTGCAGCGACCGTCATAGGCCTGACGCACCACCCCTGGTGCGTCAGAGGACTATGACGCATCACCCTAGGGCCGTCAGAGAAACCAGAAGCAAAAGCAATTTTTTTGGGATTTTTAGTTATTCAATTTTTTTTGTTGTTTTATTCATATGAAATGCAATGCAATGAAATTATGATCGAATGACTGACTTGTGCTCTAATTGTGCAGGAGAAAAGAAGAACGAGGATCTCTTGGCTTCAGATCCGGGCAGTATACCAGGCATTGCCCGAGTACTAGAGAGAGCGATTGGCCGGGATGGGATTCGCTGAGGTGCTTAGCATTGAGGTGACTAGGACGGATACCCCACTCTTGTACGCACTGAACGAGAGGTGGGACCCCGTGAGCCGGGCTTTCATCTTCCCATGGGGCCACATGATCCCCACATTAGAAGACATGGCGAGGATCACCGGATTGCGAGTCCACGGAGTAGCAGTGACCGGGTGGACATATGGAGATTGTCGGAAGATGGCCCAAGAGCTACTGGGCTTAGATCTGATCAGGCCGGGGCACACATCATCCCAGCTCTCGAGGTCGAGACTACAGGATAGCTTGGGACTGAGAGGAGTGGCTATAGCAGTCGGCGAGCTCCCTGAGCAGCATATAGACCGAGTGATAGAGCAGGTACGCCCACGAGTAGCGGTAGAGGCAGGATAGGAGGGAGATCGAGTCCTGAGATGATTTCTGAAGCTGTTGTTCGGAAAACTACTTTTTCGACCCGAGCCGACGTGATCAGCTGCAGGCTACTGCCACTGCTAGTGGATTTGGGCAGAGTGGGGAAGTACGCATGGGGAGCGGCAGCGCTCGCCTTCCTCTTCGAGTCGCTCAGCACTACAGACCGACGGACGATGCTGGGCGGCTTCTCGCCTTTCCTATAGGTAAATGATGAACTCTAGATGCTTTCTATATGATTATGATTCTGTAAATTCAAATGATGCAATTTACTAACACTCGACCTTAAATGCAGATCTGGAGCTTCGTGTACCTCCCGGGGATTGGGCGAGGTAGTCAGCTACATCCCGAGCGGATCCCCATCGCGAGGCATTGGGTGGTAGCGAGGGATAGTGGATCGATCGATCGACTGACCCAGGCCATCCAGGATGATCTTGACTCATTCCCACACACAGCGGTAAGCTCCAAACTTAAACTTTCTATATGCTCTTAAATGCTGCAAAAAAAGCTTTCTAAATGCTCATGAATACTTCTGAATGGATTAACATTACCTTTTCAGGTGAGATGGACCCCATACCGGGATGAGGGCTATGAGGGACAGCCTTGGGTGAAGGCGTCCCTGGCATACAGCGGGTGAGACATATGGCTTCACTGCATCAAGGTGATCGAGCCCCTGCACTACCGGTTGATCCTGAGGACACGGGGACTTCATCGTCCAAAGGTGACGTTCCCCCGTAGAAATGATGAGCGCCCGGGCAAATCTTCAAAGGGCATTAGCGGAGACATCGACTGGTGCACTCGGAAGGCCAAATATGTGCATGATTGGAACAAAAGAGGCTGGGTGGTGAAAGACTGGGCGGACAACGACGAGACCTACCTCAAGGCTTACTCCCATCGGTATGGTGACCAGGTGTTCAGAGGCACTCGATGACCGGTATGAACTTCTAAGCTCAAAACTCTATCTATTTAAATTAATGCTTTTATATGCACTGACATATGCTTTCTAAATGCAGCTAGACGCATAGGGAAGAATAGCCGAGCTTGAGGGACTCCTTCATGCCACCATTCAGCAGCGGGATGAGTACCGGACTGCCTTGGAGATTTTGGTGAGTTTCTACACTTAAGACTTAAATGCTTATGATGCAAATGGCTAACTTTGACTTCTAAATGCAGTGGGCCGAGGGAGCCTAGAGGACCGGACCAGACGCACCATCCTCCTCTTTACAGCCTGCCGGGGAACGGGCTGAGCGAGATGCAGATTTTACCCGAGCCGTAGCTCGAGCCGAGGAGGCCGAGGCTACCCTCGTAGAGCGGGTAAGAATCTAAACCTGAACCTAAATGCTTCTGATTTAAACTTAAAATGCCTAATGGACTGACCATGATAAAATGCAAAATGCAGGCGAGAGAACTAACCGTGGCTTTGGCTGAGACAGAGCGAGCTCGAGTAGAGACCGAGCGGTCCCGAGCAGAATTGGACCGTTCCCAAGTTGAATCAGGGCGTCTTCAGGCAGAGGTGGCCTGGCTGAGCGGAGAATTGGAGTGGGCAGCCACCCAGACTGCAGACCTTGATATATACCGGACCGAGGCTCGGGCGACGCGACTCCAGGTGCATGACTTAAAGATAGAACTCCGGGCCGTGGAACGGACAGTCCGGATGATCAGCCGAGGGCCTGTGTTGAGTGCATCCCAGAGTGCTACAGCGGGAGGCACATGGAGTGGAGCGCCGAGCGGATCGGTAGGAAACTACCTGGCTAGTTCTTCCGATCGACGGAGGAACGAGGAGGCGGATCGGAGACGATCATGAGAGGAGGAGCACATTGCCATGGGGCCGCCAGCCAAGTGGCAGGAGGGTGCCGGTGATAGTGAGGTCCCGGGGGATAGACCGGCCGAGTGATGTATTTTTTTTCTTCTTTGACACCCACACTTGTACATGACTTATGTGGATGAAATGGAATGATAGAAATGAAATGAAAATCTTTTTGTGTTTTATTTTTTTATGTGTATGAATGAATGGATGAATGTGAGTATGAATGAATGTAATGAAATGGATGTGAATGTGTGAATGAATGGATGAAGATAAATGTGTGGATGGGAATGTAAATGAATGGGGATAAAGTGTAAGACCGGCAGGTCCGACCAAAGGGAGAAGGGAAAGAACAGAAACCTGCAGCAGAAGGTGTGACGGTCTGGTGTAGGAGCATCAGATCCATGTAATGCACCAAGATCAGGCCGTCAGAGACGACAGAGGGTGGACTAAAAATTGTATAGCAGGAAATGTGACGGTCCACTGATGGAGCGTCAGAATCAGGTGACAGTCATAGACTAGACCGTCAGACATGATAGAACGATATTGGGCTAAAAATGTGTAGCAGGAAGTGTGACGGTCCGGAGATGGAGCGTCAAAGCTATGTGACGGTCTTACGATAGACCGTCAGAGAACAAACTGTATTCCGAGACGGATTCTGCCGTGACAGCCCAAACTCGAGGTAAGGAGACCTTAATCCACACTAGAACCCTCCTAGGCTTAGGATAAGGCTTTCTAACCTCAATCTTTTCGTTCTAGCACCAAAATCAAGCCTTTATAAGATAGGAAAAACCCAAAAACTGTAGCTTTCATTAATTCTCTGCTACAAGGGTTGAAAACTCCATCAAAGGGCAAGGAACATCATGAAGAGAAGCTTTGGAGCGATGGGCATGGAGGAGAGAGTCTACACCGGTCCTAAAGCAGCCAAGAAGGAGCATGGGGAGCTGCAAAGGTTGACACCCATCCCCAAGCATCTGAGCTCAAGTGCCCAAAGAGTGGTAAGTTCCAATTGACTTCAAAAGTTCATCAATTTCTGCACTTTCTATACCACTTATGATTCTTCTTTCTTCTTCTTCTTCTTCTTCTTTCTTTAGCCTCTTCCTGGTCCAAGGTGTTACTCTAACTTAAAGTGGGTGGCTCTGATGTGACACAACCTAGGACTCAACAAGCAAGCACAATTAAGTATTCAAAATGGACCGATAATGGCAACCGCTCACCCGATGCTCACTAAGACCCGGGGGTAATTTGGCAATGCCAAGGGGAGGTTGTGTGGGCTGGGCCCTTACTGGTAGAGGGCCAGCAAGGCCGATGTGCGATTCCCCAAGGGTATGGCTGTCCAAATCAAGGGTCCGACGAAGTGCCAAAGGGCACGGGTTCCACTCTCTTCCCACGATGATCACTTATAGCAATGAGATTAAGGATCGGGCTCTCGTCACGGCCAGCGGAGTTTATGAACTAATATTGAAAGAACAAGCATGAATTAGAGCAAAGTTTTGGAGCACTCACTCAACCGGTTTGAAGAAACCGGTCCCGCTCGGAGACGAGGGCGAGCGGGGAAGCGTGGGTTCCCCACACGCCGCGCCGGGGTAGCTTGACCTATTTAAGCTATTACAACACTACACCTCTCGCAGGAGGGGGGACCTTGGGGTGGGGGTTAATGATATTACAATCAATACTACCTCCACGCAGGGAGGGGCCTTCAGCCGGCCAAGTGGGGAGGGGAAATCAAAGCAAAGAGTGAGGAATAAGTGATGACACCGAATCTGCCTGCTGTCTGCGGATAAGGACAGATAGCCGGTGTTGCAACTGTAGAACTTGCTTAGGAATTTTTCTAAGGGCAAGACCAGTGGGGATCTCTTTGTCTCTGGAACAGGAGTGCCTCTGAAGTTTTCCAATTTCTTCAGTGGTTGCTGCCGGCCAGGGCGGGAGCACGAACAGGGTTGCTGATTCTCGGATTGTCTGCAACAGATTATCAACAGCAGGAAGACGCGGCTGCCCCGACCGTTCCCGAACTCCAAATCAGTCGCCGTTGGAACCGTTGGAACCGTGGGTGAGTCCTCTTTACATCAGAACAAATGCGGATGCCAAAAGATGCCGGTGAAGATCAGAGGACTCAGAAAAGTGAGGAGTGGTCGATGCAGATAGTGGGAAGCAGAGTCGAACGCATGAGGAAGAAAATTGGTAACTTCTACTGCACGATGCCGAACGGAGTTCCGCTTCTTAGTTCTGAAAGTAGACAGGGAGAGGAAGAACTTTACAGAAGAGATCGTGGCCTGATTCCTCAGGGGTTTGTCGTGGTGAAGCTTTCTCTCCGGATTAGGATCTCTGCAGAGCTAGCTCCTGGTTTCCAACAGCAGGTTGCAGAGGATGCCCCGATAGCTCCCGAACTCGGAATCGAGCACCGTCAGAGTCGTTGGAACCGTGGACAAGTCCTCTTCGCAGAAAAACTAACGGGGAGGACAAATGATGTCGGAGAGGACCAGGGAACTCTGAACACTATTGATAGGTCGGTGCAGACTGTGGGTAACAAGACTGCGAAGCTGAGGGAGAAAAATGATAACTTCTGCTACCAGATGCCGAACGGGATTCCGCTTCTTGATTCTGAAAGTAGAGAGGAAGGAGAAGAACTTTGTAGAAGAACTTGTGGCTAATTCCTCTGAGGTTCGTCGTGGTAGAGCTTCTAATCCGGTTCTGGTACTCAGCAGGGACAGCTATGCGCAGTCGTGGGAGAATGGGCTTCCTGGGCAGCACCGAGCTCCGATGGGGACGAGACCACTGCCGTTGCGAAGAAGACAGGCAGACGCTTCCAACGATGGCTCTTGGGCTTCTAGGAACGTCCGGAGGAGGTCGGGGTCACTGTTGCAAGCTTCAGGTCTTCTGTAGGTCCTCTTACTCTAGATGGTAGAAGGTGGGGGTGATGGAGGGGAACAAGGGAAGATGGAGAGGATGAGAGGGGGCCGCCCCTAACCAAAGGGGAGGGGTCTTGGGCGCCCTAGGGCTGTGGAGGGAAGGAGATTTTTGAATTCAAATGGCCTAGGGAAGTGGAGGGTTGCATGGGGGAGGGGGAAGGGTGCTTGGGAAAGGGATGAGGTGGTTGGAGGGTGGCTTAGTGATTGGGGATGCTCCTTTGGGACTAGGGGGTGGAGTAATGGGATGTGTGGGGAAGGGGAGTGGCCTTTAATGGGGGTAGGTGGGAGAGTGGTGGTTGGGAAGGGAGGAGAGAGAAAATTTTTGAAATTGGGTGTGGAGGAGAGAGAAAGTGGAGTGAAAAAGAGAGATTAAGAGAGGGAAGGGTGGGATTCTCTCCCTAAGGCTTCTCACCTCACTAATGGATTCACTCCACCATAAAAATAAAGATAGAACTCACAAAATGGCAATTTTTTATTGATTGATTCATTCCGTTGAAATAGGGGGGAATGGGGTCCTATATATAGGAAACCCACATTTCTACAAAAGTCCCTGACAATTGACTCAATGATAAATAACCGAGGGGGTAGGGGAGAGCCCTTGGGCCAAGCCTAATGAATTGGGCCCAATAGCTAACTAGACAACCTAATGACACTCAAACTTAAGGAAATGAACACGAGACCTAGGAACATGACTCAAATAAAAGGGAAAATACATCAAATGACTCAAATAAAAATTACATAGGACTCAAAATTAAATGACTAGAGCATGCCGGATGTAACCGGGGTGAGGAGACGAGCTGTGAACGTGGGCATGGGAGGTGATGTCCCCATCATACTCCCGGGGTGCGGAGAACTCGACTCCGTCGAGTAAGTGTCCTTCCCTCCTTGGAGGGTGTAGAAGTGGTACTGCCCTCAAGTCTTCCGAACGAGACCGATCCACCCACCTTCCGAGATAGTGCTCGTATACCTTGCTCTTGGTGGTAGTGACTTGTTCATCCAATATTCGTTCAATGCGCTCACGCTGGGCTCCTTGGCTGGTGGACTCTCCTCACGGGTGGGTGCTCTCTCAACGGAGGGAATAGGCTCAATATCCTCACTAGGTACCACCGTGGGTCCCTTGTATGGCACTAGGTCGGCGACATTGAATGTGGGACTTACCCCATATTCTTCGGGGAGATCTAACTCATAGGCATTTGCACCAATGCGCCTCAGGACCTAGAAGGGACCAGCCCCACATGGCGTCAATTTGGAGATGGCTCCCGGGGAGAGCCTCTCCGTCCTTACCATCACAAAGTCACCCTCATGGAATTCTTGGTGACGTCGATGAGAATCGGCTCACCTTTTATAAGTCACATTCTTCTTGCTAATGTGCTTGCGGACCTCTTTATGCAATGTTATGAATGCAGACATTCTAGGGGTGATGGGTGGACCGGGGCAACCAAAAGTAGACCTATCGTGTAATGATGCAGTGTAGACTTTGGTTAGCCTAGGTGGGCCGGGACACCCGTAGGTGGCCCTATCATGCAATTTGGTGATAAATATCGGGGGACCCGGACATCCGTAGATGCCTTTGACATGCTTAAGACCCATGATGAATGAAGGTGGACCATGACATCCGAATATGGACCACTCATACTTTCTACTTGACATATGGGTGATATGAATGAATGGACCCAACATAGTATTCATGCCAAGGGGTATGGTAAGCCTAGACACATGCATGCTTTTCCCAAAGGTGACTTCCATGTGTATAGGTGTGGGACAACCTTTGAACTCCCATTGGAAAGGATCGAATGGATCTAAGAAGGTGGTCATCATGGGGTGGGGCACAACCTTATTACCTAGGGATATGTGGCCCAAGGTTATGGCTCCCAGGGTGTAACCCGGGTCATGGATGAGGTGGGTTTGGCCCAATATGGTGGGTGAGGGTAGGAAAGGGTGGGTGGTTGGTAAGATGGTTGGGTCATATGAGTCCCTTGACTCCCATTGGAATGGATCATATGGATCATAAAATGGGTCACCTAGGGGGAGGAACTCCATGTCCTCAAGATCCTTAAAAGGTGCTAAGTCATCATTCTCCATGATAGTTGGGCCAATGTTCTTGACAAGTGGGTCGGCCATGAGTGGATGGCTTGGCTTTCTACCCGAGATAAGAAGCTCTAAATCGAGGAGAAGGTTGGGCTCATCGGGTGTAGGGAGGAATAGAAGGAGGTCACTAGTGTAGCAACCAATGGTGCAAATCGAGGTGATAGACCCTATGCATAGGTGTCGGAGGCCAAGGCTCCTAATTTGTTCGACTATAGGGGTCAACATACTAGTGAACTCAATTTGCCATGCTAGGCCCTTAAGAAGATCCCCTAAAGTTTCCACTTGATAGGATGATTGGATGGTGGTGTGATAGGTGGGGAAGGGTACTATGGGGAGGTTTAGCTCCATGAGAGGGTAGACATAGGTCATGATGGGGTGAATTGGTTTCTCCTTTAGCCATCTAGCTAGGGGCCCATCTATGATTATGGTGCCATTTGTGAAGGTTTGGGGCTCTTGAAGATTCGGACAATTTGAATTGGTAAAGGGTTGAAGCTCTTCCTCACCATTGGTGTGAACTTGGGTTTCCTCATGGGTGGGGAGAGGGTAGGGGCTAATAACTATTCCTATGTGAGTGGGTGTGGCCTCTTTTCTTAAGGGAATGGGAGGTTCTTTTGGAGATGGGGTGATGATGGTTGGGGCATGGTGCACCCGGGGTGGTGAGTGAGGTCGAACTTGGGTTGGGATTGGTAGGATGTGGTTTGGGAGTGGAAGTAGTGGAGGTCTAGGTTGGGGTATGATTGGGTTTGGAAGAGGAAGGTGGGTTGGGTGACAGGATTTGGGTTGGGTGGTGGTGGCCGTCATGGTTCTAGGTGGAGGGATGGACACGGGGTCTACTTGGGTTTGAATGGTGAGAATAGGGTGAGTGGTGGTTCTTTTTGGGGAAACCGGGTCAGTTAGGGGTCTCTTCCCCTTGGGATCGGCTGGTTGTGGAGGGGTGGTAGTGGGGGCCAATTGAGTTTGGATAGATAGGTTTGCGGAAGGAGGTTTTGGTTGGAGTGTGGGGATCCTCTTGGGATTTGGTGGAGAGGTGGTTGTTTGGTTTATTTGGGCCTTAAGGGAGAGGACTTGGTCGCGAAGTGTTATTATGATGGTTGAGAGATGAATTGTTGGGGGTGGTGGGGATGGAGACCAAAGGTCGGTCTCAAGTTGGCCGGGTGGGGATGGAGGAGTGGTAGTGCTCCTCGGGTTAGGGGTGCTTGAGTAGGAGGGGTGGGAATGTTTGGGGATGTAGATCTTTCTAAGTTCTACCTTCATCTCTTCCCATGAGTGAATAGGTTCTTGTCTTCTAACCCTCCTTAAGCCCTCTATGTGTTCCCACTTATTTTTGGCTTGACCCCGAAGTCGTCCCTTGGCCTTTCGGACACTCGCCGGTCCATATACCCAAGTCTTTTCGAAGTACTTTTCTATGGTAGCCTCCCACCTAAGATAGTCACTAGAACGTGATCCGTCAAAGGTAATATCCCTATCTAGGATGAAGTCTATGGGTGGTGAGTAGGCTAAGTAGGTGGCCATGACGATCGGGGGGATCAATGCAAGGGTCGGATTGATGATGACACCAATGCAAGCATGCCCTAGGACTTGACTTGATAGAGACAAGTCAATGACTTGCTCTGATACCAATTGATGTGACACAACCTAGGACTCAACAAGCAAGCACAATTAAGCATTCAAAACGGACCGATAATGGCAACCGCTCACCCGATGCTCACTAAGACCCGGGGGTAATTTGGCAATGCCAAGGGGAGGTTGTGTGGGCTGGGCCCTTGCTGGTAGAGGGCCAGCAAGGCCAATGTTTGATTCCTTAAGGGTATGGCTGCCCAAATCAAGGGTCCGACGAAGTGCCAAAGGGCACGGGTTCCACTCTCTTCCCACGATGATCACTTATAGCAATGAGCTTAAGGATCGGGCTCTCGTCATGGCCAGCTGAGTTTATGAACTAATATTGAAAGAACAAGCATGAATTAGAGCAAAGTTTTGGAGCACTCACTCGATCGGTTTGAAGAAACCGGTCCCGCTCGGAGACGAGGGCGAGCGGGGAAGCGTGGGTTCCCCACACGCCGCGCCGGGGTAGCTTGACCTGTTTAAGCTATTACAACACTACACCTCTCACAGGAGGGGAGACCTTGGGGTGGGGGTTAATGATATTACAATCAATACTACCTCCATGCAGGGAGGGGCCTTCAGCCAGCCAAGCGGGGAGGGGAAATCAAAGCAAAGAGTGAGGAATAAGTGATGACACCGAATCTGCCTGCTGTTTGTGGATAAGGACAGATAGCCGGTGTTGCAACTGTAGAACTTGCTCAGGAATTTTTCTGAGGGCGAGACTAGTGGGGATCTCTTTGTCTCTGGAACAGGAGTGCCTCCAAAATTTTCCAATTTCTTCAGGGGTTGCTGCCGGCCAGGGCGGGAGCACGAACAGGGTTGCTGATTCTCGGATTGTCTGCAACAGATTATCAACAGCAGGAAGACGCGGCTGCCCTGACCGTTCCCGAACTCCAAATCAGTCGCCGTTGGAACCGTTGGAACCGTGGGTGAGTCCTCTTTACATCAGAACAAATGCGGATGCCAAAAGATGCCGATGAAGATCATAGAACTCAGAAAAGTGAGGAGTGGTCGATGCAGATAGTGGGAAGTAGAGTCAAACGCCTGAGGAAGAAAATTGGTAACTTCTGCTGCACGATGCCGAACGGAGTTCCGCTTCTTGTTTCTGAAAGTAGACAGGGAGAGGAAGAACTTTACAGAAGAGATCGTGGCCTGATTCCTCCGGGGTTTGTCATGGTGAAGCTTTCTCTCTGGATCAGGATCTCTACAGAGCTAGCTCCTGGTTTCCAACAGCAGGTTGCAGAGGATGCCCCGATAGCTCCCGAACTCGGAATCGAGCACCGTCAGAGTCGTTGGAACTGTGGATCAGTTCTCTTCGCAGAAAAACTGACGGGGAGGCCAAATGATGTCGGAGAGGACCAAGGAACTCTAAACACTGTTGATAGGTCGGTGCAGACTGTGGGTAACAAGACTGCGAAGCTGAGGGAGAAAATTGATAACTTCTGCTACCGGATGCCGAACGGGATTCTGCTTCTTGATTCTGAAAGTAGACACGAAGGAGAAGAACTTTGTAGAAGAACTTGTGGGCTAATTCCTCCGAGGTTCGTCGTGGCAGAGGTTCTAATCTGGTTCTGGTACTCAACAGGGACAGCTATGCGCAGTCGTGGGAGAATGGGCTTCCTGTGCAGCACCGAGCTCCGATGGGGACGAGACCACTGCCGTTGCGAATAAGACAAACAGACGCTTCCAACGATGGCTCTTGGGCTTCTAGGAACGTCTGGAGGAGGTCGGGGTCACTGTTGTAAGCTTAAGGTCTTCTGCAGGTCCTCTTACTCTAGATGGTAGAAGGTGGGGGTGATGGAGGGGAACAAGGGAAGATGGAGAGGATGAGAGGGGGCCGCCCCTAACCAAAGGGGAGGGGTCTTGGGCGCCCTAGGGCTGTGGAGGGAAGGGGATTTTTGAATTCAAATGGCCTAGGGAAGTGGAGGGTTGCATGGGGGAGAGGGAAGGGTGCTTAGGAAAGGGATGAGGTGGTTGGAGGGTGGCTTAGTGATTGGGGATGCTCCCTTGGGACTAGGGGGTGGAGTAATGGGATGTGTGGGGAAGGGGAGTGGCCTTTAATGGGGGTAGGTGGGAGAGTGGTGGTTGGGAAGGGAGGAGAGAGAAAATTTTTGAAATTGGGTGTGGAGGAGAGAGAAAGTGGAGTGAAAAAGAGAGATTAAGAGAGGGAAGGGTGGGATTCTCTCCCTAAGGCTTCTCACCTTACTAATGGATTCACTCCGCCATAAAAATAAAGATAGAACTCACAAAATGGCAATTTTTCATTGATTGATTCATTCCGTTGAAATGGGGGGGAATGGGGTCCTATATATAGGAAACCCACATTTCTACAAAAGTCCCTGACAATTGACTCAATGACAAATAACCGAGGGGGTAGGGGAGAGCCCTTGGGCCAAGCCTAATGAATTGGGCCCAATAGCTAACTAGACAACCTAATGACACTCAAACTTAGGGAAATGAACACAAGACCTAGGAACATGACTCAAATAAAAGGGAAAATACATCAAATGACTCAAATAAAAATTACATAGGACTCAAAATTAAATGACTAGAGCATGCCGGATGCAACCGGGGTGAGGAGACGAGCTGTGAACGTGGGCATGGGAGGTGATGTCCCCATCAGGCTCCCATGGTCAAAGAACTCCCTTTAGAAGTTTTATCCATCCTTAGGGCATGGCACCTCCAACCTTTGTTAGTTTTGGCCAAGGGCTTCCAGAAAATGTCTTTAGATTGGGCAAGCATTTCAGCCCTTATAGAGTTATGGCATCCACAAACACACACCTTCCTCTTCCCTTCCTTTGAAGCTACAGTCCTATTGGAGGAGGTAGAGACCTACCTAGCCCTTGCCAAGACTAAAGTAGGCAAGGAAGATCTAGTGTGCCATACGGTCGAACCTATTGACCCATCCTTGATCTTAAGTGATTTCATACACAACCCGAAGGATGTAAGGACCATGATCAGCCCAAACCATATTCACTTGATATCAATGGCTCAATGGATAGTCTCTCATTGTAAGAACAAGTGGGAGAGATATGAAGTCATTGCCAAAGCCATGTCAGTTTGCTTATGCGGAGTCTTCCTTTTTACTACCACCGACCACCTCCTAAATAACCAAAACCTTAGCATCATCAGCGGACTGTGGCGGGGTTTGTCTATTTCTCAAGCGGTCCTTTCATTCCTTTATGAAGGACTTAGTTCAGCTTGCTTAGGAGGACCTCTTTTCGGCTCCATGATACTCCTTGAGTGTTGGATGGGTGTGAGAATCATGTTTCAACCCAAGGAAGACATACCTTTAGCCAGCCGGATCTTGGGGAGCCACCCCTTGTTCTTTATTGGAGGTGCCTTCGGATTCTCTTCACAGGTTGAATGCAAGACGGCGGACAAGAAAATGCGGGATGAATGGCGCCTCTTCCTCAACACTTTACCAATAGAGAAGTTCATGATGCGTCTAAGAGTTTTACGGAGCACCTTACTTAGAATACCACGGCGACCAGGCCTTGATCTACAACTAGTGGGGAACACCACCTTGGCGATCTACAACCCGCACCGGTGCTACCTTCAAATTGGGCTACCCCCAACCGAAGTTCCTGCACTATCACACTACCCTCCCCTTCTAGCTAGGAAGATGGCGACCAAGGAAGATGAGAGAGCGATCCGGAACGCACTGACCATGTGGGAGATCAGCAGAGTGCGCTCGTGGCAAGAATAAGTGGAAGAGGATGACGAGGGACGCCGTAGCTATGTGAAAGAATTGCGCAAGATCCGCCCTCTTGCGGATAGAAAATTGAATGTACCTTGAGATTTCTTATGATGTTTATGAACTTGAAGTTTATCAATCAATTTTATGTATTATTGAACTCAATGGAATGATATAGAAGTGCCTTAGTTGATGGAATCGTGAGTTTGTTGCTTGACTTGGCCTGAAAGCAGAGTTTCTGAAATCTGTAATGGTCCTACATAGGGCCGTCACAACAGTCTGACGGTCTTACAATGAGCCGTTAGAAGGAGTGAACTCAGAAAACTGAGTTTCTGTTCTCTGTAGAATGTAACGGTCTAATAGTAGGCCGTTAGAGTGAAGTGACGGTCTATCGCGGATGCGTCAGAGAGGGTTTGCTGAGGACCAATGGATTTCAAAGTTCAGAAGGCTGTGACGGTCAAAGGGTGACCGTTACAAGGCTGTGACGGTCTGATTCTGGTGCGTTACAGACCCGAACCTGAGAATTTGTGGGTTTTGAGTCTTGGGCTTAAACTTGCGTTCTGCACACACTTAGACAAGAAACAAGTTAGATCTGTTCTTAGACTCAACCCCTTGCCTAAAGCAAGTTAGAATTTGACCATTTCTTGATATTTGGTCAAGGGGTGGAGCCTTATTAAATAGGTGAAGAATATAAAATGGAAACAATGCAATGCATGTAATGCATATGATGGTATTTTTTTTTGGAAATTTTTACAAACATTTGAATTTTTGTGAGTTTTTGAAAATATCTGGTGTTTCTGGATTTCAAAATATATGATTTTTTTGGATTTTGAAATATATGATTTTTTTGGATTTTGAAATATATGATTTTTTTGGATTTTGGAATATATGATTTTTTTTAGATTTTGAAATATATGATTTTTTTTTTGGATTTTGAAATATATGATTTTTTGGATTTTGGAATATATGATTTTTTTTGGATTTTGGTAATCCAGTGTCTCCCTAGGAATGAAGGTCCTCCCAATTCTGTTCAGAGTTTCCGAGGTTGGCGTGTAATGGGGGTGACAACCCCTGGCTAGGGCCTAACTCGCGTGACGGTATCTCTGCCAAGGCCATACCCAGGGTACTTGTCTCATTCCTGAAAAGAAAAAATAGAATGCGGGGACAAGCTTAGGCCAGATATAGAAGTTTTTAGGTCTTGAGTTTTTCTCTAGTCAACCTATTCAGAGACTTGGTCTGTTGTGCCGGGGCTTTTGCGTCCGTCATCGAACCTTTGTCCACTCTAGGCACGCATACGACCGAGCTCATAAGGTCCCGCGGGGAAACTGTACTGCCACTCTTGCCATGCCTAGCTTATTATTTTTTTCTTTTGGAGCTTTGGAATTTATAATTGATGGACTTTCGAGATAGACTTTTGCTTTTGTCAAGAAGATTGCTCCTGTTCTTTGCTCTTTTCCTTTTTCTTGTGGCGTCAGGTCATAATGGACTGCCCCTATTTGAGACCTCCTCTCGTCAAGGCGCCTTGATTGGTCGTCACCTCCTTATTCACCCCTTGCTCCTAGATTCAGTCGAAGAAAGTGACGGACATGGACTTTTGACTTTCCCCCCAAGGCATGGCCAAGGAGAAACGATGTCTACAAAGTGGGAAACGTGACCAGGGACGTCATGTAGTGTGTGATTACCGTACCCGAGGTCCTCTTTCTCGTAAGGAAGGGAAAGAACTTCTTTCTACCGGGGTGGCACTGATTTAGATTCTAAGGAAAGAAATGCTTAAGGTACAACCCATTCCAAGCGTGAGAGAGCTCCTCACCTTCTGCGTTCACTAAGCGGTAAGCATTCTCTGGATAAGTCTCTTTCACAACGAACGGCCCTTCCCAGTTAGGTTGCAATTTAGACATAGGACCTGCAGACCGAATGAATTTACGTTTCAAAACTATATCACCTTTTTAAAATTTACGCTCAATTACCTTCTTTTGAAAATAACGCGAAACTCTCTTTTGATAAACGGATACGTGATCGGCCGCATTCATCCTCTTCTCGTCTAAGAGTTCTAGTTGGACGAGCAACGCCTCTCGACGTTCATCGAGATTAAGTTCCTTATCGAGCTGTACCCTTAGGGAAGGGATCAAAATCTCATGTGGGAGCACCACCTCCATCCCGTAAGTGAGAGCATAAGGAGTTTGTCCCGTAGGAGTATGAACGGAGGTGTGGTAAGCCCATAGAGCTTCCACTAATCTTTCTGGCCAATCAAAAAACCTATGAGATTCGCATGTTTTCTTTATAATTTTGTAAACTATTTTGTTAGTGGCTTCGGCCTGACCGTTTCCTTGTGGGTAATATGGAGATGAGTGATGCAATGTAATATTGAACTTCTTACATAGGTCCTTGAGCTCTTGAGAGATGAACTGGGGTCCGTTGTCGGTGACGATGCTGCTTGGCACTCCGAACCGCGAGATAATGTTCTTCATGATGAAGCGGCACACCATGGTAGCTTTAATCTCTACGTACGCTTCGGCTTCAGCCCACTTGGTGAAGTACTCAGTGGCGGTAATGATGAAGAATTTTTTCTTGATCTGAGAATTGGGATCACCGAGCGGGCCGACAACGTCGAAAGCCCACATAGAGAACGGCCAAGGAGTAGATAGAGGATGAAGAGATGAAGCCGGAGCATGAATTTTATCAGCATGGAGTTGGCATTTAAGACACCTCCAGACATAGAGGGAGCAATCTTCCTCTAGAGTGGGCCAATAATAGCCCTGCCTAAGGATCTTCTTTGCTAGAGCCTGGCCATTAACATGACCTCCACACTCACTAGAATGGACTACTTTGGCCACCTTCCAAGCTTCATCATCGTCCAAACATCTCATGAGCATCCCTTTAGTAGCGCGCCTGTATAGTTCTCCAGCAATGATAGTATACCTTGAGGCGGCTCTTCTTATTGACTTGCGCTGCTCGGTATTTGCCCCTTCCGGGAACGATCCATCTTTGCAAAACAACTTAATTTCATGATACCAGGGTAACTCTTCCTCTTTCAAGATCTCCTCTAACTCTGTCAAAGATACTTCCTTCAACTCTTCCTTCTCAGCCCTTACCTCTACAATCTTCCTAAGGTTAGCAAACCAGGGATCCTGAAGAGAGGGTGCGTCCAATCTCTGAACGACGATAGTCTCAGTACTCCGACTGAGAGGGAAAGATAGAGAGGAAGCGAGGGATGCTAAAGGATCAGCTAGTATGTTCTGAGACCGGGGAGTATGGATGTAGATCAACTTGCGGAATTTCCTAGCAAGGAGCGTGACCAAATCTTGATATGGTTTTGCTTAGGGTCACGGGTGCGGTAAGTGGACAGAACTTGCCGCAAGACGAGCTGAGAGTCCCCTATGATATTCAAGTAACGCGCGCCTAGCAGGTAGGCGTGCTTCAATCCAGCTAGGAGAGCCTCATACTCGGTGATATTATTGGTAGCAGGAAATTGAAGTTAATAAGCAAAAGGAATCGTCACTCCTTCCGGAGTGAGCAGAACAGTGCCTATCCCTTGGCCCTGAGAATTGAGTGCACCGTCGAAGTGCAGAGACCAGAAGGGATGATGAGTCAGGACAGAAAGATGCTCATCAGGGAAGTCATCTTGAATAGAATCCGTGCAGGGAATCGAGAGATGGGCAAGATGCTCAGCGATGGCGTATCCTTTGACTGCCTTCTGAACGACAAACGTGATATCGAACTGAGATAGGAAGCTCTGCCAGCGAGCTAACCTACTAGAGAGGACAGGCTTTTCTAAGAGATAGCGGATTGGGTCCATTCTAGAGATCAGCCTAACTGGGTGGGCAAGGAAGTAGTGTTTGAGCTTCTGAGCTACCCACACTAAGGCGGCACAAGTCTTCTCCATAGTGGTGTATTTGGCCTTGGCCGGGTTAAACAACCTGGAGAGGTAATAAGCTGCCCGCTCTCTCCCTTCATCATCTACTTGTGCTAAAACCGCCCCTAGGGAGTCCTCAATGACCGAGATGTATAGGATTAGGGGTTTCCTAGGGACAGGAGGTTGCAAAACCGGGGGATTGGATAGATATTCCTTTAGGTCCTCATAGGCCTTTTGACAATCTTGATTCCATTCAAATTTGACTCCCGCCTTTAGTAATTCATAAAACGGGCGGCACCTCTGAGAATGTTGGGATATGAATCTTCTGATGAATTGTAATCTACCAATCAGCCCTCGATGTTCCATAATATTCTTTGGCGGAGACATGTCCATGACGGCCTTTGCTTTATTAGGATCAATCTGGATCCCCCGTTTGCTAACTATAAAGCCTAACAACTTCTCTAAAGAGACTCCAAAAACACACTTCTTCGGATTCATTTTCATCTTGTACTCCCTAGCTCTCTGCAGCACCTTAGCCAGAATAGAGGGGTGTTCTTCTTTGGTTCTTTATTTCACCAAGATGTCATCCACGTAAGCCTCCATATAAATGTGCATCATGTCGTGGAAAATGGCCATCATTGCCCTCTGATAAGTGGCACCTGCATTCTTCAGACCGAACGGCATAACCACGTAGCAGTACGTGCCCCAGGGCGTGGTGAAGGAAGTTTTCTCTTGATCCTCCGGAGTGAGACGAATCTGATTATACCCTAAGTAACCGTCCATGAATGACAAAGCTTCGTACCCGGCAGTGTTATCGACCAGGACATCTATGTGAGGCAGCGGGAAATCATCTTTGGGACATGCTTTATTAAGATCCCTGAAATCGATGCAAATACGAACCTTTCCATCCTTCTTGAGAACATGGACTATGTTCGCCACCCACTGGGGATATAGAACAACTCTAATGAACCTGGCCTTGTATAACTTATCAACTTCTTCTTTAATCCTTAAGGCTATGTGGGGGTGAAATCTCCATGACCTCTGTTTTACGGGTGTTGCCCCTGGTTTAAGCACGAGTCGGTGTTCCACTAAAGAGGGGTCAAGACCCGGCATGTCCTCGTAAGACCAGGCGAAAGAATCGCTATACTCCCTTAGAACCTTGACTAGATCTTCTTCCACTTGCAGAGGGAGATTAGCGGCAATAATGATGGGCCTTGGGTCTTCTTCAGTTCCCAAATTTATTTCCTTCGTAGGTTCATCCACTGACAACGATGGCTCGTCGAATCTCTTTAATCCTTGCGCATACAGATCAGCAGTGTCATCTACGTTGCTGTCCTCATCGTCAATCGGGTCTTTCTCATCCAAGACTTCATAAACACCGAGTCCGTCAGCACTCCACACCCCTTCTATTTCCTCTTCATCTTCTATCATGATTGCCGTAGCGACAAACTCTGGACACTTCAAAAGAGCATGACATCGCTGAGCCAGATCCTGCAAGAACCTATCAGGAATGGATGTGGAATGACGCACAAGCAAGCGTGGCTCAATCTTGGAAGGATTGGATGACCTAGAAGAGGACCCTACTTCTCTAGTTATAATCGACCCTACTTCCCTAGACTCGACGGACCTTACGCCTATCCTAGGAGAAAGGAAATCTAGTGGAAAGGAAGGAGCAGGGGACTCGTGCCCCTGGGAGGAGGATGAAGACAAGATAGCGTAATCTTCCATGGAAATCTCCGTTTCATATTTGACTTTTTTTTTTGGAGATCAGTGGAGATCATACAGTAGGATGGAGGAGGAGGAAGTTGCATGGGGAATAGAGAGGGGAAGATGCAATCAAAGAAGGGGTCAAAAGATGAAAACCACATTTCGTGGAGTTGGGCGGTGGGGGAAGGAGGAGTGAATAGAGTTGACAGATCAATGGGTGGGCAGTGCCCACATGCACATGGAACAAACAAGATTTCGGGTGATCTTTCCGTAAAATACGGATCGACCATAATCGAGGGTGAACGGGGAATGGATTCCAATTGTTGAAATAGAGATGTGAGACGAGAGGGAGACCAAGAAATGATAATGGGCGAGCTCCCCTTCTTCTGTAGATGGCCAGGCGGCTTCGGCTTCCATTGAACGAGCCGCACCTCCTGATTCTCCTTCTGACCATACCCATCTGGCTCGCTGAACATTCTGGCAAATGACTGCATGAAATCTGGCATATCATCAATAGGCCCTTTTGGTAGCAGAGGTGGACTAGCAACTGTGCAAGCTGTATCTTTGTTTTCTGACTGTACTGGTGGTGGATTCAGTGTACCCGGCTGGAGGGGTCTTCTTACAAAGTGTTGGCGGTAATCCCATGTAAGTGGCCCTGAGTTCCCCATCATTGAGAGTGCAGACTCTCGATAACCGAGGCCTCTCCTGCTCATTTTTCTTCCTTTGGGCATTGGCTTGGTTCGCCCTTGTAACTGCGCACCGAGGCCTCTCCCCGGTTGATAACCCAGCTTCAATATGATGTCCCAGCCCTTGGAGTCTCGGATCTGGGGTTTCACTTTGATATTGACGGGTGTAGCGGCGGGCTTGCGTGATGCATAAGCCCAAGGGAAATCCAGATGTAGTACATAAATAACGGGCCGGCTGCTGGGCCATAATGTGGGTTGAATCTTCTCTGAAATAACTTTGACAGACTGGACCGTGGATAAGCTTTTTACTTTAACCACCCTCCCTTCAAAAGGGCACTTGAGACATTGGTGCGCGGTGGAGGGCACGGCACTGAGAGTGTCGATCCACGGACGACCCAAGATAGCTTTGAACATAGGGTCGATGTCCAGCACATAGAATTCAATGGGCATGGTGAGAGGCCCACGCTTGGCTTGAATAGTAACAATCCCGTGACATGCCCTCCGAGAATTGTCATAAGCCTCTATAGTAGTGAGGGTCGGGCGTAGAAGTTTTTTTGACAGATTGCAGGCCCTGAGAGTGCTGAGCGGGCACACATTGATAGATGCCCCTGTGTCAACTAATGCCGCATCAATGCTGACTTTATTCAAGATAATGGTGATGCAAAGCGGCATTTGGCGATCTTATGGTGGTGCTAGCTCGATTTCAGAGAAGGTTATAGTTGGTCCTTTAGAAATAGTCGCCAGTGCCGTAGGTAAACTATCGGATGCCACGTCTTCACTAACCATCACCTTCTGAAGAAAGTTCCTGAGAGCATCTTGGTGAAGGGTAGATCTTTTGATAAGCTCCAGCACAGATATCTTAGCGGGAACCCGATCCAAGTGATGCAACAGATCGTATTGGGTTCCTGGTAACGGCTCGGCTTCTTCCTACTCAGCAGCCGGTTGGGAAGACTGGGGGTTAGAGGTGGAAGGATAATTGCGGTGAAACATGCGCCCGCTCCGCAGGGCGAAGTTATAGGCTACCGTGGGGTGGATGAATGGTGCGGAAGAGGGTGTGGTGGAAAGGATGATGGGTGAGGGATTGGTAGTAGCGGGTGCGAGCGGAAGTGGGGATATAAAGGTAGGTGGAGGTGTAATGAGTGGAGGGTTAGATGGAGGTGTGATGATTGCAGGGGTGAGTAATGTGTGAGAGACGGGCGGTGGAGTAGGAATAGATGAAAGGACAAACGGTGTAGTAGGCGGAGGAGGGTTTTGGTATGTAAGGATGGTAGGAGCGGAAGGAGTGCGGAAGTTGTAGTGAAGGGCCATGACTTGCGGCGTAGAGCTGTCATCGTCAAAAGACCACCCGGTATCAGGGGCTGAGGGTTGAACTACATTGACCTGGGCTGGCGCCGGTGGCTGAGGTTATGGAGTGGGAAGGTGGTTCGGCATTGGGTTCTGATGGATCCCCAAGTCTTGAACCGACTGTTGTTGCTGTTGCGGCTGTTGCTGCGGCTGCGGTGCCTGTTGTTGCTACACTTGCTGCCTCGGCGGCTGCCTTCTTTTCTCTTTAATTTCTGTAATGGCCCTATACATTTCAGCCCAATCAATCATTTGTCCTTCATGGAGGTCATAGACCAAATCTTGAACTGAAAACACCCTTCAATAGTATGTCCTGGCTGCCTGTGGAACATACAGTACTTTGTCTGATCAACGGCCGGGTTCCAGTTGGGCCGTTCCGGAGGGAGTTGTATAGCACTAACTGACATGAGAGCTAAGAAGATATCCATAAGGGTTTCTGGCAAGGGTGGGTACTGTGCTCTTTTAGGAGCTGGGCGCTTGTTGTTGTTGTTGTAGCCATTGGGTGGAGGGACATTATGGTATTACGGAGGCTGTGGTGGTTGTTGCGGAGCGGTAAAGGTGTTTTGTGGAGTGGGGAAAGTAGGAGGAGGGTTTTGTGGAATGGTTGGGAAGTTTTGTGGAGCGGGGTTTTGCGGAGTGCGGGGGTTTTACGGAAAATGGAAAGGTGCAGCTTGGAAGGGGAAGGTAACGGCTTGAACTTGTTCATTGGTCTGGACCCCCTCCGTGATAGGCCCTTGAGGTTTCTTATGGTATTTTGGCTTTTGGTTCTCAAAGAGCGAGTGGATGGGGGAGTCTTTGAACTATGTTTGAATGAACCGCACCCGGCTATAGAGTTGGTGCATGTTGGCTATATCATTCATCGCCAATATGTTTCGGAAGGTCGGAGTAGGATTAGAAATAAGTAGCTTGACCTTCTCTTCCTCCGGAATATGGCCTAGAACCCTGGCGGCCATCTGCCTCTATCTATCAGCATAGGTAGCAAATTCCTAATCGGGCTTCATTTTCTCGGCCACCAAGTCTATGAAAGAATATTCTGGACCGACCCTGTCTTGAAACCGTTGGATAAATTTATCTTTCACTATTTTAATGCTCTCGGCATCCTCTAGCGATAGAGAATATAACCATTCCAGTGCAACCCCATCCAATGATCGGCAGAACAAATATGCCATGAGGCGATCATCATATTGAAATTGGGCCGATTCATATAAAAAGTCCCTCACATGAATAAAGGGATTGCTGTTCCCATCATACTTACGGTAAATAGGGAGCTCGGATTGCGGAGGGAATCGGATGTTTTGGAAGCTGGGGACTGGAACATCTGCCAAGGATTGTGGGCCAACCCGTTTTTGGAGGAAATCAATTTGTTGTTGCATGGCGGCCCACTTATCAAGTATTTCCTGCTCCCTGGATGGAGTAGGGGTAGTGAGAGATGAAGGTTGAAATTGAGGAGCAGAAGGATGGACTGTTGTAGGAGGTGAAAGCCCATAAGAAGGAGCAGAAGGATAAACAGCCAAGGTAGGGAGCCCATAAGAAGGATATTGGGCCAGAGACTGACCAAGATTAGAATGGACTTGGGCAACCCCTTGCTAAGGGCGCAAGAAATCTGAAGGGCCAACAAGGACTTGTGGCACCGATGGGCTGGACATGTGATGATCCACCTGAATAAAAGGAGGGAGAGTAGACTTTCCCTTATCAGAAAATTACTTGTCCGAAGCGGAAGATTGGCCCGTTTTCATACCAGAAAAGATGATGGTCCGAGGTTGGACCGGAGTAAGATCAATTGGAGTGGGCTGGATGGAGGGCCCACCAACTCTAGACTGGTCGATGGAAAGATTAGATTGGCCTTGTGCAATCGTGGGATGTGGGGTATTGGACCCCTGCATGGCCTGATAGACAGCCTGGAGTTGGGCCGGATCCAACTGGGCCATCATTTGGAGAATGGAGCCAGCAGAAGGAGAAGAGAAGGAAGGAGTGGCTTGGCCGCCCTCCATAAGGACGGAGGATGGAAGAGGGGTAGACCCCTCTCCAGACGGGAATGAGATAACCCTAGAAGGGTTTTCAAGAAGCCCTTGAGGGAGAGACTCCTCTTGGGAACGGGGAGGGTTGAAAGAAGCCATGATGGGTTCGAAGAGTGGATTGGAGTAGATTTTGGAGAAGGAATTGACCCTAGAAGATGACTCTAATGGACGAAGACAACTCCACATGCAACGGAAGACCTTAACAAAAGCAAACAACACACAACAAACACACAATGAGTGATCGAACTTAGATGACTTTAATAAAGATGTAAGTGAAAACGAGATGACAACACTCACGTCCAACCAAGTTACTTTAGATGATGCAACAAGATTTTTATGATTTGCTCCTTTAGAACCTTAGTGATTTGATTACGATGTGCTCTCCACAATAGGTTCCTAATAGGAAAGGATGGGTGACTTGGTTGACTCTAAATGTAATCACTCCTTCACTTATGCAATCCTAGACACGGGGTAGGAAAGGTATAACCGGCCCGGTGTCCGTGTGGGAATCCACGGCTCACGGGGACTTATGGAGGTCCCTGATGTGTTTTCCTGGTCGGCCCCAAGGAATTTGGAGACGAGAGGCCCACGCACCAAGGTAGGAGAATGTAATCTAATATATGAAAATATGCATGAACCTATGTCCACCGGGGTGCATGCAAATTCTAGCCTAAAATCTAACAATCAAATATGCACACAATGATATGAATATGTGAACCAACCAAGGAGGAGACCGAATAGCACCCAAGCATGAAAATCACAGCAAAAATTGTGGAAGTAAACTGCACCTCGGGGTGCGTACCCGCCTGGAGTATGTGACGGTCTAGACTACCTGCGTCAGAGGAGTGTGATGGTCTAAGACCGGGCCGTCACAGTAATGTAACGCATTCACGGGAGACCGTCAGAGGAGCCAGAGAACTAGAAACATCAGAGAAATAGAGGGAAAATCCGGGGAAAAACCAGAGCAATAAGGGCAAACAAGGGGAGCAGGTTTAACAGAGATTCAAAGCACGATTGGCACTAGATGTCCCACCATGATCGCCAAAAAATAGTTGGTTTTAATGTGTCCCTTCTTTTGCAAGAATATGCAATGAATATGCAATGAAATGTTGGTTTCAAAACTTGATTCACATGATCGCCAAAAAATAACACGACTCCCCCTAAGAATATGCAATGAATGCACTCAAGGAGTTATGTAGGCAGTCAAATAGAATGACGAATGTCAAGGAGAGGTTTACTTGAACCATGCAGGAGTTGACCTGAACAAACATGAAATGCATGAACCAACATAATGCATGATTTTACACTTATGAAATGCAACATAATGAATATGAAACATATGCACGAATGCCTCAAGAAGACAACTCCCCCTAGCTATATGGCCTATATGCAAAAGTGACGCATGGTACTTGGCGGAGGTGAAACCTCACGCATATTGAGTGCTTCTAGACAATCATAGCCTGCCTTTCCATACAACAACATTTGATATACCATGGCCATGCAAGAATGATATGATGTAAAATGATTCAAGTTAGATTGATGTTGACTCCCCCGGAATACATGCATGGGTTGGCAATGAATTATACAGCCTAAGACTTATGTGAATACACAATGCAATGAAGATGCTACAAAATAATTGTGCATTTTTGTGTCTACTAAGCATAATGTGCATTAAGGTATGTGTGATCATAATATGATGCAAACACAAATCATTCACAATTAATTTTGAACTGAATGCAACATGATCATGTCAATTGCTAGACTCCCCCTTTTGATTAATGCTAACATGAATAACGAGTTGAAAATGCAGCCATGACATGCATCATCAAAACCTAAGTCCAAGAATTTCAAGTGGCTGATATCAGGTAGCAAACAACTCATCATCACATCAACATGACATTGGGCAGACGTATGATGCACTATCTACATGTCAAGACTAAACATGGAAGATGACTGAACTTAAAGGTTTATGTACATACCTGTGCCTGGAGCTTTTATTTACCTTATGATCCTTTGTTAAGCTCCAAGGCATCCTGCACCCAAAATTCTCATTTGGAATTTTTAGGTACCCAAGATTGCTTGGGTCCTTGTAGGTTAGCAGCTTTATCATATTCACCAATGTAGCTCATCTGTTTCAGGGAAATTACATCATCCTCCCTCATTGTGAGGCAATCATATATCTCATGCCCATTTTTCCCACAATAGAAACAACACACAAAAGATTGATTTTTTTTTTATGTTCATGTGCGTGTGCATGTGGACTATGCTTTTGTGGGCGAGCATAATTTTTACCTTTCATGGTATGAGGGTGATGTCTTTCTTTCAAATACCAGCATTCTTGGTCAGTGTGACCAGTCTTACCACAATGAAAGCAACAAAAAGAGGCATTTCTATTAAAGGCCATGGGGAGTGTCCACCTGTCTGGATAGGAATGTCGACACTTCCGATTCTCCATGTGATTCTGTTGAGCAAGCCCTCTGCCAGTGTTGACCTGTTTCTTTCCTTGCCCTTTCACTTGCTGTCCTGCTCTAAGCTCATCATTTCTCAAGATAAAACAATCATGCACAGTGTGACCATGTTTACCACAATAATAACAATGGACATTCATTTTGTGGAAAGTATGATATTTAGCATTGGACGTGTTATGGTGCATGTTTTGATGAGCATGCTGAATTTTACTTTTCTTTCGAGCAGTGTGCCCTTTTTGGTGACCACAGGAAGTGGTGGCTTCCGGTGAACCAGAATCTTGGATTTGGGCAAACATTGACAAGAAATCATTCAAACCTTGAATTTCATTTTCAAGTGAGGAAATGTGTTGTTTAGATTCAACAAGGCCCTCTTCGCATGCTGTCAATTGCTCATTAAACATGGCGTTTACTGCTTTAAGATTTTGATTTTGTTGTTCTAAAGCATGTAAAGTTTCAGAGTGATCTTCAATGACAGATTTACCTTTTTCATGTGATTCTTCTCCAGCTTGTTCAAGTTCAATTTTCTTTTCCAACAACTCTCTATTCTCTTCTTTCAGAGAATCAATCAGTTTTTGTTGCCATTCAAGATCATCATGAAGACCAACATTTATGTTTCTCAAGAATGAACATTTTTCACATACAAAGTTAGCAGAGCATGAAACAGAATTTTTATTTTCGTCAATCAACCTCTCATCATGGATTAGCCCATCGGCTATAGTTTGATCATTAGAGATTGACTTAGGTTGGTTTTGAAGTTTTATTACAATTTCTTCCAACCTAGTGATTTCATCATGAAGATTTTCATTTTCTTCCCTTAGACATGCAATGCTTTGTTTATGCGTATCTAGATCAACTGAGAGAGTGTTGTTAAGCTCTTTAAAAATAGAACACTTTTTACAAATCGAGCATTCATTTTGGTTAATTTTCTTGAGATCCTTTTTCAAATTTTTATTTTCTATTTTTACCTTTTTGTATTGTGTGATCAATTCATCATAGGCTTCCATAAGCTCTTCAAAAGTGAATTCCTCGGAGTCAGAGTTTACCTGTGATGAGGATGCATTGCTGGACTGTTCTGCACGGTCGGCCATGAAGCATTCTTGTTCTTGTTCCTTCCCTTCATGGATTTTCACCAACTTGTCCAATACTTGCTTGGCAGTGCTGCAAGAGGACACAAGATGCATTAGTCTTAGATCAACTGCAGCTGTAATTAAGTTATATGCAAGACGATTATCATTGTGTTTGGTCTCATGTTCGGCTAACCAATCAATTGAATTTGATGGCAGCTCATGAGGACCATTGTATATAAGAGTCCACAATTGTGGATCTATGGAGCTAACATAGATGAACATTCTTCCAACCCATGTAGAAAAATCTGAACCATCATAAATGGGTGGAGAAGCCATCGAAGCAAGTGTAGCATGTGAATCCACCTAAATAACAAACACCGGGATCTTTCCCTGCAGATCGTTGGATCTGGGAATGATAGAGCCTCGCTCTGATACCACTTGTTGGGTCCCGCGAGGTGCAAACGGATCTAGAAGGGGGGTTTGAATAGATCCTTTCACAAGCTTTGGCCTATTTAAAACTCTTAGCTAGCGGAAGCTTAAACCACTCTTATAAAGTGAATGAATCACTTAGGCACAATGCACAGCGGAATTAAGTAGAGTGGCTCAAATGAAAAGACTTGGATTATGAGCTATGAAACGTCCACACTTCTTTAAGCACATTTGTGAACTTGAAAGAAATAAGCCTTGTAGTGCAGGGATCATAAAGCATAACACTAGAGCATGCAATAGTTTGCAACAACCGTGCATGTGTGTATGTGCTATGTTGATCACTCAAAGTGCATATGTGTGTGAACAATCTAACCAAGTATGGAAGCACACGAACCTGCGAATGGGGTTAGAAGATATAGATCAATCACACACGATAATCAACCGACAACACAGGGATTTTTAAGGTGGTTCGGTTGCAACCCCGCAACCTACGTCCACCCCACACCAAAACCCGGTGAGGCTTCCTTGCTGACTCACAGCTTGACCGGGGAAACGCCTCAACCACAGAACAGAGAAAGCCCTCTTTCTGTCTTCCAACACACAAAGCCGGCAGGGACGGCTACACCGCAAATCGGAGAACTCCCGATTGCCTTCCTACTAACCACTGGTAGGGACGTCAACACCACAAATCGGACAGCCTCCGATTGCCTTCCTACTAACCACCGGTAGGGATGATTCTCAAGTGTTTGAAATAAATGGAATAAAAACTACTTATGAAAAACACTCAACAAGATATAGAATATGCTTAAGAGAAAAGATCTTGTCTGAGGTTTGCTGGAGCTTGAATCTTTTGAGGATTTGATGAAGAACTTCTTCCCGGAGTATTGTTCACAGCTACAGTACTCGAACTCCTCTCCCTTGAACACACCCTTATAGCCTCCTTTGATCTCCCTTATTAGCCTTGCTTGCTTCAACTCTTCCTTGGATGTTGATGGATTGAGATATGAGCTTGAATCACCTTGAGTTGATGGAGAGATTATATGGATGTAGCTTTGATGACCTTTGATCCTCTTGAGTTGATGAAGAGGTTTATGGATGCAGCTTTGATCACCTTTGAGAGCCTTGAATGCTTCTTGCTTGCTTGGCTTCAGATCTCACCTTGAAACACCTTGGAAGGATGAAGAACTCCTACCCGAAACACTGTTCACGGAGGTGCTACAGTGCCCTGAAATGGCCTCCCTTGAGCTCTCTTTGATTCACTTCATCAACTCCATCAACTAGGGTTTCTAACCCTCTTGTATTGGTTTTATAGACTTTGAATGGTCTATAGACAAGCCTCAGACCAGATCCACAAATCATGGGTGTTTAGGTGACTTTTGGATTAAACAAATCCATGTTGAATGGCCCTTTTCGAAGTTGGAAAAAAAGTCAACATTGAAGGCTCGGGGCTGGCGGTCGACCTGCAGCTCCTGGCGGTCGACCGCTACTGTGAAATGCTGTAGACGAATGGCCCCTGGGATTTCCGATCGACCGCCACTGGCTGGCGGTCGACCGCCAGCTGACAGAACTGTAGTTAGTGGCCTGCTGGCTGGGGCGGTCGACCGCCCCTGTGCTGGCGGTCGACCGCCAGCTGGGCAGTCCCCGGTCCAGCCCGGGTCGGTCCGTTAGCCGCTTCAGCTCCGCCGTTCAACTCCATTAGCAGCCCGTGCATGTTTGTGGCATCACCCTTGATTGTCTAGAAGGTATCAACTGAGTCTTTAACCTTGGATTCTCTTGGCTATACTTCTTTGTGCATTGACCTTAGATGAGTGACGAGTCGAATGTGAAATGCCGACTTTTGCTTGTAAAAGAGATTTGCATCTTTGCTTGGGCACGATCAATGAGCTTTCACCTTTGCCAACACTACTTCATTTCTTGGATTATCTTGTAACATGCTATCCAGAAGTTGCACCGACCTTGAACCATCCATAAGGCAAGATATGCATTGATCATATAAGGAATATGCAATGACCTTATGTGTGATGCTATTCAACTTGATTTCTATGCTTGAAACATGCTAGATTTTTGTGCCTCCAATATGGTCATATGCCTTGATATCAGTGTATCCAGTTGCCTAGATTTGTGTGTCATCCTTGATCTTTTGCGCTGGAAGTATAATGACCTGAAGTGAATGAATATTAACCCTATCAATTGCAGGTATAGTTCATTAATGATTACAGAGGCAGACATCATCAAAACCATAAAATTAATCATGTTGCACACATGTTCAACATTCTCCCCCTTTTTAATGATGGCAACTATGAGTCATTCTGAACTATGAGTCATTATAAGTTCACATGCAGTAGTAATTCACATGGCAATTATGAGTCAAAAACATTCTTAAGAAGAAGATGATGATGATTCTCTCCCTATCCCCTTTTGACAAAGACTCACATGGTTCTCACCCCCTTTGACACACAGAGTGGATTCTTGGATTAATGACTCACATAAACTTACCACATTCTTTGATTAATGACTCACATAAACTTCTCCCCCTTTGACAACATCAAAAGATCCAGAAAAGAGACAGAGAGACTCGCATTAATGACGCACACAAAATGACTTACAAGAAGCTCTGGCATCTCCTATGTGACATCATTACAAGCAACCATAATGTGGAGAAACATGTCATTGCAGGAAACATTCCAAAAGATGATGTGGAAATACATGCCAATGGTTGTACACTTATTATGTTTGACAAAATAACCAAAGAGAACAACCAATTGTGGAAAGCCAGTTATGGGACTGATACCAATGAATGATATGGATGTACCGAACATGGTGGTGTCCCGTGGCTTGGCAAAGATAATGTAAGTGTGAGAGGTGGAGCCACAGCAGCATGATTCAATTCCTCATTTAGTGGAGATGGATAGAGCAGCCAAGGAGCAATTTTTTTTTTAATTTCAAATTTTGCAAGATTTGTAGTGGTTTTCTAGTTTTCAGATTTTTTGGAATTTCTATGCAATGCATGGAATTGATAAATGAAAGCTACAATTGCATGAAGTTAAGATGCGCATGCCACCCTATTGCATGAGAGCATGATGCTAGGACTTATGCCACATGCCAATGAATGAGAAAGTAATGTGATATCATTTGACAGAGAACACTAGTGATTTTGGATACGACTTGAAAAGAGCATCAAAATGATACCACTTGTTGGATGATACCAATGTGATGTAATCATGGCAGCATGAATGATTTATGTAGATATGGCAAATGAAGGCAAAACATCAAAGTTTATGATATATGTATCATGTGCATGCTCAAGATCCATGACAGTGAAGCATGTGAATGCAGATATGTATGCATGGATATACAAGTGCATGGAGAAGTAAAGTGTATGAATGCTATGCATAAACCCTCATCATAAATGAAGGTTCTCTCCCCCTTGGATCTCCCATATCCACAATGCACTCTCCCCCTTTGACAACGCACAAAGGCAACATTAGGCAACATCTCCCCATTAGGCAACATCTCCCCCTTTCTCCCAAGTCCACAGCAAGGACTTACAACAAGACATTCTCCCCCTTTGCCAATAGCAAAAAGGAGGGATACGGCACAGTGGTTGACAAAAGTCCTAGAGATCAGAGTGGAATGGTAGTGGAAGAGCAAGCCATTATATGGAAATTAAAAACATGCCGGGAGTTATATATATGGTTCAAAGCTAATGAAAACCAAGATCATCAATAGAGTTCAAAAGGCATCAACATCCATAGTTTAATAGAAATGAACCAGAAGCGCATATCATGACAGTGTTTAACCTTCCCTTGTCTTATACATCCATATTCAAGAACTACAAAGGAAATAGCACAAAAAACTAGTATTGAGACTAAACAATCATGATTAGATCATGGAATTTTATGATCGTAGCAAATGTGATTTTCAGTATCTTTTACATTTGAAGGCACAAGACTCATATTTTACGAACAGTCTAGTCTAGTACATGCCTCCTAACCGTAAGAATACACGTTGTTTAGACGCCAGTATTCCTAGGTATTTGGTATGACTGACTGTTATGCTTCAAAATAAACAGAGATAGCAAAGTCACGTCATGACATATCCAACCTCATTTCTATGATGAGAAGATATATTTCTCAGTAATTATGTCATTGCTCTGCCTAGAGTCCAAGTGTAATTAAGACAGAGATAACAGAGGCACAACATGACATATCATTCGTCACTTGATTTGATGACGTGACATATTTCTCCCTGCAACAATATCATTGCTCTATCAAAATGATTTTTCAAGAATTCCAGCTCATCAAGATGTTTAGAAACAATACTAAGCTCTAGAGTATCACCAAAGTTGTCAAGATGTTTGGATTTTCAGATTTTAGGATAGTTATTCAAGACACAACATGCAATCTCTAGTTAAGGTCTATTAAAACCACAAAATATAGATGATTTCAAAAGATATATCAGAACTTCAAGGAAATCATTAAATCTGAACTATTTTTCATTGAATGGACAATCATCAGTTCATATAATAGAAAGCTCTTACACCGTAGTGATGTCTGTCTCTTGAACTTATTATCACACTGGAGGCCATTGAGGTTCAGATGCATAAAGGACGAATGAACCAAGAAAAACAACACGACTCCCCCTAAGAATATGCAATGAATGCACTCAAGGAGTTATGTAGGCAGTCAAATAGAATGACGAATGTCAAGGAGAGGTTTACTTGAACCATGTAGGAGTTGACCTGAACAAACATGAAATGCATGAACCAACATAATGCATGATTTTACACTTATGAAATGCAACATAATCAATATGAAACATATGCACGAATGCCTCAAGAAGACAACTCCCCCTAGCTATATGGCCTATATGCAAAAGTGACGCATGGTACTTGGCGGAGGTGAAGCCTCACGCATATTGAGTGCTTCCAGACAAGCATAGCTTGCCTTTCCATACATCAACATTTGATATACCATAGCCATGCAAGAATGATATGATGTAAAATGATTCAAGCTAGATTGATGTTGACTCCCCCGGAATACATGCATGGGTTGGCAATGAATTATACAGCCTAAGACTTATGTGAATACACAATGCAATGAAGATGCTGTAAAATAATTGTGCATTTTTATGTCTACTAAGCATGATGTGCATTAAGGTATGTGTGATCACAATATGATGCAAACATAAATCATTCACAATTGATTTTGAACTGAATGTAACATGATAATGTCAATTGCTAGACTCCCCCTTTTGAATAATGCTAACATGAATAACGAGTTGAAAATGCAGCCATGACATGTATCATCAAAACCTAAGTCCAAGAATTTCAAGTGGCTGATATCAGGTAGCAAACAACTCATCATCACATCAACATGACATTGGGCAGACGTATGATGCACTATCTACATGTCAAGACTAAACATGCAAGATGACTGAACTTAAAGGTTTATGTACATACATGTGCCTTGAGCTTTTATTTACCTTATGATCCTTTGTTAAGCTCCAAGGCATCCTGCACCCAAAATTCTCATTTGGAATTTTCAGGTACCCAAGATTGCTTGGGTCATTGTAGGTTAGCAGCTTTATCATATTCACCAATGTAGCTCATCTGTTTCAGGGAAATTACATCATCCTCCCTCATTGTGAGGCAATCATATATCTCATGCCCATTTTTCCCACAATAGAAACAGCACACAAAAGATTGATTTTTCTTTTTATGTTCATGTGCGTGTGCATGTGGACTATGCTTTTGTGGGCGAGCATAATTTTTACCTTTCATGGTATGAGGGTGATGTCTTTCTTTCAAATACCAGCATTCCTAGTCAGTGTGACCAGTCTTACCACAATGAAAGCAACAAAAAGAGGCATTTCTATTAAAGGCCATGGGGAGTGTCCACCTGTCTGGATAGGAATGTCGACACTTCTGATTCTCCATGTGATTCTGTTGAGCAAGCCCTCTGCCAGTGTTGACCTGTTTCTTTCCTTGCCCTTTCACTTGCTGTCCTGCTCTAAGCTCATCATTTCTCAAGATAAAACAATCATGCACATTGTGACCATGTTTACCACAATAATAACAATGGACATTCATTTTGTGGAAAGCATGATATTTAGCATTGGACGTGTTATGGTGCATGTTTTGATGAGCATGCTGAATTTTACTTTTCTTTCGAGCAGTGTGCCCTTTTTGGTGACCACAGGAAGTGGTGGCTTCCGGTGAACCAGAATCTTGGATTTGTGCAAACATTGACAGGAAATCATTCAAACCTTGAATTTCATTTTCAAGTGAGGAAATGTGTTGTTTAGATTCAACAAGGCCCTCTTCGCATGCTGTCAATTGCTCATTGAGCATGGCGTTTATGTTAGCGCAGCAAGAGTGATATAGAAGGGGGGGATGAATAGATCACTCCCGATTTCTGAAACTTCAGCAGAAAATCACTACTACGAAAATAACCCTACCGAATATAGCTAAACAAAATAGCTAATGCAGTGAGAAACTAAGACAGAGTAATAAGGTGCGATTGGAAGAGGCCGTCCACACACATGCACATTGCCAAGCTGATAGATAGCATCAACGATTGCAGCAAACCACAGAGGAGACAAGAGATTTTAAGGTGGTTCGATTGTAGTCCACAATCTACATCCACCCCTCACTCCAACTAGAGTAAGGATTCCACTAGCTAATGCTAGAAACCTGCAGACTCAGTCTGCGAACAATGTGCTGCCACACAGCTTGAATTACCAAGGGAAACAAATCCCTCAACCAAGCTCTGCTACCCACAGAGCTTGAAACCTGTTCCAACTACCAGCTAGAACAGAACCAGAGATAGCTCTCCCTTCCTCCAACCCGGAGGGAACCTGCTACTGACAACCCGTCACTAGCAAAACTAGAGATCTACGATCTCTCTTCCTCGGCAGCCCAGAGGGAAACCGGAGTAACACTCCCTTCCTCCAAACACCGGAGGGAAACAGTTCAGAATCAGAAGTATGAGCAAATACAAAGAAAAATAGAAGAAACAAAGACTAACGAAGAACAATAGTCGTTTCTGAAAAATTAACACAAATGTAGCTTCCGAGGAAGCAATTCTTCAAACCACAGACACTGCTCTCTCTCTCTCTCAAACATATTCCTCTCAGATCTAGATAAAATGGGACTCTCTGCTCTTTCTCTTTTCTAGATCGTGTAACCTCACACAAATGACTTCTGCTCTTTCTTTTCACGATCATCTTCTACTGAAGGACGATGCTCCATATATATAGCAGACGATTGGCGTGTGGCTTTCAGGTTCCCGCCCATGAACTTTTTGCCAGATCATTTGAATTTCGACCACATGGCAGCATCCTGACTGGGTTGCCATCCACGTGTCATGTTCCTGGTTTCTTGGATCACGTGCCAGGTGCCAACCTCGGATCACGTGCCCAATCATCAGCCTGAATCACCTGCAGACAGAGACAAATGGAATGTATATACTTAGTTAGTTCAGGCTTTTAACACGAGTGTATATACTTTAGAAGCAGCAACTAAGCAAGTGTAAACACTGAGTGAGTGTATAGACTTTGAGTCTTCATGCGAGCTCAGTGTATAGACTTGAGGAAATTCAAGCAATGCAACACAATGTATATACTTAGAAACAGTAAGTGAGTAAGTGTGTACACTGGGAGAGTGTATAGACTTGTGAGACTTCATGCGAACTCAGTGTATATACTTGCTGAAGTATGCATTATCATAACAGGGGAAATGTGTGGACTTCTGTGAAGTGTATGAAGCCACCGAGTGTATAGACCTGTTGAGGGAAGGGCTGTACAGACTTTAGGACCTATGAAGATGATTGAATAGACTTTGCCTTAGAGACGAGTGTTTAGACTTTGAAGCAAACGCCAGGTAAACGATGTGTAGACTTGGCCAGAAAACGTAGGGAAAGGTATGAGTGTATAGACTTGGCCAAGCGTAGGAAAAAGGAGAGGAGTGTATAGACTATGCTTCACTTCGAGCTGCCACAGTGATGTATAGACTTAGCCTTTGTGACGCTTAGTGAGACGGTGAGCAGTGTATACACTTAGCCTTTGAGGAACGATGTATAGACTCTGAATCGTGAAAGCAGACTGTATAGAGTTGGAGTGTTCGAAGGACCATTGTACAGAGTTGGAATGTTTGAGCCAATGTATAGACTTCAGCAGGGCTGCCAGTGTATGGACTTGTACAGTGCAGCGACTATACAGACATTGAGGCCGAAGACAGTGTGTAGACTTGAGAAGCTCGAGGCCACTGTATAGACATGGGGTTCAGCTGAGAATGTATGGACTTTGATGAAGTGAGACAATGTTCAGACTTTGAAGTTACACTGTGGATGTATAGACTTGAATGAGCATGGAGTGTATAGACTTGAAAGTCTGAAGGCGATGTACAGACTTGGAGAGTTGAAGCCGATGTACAGACTTGCAGATGCGAAGCCAATGTACAGACTTTATGATATGAAGCCAATGTACAGACTTGCAGATGCGAAGCTGATGTACAGACTTGCAGATGCGAAGCCAATGTACAGACTTTATGATATGAAGCCAATGTACAGACTTGCAGATGCGAAGCTGATGTACAGACTCGTAATGCGAAGCCAATGTACAGACTTTAAAGGCTATGAACAACAAGGCATGCTGTACAGACTTACACAATCAAACCGATGTATAGACTTTGAATGAATTCAACGGAAGAATGTATAGACATGGCCCCTTTCCGGATGTATAGACTTTCAGATAAATAGGCTACAGTCCTGTTGTATGGACTTGAATAGAAAGGCCAGTGAATGGACTGACTAAGATGATTAATGTACTGAGGGGTCGACTCATCAGCAAGGAGGGGTCGACCCACCACTGTCCAGACTATGCAGACAGAGTGTAGATAGATTCAAGTAGAGCATATTATCTGACAACCATATGAACTGCACTCATTTACATGATGAAACATGAATTAATCTAGAGATAGAAGATTGATTTATAGTGTGAGACATCATCAAAACCGTAGGGTACTTATAGGAAAGGAGGAGGAGAAGAGGAGGGTCTAGGGATTTCAGGATGGAAGGAGAGTCTTCCCGCGTTGTGAAGAGGGGAAGGCCCAGCAGTGAGATCAGGCAACTTTCCGACCTCGAGGGTCATCTGAGTGGGACGATCCAGTCGCATATGGTAAGTTGATTTATTTCAAATTTATTGCATGGACTATCTCCTCACTTTCCTTCCTTTCTCTTCTTCTTTCCAGCCGTATCCACTCTTTCCAGGCCCGAGGAAGTTTTCCAAACTGCCATGGCTTTCAGAGCTAACTTCCAACATCTCCATTGGCATGAGGGCTATACTCTCGAAGTGGCATCTCCAGAGGCTCCTTATTCACGCCAAACACTACGAGAGAATCCGTATGGACTGGGCGGCTATGGGCGCCTTAGTGGAGATCTGGCATATCCAGACCTACACTTTCATCTTCCCGACGTTCGAGGCGACCATTCTCCTCGAGGAGGTGGAACTTCTGCTCGGATTGAAGAAATTCAAGAGTGACGGGAAGACGAGGCCTATGCGGATGTTGACAAGGGCGACTTCCGAGAGCGTCCTTGGAAGCTTCATGCCGTCCGATGCAGTCAGAAAGGTCCGCACTCAAAAGGGAATTGACTTGCAAAGGCTCGCGGTATGGGTTATGGCCCTGAAAGGGTCACCAGACGATGACCACTTGGAAGGAGTCATGAAAGGTTTTACCATCTGTCTGGCGGGGGCTCTTCTGTTCCCTTATACCGACAACATAGTGGAGGAGGACCAACTGAGTGCTATCCACGGGTTTTGGAGTGGCAAGAGGGTGGGACCTGCCATCCTCGCCTATCTTTACAGCGACCTTACTGCCTCGAGCATGGGTAAGCTTCCTTATGGTTGCGCACTTGTTCTAAACTGCTGGATTGACTTGCACTTCAAGTTCAACCACCGCGAGGGGATGCCGACCGCTTCGAAGCTCTTTCAACAAAGCCCCCTTTATCACATAGCCGACGTGTTAGGCTTTGGTGGCACCGTGGCGAACCGAGTTCCATGGCTGAAGAGGCGTGAAGACTGGCGGTCTCACTTCCGAACCATGGCACAAAATCTTTTCACTCGTGCTCCGACATGTCTCCTCTCACTTGAACTTCTCATGAGGCCTTCTCCCAGAGTTGAGCTCCAACTGATCGGCGCGACCGAGTTCGTCCTTTACAACGCGCATCGGTGCTGCCTCCAGATTGGCCTTCCACGCCACTCGTTCCCACTGCTAATCGGGATCGTTCCTTTGAAGAAGAGGGAGTTAGGCACGGAAGCAGACGCGAAGGAAGCGAAGGCCATTAAAGCGCCTTGGAAGATAAGCGTTGCGGGAAAGGCCTTAGCGTATGTGGGGGAGGAATGCGAGCTGTGGGGGGCTTATGTAACCGAATTGGGGAAGTTAAGGCCTAGGGTGCCTAAGCCCCTGATGTAGCCCATTCTACTTTTCGATGGAATAAAATCTGGAATTTGACATTTTGGACCACTGTTCCCCTGATTATTATTTTTATGATTATTATTTTTTTCTTTTGTGTTTTCTCTCTCCCCCTTTTGTGTTCTCGTTTTTATTTTAATGGGGGCGTCTAGAGGCCTGGACGGTCCTATAATTTCTTTTTTTGAATTTTTTTTGTTTTGGGGGCGTCCAGGGGCCTGGACGCCCCTATAATTTCTTTCTTTATTTATTTATTTATTTATTTTTGGGGGCGCGTCCTGGCGTGAGGACGCGTCTTATCCTTCGAATTCAAATTTAAAGCGCCAGGCGGCCTTTCTTTCTTCGTGCCTTACCCGCAAACGAGCCCACCTCCTGTCGAGATTTGCTCGCCCATCTTCGTCTTCTTCCACTTCTCGATCGATGGAGTTTGGTGGGCCAAATCGTGGTGAGGGGAGAGAGGGGCGAGGGACTCCTCGCCCGAGGAGGGATGCGCAAGAGCATAGAGAGGCGTCCATGGAAGCGGAAGGACCGCTTTGGGCACCTGAGGGACCCGAGGGACCCGGTGACGTGGAGGGAGGTGAACATGGTCTGGTAGGTCCTTCGATCTCTTCCTCTTTGATCCATTTTGAGTTTTAAAGTGAGCCACGCGAGGGGGGAAGAGGGTTCGGTGAGTGTTGCACTCAAATGATGGACGTGTCCTTGACAGGAGACGCGTTCTCGTTAACTGACGGGGGACCTCCCTCTTTGATGCAGGGTACGGTGAGAATCCCGGGTATGGCCGATGAGTGGGCGAGTGCGGATGAGCCGAGCCGTGTCAGGAAGGATAGTCGCGGCAAGGCGAAGCTCAAGGACCGGCGCGTACATTCCCCTGGACAACAAGGGAGCGCACCGGTGCAGGGCAGTGGCGGCCTCCTGCAGCAGCGGAGGGGGGACCGAGCAGGGGCTCCTCAGCTTGGGAGACGGACGGAGGTGACAATAGGGCCTCAAAATTTTTATTTTTATTTTATTTTATTTATTTTTTTGCCATGAAATTCCAGAATTTAACCAACGGCCGTTGTCTATCTATTTTTTATGTGCTCAGTAGGAAACGGTGGTAGGGATGGCTGGCGGATCGTCCTCCAATCCTCAGGCTCTTTTTCTAGAGATCGCCTCCCTCCATGAGCAACTTGCTAGTGCGGTGGCCCGCACGGTTCGTGCTGAAGAGGAGCGTGATGCCTAGGCCGCAGCTGTGGCAGAGCTGTAGCGTCGAGGTGAGGGGAGGCCCTCTCCAGACATTCTGGAGTTAAGGGTCCTTATCCAGGTGACGAGGAGGGAGGCGGAGAGAGAGAGAGAGGAGGGAAGGGCTGAGCGACAGCGAGTCCAGGCCGAGAGGAAGGCCTTGGAGGCCCAAGTAAGGGAGCTCCAGCTAGGCCTTCAGGTCACGGCGCAAAGGTTAGGAGCGATGGAGACGCGTTACGAGAGAGCACGAGAGCTCGGGGCGCTACTTCGCCGGTCTGGATGCTTTTCTGCTGGTGGCTTCCTCGCCACGCCAGAGGAGGAGCAGCGAGCCACTGCTGTGGAGCAGGCGCCACGAGGCGAGGCGAGCGCTGCACGGGGGCCCAGGAGGCTTCCGAGGGATCCTCACCTCGGGGGAGAGGAGAGGGACGCCTAGAGGGATGATCGTGAGGATGATATCGAGAGTTGGCGAGTCAGTGGACCCGCCTCCTCTCTATGATTGTGATGTTTGTGACAGCTCATGTAGACTTATGAATGATTTAATTTTCTATTGCTTGTTTATTTTCTTGTGCGTTCTTTCTTCCCTACGCTTCCTTGTACTGTTCTCATGTGATGTGTCTGCCGACATCCTGCCCTAGACGGAGGATGGCATCTTGCTGCGACTATTCTTTCACGGGAATTTATCGTCAAGGTCAATGATGACAGCTTGGGCCTCTTTTCTCGGATGATTTTTCAAACTTTGCGGATGGCCTCTACGTTATGACAGGGCGCCACAGGGAGCAGGTCATCATATTACACCGTCCGATCCATCACCTTGTGCGGGTGGTGAAGTGACTCATGGGACCGCAGGGGAGGCGCCTTATTGTGGGGGCTATCGTTGGAGGCAATCTTGACCCGGACTTCTCCCATTTCTATATATACCCTCCTGTTTCGTTCCTCCAGGGGCATCGAGGGCCAACTAAGAGGAACTCAGAATTCTGGATGGAGGGCGAATCTTCCCACTCCTCGAAGAGAAGCAGATCCAGCGGTAGCAGTTCCAGGAAACTCTCGGACCTCGAAGGGCAGTTCAGCGAGAGGACCCAGTCGCAACTCGTAAGCTGAGCTTTCCTGCCCCGCCCCTTTTCTAATTCTTCTTTTCTTTCTTTCTTTCCTTCTTTCTCTCCTTTGACAAAACCTTCTCCATCCCTCGTGCATGCGCAGAGCATGATGAAATCGCATATTTCATGGGAATTAGTAGCGGCAGCATATCGGGGTCTTCCGGATTTTCAAAAGGCCAGGCTAGACGTGATGGGATTCGGTGCCTTTCTCCGGATTGAGCCGATTAAGCTCGACCCGGTCCTCATCCAAGCCTTGCGCGAAAGATGGGACCCAGTGAGTCGGGCATTCTTGATGCCCTAGGGACACATGGTGCCCAGTCTAGAAGATGTGGTCCGAATCACGAGCCTCAAAGTGGATGGTGAGGCAGTGACCAGAGTCACCTATGCGGACTACCGGGAAGGCGCCCAGAAGCTACTGGGGTTGGAGTTAGACGGCCGGAAGAACAGGTCAGTGGCCAGAGCATCTATCATGGGGGCATTAGGGCTCACTGATACTCGTCAACGGGATGACGAGTCCTCGGAAGAATTCATGGAGAGGATGGAAAGGCGATGTCGTGCTATGTATTGCACAGATTTTGACAATTGGGAGAGATCCAATATGGATTTGAGGAGATTTCTCCTCTTTTTCCTATGAAGATTGATACTGAGGTCGAAAGGAGATGGCATCCATTGTCGTTTCCTGGAGCTACTATCAGACCTTGAAAAAGTAGGACAGTATGCCTGGGGAGCTGCCATGCTAGCGCACTTGTTTACGGGTCTGTCCCAAGAGGCAGATCGTGAGATGACTGTGAGTGGGTTCGCACCACTTATCCAGGTATTTTTGTTTGTTTTTTTGTGTATATATATATTTTTTGTTTGTTTGTAATAGTCCACTTGAGGCATTGACGGCATATGACGACGTAGCTATGGAGCTATTATTATCTCCCGATGGGGAGAGCTCGGCATTGGCGACCAGCGATGGTGCCGTTAGCCAGGCGGTGGCAACCTATCCTGAGTGCAGCGCCTGTAACCTACCAGCTAATGGTGCTAAGGCGCGAGCTACAGGAATTCCCTGCAGCGATGGTGGGATTTTTTTGCTCTTGTTATATATTTTTTCTTTTTTTTTTCGGTTCTAACCAGCTAAACGGGTACGTACCACCTCACCTAGGTAAACTGGAGACCCTACTCAGACATGGTCGATGCCGACCAACCGTGGGTTTTAACAAGTCGTGCCCGGTTCGGACGGGAATTGTGGATACACTGCCTAAATGAAATCGAGCCGCTTCAGCTACGATTGGTTATGAGGACCCTAGGGCTGGCCCAAGAATGGGTGGATACGACTGCGCCACCTCGCGTTGGAAGAAAGACACGGGGACCGGCAACTTGCGTTGATTGGGGTGTTCGGTTCCATGAATAGTATGTAGACTGGCAACGAGGTGGCACAATCGTGGAATCACATGCGCAGGATAGTGAAGACTATCTGCGTCTGTATAAGACAATGTACGCAGAGGGGCTCCAACCCCGGGGACTTGTGGAGGTGGGTCTCCTTTTTCATCTTTTCTCCTTTCCTCCTCTCCTCTCTATGGATGCTGACTCCTATGGTTGCAGGATGTGCGTGATACCATGATAGCGGACTTGCGATCACGCCTGGCAGAAACGGAGCAACAATTAGGAGACACCCGTGGAGCCTTGAGAGCTTCGATAGGTGTATGTACAATGCGCACTCCTAATTAAAACTCTAGATTTATGACGTTCGGCCGCTAATTTTCATCCCATGTGGTTATAGCGCGCCCAGATCGACGCAGCTTCGTCAGCGATGGGAGGAGGCGGCGTCTCTTCCAGCTTATGGATCCCCACCTCAGAACTTGATTTGCTTCACGAGCAACTTGCTCGGACTACGCAGCGTGCCGCGGAGGCAGAAGGAATGCTCTCTATACATGTAAGAGTTTCAGTGTTGAGTTCTCCTTTTTTTACCTTGCCACATATATGAGATAGTATATCTGGCAGGAAAAGGAGATGCAGGAGTCACTTGCCCATGCTGCACAGAGAGAGGCTAGAATAGCAGAGCTGGAGGAGGAATCGCGGCGTCGTCCGGATGACGATTCTTCCAGGGATGCCATGGAGCTGAGAATCACCCTTCAATTGGAGAGGGAAGATCGTGAGAGAGAACGGTCAGAGAAAGAGAGGGACAGAGAAAGAGAGTGAGCCGATAGATTAGCTGAAAGGGAGGAGCGAAGGGTCATGGAGGCCCAGTTGTTCGAACTCCGAACCAGCCTTGGCCTCGCTGAACAATGGCTGAGAGATGGTGAGGAGCGCTATCGAAGAGCACGAGAGCGTGGCTTTCATGTCAGTAGCTCCTTTGCTGCTCCCACGGATCAGCGCCGGGGTGTGGGAATGGGAAGAGGTGTACAGAGCGGTAGAAGTACCGCTTTTCGTAGTTGGGTAGCACCCTTGAGGGCGTTTTGCCCGGAGAGTGGCGGGACAAGTAATGTAGAGAGAGAAGGTGGAACTTAATGTACAATTTCTTATTTTAAGAACGGAATAAAAGGTATGATTTTGTTTGATTTTCATCTCACTCTTGCTATCTTGAATCCCTACACGCATCACCGAAACAAACAGGTCAGTATCTCTGTTCTGACTTGGCCCCTTGCTCAATAAGCATGTGTTCACTTCAACTGTCCTTGATAATGGGTCAAGGGGCCAAGCCTTTATTAACGAAGGCAAGGGAAAGATGCGATAATGATGAAAGTGACAGACAAGCACACTAATGCAAGCGGAATTTAAAAGTGAGATGCTGCATACAAATGCAATCATGCGAGATGATTTTTTTTGTTTTTATTTTTATTATTTTTTCTGGCATTTTTTTTGTTGTCTTTGTTATCATTCTAATTAAATTTTTTTTTGTTTTCCAAATATCTACGTCTTCTCTCTTTTCTTTTTTTTTTATCATTTTTTTTTGCTAAAGCCTGATGAGCACCCATATGGCACCTTACCTTCATGAGAACAGGGGTTTCTTACTAACCTCCCAGGTATCCTAAGTGCACATCTAGGTTGATTTGGGTCTCTAGACCCCTCGAATGATAATCCCGCCAGGTAAGACTTACCCTGATGACAATACCGCTATGCCATGCTTAGGCTCCCAGTTGCTTCTGACCACAAGGATTCGCCCAAAAGGTGTTCGAGGTAAATGATTTGCCCGACCCGGGTCTGTTTCCTCATAACTCTATATGGTATATGATGGAACACCCTGGAACCCTAACGACCAACCGCACGACGCTGACCCAGAATCAGACGCCGTCGCACCCAGGGGTGACGCGCTTGCATTGGCCTAAGCCCAAGGTTAAACAAGAAGACATCAAGGTGGTAAACATGGGTCTTGACCGGCCAGAAACACAGAGACTCCTTCGCAGCGATAGCTTTTACTTTTTAAAGTAGGCAACCATACGTGTGTATTAAAATAAGGTTGCAGACCTTGGTGGGTTTTACCCTTCAGAAACTCCATCTAGCTCTCATCTTCAAAGGAAGAAGGAAGAGTGTATGGGGTAAACCTCCTGAGAGGACCGGCAAAACTGTTAACCCGACGAGCCAATAAGGGCCCATTAACTCTCCTCTTTCGGACAACGTCGGACCAAATCTCGAGCATTTACATTCCATAACTCCTTTTGTGGATTTAGACTTTTTGTCTTGAGGTATTTCATTTATCGCATCAGGCACAGTGACGACCATGCTTTTCTCTTGATTTTGGCTTTGTGTTTCTTTTTGCGAGGGAGATATAGTTTGACGTTGTGGGCTCCCTTTTGTATGCCTGCGGGGACACTGCCCTCTTCTCGTGCTCTGATCGATGCTCGAGGAAATGGATCCTACTCTTGCCTTAAGGGGTTTGAGTTTCAGTTTCTCATGCTCAGCATTTTAAGGGCGCCGGCTATCTCGTTTGGTCGAAGAGAAGAGAATAAAGATTATAGCTTCCGGAGATCTTCTGGGTGTGACCCCACTGTCGGTGATGCTACCAACTTTTTTTTGGATAAAATACGTAGGCGAGTACATGTTGGTTTCCTTTGAGTGAGCATAGGCTGATGTGGCCGGACATAGATCTCCACGGTTCTGGCAGACCAAGACCCGGTGCCTACCAAGCCTTAATGGGCCCTATCCTAACATGAAGGTGTGATGCAGTGACCTAACTACATGGTGATCACCAGGCATCGGCATTTTGAATTTTCATATTTTTAGTGGTTTTCAAATTTTGTTGTTTTTTTTATTTTCTATCTTTTCATCATTTTTTTTTTGTATTTTGACACTAAGTTACGGGTAGTACTTTTTAAGATAAAGCCCGTTCCAAGGGTGGGATAACTCAGTCCCTTCGGCATTGACTAGCTTGTAGGCCTTGCCAGGGTACACGGCTTGAATTACAAATGATCCTTCCCAATTGGGTTGGAGCTTAGAACGCGGCCCTCCAGGTTTGACAAAAATTCTTTTGACAACCATCTCACCGACTTTGAATTTTCTCTCAACGACCTTCTTTTGATAAAAGTGAGCGAGTCTATTTTGATACACATGCGCGTGCTCGGCAGCGGCCAGCCGTTTCTCATCCAAGAGTTCCAACTGGGCAAGGAGTGAATTACGACGTTCGTCGAGGGGAAATTCCTCATCCAATTGTACTCGGAGAGAAGGGATCAGGGTCTCGTATGGGACTACCGCTTCCATACCATAAGTAAGGGCAAACGGAGTCTGCCCGGTGGGGGTACGGACTGAAGTGCGATATGCCCATAGAGCTTCGATAAGCTTTTCTGGCCAGTCTAAAAATTTGCTAGACTCGCAGGTTTTCTTGATGATTTTGAGCAATGTTTTATTGGTGGCCTCCGCTTGGCTGTTACCTTGTGGATAGTAAGGTGATGAATGATGCAATACAATTACGTACCTCTTGCAGAGGTCCTGAAGGTCCTGGGAGGCGAACTGTGGCCCATTGTCGGTGACGATTGTGCTTGGGACACCAAACCTGGCGAGGATGTTCTTTATGATGAACTTGCAGACTGTTGACGCCTTGATTTCCAAGTAAGCTTCGACTTTGGCCCACTTGGTGAAATATTCCGTCACAGTGAGGATGAAAGATTTCTGCTTGATGAGGGAATTGGGATCACCTAGGGGACCAATGATGTCGAATGCCCACATGGAGAAAGGTCATGGGGAGGATATTGGATGAAGTGAGGAAGATGGTGAATGAATTTTATCGGCGTGAAGTTGGCACTTGACACACCTACGGACATAGATGGCACAATCCTCTTCCATAGTGGGCCAGTAAAAGCCTTGCCTAATGATCTTCTTGGCGAGCATCTGACTATTCACATGGCCCCCACACACACCTGAGTGTGTCTCCTCTACACACTTCCAAACCTCGTCGTCATCAAAACATCTTAACAGAACACCGGTAAGGCTCCTCCTATAGAGTAGACCTCCCACCAATGTATATTTCTGAGCCGCTCTTCTTAGGGCCTTCTTATCTTCTGTGGTGGCTCCTTCAGGGTATGACTAATCTTTACAGTATTTGATGATTTCATAAAACCATGGTTTCTCCTCGTCAGCCAGTTCTTCCTCGGCTTCTGCCAACATGATCTCCCTCTTCTCAAGGATTTCTTCGTGTAGGATCTTTCTTGCCATCCTGTCTTTGATGTTCACGTAGGAAGCGTCTTCAACTGCAGGGGCATGGCGCTTATAGATGTGAATGGACTCAAACCATCTCCCTAGAGGGAACCTTAAGGATGATGCCAATGAGGCGAGGGCATCGGCCAGAATATTCTCATGGTGAGGGACATGGACAAAGATCAGTTTGGTGAACAGTTTGGCAAAGGCAGCGGTGAGTTCTTGGTATGGCTTGAGTTTAGGATCGCGAGTGCGATATTTAGTGAGCACTTGGCGAAGAATGAGTTGACTATCACCCACGACTCGTAATTCGTTGATACGAAAAGAATGAGCGAGTTCCAGGTCAGCTAGAAGGGCTTCATACTCAGCTATATTATTGGTAACTGGAAATTTGAGTTGGTATTCCAGTGGGAATGTAAGGCCTTCAGGCGATAGGAGGGCAATGCCGATTCCTTTCCCTTGGGATTTCAGAGCTCCATCAAAATGTAATGTCCACATGTAATCATCTGATTGGTTGATAGACATTAGTTCCTCATCTGGAAATTCTGACTCGACAGGATCGAATTTGGGGAGAGGATGGTGAGCGAGATGCTCGGCTATGGCATAACCCTTGATCGCCTTTTGCTGAATGTAGGTGATGTCAAACTGAGAAAGAAAGCTTTGCCAGCGTGCTAATCTATCCGTAAGGACATATTTTTCTAGAAGGAATTTGATAGGGTTCATTCGAGCAATCAGATGGACTTCATGAGCTAGAAAGTAGTGTTTCAACTTCTGCACTACCCAAACAAGGGCGGCACAAGTTTTCTCCATAGCCGTGTACTTCTGCTCACATGTGTTGAGGAGTTTGGACAAGTAATAGGTCGCCCTTTCCTTGCCCGCTTCATCGGCTTGTGCCAGGATAGCTCCCACGGAGTCGTCCAGGACCGAGATGTAAAGGATTAAATGTTTATCTGGCGTGGGTGGAATTAGGACGGGTGGATTGGCCAGATATTCCTTCAATCCTTCAAAAGCTTTTTGACATTTAGAATTCCAACTGAATTCTACTCCTGACTTAGTCAACTCATAGAAAGGTTTGCACCTTTGTGAGTGCTGGGACACAAATCGACGAATGAATTGCAACCTTTCGATTAACCCTCGAACTTCTCTCAGGTTTTTCGGAGGTGGCATATCCCTAATTACTTTAGCTTTGTTGGGATCTATTTCAATACCCCTCTTACTCACAATGAAACCAAGCAATTTGCCCGACGAGACACCAAATACGCACTTTTTTGGAATCATTTTCAAATTGAACTCCCTTGATATTTGTAGCACCTTGGCTAGAACTCTCGGGTGTTCTACCATAGTCTTGGATTTCACTAGTAAATCATCCACATATACCTCTAAATACACATGCATCATGTCATGGAATATTGCCATCATAGCCCTTTGATAAGTAGCTCCAGCATTCTTCAAACCAAATGGCATGACTAAATAGCAATAAGTTCCCCAAGGTGTGGTGAATGACGTTTTCTCCTGATCCTCTTCTGCCAAACGGATCTGATTATACCCCAAAAATCCATCCATAAATGAGAGTGTTTCGTAGCCAGCCGTGTTATCAACCAACACGTCGATATGAGGCAAGGGGAAATCATCTTTTGGACATGCACGGTTAAGGTCCATGAAATCGATACATATTCTCACCTTTCCATCTTTTTTCATGACCGGGACAATGTTTGCCACCCATTGAGGATAATAAACCTGGCTTTGTGGAGCTTATCGACATCTTCCTTCATTTTTAAAGTCATTTGGGGGTGGAAACGTCTTAACCTTTGCTTTACCGATACGGATCCCGGCTTTAGCGTTAGGCGATGTTCGACTAGGGTGGAATCCAATCCCGGCATATCCTTATAGCTCCATGCGAACGTGTCCCTATACTCCTTGAGAACCTCGATCAATTCTTCTTCTTCAGATGGCGGCAAATTATCACTTATGAGGACGATCCTAGGGTCTTCCTCAGTCCCCAGGTTTATTTCTTTGGTGGGTTCTTCTATAGCGGCTGATGGTTCGTCAAACCTCCTCATTCAGCTAGCATATGCATCAGCCGCGTCCTCATATTCTTCGTCTCCTTCTCCAATAGGGTACTCTTCATCTGTGAGCTCATAAACTCCATATCCCTCATCAATTGTGTAATCCTCCTTGCATTCTAACTCTGACAGTTGGATGGGATTTTCTAGCAATTGAGGAATGGCTAGAAAGGCTTGACACCTATTGGCTAAATCTAGAAGAAATCGACGAGGAATTTGCCTACCCTTGGATTTTCTTCTAGGCACTACCCTTGACTCATTATTCCTAACCTGACTGACTTGTTCTACGGACGGAGAAGAAGTTGAAGAATGTACAGGAAAAGACCCCTCAATGGAGGGGTAAAGAAGGTCGCTCAAGGGACCTTGAACGAATGGCCCGTAGGTCGGGGCGCACTCGTGGGAGATGTAGGAGGTCTCCTCAAAGGAAATGCACTATTGAGGAGTTCAAAAATTGACGTTTTTTTTTTATTTTCATTTTCAATTACAAGACAATTGAAAGGACTTGGGGAATAAGAGGAGGGGACTATAGCTAAGGGGTTGTAAGGCTTGTTGAGCAGGTCATGGTTGAAAATCTGGCGTGGGCTGAGAAACCTGCGCAAGAATGTGAGTAGAGAAGGGGACCTAGGAATATCATCAGACAAACGTCTAGCCCAAGAAAGAGACAGCAGCAATGGCTGAGGAGAATGATCAGATAGAATGACGAAAAGCGATCCGTCAGTGGCAACGTCCTCATGGCGAGGAAAACTTGGAATTTCAGTAATGTCAACAACCCCTTTTGGCACCTCGGAGATCAAAAGCGGCTCCTCCAAGTCCGGAGGTGAGAACATCTGCTATAGTGCAATGGAAATATCATGTATATCAAACCACTTGTTCCACTCGCAGTCCGGGTCATCGTGCTTCCCCTTCTTTGTAGCCCTCGAGCAACTTTCGGCTAAGTAGGCAATCCGAACTTCCCCATGTGATTCTTGCAGCTGATCCCCCAACTGTATAACTGGCCCTTTTATGAAATGAGAGTACAAGGTCCATGTAAGAGGTTCTCCATCTTCCTCAATCGGGCCTTCAAAACCTAAGCTAGCTCTTAGGATTACCCCGGCCTTCCCTACCGGTCTCAGTCTTCCTTGTAATTGTGCTCCTAGACCTTTGCCTTGATGGTAACCTAAGTTGTTCATGATCTCCCATCCCTTGGAGTGGGAAGGGGAACGTGGCATCGGCCCGGGAAGTGGCTTTCTTTGTGTTGGTGAAGGGCGGCTAGGGTCACACACATCTAGCAGGGAAAGGATAGGCCTATGGGTCGGCCAGACAGAGGGCAATGAAGTGTTAATAGCATCCACTGTAGGGAGCAAGGGCATGCTAAACACCTTGATGATCCGTCCCTTGTACGGGAATTTTAAGCATTGGTGGTTGGTGGAAGGGACAGCATTCAGCGTCTCTATATAAGGACGACCCAATATGCCCTTGAACGTGGGGTCCATGTCGAGGATGTGAAACTCCGTAAGAACAGCAACATGACCCACTTCTACATTAAGGATAATCCTTCCCTGCGGAGGCCTCTTGCTATTATCATATGCGGTGACTGTGATAGCCGATGGCCTTATCTGTTCTAAATCAACCCCACATAGCAAGAGAGTGTTCATGGAGATCACATTGATTGAGGAACCCGTGTCCAGTAGGCACGGGTTTACGGGCACCCCGTTGATCTTCACTGCAATGCACAAAGCATATTTCTGAGCTTCCTGGGGGGCAAGCTCGTGGTCATGGAATGTGATGGCCGGTTGCGTGCTTGTCGGTGTCAGCACCGACGATATCTTCTCTACCGGGAGATCCTCGTTCACCATGACCATTTGGAGATACTTTATTAGTGCCTCTTGATGGGACGTGGACCTCTTAATCAATTCCAAGATGGAGATTCGGGTAGGCGTCTTGTCCAGATGTTTTAGAAGATCATATTGTGTCCCGGGGATGGATTCCTCTAACTGCTCTTCAGTTCCTTTCTCTTGTCTTGTTGGGACTGTTCTGGACTCCGACCGTTCTGGGGAAAAACTCGGTGGAAGATCCTTCCACTTCGGAGCACCATGGCTTGTTGCTTTGGTTGCACCTCGACGGGGTTAGGTATGGGTTTTATCAGAGGTTTAAGTGGGGGATGGATGGTCGGGGGAGCGGAGGTGATGACAGGTGTAAGGATCCTGATGAGGGGTTTGCTTGGGAGAGATGGAGGCGGAGTGGACGGCACCTGGGATGGATGGTGGATGATGAGAGGTTTCGAGGGTAGGGGTGAAGGAGTGGCAGAGGTGGATGGGGCCTTGGATGGGCAAGGCAAAATTAGGGGCTTTGAGGGTGTAGGTAGAGGTGTGGTGGAGAGTTGGACCGGGAGGGAACTGGCGACGGGGGAGCGGATAAGAGGGCGTGATGACTGTGGGACAAAAGGAGGTCCACTCGGGGGTTGTGGCGTGGTTCGAGCAGAAAGAGGTGCTGACCGGATGAGGCGAGGGGGTTGGCTAGGAACGTGATTGACAACAAGAACGGAGGTGCCCTCCGCGTGCCAACCTTGCCCTCCTCCGATTTCTGGGAAGGAAGAGATGGGGTTGACTTGCTGATTGGGTCGTTGGTGCTCCGGGAGTGGGTTTTGAACAATGCCCATGTTCGGTTGTTGCTGTGGGACCTGCTGAGGTTGTTGTTGTTGTTGTTGGGGTTGTTGTTGTTGTTGTTGTTATTGTAATTGTGGTCTAGAGGGCGGTCTCCTTGCCTTCAAAGCGGCGACAACTCTCCTCATTTCATCCCAATCAATTAAGTGTCCATCATTCATATCATAAATGTAGTCCTTAAAATCAAAGCAGTTCTCCACTGTATGGCCCAGCTGCGTATGGTAAACACAATATCTGGGCGTGTCAATGTTTAGTGGCCATATGGGTCTTTCTTTAGGCAAGACGAGTGAATTAACAGCCATGAGAGCATTAAAGATGTCCGGTAGTGATTCCGGCAATGGTGGGTAGTAAGCTCTCTTCGGGCCAATCGGCCTTCTCTGTTGTTGTGGTGGGGCGTAGTTCCCCGGGGGTGGAACATGATGGTACTGAGCAGGTGGCTGTTGTTGTTGCTGGGGATGGAAGGGTCGTGCCACATTGTTCTGATAGAAGTTGTTTTGTCGGGGAGGATGATAGGGTTGCTGACCCTGTTGGTTCAGATGGAAGGGGAGTGGTAGGGCTTGTGGAGGCCTGGGGTCGGCTGGCTGGTTGGGATTGCCAACCGCACTCACCTGCTCATTTATCACTACCCCTTCTATCACCCCACCTTGGACACCAGTGCCCGGCTTCCTAAACACCCTCGGCTTTGGTGGCTCGAACATATGCATGAGAGGGGAATCTTTGAGTTGTGTCTGGACATACCGAGCCCTCTCGTACAATTCCTCCATGGTGTTGAGCTTGTTCATTGCCAGGATATGCCTAAACTGGGGGGTAGCATTTGATATAATCATCTTCACCTGCTCTGGCTCTGAGATGGTATCCTTTATCCTCTCTGCCAGAGACCTCCATCTATCGGTATACTGGACGAAATCTTCATCCGACTTCATTTTTTCGGCGACCAGGTCGGTGATAGAAAGAGACGGGCCAACCTGATCCCGGTATCTCTGTAGGAACTTCCTCTGAACCACGTCGAAGTCCTCAGCCTCACTCGGCTCTAGGGCGTAGAACCATTCCAGTGCAGGGCCATCTAATGATCTCCTAAAGAGGTATGCCAGGGATCTTTTATCATTCTGCCAGAACGAGGACTCATACATGAAGTCCTTCAAATGGGTAGAGGGGTTGCCAGTGCCGTTGTACCTATGGTACGTGGGCATCTCAGAAGGGGGAAGGCGAAATATTGGTAGGACAGGCAGAGAAACCTCAGGGGTGGATTTTACATCCACCATTTTCTGTAAGTTTCAGAATTGCTAATCCATCTTATTCAACTTGTTCAAGAGGGACTGGGTGAACGGGTCAATTGGTGAAGGTGGCGCTTGCCACGGAGAAGCGGTAGGCCTCCCGGAGACCTGAGAAGGAAACCTAGGACAGGAAGGGTATTGGGGTCTAGCAATGGATAGGCCTGGTTGGATTGGTGTTTGGAGGGCGGCTGGCGCCGGAGATTGGGAGGGGAATTGGAAGGAGGGAGGCTGTTGATTTGCCTGCCCGAGAGGTGAGGGGGAGGGAATGGCCTGTACAGACTCTTGGACATGAGTGGTAGCCGGATTCGGCTCCGTGGGAGAGGGGGAAACCGATTTCCCTTTCAGAATGGCCTGGAAGGCCTGAAGTTGCTCAGGGTTGAGCTAGGTGTTGGCGAGGACACCTAACAGAGAGGAGATGTCCTGGGGGGAAGATGTATCCCCGGCAACGTTCGCCACCTCATGTGAGGGCTCGTGGGATGGACCGACATCCACAGCGTAGACATGAGGCCCACCTTGGTAGCCCTGGTCCGGGCTGTATTCTACGTAAGAGCCATGACCCGAGTCATGCATTTGGGGCTCATTGCCGAAGGCGTTAGCCTCGAAAGCATCGTAATTATACTCGACCATCCTTAACACTTTTCCAGAACGTAATAACATACACCAGCACACAAGCAGCAGAGATTAACACACAAGTGGATGCTTTACGTCTCTTTTTTGTTTTTGTTTTAACTCTTTTTTTTCTTCTTTTTACGATTGTAAAAATTCACACAAATTTTACAAAAATCCTAGTTACACCTTTGTTTTACCGCCGTGTGAACTAGGGACACTCGACTCACCACGAATGGGTTGACTATCTCCAGGGAACTTCAGTGGTACAACCTGCCCAGTGAACGAATAGGGAATCCTTTGCTGTCGGGGACTTACGGAGGTCCCAGTGAAGGAGATCCTAGTCCGTCGAGAGGAATTCCCGACGGAGAGTCCTTCCTTCACCGAGAGAGGGTGGTCCTTAGAAAGAAATAAAAAGAAAGATAGAAAAGAGGGACGGACGTATGTGATGAAATGCTGACAGGTATATAGAGCATAACAGAATAACAAGACAATCAAGATATAACAACACACAAGAGATGATAAAGCAAATCACAAGAGGCGGCAGGAGTAACTAAAAGAAAGCAACTGAGAGATAAACAACACGCAGGAGATGATAAAGCAAATCACAAGAGGCTGCAAGAGTAACTAAAAGAAAGCAACTGAGGTCCCACCGTGATCGCCAATCTGTGGAAGCCGATGAATCCACTCGAGGGGAAGAAAACGAACTAAGCTACGGAATATCGAGCGACTAAAAATTAAGGAGGATTATGAAACGTGCCAATATGAGGAAAGAGCATACGTAGGATGCTAAAGGGATGTGATCGCCAGAGGGGTTACCTCAAAGAAACGAAATGATCGCGTGTACCTTGTGTTGAGCGCGGAGATTGTGACTCCTCGAGAGCGGGAAATGACAGGTTTCTTCTTCCTCCCCCTTCGGCCGGCCGACGGAGAGGACTTTCCTCAGGTACCCTTGCAAAATAATGACAAACAAGTGACGAGTGGATCAGAAAGACGATGGTGCAGTATTCAAATTCTAACGATGCAAGTAACGAAATGATGGCAAGACACACACCTGGTTGGTGTTGTCTTTTAAACCCCTCTCGGACACGAGTAGGAGGAAAATGCTTATGATGAATGGCAATTATTCCGACGTAGAAACGGAAAGAGACTTCCTCATAAAAAGGGGGGGGGGTAGAAGATATGATATGATGAATGCAAGATAACTAGGAAAGAAGAGGAGAGAATGGCTTATTGGATGGTCGATGGCGAGATCCGGCGGAGCTTCGGCAGCGTAGGGACGACGAGGTAGCGCGACGGGCGAAGGCGGCCTCTCTCCTGCGAGCACTGGCACCCGAGGATCCGACAGGACCTCCCCTACAAAACACCCACGGGTTAGGAATAGAATCCGGCAGCCTCTCGGCGCTCTTTTTTCGACCCTTGAACTGAGGGGGGTAAGCCTCTATTTATAGAGGTCGGGAGGATGGGGGCGTCCAGAGGCCTGGACGCCTCCATACCTTGGATTTTCTTCAAATGACAGACTCAACCACGGTTAGTCGATGGTCGGGGGGGTCACCCGTGAGCTGGTTGATGGAGGCGTCCAAGGGCCTGGACGCCTCCATATCTTGGATTTTCTTCAAACGACAGACTGGCCAACGGTCAGTCGAAGGCCGGGGGTCACCCGTGAGCTGATTGATGGAGGTGTCCAGGGGCCTGGACGCCTCCATATCTTGGATTCTATTCAAACGACAGGCTGAGCAACGGTTAGTCGATGGCCCGGGGTCGCCCGTGAGCTGTTTGATGGAGGCGTCCAGGGGCTTGTACGCTTCCATAACTTGGATTTTCTTCAAACGACAGACTGGCCAATGGTCAGTCGAAGGCCGGGGGTCGCCCGTGAGCCGGTTGATGGAGGCGTCCAGGGGCCTGGACGCCTCCATATCTTGGATTCTATTCAAACGACAGGCTGAGCAACGGTCAGGCAGTGGTCAGGGATGCCCGTGAGCTGATTGATGGAGGCGTCCAAGGGCCTGGACACCTCCATAACTTGGATTTTCTTCAAACGACAGACTGAGCAACGGTCAGTCGATGGCTGGGGGTCGCCCGTGAGCAGGTTGATGGAGGCGTCCAGGGGCCTAGACGCCTCCATAATTTGGATTCTTTTCAAACGACAACTCGACCAACGGTCGGGGGTACCCGTGAGTCAAATCATGGAGGTGTCCAGTCTCCTGGACGCCTTCAAGAATATATATATATATATATATATATATATTATTTATTATGTTATTATTTTTTTTCATTTTTTTGTCATTTTATGGAGGCGTCTAGTGGGTTGGACGCCTTCATGATTTTTTGATTTTTTTATTATTTTTATTTATGGAGGCGTCCAAGCACCTGGACGCCTCCATGATTTTTCAATTTTTCTATTATTTTTATTATTTTTATATATATATGAATTTATGGAGGCGTCCAGTCTCCTGGACACCTCCAAGATTTTTCACGGAAAAATTCAAAAAAATGTAAAAAAATTAGAAAAATAGGAAATCACCATAGTAATTAAAAATGTGAAGGCCGCCTTAGGGTATCATAGTGTAATATGAGATTTACTCAATGTAATGTCAAGAACGGCGTGTCTACAGACATCATTTTAGAAAATTCATCACATAGTTCATGCTTAGTTGATCCAAATACTATGTCATCTACATATACCTGAACTATGATGAGATCTCTATTTGTACCCTTGGTAAATAGAGTTTGATCAACCTTACATCTTTTGTAGCCCTTGCTGATCAGAAATTCAGTCAATCTTTCATACCATGCTCTTGGAGCCTGCTTTAGACCATACAAGACTTTGTTTAACCTGAAAACTTGGTTAGGTTGAGAAGAGAATTGAAATCCGGGGGGTTGTTCAACAAAAACCTCTTCTTTAATGACTCCATTTAAAAAGGCACTTTTAACATCTATTTGTTGGAGTTTTATATTCTTTGAACATGCAAAGGTAAGTAACATTCTTATAGCTTCCATCCTAGCAACAGGTGCATAGGATTCATCGAAGTCTACACCAAATTTCTGACAGTAGCCCTTGGCTACTAATCTGGCCTTATTCCTTGAGATGACTCCATCTTCATTCATTTTATTTTTGAACACCCACTTAGTTCTTATGATATTAACATTATCTGGTCTTGGAACAAGTTCCCAGACATTGTTTCTTTCGAACTGGCCTAATTCCTCACTCATGGCATTGACCCAAGCTTGATCAGCCAAGGCCTCTTCTATTGATTTGGGTTCAATTTGTGAGACTAAAGCAATTAAGTCTTCATTATTCACATTCCTAAAATGGGACCTAGTCCGAAGAGGATCTTCAGGATTGCCTATGACATTATCTATCGGATGGTATTTAAGAAATCTAACATTGGTTGAAGACTCACCTGTTTCTCTTGGCCCTTCCTGATTGAGGGGATCTGTTGTTCCACTCGGCTGAGTCTTCTATTCTTCTTGGTCTTCTAGGAATTCCCCATCATGATTGGAGTCCCTGTTAAAAATTTCAATGTTAGACACACCTTTCTTTTCACTGAAAATAATGTGAGGAGACTCTTCCACTTTCTGATCTGATATGTTAAATACCCTATATGCCCTTGACACTTCAGAGTAACCTAAAAATATTCCAGGGGAGCTTTTAGCTTCAAACTTGTCTAAATCTTTCTTGTCATTATTTTGAATAAAACATTTTGTTCCAAAAATTCTGAAATGAAACAAGTTTGGTTTCTTACCTTTTAGAAGCTCATAGGGTCTTTTCTTGTGAATGGGTCTTACCATGGCCCTGTTGATTATGTAAGTTGCTGTATTGGCCGCTTCTGCCCAAAACCTTCTTGGTAATTTACTTTCAATCAGCATGGTTCGGGCCATCTCCACCACAATTCTATTTCTTCTCTCCACAATCCCATCCTGTTCAGGTGTCCTGGAAGAAGAAAACCTGTGAGTTAGTCCCTCTCTTTCACAAAGATTAGAAAACATAGAGTTTTCAAACTCACCTCTATGATCAGATTGAATAGTACAGATCTTGTGTTTTCCTTCTTGTTTGACCTTATTGAAAAACAGATTAAACTTTTGAAATGCATCACTTTTATTTGCTAAGAAGAATATCCATGAATATCTAGAGAAGTCATCTATGATGACATAGCCAAACCTATTTCCATTAAGACTCTGAGTTCTAGTGGGACTGAAAAGGTCCATATGGAGAAGTTTCATTGGTCTAGAGGACAATGGCTCAGATCTTAATTTAAAAGAGTTTCTAGTCTGTTTGCCTAGAGCACAGGCATCACATGATTTTGATATCGAATTGAATTTAATTCTAGGCATGCCTCTAACTAAATCATGCTTGACCAATTTATTTAAAGTAGTAAAGCTAGCATGACCTAGACGTCTATGCCATTCAAAAACATCATTTTTAGAATTGGCAGATAAACAAATATTAGATTCAGATTCCTCATCTAAGTCTACTATGTAGACATTATTAATCCTGTTGGATACAAATTTAACCACATCAGAATTTATTTCAAAGATTTTGCATGAATTGTCATCAAATACAACCCTATGACCCTTGTCACATAACTGACTAATGCTAATCAGGTTGTGTTGCAGACCTTCCACAAGTAGAACTTTTTCAATGGAGTTTGTGGAAGTCTTACCTATTGTGCCAACTCCAATTATCTTACCTTTGTTCTTTCCTCCAAACTTGACCAGACCCCCTACCTTCATCTCTATCTTGCTGAACTTGGATCGGTCTCCTGTCATGTGCCTGGAGCAGCCACTGTCGAGGTACCACTTGTTATCTTCAGCTGCCAGGCCGACCTACACAACAAAGTCAAGCAAAGTGATTTGGAACCCAAGATGAGTTGGGTACAAAGACATTGTTCAATTCACTGATCAAATGTTTAGGAATCCAGATTTGCTTCAACATTGTTTTCTCTGGCACCTTTACTTCTGTTTTGTTGAAATTATAGCCGGCTGGTCTGGAAAAGTAAGTTTTATTCCATTCATTAGGCTTGCCATTTCTAGAATATCTCCTGTAAGTTTGTTGATCAGCAGATTTTTGAAGATGATGATCATTTCTCCAGTAGGTCCTCTTTGGACCCATTTGATTGTAGTACTTCCATCCTTTCTTCTGATCCCCTTGCTTGGTCCATTTATCATTTATGTTCTGATTGGTAGGCTTAGTGAAATTTTTCATAAAATTCATTCCCATTTTAAAATGTTGACCAGCACTGTTTTTAGAACTTTCCTTCTGACCTTGAGTTCCCTTACTGCTGTTTGAGCTGGATGGAGTGTCCAACTTTTCTTTTCCCTTCTCTGGGCAGAAGGTAATGGTTTTGAATTGTAAGGATCTTTTGTTAGATGGGTCATAGCCTAGACCCTCCTTATTGAAATTAACCCTAGCCCCCAGTATTGCATCCAGACTGGATTTTCCTTGGACAAACTTTTCCAAGACTTTCTGTTTGTCTTCCAGCTCCTTTTGAAGGGACTCAGAATTTTTTAGAAGTTCACCATTGACTTTCATAAAAGCTTCATATTTTTCTGAGTTCACTCTACTTTCATTTAAGCTTTCTTCAATTCGTATTTTGAGTTCATTCAACTGATTTTGACTGTCCTGGTTTTCTCCCTTGAGCTTATCATTTTCTTTTCTTAGTGAGGTCATTTCTTCTAGTTGCTCTTTTATTTTCTGATTTTCCTCACAGACCTGGGTTTGTTCTTCAACAGTGGTATTAAGTTTTCTTTTCAGAACTCTATGCTCTTTACTAAGAGAATTAAACTTATCTAACAATTCACCATAAGCATCCTCCCAGTCATCAATCGGGAAATTTTCAAAGACAGTTATTACCTCTTCCTCGCTGTTTGCCATTAGGCAAATTCCTTCTTCATATTCTTCTGAGGAAGTGTCTTCGGGATCTTCTTCTTCCTCACTCCATGTGCAGACCATCGCCTGAGGTTTTTTCTTCTTCTACACCTTTGTGTTCTTCCTCTGAAAGTAGGGACCCTTCTTCTGAAGATCTAGACACTCGCCTTTCATGTGTCCCTGTCTGTTACAATGAAAACAAGTAAATCTCTTAGAATTTCTGTCCTTATGATTGCTAGATTCAGCATTCTTGCCAAAGTAATATGGCTTCTTCCTCCTAAAGGTTTTCCCCTTTTTCTTCAAAAATTTTCTAAACTGTCGAGTGAGCATTGCTTGCTCCTCCTGGTCGAGATCAGAAAAATCATCAAGCTCGGACTCGGGGCTACTGCTGCTGTTCCCGCTGTTGCTACCCTTGTTGCGGGATGCCCTTAGAGCTACATTCTTAGCCTTCCTATCACTTCCTTCACTGCCTGCTTTGAAATTCATCTCATAGGTCATGAGGGATCCTATGAGCTCATTCACAATCAAGGTAGTCAGATCTTTTGACTCTTCAATCACAATGGCCTTAGTGTGCCATGCCGGGGATAGAGATCTCAGAATTTTCCTGACAATGTCTGCCTCAACTAGCTCTTTCCCTAGCCCCTGAAGAGTATTCGTGATCAAAGATAACCTAGCATACATTTCAGTAATATTCTCCTCTGGTTTCATTTTAAACAGTTCATACTCAGAGGTGTAGACATTTACCTTTGAGGTTCTCACTTGAGCTGTACCTTCGTAGATTAGCTGTAGCTCGTCCCACATTCGTTTGGCAGTCTTGTAGGCAGATATGCGAGCATATTCCTCTGGGTGAACAGCACACTAGATGATGTTCAGCGCCATCCAGTTGAGTGAAGATAGCTTGACATGGTCATCTGTCCATGCGTCCTCGTTCGGTGGCAGATCATACGGCCCAACAGTAATTACTCTCCACAGCTTATGGCTCTGAGCCCTGATAAACACTTCCATCCTGTTCTTCCAAAACAGATATTTATTGCCATCAAAAAATGGAGGGCGACTAATGGATTGACCTTCAGCCATGAAGCTTCTAGGACTATTAGCATTTCCCTGACCGTTCGTCCACATGATGCAAACCGGCTCTGATACCAAATGTTAGCGCAGCAAGAGTGATATAGAAGGGGGGGATGAATAGATCACTCCCGATTTCTGACACTTCAGCGGAAAATCACTACTTCAAAAATTACCCTACCAAATATAGCTAAACAAAATAGCTAATGCAGTGAGAAACTAAGATAGAGTAATAAGGTGCGATTGGAAGAGGCCGTCCACACACAAGCACATTGCCAAGTAGATAGAGAGCATCAACGATTGCAGCAAACCACAGAGGAGACAAGAGATTTTAAGGTGGTTCGATTGTAGTCCACAATCTACATCCACCCCTCACTCCAACTAGAGTAAGGATTCCACTAGCCAATGCGAGAAACCTGCAGACTCAGTCTGCGAACAATGTGCTGCCACACAGCTTGAATTACCAAGGGAAACAAATCCCTTAACCAAGCTCTGCTACCCACAGAGCTTGAAACCTGTTCCAGCTACCAGCTAGAACAGAACCGGAGATAGCTCTCCCTTCCTCCAACCCGGAGGGAACCTGCTACTGACAACCCATCACTAGCAAAACTAGAGATCTACGATCTCTCTTCCTCTGCAGCCTAGAGGGAAACCGGAGTAACACTCCCTTCCTCCAAACACCGGAGGGAAACAGTTCGGAATCAGAAGTATGAGCAAATACAAAGAAAAACAGAAGAAACAAAGACTAACGAAGAACAATAGTCGTTTCTGAAAAACCAACACAAATGTAGCTTCCGAGGAAGCAATTCTTCAAACCACAGACACTGCTCTCTCTCTCTCAAACATATTCCTCTCAGATCTGGATAAAATGGGACTCTCTGCTCTTTCTCTTTTCTGGATCGTGTAACCTCACACAAATGACTTCTGCTCTTTCTTTTCACGATCATCTTCTACTGAAGGATGATGCTCCATATATATAGCAGACGATTGGCGTGTGGCTTTTAGGTTCCCGCCCATGAACTTTTTGCCAGATCATTTGAATTTCGACCACATGGCAGCATCCTGACTGGGTTGCCATCCACGTGTCATGTTCCTGGTTTCTTGGATCACGTGCCAGGTGCCAACCTCAGATCACGTGCCCAATCATCAGCCTGAATCACCTGCAGACAGAGACAAAAGGAATGTATATACTTAGTTAGTTCAGGCTTTTAACACGAGTGTATATACTTTAGAAGCAGCAATTGAGCAAGTGTAAACACTGAGTGAGTGTATAGACTTTGAGTCTTCATGCGAGCTCAGTGTATAGACTTGAGGAAATTCAAGCAATACAATACAATGTATATACTTAGAAACAGTAAGTGAGTAAGTGTGTACACTGGGAGAGTGTATAGACTTGTGAGACTTCATGCGAACTCAGTGTATATACTTGCTGAAGAATGCATTATCATAACAGGGGAAATGTGTGGACTTCTGTGAAGTGTATGAAGCCACCGAGTGTATAGACCTATTGAGGGAACGGATGTACAGACTTTAGGACCTATGAAAGTGATTGAATAGACTTTGCCTCGGAGACGAGTGTTTAGACTTTGAAGCAAATGCCAGGTAAACGATGTGTAGACTTGGCCAAAAAACGTAGGGAAAGGTATGAGTGTATAGACTTGGCCAAGCGTAGGAAAAAGGAGAGGAGTGTATAGACTATGCTTCACTTCGAGCTGCCACAGTGATGTATAGACTTAGCCTTTGTGACGCTTAGTGAGACGGTGAGCAGTGTATAGACTTAGCCTTTGAGGAACGATGTATAGACTCTGAATTGTGAAAGCAGACTGTATAGAGTTGGAGTGTTCGAAGGACCATTCTACAGAGTTGGAATGTTTGAGCCAATGTATAGACTTCAGCAGGGCTGCCAGTGTATGGACTTGTACAGTGCAGCGACTGTACAGACTTTGAGGCCGAAGATAGTGTGTAGACTTGAGAAGCTCGAGGCCACTGTATAGACATGGGGTTCAGCTGAGAATGTATGGACTTTGACGGAGTGAGACAATGTTCAGACTTTGAAGTTACACTGTGGATGTATAGACTTGAATGAGCATGGAGTGTATAGACTTGAAAGTCTGAAGGCGATGTACAGACTTGGAGAGTTGAAGCCGATGTACAGACTTGCAGATGCGAAGCCAATGTACAGACTTTATGATATGAAGCCAATGTACAGACTTACAGATGTGAAGCTGATGTACAGACTTGCAGATGCGAAGCCAATGTACAGACTTTATGATATGAAGCCAATGTACAGACTTGCAGATGTGAAGCTGATGTACAGACTCGTAATGCGAAGCCAATGTACAGACTTTAAAGGCTATGAACAACAAGGCATGCTGTACAGACTTACTCAATCAAACCGATGTATACACTTTGAATGAATTCAATGGAAGAATGTATAGACATGGCCCCTTTCCGGATGTATAGACTTTCAGATAAACATGCTACAGTCCTGTTGTATGGACTTGAATAGAAAGGCCAGTGAATGGACTGACTAAGATGATTAATGTACTGAGGGGTCGACTCATCAGCAAGGAGGGGTCGACCCACCACTGTTCAGACTATGCAGACAGAGTGTAGACAGAATCAAGTAGAGCATACTATCTGACAACCATATGAACTGCACTCATTTACATGATGAAACATGAATTAATCTAGAGATAGAAGATTGATTTATAGTGTGAGACATCATCAAAACCGTAGGGATGCAACAGTTTACTGCTTTAAGATTTTGATTTTGTTGTTCTAAAGCATGCAAAGTTTCAGAGTGATCTTCAATGACAAATTTACCTTTTTCATGTGATTCTTCTTCAACTTGTTCAAGTTCAATTTTCTTTTCCAACAACTCTCTATTCTCTTCTTTCAGAGAATCAATCAGTTTTTGTTGCCATTCAAGATCATCATGAAGACCAACATTTATGTTTCTCAAGAATGAACATTTTTCACATACAAAGTTAGCAGAGCATGAAACCGAATTTTTATTTTCTTCAATCAACCTCTCATCATGGATTAGCCCATCGGCCATAGTTTGATCATTAGAGATTGACTTAGGTTGGTTTTGAAGTTTTATTACAATTTCTTCCAACCTAGTGATTTCATCATGAAGATTTTCATTTTCTTCCCTTAGACATGCAATGCTTTGTTTATGCGTATCTAGATCAACTGAGAGAGTGTTGTTAAGCTCTTTAAAAATAGAACACTTTTTACAAATCGAGCATTCATTTTGGTTAATTTTCTTGAGATCCTTTTTCAAATTTTTATTTTCTATTTTTACCTTTTTGTATTGTGTGATCAATTCATCATAGGCTTCCATAAGCTCTTCAAAAGTGAATTCCTCGAAGTCAGAGTTTACCTGTGATGAGGATGCATTGCTGGACTGTTCTGCACGGTCGGCCATGAAGCATTCTTGTTCTTGTTCCTTCCCTTCATGGATTTTCACCAACTTGTCCAATACTTGCTTGGCTGTGCTGCAAGAGGACACAAGACGAATTAGTCTTAGATCAACTGCAGCTGTAATTAAGTTATATACAAGATGATTATCATTGTGTTTGCTCTCATCTTCGGCTAACCAATCAATTGAATTTGATGGCAGCTCATGAGGACCATTGTATATAAGAGTCCACAATTGTGGATCTATGGAGCTAACATAGATGAACATTCTTCCAACCCATGTAGAAAAATCTGAACCATCATAAATGGGTGGAGAAGCCATCGAAGCAAGTGTAGCATGTGAATCCATCTAAATAACAAACATCGGGATCTTTCGCTGCAGATCGTTGGATCTGGGAATGACAGAGCCTCGCTCTGATACCACTTGTTGGGTCCCGCGAGGTGCAAACGGATCTAGAAGGGGGGGTTGAATAGATCCTTTCACAAGCTTTGGCCTATTTAAAACTCTTAGCTAGCGGAAGCTTAAACCACTCTTATAAAGTGAATGAATCACTTAGGCACAATGCACAGCGGAATTAAGTAGAGTGGCTCAAATGAAAAGACTTGGATTACGAGCTATGAAATGCCCACACTTCTTTAAGCACATTTGTGAACTTGAAAGAAATAAGCCTTGTAGTGCAGGGATCATAAAGCATAACACTAGAGCATGCAATAGCTTACAACAACCGTGCGTGTGTGTATGTGCTATGTTGATCACTCAAAGTGCATATGTGTGTGAACAATCTAACCAAGTATGGAAGCACACGAACCTGCGAATGGGGTTAGAAGATATTGATCAATCACACACGATAAACAACCCACAACACAGGAATTTTTAAGGTGGTTCAGTTGCAACCCCGCAACCTACGTCCACCCCTCACCAAAACCCGATGAGGCTTCCTTGCTGACTCACAGCTTGACTGGGGAAACGCCCCAACCATAGAACAGAGAAAGCCCTCTTTCTGTCTTCCTACACACAAAGTCGGCAGGGACGGCTACACCGCAAATCGGAGAACTCCTGATTGCCTTCCTACTAACCACCGGTAGGGACGTCAACACCACAAATCGGACAGCCTCCGATTGCCTTCCTACTAACCACCGGTAGGGATGATTCTCAAGTTCAAGTGTTTGAAATAAATGGAATAAAAACAACTTATGAAAAACACTCAACAAGATATAGAATATGCTTAAGAGAAAAGATCTTGTCTGAGGTTTGCTGGAGCTTGAATCTCTTGAGGATTTGATGAAGAACTTCTTCCCGGAGTATTGTTCACAGCTACAGTACTCGAACTCCTCTCCCTTGAACACACCCTTGCAGCCTCCTTTGATCTCCCTTATTAGCATTGCTTGCTTCTACTCTTCCTTGGAGGTTGATGGATTGAGATATGAGCTTGAATCACCTTGAGTTGATGGAGAGATTGTATGGATGTAGCTTTGATGACCTTTGATCCTCTTGAGTTGATGAAGAGGTTTATGGATGCAGCTTTGATCACCTTTGAGAGCCTTGAATGCTTCTTGCTTGCTTGGAGGTTGCTTGGCTTCAGATCTCACCTTGAAACACCTTGGAAGGATGAAGAACTCCTACCCGAAACACTGTTCACGGAGGTGCTACAGTGCCCTGAAATGGCCTCCCTTGAGCTCTCTTTGATTCACTTCATCAACTCCATCAACTAGGGTTTCTAACCCTCTTGTATTGGTTTTATAGACTTTGAATGGTCTATAGACAAGCCTCAGACCAGATCCACAAATCATGGGTGTTTAGGTGACTTTTGGATTAAACAAATCCATGTTGAATGGCCCTTTTCGAAGTTGGAAAAAAAGTCAACATTGAAGGCTCGGGGCTGGCGGTCGACCTGCAGCTCCTGGCGGTCGACCGCTACTGTGAAATGCTGTAGACGAATGGCCCCTGGGATTTCCGATCGACCGCCACTGGCTGGCGGTCGACCGCCAGCTGACAGAACTGTAGTTAGTGGCCTGCTGGCTGGGGCGGTCGACCGCCCCTGTGCTGGCGGTCGACCGCCAGCTGGGCAGTCCCCGGTCCAGCCCGGGTCGGTCCGTTAGCCGCTTCAGCTCCGCCGTTCAACTCCATTAGCAGCCCGTGCATGTTTGTGGCATCACCCTTGATTGTCTAGAAGGTATCAACTGAGTCTTTAACCTTGGATTCTCTTGGCTATACTTCTTTGTGCATTGACCTTAGATGAGTGACGAGCCGAATGTGAAATGCCGACTTTTGCTTGTAAAAGAGATTTGCATCTTTGCTTGGGCACGATCAATGAGCTTTCACCTTTGCCAACACCACTCCATTTCTTGGATTATCTTGTAACATGCTATCCAGAAGTTGCACCGACCTTAACCATCCATAAGGCAAGATATGCATTGATCATATAAGGAATACACAATGACCTTATGTGTGATGCTATTCAACTTGATTTCTATGCTTGAAACATGCTAGATTTTTGTGCCTCCAATATTGTCATATGCCTTGATATCAGTGTATCCAGTTGCCTAGATTTGTGTGTCATCCTTGATCTTTTGCGCTGGAAGTATAATGACCTGAAATGAATGAATATTAACCCTATCAATTGCAGGTATAGTTCATTAATGATTACAGAGGCAGACATCATCAAAACCATAAAATTAATCATGTTGCACACATGTTCAACACAAACGAGCTGTGTGCCTTGCCCAGGACCAAGTTGTTGATGAACTGGTATTCGAGCCTGGATAGTGGTTTGACTTGGATGAAGAAGGCTCGACCCCTCTATCCATGCCTGAGCCCTGTGCCTCGGATGAAGAGAGCGAGGGCCTCATCATCGCCGTCGAAGAAGAACCGCTTGCACTGACTACTTCAAGAGACCACACGGTCGAGGCAGTTCTTACACAAGTGGGGTCAGTGCCCGAGCTAGTGGCTTCCGAGGGAGCCGAGCGTGGACAACCTTCAACTATGGAGGTGGTGCTAAGCATCGAGGACCCTCCAGCTTCTACACCCCCTGAGAGATAGTCAATCCCTCGATCCTCCTCTCCGATCTCGTTAGATTGAGATTGATTTGTACTTGGCTTTTTGGCCTTTCTCTTCCTCTCTCTTTCTTTTTTGTTCTCATTGTAACTTCCTTCCTTTTCTTTCATATAAGAAGGATGTTCTGAAAAAAGGAAGTAAATGTCTCACCAAGTCTTTGACCAAATTTTGTCCATCGTATCTGTGTATGTCAACAAATGATCTCTTCGTACGATTCTCCTACCAAAACTAGGTTCTTTTTATACCGCTTGTTTTGTCGGTGCAAATTTCTAGGCATAGAGCTCGTGTCCGCTTCTATCCCTTGCCATTAAAGGAGCACATCCTTCGCATGTTGTTCTAAAAAACCCTCGTAAATATAAGGAACTACTCCTCAGAGAATCTACATGTAGCCTTTGGAAGTCCACTCACGTCTCTTCGGGGGAGGAGATTGTTAAGCCAAGGGGCACCGACATAGGGGGGGGCACTGCCTCAACTTCTGCCTATAAAAGGCTACAAAGAGGGGCTTGGTACTGCTCATTCCTTAGTCGTGCCAACCACCCCCTTCATCCCCCATCTTTTTTCTTCCTCATCTTCTTCTGTTCCAGTGGAGCCATGGAGTCTACCGACAAAGATGAAGATCTTGGAGTTCATCGGAGCGGATGGACAATCTCGACATAATAGAATGGAGGACAAGAGGGTGGACGGCATAGCATAAGGGCGGGTAGATGATGGGTGGTTCCCCCCAGATGTTCTGTCGCCCACCTAGGGAGAGGGAAGGGGACCCCGGAGGCGTGCCATTTGTTGCATCCTCTGATTGGAAAACAAGACACCTCAGGGAGGCCACTTTGGTTTGTGCGGAAGAAGCCTTCACCTCATCCGCCTCCCCTCCCACTCCTTTCTCCGGGTGGGCTTCCCCCACCATTTCTTTTACTTATCCTCTTTTCCTTTTTCTATTTCTTCTTGCTCGCACCATCTTTCCGGACAGTAAGCATGGACGTGACATTTCTTTTCTGTATTTTCTTATTTCTTCTTCCCGTCATTGTCTTTCCAGATGATTGGCATGGCCATGACTGAGTCTGTAGTCTCATTATCCGAGCCAGTTTCCACACTTGGTGGAGTCAGCAGCTCGGATTGAGACTGCTTGCCCTGCATATGCCGAGCTATCAATCTCTTATTATATGGGCTATCATTCTCCTAATGTATGGATAAGCACAGAAATGCAATAAACTTCTATTTTTGTCTTATGCATTTGTTCTTGTGCATGAATGGTATCAAAATTACAAGTGAAGCATAAACTCAAAAATAAAATTTACGTAGCGAAATAGCATTCCACGTCCGTGAGATCGGTTCACCTTCCATCGTTGCTAGTCTGTAAACCCCTTTCCCGAACGTCTCAACCACTCGGTAGGGGCCTTCCCAATTCGGGTCCAGCTTCCCCACCGCCTCCAGTGGTTGAGAGGACTCGGCCTTTCTCAAGACTAAGTCCCTTGGAAGGAACTGTCGATCCCGAACCTGGGTATTGTAATAACGGGCCATGCACTACTGGTACTCCGTCACTCAGATTCTTGCGGTTTCACGTGACTCATCTATTAGCTTGAGGTTCTCTAATAGTTTCTCATCATTATGCTCAGGCTGAAGATAAATAACCTGAAGAGATGGGCTGTCGATTTCCAGTGGAATGACGGTTTCAATGCCGTAGACTAGTTGAAATGGGGTTTCACCTATGGAGGCCCTTCGAGTAGTGCGTTAGGACCATAGCACGCTAGGCAGCTCCTCCAGCCAATTTCCCTTTGCTTTATCTAGTCTGGTCTTTCGTCCCTTGAGCAGGGGCTTGTTAGCATTTTCGACCAAATCGTTAGCCTGCGGGTGGGCTACCGAGGTGAAGTGATTGCGGATATGTAGGTCGGCACACATATTCTTAAAATAAGCACAGTTGAACTGTTGGCCATTATCGCTCACTGTCACTTAGGGGATGCCAAAGTGACATATGATCGACTGCCACACAAAATCCAAATCACTCTTGTTATTTTCACAGAACCTACTGCCTCGATCCACTTGGTGAAGTAATTAATGGCGATAATGATGAATTTCTTCTGCACCTGAGCCATGGGGAAACGGCCAAAGATATCAATTCCCCACCAAGCGAAAGGATATGGCTCGGTGAGGGACACGAGCGTCGAAGCCGTCTGGTGGATCAGGTGGCCGAACCGCTGGCAACGATCACACTTTTGGATGTAGGTCGAGCAATCCCACTACAAAGTGGGCTACTAGTACCCCTGTCGCAGCAAAATTCTCACAACCGGCCACCCTCCTTGATGCATGCCACAGATCCCCTCGTGTACCTCTTCAATGGCTTGCCGAGTCTCATGAGGTTCGAGACACTTGATGAGGGATCCTACGAGCGATCATCAGTAGAGCGATCCACCGAGCAAGACAAGGCGCCAAGCTTGATACTTGAGGCACATGGCTTCCCGAGGGTCAGCAGGCTCTTGACCATCACTTAGCCAGGAGATGAACGTCATTCTCCAATTGTCCAGCAACACTCGAACAGTGCCCACTAACTCGTGGTAGGTGCTGGGGTGCTCCAGCTCTTCTAGGAGAACCAACTGGGTTTCTGATGAGCTAACGGAGGAGGCTAGGTAGGAGAGTGTGTCCGCTCGGGAATTTTCCTCCTGGGCTATCCTGGTTACTTGGAAGCTCTCGAATTGTCGACCTACCTCCCACGCCAATTGAAGGTACCTAATCATCTGTGGTCCCCGAGCCTCATAATTCCCATTGATCTGGCTGGCGACTAGTTGCGAATCGGTGTAAATCTTGACCTGTTCCGCTCCCAGGCACTTAGCCATCCGAGCTTCCGAGGTCAAAGCTTCATACTCGGAGACGTTGTTGGATGCCACGAACTTGAATTTCAGAGCGTACTGTAATTCTACTCCCTCAGGGGAGCTGAGGATGATTTCTACACCGTTGACGATCGAGCTTGATGACCCATCGATGAAAAGTTCATAGGTTGGACCGGCCGTTGGCGGTGGGACTACCTCGGACTGAGCAGTATTCTCTACAATGAAGTCCGTGAGCACTTAGCCTTTGATGGTGGAGTGGGGGCAGAAGGAGATGTCATAGGCTCCAAGCATAATCACCGATTTAATAAGGAGCCATGAAGCCTTGGGGTGAGCCAGAATCTTCTTCAAGGGCTCGCCGATCAGCACCACGATACAGTGCACCTAGAAGTAGGGCCGAAGTTGTTCGGCCGAGGTTATCAACGCTAGCACGAGCTTCTCAGTTGCGGGGTACATTTTTTCGGTGTTGAGGAGAACTTTACTAATGTAGTACACTGGCCTCTAAATTCCCTGGTCATCTCAAACCAGCACCGAGCTGACAGTGGAGGATGTCGCCGAGAGATATAAGTACAAAGTCTCTCCCGACACAGGCTTCGAGAGTATCAAGGGAACCATCAGAAACTGCTTCAGCTCGGTGAAGGCCTTCTCACATTCATTGTTACAAGTGAAGGTTGGGGTAGATACCTTCGGCCCTCTCAACAGCGTAAAGAAGGGCAAGCAGCGCTCCGCAGCTCAAGACATGAAGCGGTTCAACGCGATGATCCTCCCCGTCAGACGCTGGACGTCCTTGACGCTTGCTGACTATCGCATATCTAGGATGGCCTGGATCCTCTTGGGATTCACCTCAATCCCTCGGTGGGTTACTAAGAAACCTAGAAACTTTCCGAACTTGACTCCAAAGGCACACTTTGAGGGGTTAAGCTTCATATTTTACCTCTGGAGGTTGAAAGTTTCTGTGAGGTCAGAGAAGTGGTCCTCAGCTTTCAGTGACTTGACAAGCATGTCGTCGATGTAGTGTAGATGCCTAATTTTGGACATCTCATAGATCCCCAGTTAGACCATCATATTGGTAACGCTGTCATTTCCTCAGACTAATCGATGTCATGTGCCTTAAGTCTAGCCCACCTTGCACTATTGGGCCCTAATCAAAGGATTGGGGGATTGAGAAGCCCATGGGCTGGGCAGCCAGGTCGATGGCCACCCAGCCGGATTGAGAAGCCCATGGGCTGGGCAGCCAAGTCGATGGCCACCCAGGTTGGCTGGGTGGCTAAGACCGTGGCCGCCCAGGTTTGGTAAGTGGCCAATCACTTGGCCGCCTTCTATCTGTGAACGGCCAGAGGCTTGGCCGCCTACCAGCAACCATTGGTCAAGGGGTCACACCCCACGTTCGCTTCCTACGCCTCAAACATGCCCCGTTCGAACCCCATTCCTAGCCTCATCGCCCACGTCCCCAGGCACGAAGCTGGAAGCCCCTAGAAGGGAGCCCCAGAAACAAAACTTCGAGGGGGGGGGGGGATCGACAGAGGGAAGTGGAGAGAAGAGGTGTTCGGAGAGGAAGGAGGAGGTAACGGACAGAGGAGAGGTCTTCCCAAAAGGTGTTCGGAGAGGAAGGACCTCAAATAAGTGTCTTTGTAGAAGGTCGAGAGCTAAGGAAATTCCCCGGTGTGAGTGGGAGGACAGACTGTTTGCTCTTTGCCTTCACCAAGCCTGTGTCCACTCGAAAGGTAGACGGCCATCGATCAGGCCACCTAAGCTTCTGGGCAGCCAATACTTTGGCCGCCTCCTGGTTTGATCTCTACCATTCTCTCGTTTGCGTTTGCACTTTTATTGCATCTTAGGCAACTCATAGCTCTCCTATCATAGAGGTTTCAAACTTAAACAATCGGGGAGGCGGGTGTTCGAAAGTCTCGACCATCCCCCCTTCCCAACTGCCCTCCAGGTAATCTCGCCACCATTACTCTGCGCCCTTGCATTGTTTTAAACTTTTACTATACTTAATAGTTCTAATCGACATTTTCTTTTGTGTTCTTGAGTTTGTCATTGCTCGTAGGACTTTTGGCACCTTGGACTACGCAGGGCTCTCAGTTCTTGGCTAGCCGAGCATGGAGATGTCGGGTCCCCACAAACTCCATACTTGAGGCACCTTCGCGCGATCATCCATTCCAGTGAGGCTCAGGTATAATCCACTAGCAATCACCCCACTTTTCTTTTCTAATCTGTGCACTGCAGGCAGAAGCATTTCGGGAGGGACACACAACTTCTGGCACCTATAGCTCTCTGGCAATCATGATGGGACCCGCTGCTGCCTACTGTGAGTTTATGGTGCTAAAAGTCCAAGATTTACGAGGCCATGTTCGCTTACTTTTTGCTTTAGATTAACATTGTCGGCATGTAGAAGAAGGCACATCTGTTGCTGCCTAAACACCTAGGCGTCCCAAGTGCTGGCTACCCAGGCCATCTGAGAACGACCAGTAGGCTAGCTGCCATACCCTCTTGACGGTCCAAGGTCTGGCCGCCCAACTTCTGTGGGCATCCATCGATTTGACCGCCTCGGTCTTCCAAGGGCAAGGACTTTGGCCACCTCCTGCCCAGTTCCATCTTACCGTTGTCTTTCATTTGCTGTTTGGTTCTTTGTTGTTTATTGGTTGTTTTAGCTTATGTTAAAGGTTAATGCGCAGGTGGGCTTAGGAAGAGCTGGCATCACATCTATATGAACACCCTCCCGTTGGATCGGACTCTTCACCCGGGGATTCCCACTCGTGTGTAACCAATCCCTTTCAATCAGGAACCTCCGTAAGTTCTCGCGAACCATGGGCACCCACACGGTCGCCAGGCGGGTTGTACCCACGAAGTCTCAATAGTCATCCCTGGGGTTGAGTGAGTGGTTTCTGCTAGGCTCTCCGAAGCATTCGACCTTCACCTTAGAGCTTCTCTTCTTCTCACTAGAGGAAATGAAAAAAAGAAAAGAAAAAAATTATGGGCGTTGTTGTGAGAACTTGTTTGCCCTAGAAACCACATCCTCTTGATAACATGCTTAATTCCCAAGTTTGAACAATTAAAATCGAGTAGGATTTGTGTTAATGGAGTGTGTCTTCTCAAACCCCTGCTATGAGGAGGAGTTCACTCCTCCACATGAGCCCGAGCTAAAGGCTAACCCTCTATTCGAAATAGAGGATAGTCATCCAGGTGCCTTCATAGGCATGTTCTCGGCTTCGCCTAATGAAGCCGCCCATGTTGACTCAGCGTCGTCACATAGCGATCATGATCAAGCTCGCCTTTGGCCTCCCATGCTATCTCCGCGCGAGGATCAAGAACTAATTAACATTCTGTCCCGCTACACACCCGAGGATCTAGTCACTATGGCCTCCCGAGGGAAAGTTCTTGTCGCTCCCCAGTTTTCCGCTCACTTCACACCACAATGGGTTCACACCCCGTTCCAAGGGTCCTCTAGTAGGCCCGTTCAAGATATTCCACCTCAGTTCAGGTACCCTACTACTTCTCAAGGGGTTGCTCAACCCCTAATTCCGCCAGTCACAACTATTCCCCCAAGAGGGATTGATTCAATCTCCAAGCATGAGATTCAAAGCTACGTTCGGCAGCTGGTTACCGAAAGCATGCCGGTCACTCGTTCCCATTCCTTGGCTCAGTACTGCAAGCTTCCCAATGCATACTTCCCACCCGGCTTCAAAACTCCAAAGTATCAGAAGTACAATGGTACTACCAACCCCCATCACCATCTTTCGGGCTTTCTCATGGATTCCCACCAATGGTTGTACAACTAGGTCCTGTTGGTCCATCTATTCCAAAATCCCTCAAGGGTGAGGCCCTGTGCTGGTTCTCCTCTCTCCCGGTTGTTGATCTCCAAAACTTCGATATAGTCTCCGAGCGGTTCCTTGCTCATTTTGGGCAGATGTCCAGCATAGCCCCCACCTTGTTCGACCTAGTCATGGAGAAAATGAAGCCCGACGAGGACCTCATTTAGTTTGCTAATTGCTAGAGAGTCATGGCTTCCTGGACAGAAGTCGCTATCCCTGAATCCCAGGCGGTCACCATGCTGGTGAACAATGCGACCCCACATCTTAGGGCCATTCTGATGCTCAGTGAACTCCACGCATTCTCACAACTGTACAATCAAGCTTGGATCGTCCAAGCTCAAATGAAGGATACTACCCTACCACCCTTCTTTGAGCCTCGCACCAGGGGACGGAAAGCTCCAACTGTCCCCACAATGGAAGGGGTTACAGTGAATGAGCAAGTAAACGCCTTTGGCCCTCCTTTTAGGCCAAATAACCGCCAAATTCCACAACCCAAGCCCAATTCAGGGTTGGGTGTACGACATGAATGATGAGGGTAGGATCAACTGGGCTGACGTTAAGCTTGCCATAGCCAACCTCAAGAAACCCAACAGGGACCTAGGCATTGTCCAAAATCCCTTGCCCACTCATCAACAAAGCAAGGATCCGTCGAGCTCGAAGTAGCATGAAAGAGTGAACACCGTCATAGGGTTAGAGCCACATGTTCTTAAAAGAGCCCAAATGTAGGGTGTGGAAGGTTTTCCCAGATGGCATGAACGATTCGAAGTAGAGGTCGAGGAGCCATGGGCCAATGTAAACATATTCACACAAGTGTCCCAACCTTGGACATTAATCACCCCTCATGTTCAATCATCAACACCTCCACAAGGCCCTCTCTGATGGGAATCAACACCGGGCACTAATATTTTTATTTTGCATTTATGTCCTTTTATTTTTATTTTTTCCCTTTGGCTAATTTGGTCTGCAATAGTAAGGCATTATAAGCCAAAGGGTTAGTCTTTAAAGTCTTTGGGTTTCTATGTAAATTGCTAGTGGGTCCAGCAGGGTAGGGCCCATGTGGGGCTGGTTCAAAGTCCAAGATTGGACTTGGACCAAGGGAGGACAAGGAAGGAAGAAAGTCCAGGTTGGACTCCCCTTAGTCAAGGGGGCGCCCCCCTTATAATATAGTTTATTCCATGTTGTATTTTTATTTAATTTGGTCATTTGACCACATGGGGGAAGAAAATGCTATCTCTAGTTTACCCCTCCCTAACACTAGATCTGAGGGTAGGTTTGGTCTTTTTTACATTTCTATATAACCCTTGTAATTAGCTATTTTCATAGAATTAATAAAAGAAAAGATTGGAAATTGCTCCAAGCCCAAGGGCACCCCCATGCCCAAGGGCACCCCTCCTCTCTCCCCTCTCTTGCAGCTGGATCGCTGTGTTTCTAGGGTGGATTCTATACAAAACTTGGTGGATTCCAAGTGATCTCTCCTCCCCGGAGTGTGAAGCTCCGCCGCCGCGGCCATCGAGCCGCCATCGCTCCGCCACCGCCTCGCCGTCGTAGATCTGTCCATTGCTGGACAAAAGCCTAGTGCTCAATTTTTAGCTCTCAATCAGGAGCTCAGATCATGCTGAAAATTGGAGGGTTAGTTCCCTACGTCCACCCCATCCTCCACAAAACAATTCAGGTCATTCCACTTTCGTTTGCCATTTTTCCCAATTCACTCTCCTTGCCCCTAGCAATCTGCCTCCTGTGTAGATCTGTGTTCCAGCAGCCTAGTTCTTCCCATGTTTGACCCCCTTCCCAATTTCAGAACGAGCTGAAATTTGGATTGGAAGTTCAGTCCATCAAACCACCATTATTCCACAAATTTTTCCATGAATTTAGGAGTTCTTTTTCCTCACATAAAAATCTCTGCAAAATCCCATTTCTGTGCTGTCCTATGCAGTCCAGATCCGACCCCTCTCCACCAAAAAATCCATTTCCCCTGTCAAACCACCTCAAGAAATTACAAAAAAAGTACCCTCGTGTTCCTTACTTATCTCTCCGTCTCCCATAAAAATCCCAACTCCCAGATCCGCCGTTCTCACTCTGGTCAAACCCCCTTCCTAGGCAGATCCAAATCTGTCCTGCCTGTACTAAACTAGTAAGCCATCATGTTCTAAATTCAACCACGGAAACTACAGAGGCACTAAAATTCCTGGAACAACATAGAGTTGAAGATCGTCGAGTTATCTTCGTAATGGCGCCAGTTTTGCGACGTTCTGAGATCGGAGCTGATTGTAGCAGTCGTTTTTACCGGATCGCGCAATCCTTAAACAACATAACAGATCCCTGGGCAGCAAGCAACATCGTTCCCAGTCGGGCCGCCTCACCTTCCACAAGGCGAACCAGCGCGTTCCCCTCCCCGGGATCGTCCCTCCAGGAGTCCCCACCGCAGCGGTACAACTCTCGACCCGATCGACCCTCCGACCAGGACCTCAGCCGCACGTTCGTTGGCATGCGTTACTGCCGGAGCTGTCCAAATCGCTGCCCGTCAACCCGAACCCGCTACTCCTGGGTCCCGCATGTAGCCTGTTACCTCCCTACGTGGAGTGGGCCTTAAAATTCATTTCTGTAATTATTGGTTATTGTTGTACCGGGAGTACGAGTTTCGACCGGGACCGTCTTCCCCATGCCCGATAGCGTGGAGGTATCATATTTGCTCCTCTCTTCGCATTTTGCTTATTTCGTATGTATTCTGTTGCCGCCGCATGAGTGATAGGTTAATCTAGCCTGATATTTTTTTATCACCGCTGCGAGAGAGAGCAAAACCTGTCCCGTGACCCGATCCGGGCACGAAAGAGAGTTGACTACCCGACTCATTGTCGGTTTCACAACCGTGCAGATCCCGCGTTTCCCTCTCATAGGGACGTCCGCGAGCTAGAGTCCCAGGTTCGCTATCCGCCCCACATCAAATTGGTATCAGAGAGGAAGGTTGAGTCTAGGGTAGTCGTTGTTTAAAATAGAGAAAAAAAACAAAAAAGTGTCTAAGTCTGTCCAAGGTGTCGCATTGCACCCGATATTCGGTATATCGAAAGGTGTCACTGGAATGATAGGCTACGCCTATCGGGAAGGTAGCAGCCTTGCGTGAGTGGAACTTCGGATCAATTAGCTCCGCCAAGTAGCGTCTATTGGTTTAGTCTAGGTTTGTAGCCGAGCCTTCATTCCAACTGTGCATTGTTATTTTTGGGTCGTGTCTAGTCCATTGTCTAGTCCGTTAGAGAGTCAATTTGTCTTGTCTCCATGTCCAACATGTAGTCTCCCATTCCCCCAGTTTCCAATAGATTCCTGGTAGCCCAGGCGATATAACCGTTGGCACACCCATGGGCTTGGAAACCATCCTATCTCCTTCATTAGGCCCGAAGCCTCGGACTTTTGTGGCTCCAAAGTCCTGAGCGACTACCTACATTGGGAAGCGGCCATGGATAAATATTTCAATTATTACATCATGTCCGAGGCTAGGCAATTCTCTTTTGCCAAGGATAGGCTTCTTCACGATGCTGCTGAGAAGTAGAGAGACATTGAATGCTTGAGGCAGATTAGGAGGCAATGGCCCATTGAGTCATGGTGGGACATGAAGAAAGAGCTTAGGAGAGTATATCATCCCTACCCAGTCACCTCCCACCAGTCCCACCCAATCACCTCTATCCTTCCCCACCCGGTCACCTCCAATCGACCCTACCCAATCACCTCCAACCAAGTGGGTCATAGTCGGAGGCAAAGAGCCCCACACTTAGATGAGCCCCAACCCAAGCCTAGGCCGGTTAAGTATGAGCAATCGAGTGATTATGGGTGAGTTCATCACGATACACCTACTCTAAACCCCACCATTGCCGAACTTTTCAAAATTATTTCGGATAGGGTGGATAGGATGTGTACCCAGATTGATGGATTCCTGCCCGAGCTTAAGAAGGTAGCAGTCGGTAGTGGAGAGGGGGATTTCTACAGCCCATTCAAAGAGCAGCCGAACTAGGCCCATCAAGACCAAACAAGGCCATGCTCGCCCAAGTGACAGCCCACAGGGCCCACTTGGGACAGAAAGCCCAATAAAAGATTCGCTCGAGGATACTACCTTCCTAGGAGCCTCTAGGCTCGGAAGGCCCGAGCGTCGGTCAGGTCATAGGAAAGGTCCATGCCCGAGCCATCTCTCCGCCCAGGGGAAGAAGGCGCATGTCGACCAATCCGACCCATCTTCGTCCGAGCTAAGCCTACCGCCCGGATAGGGCTGGCCTCTCTAAGCTCGGTACGGCCGACGATTGCTTATCCATGCAGCCGTTAAGAGTCCTCTATGGGCAGGAATTTATAAAGGTGAGGGACTCCAGCTCCCCAAGGTGATAACACTCCCACGATAAGGCAATAAAAGCCCACGTCGAGGACGTAACCCCCACCTGAAACCCCTCGACTTACAGGACTCCAGAAGACGGCGCACTATTTAACCCAGGGATACCCTCCGGCGAAAGGTAAGAGCAATCACACGCTCAAAACCCCTGAGCAGGAACCACTTCACCCTTCTGGTGGAGAGGGATCTCGCACAGAAGCTACTTCCTCCCTATATTGCTCCCACCATAGCTCTACATACTTAAGCATCGGAGGGTTTTCCCCAGGGACTCATCCCTGGCCCCCCTGATCCATTTCCCTTTCTTGCAGTTCACTATCTGGTGATCCACTGCCCGCTCAGGACCAGCGCGAGATCTTGCCTCTTCATCTGGCGCCGTCTGTGGGAAACGTACGAGAAGCCAATATGGTGCGAAGGAGCTAAGGGAGGAGGTCCGCCGGCAAAAGGGGAAAGGTCATGGTAGCGGCAGGGGATGGCCCCTCCCGGGCCTCACAGAACCCCCCCTCCAACGCCAGCGCCCCCACCGACGAACCACCACCCCCTCCTGCGGCAGTAGGGCTACCGCTCAATGGTGGCACCGAAGCCCTCCAGGCCCTCAACGTGAAACTGGATGTCCTCGTGGAACTCATGAGGACCCAGGCGGCTAGGGATGGAAGGTCCCGCGCCCCGTCAGGGAGCCCACCCCACGAGAATGCATCCCAGCACACCGCCGGAGGCCGCTTCACTCTCCGCGGCCAGCAGATCATCCGCAACAGGATTGGAGGACCCTCGCAGGCTCCGCCTCCGGAGCAAGAGGCTTCTTCCACACCAAGGCGGGGAAAACCTGGGGCGCGCCATCCGAACCCGGAGACCGATGTTCCCGGGGATCACCAGGACGCTCCTCCCAGCCCCACGGCACGATAACAGCCGGAGTTATCCCTCCGACTGTGAGATTTTGAAAGGCGTTTCACAGAACAGGAGCGCGCCCTCTGCACCCTGCAGAAGACCTCTTTCCCGAAGGATGAGGAGAAATCCTTGTTCTACGAATACATCTTGAAGGCAGAGGTGTCTCTCAGAACCTCCATCCCGACCTTCAAGCTCTACGATGGCCAGGGCGACCCGGCTGATCATTACGACAGTTTCGACGCTTTGATGACCTTGCATGGAGCGTCGGACGTCATCAAGTGCCGAGCCTTCGTGACCACCCTAGTCCAGGGTGCCCAGGAGTGGTTCCGGGCCCTCGCCCCCGGATCCATCTGAGACTTCAAGCAATTTGGGCGAGTCTTCAAAGAGAGTTTCACCGGAAGTGCCCCCCCAAGGTCGATAGCGGGGCTCCTGGCCCTCAAACAGGCGCAAGGGGAAAGACTCCGGGCTTATATTCACTGATTCAAGTCGGAAGCCCTGAGAATCCGCAGCCTAGACGTGGCCTCAGCTATAACCGCACTGACTGGGGGCACCCGGGATGAGAATCTCCGCCGCGAGCTTGTCCTCCACCCTCCTTCGACCCTTGCCAAGCTAGTGACTCTGGCATTACGCCACGCCGAGTGCGAAGAGGTGCTCAGCGCTTGCCGAGACGCAACTGGCTCGGGTCGGGAGGGGGACAAGAAGCGGGCTTCCGAGCCAAGCTCAGGTTCGGGGAAAAGGCAGAACCGCGACGGGGAACGCAAGGGACCGTCACAGAAGTACGAGCGGTACACCCCACTAGCCGCACCGGTCTACGAGATCTATGAAGGCATCAAGGACTCGGGCCTCCTCCGCCAACCCGAGCCAATGAGATCGAAGAACCGTAATCGCAATAAGCACTGCTTGTTCCACAGCAGTCACGGGCACCACACCGGCGACTGCCACCAGCTCCAGGATGAGATTGAGCACCTCATCCGTCAGGGACATCTAGCTCGGTTCATAGCCAAGCGTAAAGAAGACCGAGGCGCCCCAGAAGAGATCGACAATGCCCCCCGCGGGGTACACATCAATGTCATCTTAGGAGGAGTAGCATCAGGCGGTGACAGCTGTTGAGTCTTTACATGTTTTGAGGATGACAACACTATGAGCCTTTGTGGAGAACAAAAATATTTCTCTGTGAAAAAATAATCCTTCGAGTCATTTTCAGGGGTTGTCTTCGTGTCGTTACTTGTTCCATCGCGTGCTGAACACTGCAGCACCTCGTGCTGCTTTCTGTGCCACCTCGTGTCGCTCCATCTGTGTCACCCCTATGTCTTCGAGTCTTATGTTCTGGCCATGTCTATACAGCCTCATCTTCACCTTCGTTCCAAGCCAGAGTCTACACATTCATTTCCTTGGGCAAAGTCTATACATCGTGGCCTTGAACTCTCAGTCTATACACTCTTTATTTCAAAGTCTGTACATTGTTGCCTTGAAGCCGTTCCAAGTCTATACATCCTGTTGAACGCAAAGTCTACACATCGCCTCACATCATATTGTACGTTGCAAGTGTCTTTCTTGCTTTGTGACCACACTTCATGTCGGTTTCTATTTTCGTCTTCGAGTTGGTTTCAGTCCATGTTGTTTTCGTGGCGTCCTCGTCTTCGAGTCGTTCGTTAGTTCGAGCAATCTTGTATTCGAGTCGTGTTTTATGTCTTCGTGTTATCTTTTGTGTTTTATGTCTTCGTGTTATCCTTTGTGTTTATGTCTTCGTGTTATTTTTTGTGTTTTATGTCTTCGTGTTATCTTTTGTGTTTGTGTCTTAATGTTATTTTTATGTCTTCGTGTTGCTTCTTTCTATCTTCTTCCAGGTTTCCTCTGATCGCGTGTCTTACTACCGTTTTACTCCGTGTTATTTCCTTCTCACCTCATGCTGTTCTCATCTGACCTCGTGTCGTTCTCTTTGTAGTGTTAGCTTTATTATTGTGTATCTCGTGTCGTTCCCTTTGTAGTGTTAGCTTTATTATTGTGTATCTCGTGTCGTTCTCTTTTTACCTCGTGCTGTTCTCATCTGACCTCGTGTCGTTCCCTTTATAAAGTTAGCCTTATTATTGTGTATCTCGTGTCGTTCTCAGTATAGTGCATCTCGTATTGCTATCACATACCTCATACAGTTTTAGTTTTTGTGGCCCTGAGTTTTAATGGTTTTAATTTCTTTGTAGGAGAAGAAGAAGGTGGTCCGAGGAAGAATATTCCCCAGTGACTGAGCTGCACGTGATCCAATGCTAAAGGAACCAATGATATAAAGGCACGTGGCAAGAAGGTTCTGGATCAAGTGTGGGAGGCACACGCATTCTGCACCTTATCCACCTGCTGCTGCTATATATTGAAGCCTTCGTCCATAGATGAAGACTGATCGAAAGGGAAAAAGAAAAAGTAGAAGTGCAGAGAGTTCGATCCAGCAAAAGAAGAGAAGAAAATAGAGGGCAAAAACTGAAGAAGAGGAAGAAGAGAGAATAGCAGAGAGAGTGAGAGAGAGAGAGAGCTTGAAGCTGAGAGTTCAGAAAGAAGAAGAAGAAGAAGGTTTCTGGTTTCAGGATCAAATCCGAACCAGTTTGCTCTATTGTGAGCTATATTCCGTGTTTCATCGTTCTAGCATTCAGTCTGCTGTATCTTTTTTTTTAGTTTCTTGTTTTTGATCTTTCTTTACTGTTCTAGTTTTATCTCCGAGTCTCAGGTTGAGATCGGTGGTCCTCCTGTTCTGTTGGTTCGGGAGAAGGGAGACGCTGTCTCCAGTTGCAAGTGGCCGTGTGCTGCTTGTGAGTTCCCTCTGGGCTTCAGAGGAAGAGAGACCTTGGTCTCTGGGTCTAGTGACTGCAGATCACTAGTGTTCCCTCCGGTTGGAGGAAGAGGAACTTGTTTCCTAGTTTCTAGGGACTTGGAGTCCTTAGGGTTCCCTCCGGGTGTGGAGGAAGAGGGGAGGGTGTTCCCCTGGTCAAGCTGTGAATCAGCCGTTGTCGCAGACTGAGTCTGCTTGGCTAGCCGGTGCTAGTGGAAGCCTCACTTCGGTTTGAAGTGAGGGGTGGACGTAGGCAGACTGGAGGTCTGACCGAACCACCTTAAAAATCCCTGACGCAGTGTGTTTGGTTTCTATTCTGGCTTTGGATCTTTTCGGTAGATGCTTGTCTAGGCCGATCCATCTCTATCTTCCTAGCTGATCGTTCTGTGCGATTAGTGTTTGACCGTTAAGATGTTTTTCGGAAACTCCTAATTGAGAACTTAATTTTTTAATCCGCAACAGTTTACTGGTAAAGATCCATTCCCCCCCCTCTGGACCTATCAATTGGTATAAGAGCAGTCTCTGGTTCAGAATCCAACGATTCTCAGAGGATCCTCTACGTGTCTTCTGTGTGCATTGTTTTGCTTGTGAGTTAGTGTTTGATATTTGTTCGTTTGAACTAATGGCAATGACTAATCCACCGATTTTTAAGGGATCTGATTTTGACATTTGGTTCAGTATTTTTCGCATGTTTGTTAAACAAGCTGATAAGGACTTGTGGAAGTTGATTTCACAAGGCCCGTATGAACTGCCCAAGAAAAGGTCCAAGTGGACGGACAGTGAGAATCAGATGTTCCGAGAGAATCAAAAGGCCTTAAACCTAATGTTAACAGCGATTGATAAAGCCTTGCATTCTTGTTTCCATGATTGCAGATCCGCCAAGGATATTATGGACCAGCTGAAGCTAGCCCACAGGAGAAATGAAAGCACATGCATGATGGTTCGCAAAAGTGACCACAGTACCAGCCAAGAGGTGGAGGAGAATGAAGAAGAGGTAAACCTCTTCGAGAACTTTTCTATAGAAGATTGGGAAAATGCTTACATCGATTTATCTGAGTCATATGAAAAATTGCAAAAACGATATAAAAAATTGAAAAGGAATAAGGGATTAGATAATTCAAGGTCTGACTGTAAAAATTGTGCTGAATTGAAGAGTTCTCATGATGCCTGTGTGTCTAATCTACAAATGTTGAAAAAATAAAATGATGTGCTAATCAATGGAAATAAGAATCATGTGAGTGAGATTGATTCCCTGAGAAAATTCTCAGCTGAAAGCAAGGAAAGTTTAGAGAAGCTCAGGATTGAAAATAAAGTACTTGTTGAAAAATCTGAAGCCATTAAGTCTGTCAACTTTGAATTACAGAAAAACATTGAGAAACTGCAAAAAGACTTGAAAACTTTTAAGGATGGAAGAAAATCTGAAACTGACTCTGATGATCAGATTTTGATAAACGAATTAATTCAGAATGACAGACTAAAGGAAGAAATTGAGAAACTAAAACAGTTGAACACCATCATGTCAGAGAGATTGCTGACATTTGAAAAGGGTAAACATGTGGTGTCCAATAATTCAGAAGAAATTGATGAGTTGAGAAAGGAAGTTGAGAAATACATAATTGCCAACAAAGTCTTGAATGATGCTGTCAATTGCAGTGAACAAGAGACTGCAAGTTATGAGTTACACATTGCCTCTTTAGAAGAAGAAATCCAAGACTTAAGGAAATCTTTGTCTAAATTTGTTGATGGGCAAGAAAATCTGAACAAACTGCTGGGAGTAAAAGTCAATTTTCAGAATGAGGGGTTAGGTTATAACCCTGTGAATAAAAAGACCTTTGAAAATAAAATTCAGACATATTCTGTTTCTAGCTCTACTTTTAAGAAAAAGGGACTGGGCTACAGTCCAGTCATGAGTAAGGTCTATGGATCAAATTTGGAAACTATTTTTGTTAAATCATCTGAACAGGAAAAACCTTCTACTTCCTCTCTACCTCACTATAAGGCTAAGAAAACACAAGAACAGGATAAAAAACAGAAAATGTAAAAAAAGGGCTCATCTGTGCATGTTGATCACAGTCCGCACACACAGTCATCTAAAAGGGAAATGTCATGCCACTACTGTCATAGACTTGGACATTTAATGCATGAGTGTAAATTGATGGAGAAAGATGATATGAGGGTCGGGATAATGAATGCTAACAAACCTCATGATAAAAACTCTTCATTCCATAAAAAGAAAATTGAATGTCTGCACTGTGACAAACTAGGACACAGCATCGCACAATGCTGGTTTGCAAATGATAAGAAAATATATTCTTCACATCATGCTAAATTTCTTGCAAACCATAATGATGTTGATAGGAATAAAGTTGCTGCAAATAGAAAATACTCTGCTTGTGTCAACTGTGGAAAGACTGGCCACAGGGCCATTGAATGCTGGCATGGTCAGGATAGAAAAGAGAATTTTAAGAGAAAGAACTCATCTCATTGTTTTGACTGTGGAAAGCCAGGTCACAGGGCTGCAACCTGTTGGCTGGCAGAATACCAAAGCAATGCTGATTTTGGTAAACAGAATTTCAATTCTGTTAACAAAAATTTTCATACATATGTGCATAAAAATCATGTTTATAAGAATGTGCATAAATCCAATCTGAAACCTGCTGCTAGGAGATTGGTTAGAAAACCTGCTAAGAATGTCACTGCTAACTCAGGACCCAAGACTTCTTGGGTGCCTATTCGTGCAAAATAGTTTGCTAACCTGCAGGTGTGCCTTGGAAGCTGAAGAATAAAGAGGAGTAATAATCCAAGGCACTTGAAAAGAAAAGAAAAAAAAGAACTAGGATCTTAATATTCAGGTCAGTTCCCAATACCTGCTTTAATTCTATTTTGGTGTGATTTAAATTTGGTTATGTGATGTAGTCTGTGTGCATCTAAGTATTCCATGATCATGAGTGTCCTCCTCTGACTGCATTGCTAAAATCTCTCTTGGATGGATACTTGGTATCACGCTGTAATTCATGCTCATAGTCAGGGGGAGATACAATTATTGTGTCAACTTACTGATTCGTGCTCATTGCATCACATTCCATTTATTTGAAAAACCATAAGTTTGCTTCAACGTATTGCATTTCAGCTGATAGCATGTATGTTATTCAGTAAATAATTAATATTTCCAAGAGTTGTGTGTGAGATGTCCAAGCGTGGGCTGAAAAGGAGCTTGTCAGGTCATCTAGAATCTGAAGAATCTTTGTCTGCCGATGTGGTTAGTTGGTGTTGAGTTCAGTCAGCTCATGAGGTTGCAGATTTTTGCCCAAGAGCATTCTCTGGTTACGAGACTGATTTTCCTCAGGAAGATTTCATTTGTGAGCTCCTTGGTCTTTAATTTCTAGAGTAATCTCTCACTTGCTGCTTTGCTGAAAGGAGTGCTTCTCATCTCATCTCATCTCTCTCTCCATTCTGTTTGTCACCTTTTTATCCTTTCCTTATCCCCTTTGGTTCAGGAATATTCTTGAAGAAAAATTCCTTCTTCTAGCTTTGTTACTCTTATCAGATTTGATCAGAATACCTTAAACCACCCAAAATCTATTGTAACAAGTTACACCTGTTAATAAAGAACTTTAATGTATGGGGGTTATATCTTGTCCTTTAATCCTTCTAAGTTATCCTCTCTATTGTTGGTCAACATATTGTAAAACTTTCTGTTAAATGGAAAAACCTTGCGGAGGATTTCGTTTTAACTGAAACTTATGTGAAGAGGGCTATGAAAAAAAAAATTTGTGTTAAGTAAGGGCTCTGTCTTTAGTCCAAGATCATGAGAGGTGTTACCAGGGAATACGCCATACTTTATGGCAGAGCAATGGCAATTGTGGAGAAACAGCTATTCTAGATCAAAGAAGTCTAGAGTTTCTGTCATGATACAATTAGCTATCTCTGTTTCTTATAGAAAAGTTAAAATAAAAAAAAAGGGAAAGAAAAGTCAACAAAAATTCATTGTTTTTCATTGGCATAAAGGTAGCCTGTCCTGAGTAACCAGGGATTCTGGTGTCTTATAAACATGTCTCCTTGGGTAAAAAGGGACAATTCTACCTAAGTGCTAAACAAATTGGTTGACTCTGTATGCCCTCTCTTGTCTTTTAAATGAAGTAATGAACCCTGCTTGACTATCTATTTGTTATTTCTTTGCCTGACAAACATAAGGAGTATTTTAATCGTGACCTTCTGTAGGCTAAGTACCTTTAACAGCTAGTTTTGTGATCGTGTTGATTTAAAGTCTTGAGGTAACTGACCAAGGTATTCGGAAGAATATAATAATTCTATATATTGAAGAGCGAACTTTAACGGGCAATGGCTGTGTTACATATTGAATAAGGGTAGTTTGGGTATTTCCTGAAAAGTTCGATAAGAGTGAAAAGTAACCCCCCAAAACCCTTCTTGTTCCTCAAGGTTACATCCAAAAACCCTCGCGTGCCCTTGCCGCTTCCTGTTTCTCCTCGTGTCGATACGTCTCGTATGCTCCTTCAAACCCTTCTCTCCCGCTCATTATTCTTCACGAAAATCTCATCTCCCCCACAGAGTTCTCTTCCGTCCTTGGTCCTAGCTTCATCTCCAGCAGCAACCAGCAAGAAAGGGTTGATACTCTGGGAGTTACGGCAAATGGATTAGCTAGAATCCGTCGCCCCTGTTGAAAGGAAGAGGAAGGGAAAAGAAACAGTTGAGGAGCCTTCGTCCAAGCAGCAAAGATGTGTTGAACCAGAAATAGCGGTGGATATTTCTTCTGCACAAGGTACCAGGCCTTCTCAGTCTATCGTGTTTTTAGAGAGTGGGAAAATTATTCCTCCAAGGATAATAGATTTCGGCGATGAATCCATGGTTTTGAAGTTCCAGAACTTTTGGAGATTTTTGAGTTTCAGGATTGGAGGAAATTCCTAGAAAATCACCGTGTCTACTACCCTAGCCTGGTAATGGAATTTTATAATAACTTGTCTTTGAGCCGAGATAAGTCTGCTCTGATCTCGTCTGTTAAGGGGATTGAGATAGCAGTAACGTGACTCTCTCCATAGAGCCCTCAGTATTCCAGAAAAAGGAGAGGTGGAAAGAGGGTTTAGATATAGTCTGCATGAAGCCTTTTCGGTCATTACTGGTAAACCCAGTAATATTCATGACAAGGGGCAATTGAAGCTGAAAGCTTACCAAACCTTATCATTTCCCCCTCTTCACAAGCTTCTTCAGAACGTCATTGCCTCTATAGTCACCCCACAGACTGGAGCTAGAGGAAGAATCACAGACACTCAGAGATTTCTTTTGTTCTGTCTGATTCAGTGTGTAAAGATCTGTCTGCCTGAAATTATTTTTTCTGTCATGAAGGGGTGTATTGGGTCCAAAAGACACCTGCCCTATGCCGCCCATCTGACAGACATCTTCAAGTACTCAAAGATTTCCTTGGATGGAGAGGCCATGTCTGAAGTTAGGAGTCGAAATATATTTAACATGAATTTTGTTTCAGTATTTTTGGGCTTGGAGGGCTCTTCTCTCATGGGGCAGGTTAAGGCCCAGAAAGTCAAGGAATCACAAGCTCAGGGGGAGCTCCTGGAACACCCTCAAGATTCTGCCCAAACAGTTTTAGCATCAGCTTCTGAGGTTGCTCTACAGGAAACACCATCTGAACAACCACAGTCTACTATGTCTGCTGCTCCTACTGAAGCATCTCTATCTTTTCAGAGGCTTGTTGAGATTGCATCTGAAGAAGTTAGGATGTCTGAAGATAGCATTCAAACTGAACTAGATACAAATATTGGTGGTTTGTTTGATTCCTTTGGGAAGACATCAGAAGAAGTGAGGCTGCCCGTGGAACAGCCTGCCCAAGAGCAAGAAAGTAATGAGCAAGACCTTGCTGAGTTTGTTAATTCCATTCTTAGAGAGACTGTGGAGAAAAGCTTGGAAGAGGCTGACAACGTGGTTACAGCTGAAATTATAGAACAGGCACTTGTTGAAAGCTCTGCAGATGATGATCTCATGGAAGATAGAGTGGGTGAGTGTCAGGAGAAAGTTACTGACATAGAACAAGAAGCAGAATCATCAAGTGAAGAAGAAGCACCTGAGAATGTATTTCCTGAAAAAGAAATCCAAGCTGAAGATGAAGATAGGGTTCCAGCAGGAGACAGCCAAACGCTAGTACAAGAAGAAGAAGATGAGAGAACAGCACCTGGCTGTGAATCTTATGGTACACCCCTAGGTCAACCTCGACTTCTATCTGCTCGGGCACCCAACATTGAAGAACTCCTTATAAATTTGACTCAGCAGATGCAGAGACAGGATAAGAAAATGGATGATCTGCTCAAGTATGTCACTCTAAATATTAATCAAGTTCATTCCAGGCTACTGAAGCTTGAAATTTCTCTTCTGATTGAATGGAAAAAGTTCCTGCTAAACAAGAAAGCTTCAGATGATGCCACCAGGTCCTCGATGGAAATCCTGCAGGTGGTATGTTCGAAGATAGCAACAGCACTTCGTGAATTATAAGATGCTCATATTTCCTCTTTTAAGTCATCTGCCAGCATTATAGATCATTGTTTTAAGATCAGGACATCCTTAGAAGTTTTGAAGGGGTCATCTAGTACCCTAGGTCCAGATGTCCAGAAGATCTATGACAGATTGATCGCTTTCTTAACAGAAGTGAGAACTCTGACTGACAGATATGAATCTGTTAATATTCGCCAAGAAGACATCATTTCAGAAGTGGCACATGTCAGAAGTTCTATGGTGTATTGGCTAGCTGAATTGTCCAATGACTTGAAGGATCTTCACTCTGCCTTGGGTTCATCCCCTGGTCAGGCATCCTCCAACAGAGGTCCAACTCAAGAATTCTCCTCTGTTGCTCCTAGGGGTAGACCACCACAAGACAGGCAGCGTGGCCCTTCCAGCAGACATTGTTGATTTGTTTTCTTAATTAGATTGATTCCCACCCCACCCCCTTTAAATACATACATGCATAAACATGTGAATCAAAGACAAGGGAGATGAAAGGATAGAAATACTAACCGTGATCGCCACCAAGGTTCCAACAACGCCGCAAGGATGAAGAAAGGAGTGCAACGGCGCCGTGTACCTTGGAAAGAAAACTTGATCGCGTTGAAACGGGGTGCGGGGAACTTGTGGATTCCAACCTCCTCTCCTTCCAGCCGGCTAGAGGAAGAGGGCCTCACGTTGTATTCATGCTCTCCTGCAAAACAAAGACAAAACACAAAGGCAAAAACCCATTAGAACATGAAGTGTAGTATCAATCCCGAGTGATAAAATAGCATGTTAGAAATGGGGGAGAACGCACCGGGGGAGGGTTTTAACCCCTGTGGAAGGGTGGAAATAGATAGGTGGGTGTGTTGTGCATGCATGAGATTTGAAATCACGAGATTTGATTGAGAGAGTAGAGAGAAATCATGATGCAAAACGGAGAAAAACGCATGTGTAGCAGAAAGTGTAGGAAACTGTGATGATTTGTGATTTTGAGGAGAAGAGAACTAAGAGTGGAGATCATGAAATCAAGCCCAGAAGGATGAATAGAAAGTCAATACTTCCCTCTCCAAGATGGGGTCGAAGTTGTGAGTCGACGGTGCAGCATGGCTTCGCCCCACGTCCGGAAAGAGCCCCCCGTCGCGACTGCGAACTGGGCAGTTTTTATAGAGTTTTGTAAGAAAGCCTCATCTTCTTATCACGATTCTCGAAGATAGAGTCCAAGATAAATCGAGTTCTCTGGATCAAACTCGAGATAATACTAAGGACAAGAGATAGGAACAAACGGGGATCAATTCGGAGGAGGATTCTAGAAGATATGTCTTTTGGAAGGCAGCCCCGGAGCCTTATCTGCAGAGTTTTAGTTGAACTAGGAAACATAAATCATGATCTTGCGACCCAGATCCCAAAAGATATAGCCAATAAAAATTTGATTCCTATGAACCAAATTCAAGATAATACCAAGGGCTAGAAGTAGGAAAAAACGGGGATCAATTTGGATAAGAAGTCAAGAAGTTATGGACTCTTCAAGAGGGCCACGGCGCACAAAAACGGAGCAGAGTCCAGCACGAATTGGACTCTCTGGTGCATGTAACGGTCTATCATAGGACCGTCATAGTGATGTAAACGGACTAGGGTAGGTCCGTCACACTCTGGAGGTCGAACGAGACGTTTTCGGATGAGATTGGATGTAACGCACCTAAATAGGGCCGTCACTTGGTCTAACGGTCAAGGATAGGACCGCCACACTCTAGGGGTTGAACCGGGCTGTTTTGGGCAAGTTTTGGTGTGACGGTCTATCGTAGGACCGTCACACTGAAGTAACGGTCTTCACTGGGCCGTCACTTAATGAAGTAACGCACCTGCAAATGACCTTCACATCGATGAAGGCAGATTCTGGGCAGACTGCGCGCGACTTTAGAAATCGAAACGTATCTCTCAAACGGTGGAGAATTAGACAAAGTGGTAAACATAAAAGTTGTAGATAACTGAGAGAGGAACAACTTTTATGAAGAAAGAAATGTGAGAAAATGATTGGAAGAGGGTGAAAATAGGGCTGGAAAAGAGAGGAAAATTCTGGAATGTAGGTGAACAGCACAGCACGCCAGAAAAATGTGAATAGCTCACAATCGGGGCAGAACCGGCCAACGGTGTAGAAGAAGAAATTGTAGATCTTTGAAAGAGGAACAACTTTGATGAAGACAACTTTTTGAAAGAGGGAATGGAAGAGGGTGAAAAAGAACCACTTTCAGGACTGCGCAGTGAGAGAGAGCCGATTACTTGGGGGAAGCCGGCCTAAATGGGCCGAAAGTCGACTTGGAAGTGGGAATTTGATAAGATAAGCTCCAGGGCTCTAAGAAATCATGATCTCCAAGGCTCAAAGGGTATGGAATGGTAAAAATGGGCTTGAAATCCATCCAAGGAAGCTCCAAAATAATGGCTAATTCGGGACATCAAAAATGATGAATAAGAGAAATGACACAACTTGTGGGCTAAAACGGGTGTCAACAGATGCCCCTCCTTGATGTTCGCTTTGCAAGGGAACGAGTGAAAGCGACGCGGAGGTGAAATGGAAAGGAGATGGAGCGAAAGCGACAGCGACGTGAAATGGAGATGAAGCGGAGATGAAGCGGAGAGAACTGAAAAGCGGGCATCATGGCCAAAAAAGACACCCGTTACAACCAACAAGCGACAGGAATTCTCCCGAAAACGCCGAACTAACCACCTGAAATGATTGACAAGGATGAGACATGTCTGGAGAACTAAACTAAAGGAGGAAAAAGGAAACACGACCAGCCTCATCGGGGACACAATCCACGGACAATGAGTGGGTCGGAAGGAACACAGCATAAGAGCTGGAAAGGAGAGATAAGACTGAGATAAAATCCAGACAAGAATCACACTGGCCAATTAGACCAAGCGTCAAGATCAGAGAAATCGTTCAAATTCGGAGTGGAATGAAGAATCTCTTATCCAAGAGAACTGAGTGCAATCAACCATTGCTGAGGAGAAATCCTTGAATGGATCACGAGACATGAATGCTCAAAATGACATGATGCATGCTAGGCTAAAATAAAGAAATCATTAAAACGAATGCAAAGAAAGATAAAATAGAAAGTACTCAAGGATAATATTGCTAGACTGAGCCAAGACGGGGTCAAGAGTCTTCTTGCAACCACGGCGTGCGAGACAGAGTCCATCGTCCCCCACCCGACTCAACCGAGCGGCCTATCCAACGATTAACCATATGTTCCTAGATCATCATCGTTTTTGTTAAAGGGGAACATCAGATCTCAGAACACACGGGCAACCAGCCGGTCCTTGAGAGGTTATAATAATGTAGATACCATATAGTAATGCAACAATGAACAAGGATAGAGAACCATACCTGACTTACCTGCCAAGCGAAACGGCATTTTTTAAATTTTCAATTTCTTGATTTTTGTGGATTTTCATCATAAGACAACAACCACATTGACATGATATAATGTGAACATGAACGAATATGAACGAGCATAACATGAACATAACATAATAAGAGAAATATGAACAAAACATGGCACAACATAACATAACAAAGATGGATGAAATATAACAAACAAACAAATGGCAAACATGCATGCGACTAAAGGCACGGTGGGACAAGACAACATGCACACGGTGGGACAACACATGCAGTGGTATAAGGACACGGTGGGACAAAGACACGTGGGATGACAATACCACGGAGGACAACACGTGTGATGAATGACACGGCAGGATAGGGACACGTGTGACGAATGACACGGCGGGACAAAAGACATGGAGGACCATAGAAATATATGACAAGGACACACTCTTCAATCAAAGCCCAAGATCAGATGAAGCGAAACCGCCAGGTTCAAAATTGTGGGACAATGCCCTCTCATGGAGACATGATTAAGCAGATAAGCAAAAGTTGAGAAAGCCATGAGCTTCAGAATAGATCCAGAGATAGGATTGAAGAGATGAGAACATATCGAAGAATATGAGCATGAGACAGGGCGAATGATAGAGCAAGGAAAGCTTGAACCTGCATCCTGTAGCCTGCACACTTAGCAAACAGATTACGTATATGTCCTCAAGATAAAAATAAAAGGAACAAAAGAGAAGTATTTTTGGATTTTTGGATTTCTGATTTTTTTTGCCATATTCAAATTTTTGTTATTTTTTTGACATATTCAAAAAAAATTTTTGGAATTTTGACAATATTTCTCTTTTTTTTTTTCAGAATTTTGACATATTTGATTTTTTTTTTGGATTTTGAACTATATTTCATTTTTTTGGATTTTGACATAGCAATCTACAGCACCCAAAGACGGGCTCGAACTATTGGCCAGGGATCGCCGTCCCTCCCCTCTCATTAAAGGCTTCCCTTAAGCAGGGCGTGCATGTGAGGGTGGCTTACCATAACCAATCGCCTCTAAAGAACGGTGCCCCTACTAAGGCCATACCCGGGATACAACCCAGCCTAAGAGGGAGATAGAAGAAAATTGGAGGCAAGCTTTATGCAGGATGGGAGACATCAGGATTTGAATTCCTTCCAGGGCACCACCCCTCAAAGAGTAGGTCTGTTGCGCTGGGGCTTTGTGTCTTTGATTTTGAGACCCATATTTATCAGGCATGCATGCGACCGGGCTCATGACGTCCCGCGGGGAACTGTACTGCCACTCTTGTCATGCCTTTGATTCATAATTTTGCATTGATTCATTTTCTCATTGATTTTTGACAGCCCTTGTTGGCTAGATATTGCATGAAAGCTCACTTTCGAGGGTCAAGACTGCCCCTATTTGAGACCTCTCTCGTATTAGGGAGCGCCTAGGTTGGTCATCTTATCCATCAACCTCTTGCCCCTGCACTTGGCCGAGTAGAGAAAAGAAAAAGACCTTTGTGCATACCCATGGTATGGCCAGAGCAGCAACGGTGTTGCACTAGAGAGATCGGCTATGGCTTGCCGTGTAGTGTGTGAAAAAACCCATACTCAAAGGTCACCCTCAACGATCGGGGAGAGAAACTAGACTCCCAGCGTGGAGCTATCACCAGCCTAAGGATGCTGCAGAAGCAAACTCATTTGACTAAATGAACTAAGCAAAATTCTAAAAGCCACTTAACCATGTGAGGAACCAACATTTATCTTAACAATGTGCGGGAGTAAATAAGTGATAATAATAGCATGTTCTTTGCACAAAATAAAGATACCTTGCAAATCCACGGAATGAAACTAGCATCCTGAAGCAATCGTGATCATCGAGCTTCGCGTAGCACGAGCTTCATATTCCTTGCTTGACAGGACGAAAGAGAGAGGATAGCAAAGGATCAAAGATTCCTCTACATGGAGGAGCGGCAGACATTAAACTAGACGAATAAGGATAAAAAGGAAGAGAGACGAGGGCTAGAACTCCCTCGTTAAGGCACAGAGACCTTGATAACAAGGAACCAATTACAGAAGAACCAGATTAGCCAAGATCAAGGCGGACTAAAGCCTCGAAAACAGTAAGAGAAAGGGCGAAGACCCCGTAAGGGTGAAGAAGAATGAGTAGAAAGATGATAAGAAGAATCATCCGATGTGGTCGGAGAAGAGGGACGAGAATCATCCGACAGTGCGAGAGAAGGAGAATGGGAGACACCCGTCAAGGTCGGGGAATAAGAAGAACCCGGAGATACCGGAGGGGAAGAATCAGAGGCAACACCTGGAAGTCTCGGGGAAGAATAATCAAGTGATGTCCCGAGATTAGGATGGAATGATGACATAGGCCAGGGCCTAGAATCGTGAGAGGAGGGAAAATCTGGAGGATCCGGGGAAAAAAGAGAGGAATGGGGACGTATGGACCTATGGAAGGAGGAGAAAATGATGGAGATAGGATCAGATAGAGGAAGATACACCACCCAAGGGTGGGAACTGAGTAGAAGGAAGAATGAATGAAAAGAAAAGGAGGAAGAGGTGGACCCCTGAATGCACAACCGATAGCCATTGAGTTTATGTCGCCGCCTCTTCTTGGCAGAAATTTCTTGAAAATGGACCCACCTGGTGCGGGCTTGGACCTTCGGGCTTCTTAATCTGTAATACCTTCTCAAATAACGGGCCCACCTAGCAGATGGCCTTGCCCGACTATGGACATGCAGCTTCATCGGGGCAGCTGCCCCTAGACTCCCAGAGCTAACAATAGTAGGACGTTCTTGAACAACTAACCCCTCATAATACTGAATATCATAAAACCATGGAGTCTTGTTACTTGGCACAAGTAGCACGAGATTCGGCAACTCCACTCGGAACTCAGTCTTGAAGCACAACTCCCTTGATGAAAGAGACGGGTGAAGCTGAGGGAGGGTAATACACGGCGTTGACATGGCCGGTTTGCTAATAAACCGAGGAAGATTGCATAACAAGTGCATAATATCCTTGGAAAGTGTAGAAGATATGGCCAATTGCCCCTTGAACATAGAATCCATAATCTGCTTGGCGGCCATATGCGTTAGCATAACATGGGTAGAGAACCCTTCTTGGCTTGTCATCTGAATAGCAATAGAGCGAGGAGAAATAATAGCATCAATGGTGAACTCTCCGACGAGCAAGGAGATTGCCACTGACCTCGCTCGGGAAGAAACTAGCATCAACTCAAGGGAACTCTTCTTAGCAACTGTCATCTTTGAAAGCAGAGGCGCATCATCCCCAAAATAACCGGGGACGAGGACACGAACCGGCATCCGACAGATAAAATCTTGAATCTTGAGATGCATTGCCGGCACTGAATCATCCTGACTTGGCTTATTGTCTCCCTGGGAATTAGACCCGAGGGGCACCAAAGGAAGCACACACCCGCTCCGTGGGGTGGTAGTGGTTGGAGAAGTAAAGGGAATATGTTTCGGTGGAACATGTGAAGGTTTGGAAGGCATGGAGGCTCCAACGGGAGTGGTAATGGAAAGTGAAGGCGCAGGCGATGTGGCGATGATAGGCTCGGGTGGCGACAAAGGCGAAGGTGAAGGCGTGGCTGAGGGTAGAGGTAAAGGAAAAGGTGTGGCTTGCTCAGGCTCAGGCAAAGGTGATGGCAGAGATGGAGGCGAGGGTGGAGATGGTGTAGGCGACGGAGAGGATGGTGGTGGCAATGGAGATGGTGAGGATAGTGATGAAGGCGATGGGGGTAGTGGATATGGAGGTAGAGAGGGTGAAGGGGGAGGTTGTGGTGTCCACCGTCGACGTGTCGACACGACGCGTCGAGCGGTGTTAGGGATAGAAGTAGTGGTAGTGGCGGCAGGGGAAGAAGGGGAGGCACTAGCCTGAGCAGAGGCTTGGGTTTGTGGCGGCGATGGAGCCGAGGTAAGAGATGGTGGAGGTAACGAAGTAGGTGATGGAGCGAGTGTAGCACTAGACGAGGAATCACAAGGGTGCCCCTGACCTTGAAGTAACAGAGACGGCTGCCCGGGTGGCACTTCTTGCTGCTGCTGTTGGCTGTGGAGATGTAAAATGACTTTATGCATAGCGGCCCAATCAATCCTTTCCTTAGCTTCCAGATCATAAACATAATCCTGGAACTCGGGACAATCCTCAATCAAATGCCCCTGCTGACGGTGGAAATCACAGAACTGAAGCATATCCCCGACCGCGGGTCGGTAAGGCACAACCGGAGAGAACGGCAACGCGTGAGTGGCCATCAAAGCCCGAAATATATCGGTGAAACACTCCGGCAAAGGAAGATGAGGAGCCTGCTTCGAGCAAGGTGGATGCCGAGGGATACGTAATGGTGGAGAAGGTTGTGGAGACGGAAGTGGAGGTTGCGTAGGCAGGAGTGCGTGGCTAGTGGTGGAGGGCTTTGGTGAAGGCATGTATGGAACATGATGAGGGGGTATGTAGACGGCATCTACTTGCTCGGGATGTGGTGTTCCCTTGACCGGAAGTGGAGATGGAGACGGGTATGTGGATGCGGGAGGCTGACTCATGGAAGGTTGATATGCTGAGGCATATGGGTACGTAGAGGCGGGAGGTTGGCTCGTGGAGGGATATGTGGCGGAAGGCTGACTCATGGCGGTCCGGCTCATGGGAGCGTAGGATTGGCATGTGGAGGGTGAAGGTTGATATGTGGAGGTGGATGGTGGAGACTCGGGGTCAAGGGAATCTTGGATTTGTTGGCGAATGAAGCGGGCTCGGCTGTAAAGTTGCTGCCAGGAGGTGATGTCGTTGAGGGCTAAGATGAACCGATACTCGGGTGTTGCATTTGATATCAGCATCTTGATTTGTTCTCCCTCCGGAATGTGTCCCGAGACTTGCGCAGCAAGGTGACGCCAGCGGTAGGCAAAGGTGCAGAAATCCTCTTCAGGCTTCATCATCTCTTGGGCCAGATCCGCGATAGAATACTTGGGCCCAACCTGGTCTTGATACTGCTGAATAAACTTTTCTTGAACGGCATGAAAACTCACAACTTGCTCTTGCGGAAGAGAGAAGAACCAATCCCGAGCCGGGCCTTCCAATGACAGACCAAATAGATAAGCCATCAAGTGTTGGTCATGTCGAAATTGGGCCGACTCATAAACAAACTCCTTCAAGTGCACATATGGGTCACCGACTCCACTATAACGGTGATATGTGGGAATTTGTGAAGATGGCGGAAGTCGAAGACCTTGAAATGCGAACGAAACGCTTAAGGAGGATTTGGGATCGATTCGGCGTTGAAGCTCATCAAGTTGGCGTTGGGTTTGAGCAATCATCTCCTGGGTAGGGAGAGATCGAGAAGAATACGGGCCAACTTGAGCAAGAGGTTGTGAATTAGGACCAGGAGCATGGTATTGGGCCGGATAAGAGGATCCGGGCTGAGAAGAAGAAGGGCCCATTCCGGGAGTAGAAGGATATGTGGGCCTGGAAGAAGCATGAGCATATGGGCTGAATGGGCCAACAGCAACATGGGCAGAAGGATGAGGCCCATTAAGAGAATATTGCCCATTAGCAATTGGGCCAGCAACATATGAAGGAGAAGGAGGAGGCCCATGAATAGGAGATGGCCCATTATGAGAAGAAGGCCCATGAAGATGAGATGCAATAAGACGTTGGGCCTGGGCCGGGTCCATTTGGCAAACAAGGCTTGAAATACGGGCCATGAGATTAGCTTGTTCCTCAGATGGGTCAGGGGGACCACGAGAAGAAGGACCCAAGCGGGAAGAGGATTCCACGTGGGAATAGGAAGCAGATTGGGAAAAAGAATGATACAAGGGGTTAGAATACTGCTCCATGAGGGCAAATGGAGACTTAATACATGGAGATCAAGGACAATACAAATGGGGAAGCAATGGCTTAATGGGCTTGAGAACAAGGGGGGCCGACCCACTAATGCAAAGATGAATGGACAACCGACCATGGGACAATGGACTAGACAATGGACACACAAAATGGCCTAAGCTAAATGGGCCTAATAATAACAAAACATGTGGATGGTGAAAGAATGCAACACAAAAATCACTAATGAGCTTGGACAAGCCCAATCAACACGAACAATGCAATGTGAGAGTTTTCACCCAAGTCAAACAAGTTAATATGGTGGGAAATCTTTTAGGGGTTTCAATAGACCTTTTAATGATTTGAATTAATAACAATTCCCTCAAGATAGGAATCTCATAGGAATAAGGTCCAAACTTTGGGTTGACTAAGGTTAACTCCCTCACACTTATGCAAATGCAAGCCTAAAGGGGTGGAAAGATACAACCGGCCCGGCGTCCGTGTGGGAATCCACGGCTCATGGGGACTTATGGAGGTCCTTGATGTGTTTTCCTGGTCGGCTCCAAGGAATATGGAGACGAGAGGTCCACGCACCAAGGTAGGAAATGCAACTATGATATGCAATGTATGGCCCTATGTGCACCGGAGTGCATGCAAATTCTAGCTTAAAACTAGAAAATCAAGACTAGATTAAACTATGCAAACATGATCCAACAAAAACAAATAGTATATGGATGGAAAGACAATACAAAGGTCTGCACAACAGGCCCAAGAACAGATCAATCTGACCCCGGGAGGTCAATCAAATCACTGAGCAAAGATGCCCCCGTGAACCTATGCGCAGACCACATGCAGATTTTATGAACAAAATGCTAAAATGATGACCATTTTTAACTCAGCAAATGAGACCCAAATGATGCAAATAAGCTATGGATGGAAAGACAATATAAAGGACTATCCAATAGAACAAAAATCAGTGTAATCAGACATCGGGAAGGTAGTCAAATCACTCATTAAAGATGTACCTGTGTACCTGTCCCTGAGCCTGCCTGCAGAACTTATGCACAAAACTTAAAAAGTTGGACAATATTAGAATATGCAAATGTTAACCAAATGATGCAAATGATATATGGATGGAAAGACAATACAAAGGGCTATCCAACGCAACAAGAATCAGCTCAATCGGACTCCGGGATCAAAAGTTATGCCTCGATGAACACGGCCCTGTGAGCATGCACGCAAGACTGCCAGAAGCCGTGTAACGGTCTACCAAAGGACCGTTACATGCATGCGACGGTCTACTGTCGGACCGTCACACTACCAGAGCCCTTAAAACACCAAAAATAGTTGGACAATGGAAGAAATATCACCTAAACATGAACATGCACCCACCCAACCTACAAAAGAGCATGAAAACAAGCGTGATGGGCATTGGTGTCCCACCGTGATCGCCAAAAAATTGTTGATTTGTTTTCTTAATTAGATTGATTCCCACCCCACCCCCTTTAAATACATACATGCATAAACATGTGAATCAAAGACAAGGGAGATGAAAGGATAGAAATACTAACCGTGATCGCCACCAAGGTTCCAACAACGCCGCAAGGATGAAGAAAGGAGTGCAACGGCGCCGTGTACCTTGGAAAGAAAACTTGATCGCGTTGAAACGGGGTGCGGGGAACTTGTGGATTCCAACCTCCTCTCCTTCCAGCCGGCTAGAGGAAGAGGGCCTCACGTTGTATTCATGCTCTCCTGCAAAACAAAGACAAAACACAAAGGCAAAAACCCATTAGAACATGAAGTGTAGTATCAATCCCAAAGTGATAAAATAGCATGAATAAAAGGGGGAGAACGCACCGGGGGGAGGTTTTCAACCCCTGTGGAAGGGTGTAATAGATAGGTGGGTGTGTTGTGCATGCATGAGATTTGAAATCACGAGATTTGATTGAGAGAATAGAGAGAAAATGATGATGCAAAACGGAGAAAAACGCATATGTAGCAGAAAGTGTAGAAAACTGTGATTATTTGTGATTTTGAGGAGAAGAGAACTAAGAGTGTAGACCATGAAATCAAGCCCAGAAGGATGGAATTAAAAGTCAATACTTCCCTCTCCAAGATGGGGTCGAAAGATTGAGTCGACGGTGTAGCATGGCTTCGCCCCACGTCCGGAAAGAGCCCCCCGTCGCGACTGCGAACTGGGCAGTTTTTATAGAGTTTTGTAAGAAAGCCTCATCTTCTTATCACGATTCCCGAAGATAGAGTCCAAGATAAATCGAGTTCTCTGGATCAAACTTGAGATAATACTAAGGACAAGAGATAGGAACAAACGGGGATCAATTCGGAGGAGGATTCTAGAAGATATGTCTTTTGGAAGGCAGCCCCGGAGCCTTATCTGCAGAGTTTTAGTTGAACTAGGAAACATAAATCATGATCTTGCGACCCAGATCCCAAAAGATATAGCCAATAAAAATTTGATTCCTATGAACCAAATTCAAGATAATACCAAGGGCTAGAAGTAGGAAAAAACGGGGATCAATTTGGATAAGAAGTCAAGAAGTTATGGACTCTTCAAGAGGGCCACGGCGCACAAAAACGGAGCAGAGTCCAGCACGAATTGGACTCTCTGGTGCATGTAACAGTCTATCATAGGACCGTCATAGTGATGTAAACGGACTAGGGTAGGTCCGTCACACTCTGGAGGTCGAACGAGACGTTTTCGGATGAGATTGGATGTAACGCACCTAAATAGGGCCGTCACTTGGTCTAACGGTCAAGGATAGGACCGCCACACTCTAGGGGTTGAACCGGGCTGTTTTGGGCAAGTTTTGGTGTGACGGTCTATCGTAGGACCGTTACACTGAAGTAACGGTCTTCACTGGGCCGTCACTTTAATGAAGTAACGCACCTGCAAATGACCTTCACATCGATGAAGGCAGATTCTGGGCAGACTGCGCGCGACTTTAGAAATCGAAACGTATCTCTCAAACGGTGGAGAATTAGACAAAGTGGTAAACATAAAAGTTGTAGATAACTGAGAGAGGAACAACTTTTATGAAGAAAGAAATGTGAGAAAATGATTGGAAGAGGGTGAAAATAGGGCTGGAAAAGAGAGGAAAATTCTGGAATGTAGGTGAACAGCACAGCACGCCAGAAAAATGTGAATAGCTCACAATCGGGGCAGAACCGGCCAACGGTGTAGAAGAAGAAATTGTAGATCTTTGAAAGAGGAACAACTTTGATGAAGACAACTTTTTGAAAGAGGGAATGGAAGAGGGTGAAAAAGAACCACTTTCAGGACTGCGCAGTGAGAGAGAGCCGATTACTTGGGGGAAGCCGGCCTAAATGGGCCGAAAGTCGACTTGGAAGTGGGAATTTGATAAGATAAGCTCCAGGGCTCTAAGAAATCATGATCTCCAAGGCTCAAAGGGTATGGAATGGTAAAAATGGGCTTGAAATCCATCCAAGGAAGCTCCAAAATAATGGCTAATTCGGGACATCAAAAATGATGAATAAGAGAAATGACACAACTTGTGGGCTAAAACGGGTGTCAACAGACATGCCATATTCTTTTCTCCTTAAAAAATAGTGTTCTGTATCTTTTGTCCATTTTGAGGCTCTCTCACACTCTTGGACTTGTTAATTACACTTCATATCATTTGCATTTCTGCCTCCTTTTGTTTCTTTCTTTTTGATGTTGACAAAGGGGGAGAACTCAAGTCTTTGCTACTACTACGATTGAGAATGAATGATTTTTTGTTATTAATGATTCTTTAATATTCTTTAATGATGATTAATGATGGTGCTGATGATGTTTAGCTTTGAACAGGTTGAAAATTATTACTGCAAAGACTCAAGACTCATAGTGTTGCCTTCCATCAAAAAGGGGGAGATTGTTGAGTCTTTACATGTTTTGAGGATGACAACACTATGAGCCTTTGTGGAGAACAAAAATATTTCTCTGTGAAAAAATAATCCTTCGAGTCATTTTCAGGGGTTGTCTTCGTGTCGTTACTTGTTCCATCACGTGCTGAACACTGCAGCACCTCGTGCTGCTTTCTGTGCCACCTCGTGTCGCTCCATCTGTGTCACCCCTATGTCTTCGAGTCTTATGTTCTGGCCAAGTCTATACAGCCTCATCTTTACCTTCGTTCCAAGCCAAAGTCTACACATTCGTTTCCTTGGGCAAAGTCTATACATCGTGGCCTTGAACTCTCAGTCTGTACACTCTTTATTTCAAAGTCTATACATTGTTGCCTTGAAGCCGTTCCAAGTCTATACATCCTGTTGAACGCAAAGTCTACACATCGCCTCACATCATATGAAGGTTGTACGTTGCAAGTGTCTTTCTTGCTTTGTGACCACACTTCGTGTCGGTTTCTGTTTTCATCTTCGAGTTGGTTTCAGTCCATGTTGTTTTCGTGGCGTCCTCGTCTTCGAGTCGTTCGTTAGTTCGAGCAATCTTGTATTCGAGTCGTGTTTTATGTCTTCGTGTTATCTTTTGTGTTTTATGTCTTCGTGTTATCCTTTGTGTTTATGTCTTCATGTTATTTTTTGTGTTTTATGTCTTCGTGTTATCTTTTGTGTTTGTGTCTTAATGTTGTTTTTATGTCTTCGTGTTCCTTCTTTCTATCTTCTTCCAGGTTTCCTCTGATCGCGTGTCTTACTACCGTTTTACTCCGTGTTATTTCCTTCTCACCTCGTGCTGTTCTCATCTGACCTCGTGTCGTTCCCTTTGTAGTGTTAGCTTTATTATTGTGTATCTCGTGTCGTTCCCTTTGTAGTGTTAGCTTTATTATTGTGTATCTCGTGTCGTTCTCTTTTTACCTCGTGCTGTTCTCATCTGACCTCGTGTCGTTCCCTTTATAAAGTTAGCCTTATTATTATGTATCTCGTGTCGTTCTCAGTATAGTGCATCTCGTATTGCTATCACATACCTCATACAGTTTTAGTTTTTGTGGCCCTGAGTTTTAATGGTTTTAATTTCTTTGTAGGAGAAGAAGAAGGTGGTCCGAGGAAGAATATTCCCCAGTGACTGAGCTGCACGTGATCCAATGCTAAAGGAACCAATGATATAAAGGCACGTGGCAAGAAGGTTCTGGATCAAGTGTGGGAGGCACACGCATTCTGCACCTTATCCACCTCCTGCTGCTATATATTGAAGCCTTCGTCCATAGATGAAGACTGATCGAAAGGGAAAAAGAAAAAGCAGAAGTGCAGAGAGTTCGATCCAGCAAAAGAAGAGAAGAAAATAGAGAGCAAAAACTGAAGAAGAGGAAGAAGAGAGAATAGCAGAGAGAGTGAGAGAGAGAGAGAGAGCTTGAAGCTGAGAGTTCAGAAAGAAGAAGAAGAAGAAGGTTTCTGGTTTCAGGATCAAATCCGAACCAATTTGCTCTATTGTGAGCTATATTCCGTGTTTGATCGTTCCAGCATTCAGTCTGCTGTATCTTTTTTTTTTAGTTTCTTGTTTTTGATCTTTCTTTACTGTTCTAGTTTTATCTCCGAGTCTCAAGTTGAGATCGGTGGTCCTCCTGTTCTGTTGGTTCGGGAGAAGGGAGACGCTGTCTCCAGTTGCAAGTGGCCGTGTGCTGCTTGTGAGTTCCCTCTGGGCTTCAGAGGAAGAGAGACCTTGGTCTCTGGGTCTAGTGACTGCAGATCACTAGTGTTCCCTCCGGTTGGAGGAAGAGGAACTTGTTTCCTAGTTTCTAGGGACTTGGAGTCCTTAGGGTTCCCTCCGGGTGTGGAGGAAGAGGGGAGGGTGTTCCCCTAGTCAAGCTGTGAATCAGCCATTATCGCAGACTGAGTCTATTTGGCTAGCCGGTGCTAGTGGAAGCCTCACTTCGGTTTGAAGTGAGGGGTGGACGTAGGCAGACTGGAGGTCTGACCGAACCACCTTAAAAATCCCTGACGCAGTGTGTTTGGTTTCTATTCTGGCTTTAGATCTTTTCGGTAGATGCTTGTCTAGGCCGATCCATCTCTATCTTCCTAGCTGATCGTTCTGCGCGATTAGTGTTTGACCGTTAAGATGTTTTTCGGAAACTCCTAATTGAGAACTTAATTTTTTAATCCGCAATGGTTTACTGGTAAAGGTCCATTCACCCCCCTTTGGACCTATCAACAACAGCCGAGGAAGGAAGCATCATGCCGAGCGGGTGAGCCGAGCCATAGAGCCTCCCAAGGCTCCGCCGAGTGAGCCCCAGGTCATAGTCTTCTCCGACCAAGACCTGGAAGGGCTGAGCACCCCGAATGACGACGCCCTCGTGATTTTGGCTACAATAAACCATTGTAACGTAGATAGGATTCTAGTTGACAATGGGAGTGCCCCTGATGTACTGTCTTATGATTGTTTCCTTAAGATGGGGGAGGAACCATCCAAACTCCGCCCGATCTGAACCCCTCTCTGCGGGTTCAATGGCCGGCCACCTATCCCGAGGGAGCCCTAAGCCTGTCGGTTACCCTCGGCACCCCACCCAAAACCGTTACGATCATGGTGGACTTCATAGTGATTAAAGGTATGATAGCATACAACGTCATCTTCGGCTGGGGAATCCTCAGCCGAATAAAAGCGGTGCCGTCTACCTATCACCAGAAAATGAAGTTCCCCACCAAAAAAGGGTTGGGGGAAGTCTGAGGTAACCAGGCCGCGGCCAGAAGGTGCTACAATATCTCGGTAGAGGCCACAAGGCCGGATGGGAAGGACAAGGGCCCCCGTGGAGTCGAGGATAAATCCGCAACCACCGAACCTGGTGGCGAATTGTTGGCAGTTTTCCTAAACGATGACCCGGACCTAGGAGTAAAGATCGGAGCCGACCTACCATCTGAGGTTCAACAGCAGTATAAAGAGTTCCTTTCTGAGTACATCCGAGTTTTTGCTTGGGCTGATGATCAACTCTCTGGGATACCAGAGGAGACTGTAATACACAAGCTCAACCTCGACCCCGCCGTGAAGCCCGTACAACAGCGCAGGAGGAAGCATGCACCGGTGAAACAGGTGATCATCAAGGCGCAGGTCACCAAGGGGCAAGAGACTGGCCTTTTTAGGCCGGTCCTGTACCCGACGTGGCTAGCCAACATCGTCCTGGTACCGAAAGCTTCAGGCAAGTGGCGGATGTGCGTGGATTTCACCGACCTGAATAAGGCCACCCCTAAGGACTGTTATCCGTTGCCGAGCATCGACCAATTGGTTGACTCAACCTCGGGCAACGAGATACTCAACTTCCTAGATGCCTATTCAGGTTACCACCAGATCAGAATGGATCCAGAAGATGTCGAGAAGACCACCTTCATCACCGACTACGGCGTATACTGCTACACCCGGATGCCTTTTGGGTTAAAAAATGCCGGAGCCACGTACCAGAGGCTGGTCAACCACATGTTTGAAAGACAGCTAGGTCGGAACGTCGAGGCCTACATCGATGATATGCTCGTCAAGACCCCCAAGGCCGAGGACCACTTCACCGACCTCGCTGAGACCTTCGACACCCTCCTGAGGTACAACATGAAGCTCAATCCTGCCAAGTGTGCCTTCGGAGTGAGATCCGGGAAGTTCCTGGGTTTCCTTGTCACTCAGCGTGGGATCGAGGCCAACCCCGATAAAGTCCAGACCATCCTGGACATGCGCCCGCCCACCTGCATCAAGGACATCCAACGCCTAACTGGGCGTGTCACTGCTCTCAGCCGGTTCCTGTCCTGTGCGGCCGAACGATGCTTGCCCTTCTTCAAGCTATTGAGGGGGCCCAAATTGGCATCTGCCACATTCGCATGGGATGAGGAATGCCAGAGAGCGTTCACCGAGCTCAAGGAGTTCTTGGCCTCGCCCCCGGTGCTCTCCAAGCCAGTTCCGGGTGAAGTCTTGCTGCTCTATCTCTCGGCAACACCATCTACGGTTAGCTCGGTCCTAGTCAGAAATGACTCGGGAGTCGAGAGGCCGGTCTACTACACTAGCAAGGTGCTCAACAAGGCTGAAAGGAGGTACCCCACAACCGAGAAACTCGTGCTAGCATTGGTTACCTCCGCCAAGTGCCTCCGGCCCTATTTCCAGGGTCACCCTATCACCGTGCTAACCTGTGAACCATTGAAGAAGATCCTGGCCCACCCCGAAGCCTCGGGACGACTCGTCAAATGGGTCATTATGCTCGGGGCCTACGATATATCCTATCGACCGTGCTCAGCTGTGAAAGGACAAGCGCTCGCCGACTTCATCGCCGAAAGCACCATCCCGACTGAAGAAAGATCCCCGTCCGCGCCAGGGCTGACCTGGGAATTATTCGTTGATGGATCCTCCAACTCGGTCGGTAGTGGTGCCGGAATCCTCTTGAAGTCCCCCGAAGGAGCAGAACTGCAATACGCCTTGAAGTTCAGCTTTCAGGCATCCAACAACGCTTCCGAGTACGAGGCCCTTATCTCGGGAGCGCGCATGGCCCGACGGTTAGGGGCTGAGCGAGTCAAAATCCATACTGACTCCCAGCTGGTCGCTAGCCAAGTCAACGTCGAGTACGAAGCTCGAGAGGCACCAATGATCAAATACCTCCAGCTGGTCAGAGACCTGGCCCAACAGTTCAAGAGATTCGAGGTAGTCCGAATAGCTCGGGAGGAAAACTCCCGAGCGGACGGCCTCTCTCGGCTGGCCTCCTCTCTCGACCCCGAAGGTACCCGATCGGTCCTCCTTGAAGAGCTAGAGCGCCCGAGCATTGACTCGGAGCTCCTTACTGTTGACTCAGCCATTCCGAGCGACTGGCGCACCCCCTACCTGTCGTGGCTCCGGGACTCTCAAGAGCCTTCCGACCCTCGAGAGGCCCACAGATTGAAGTACCAAGCCCGGCGCTTCGTCGTTCTAGATGACACTCTCTATCGGAGATCTTTCTCCGGTCCCCTCCTGAAGTGTCTCGGCCCCGACGAAGGCAACCGAGCTATCCAAGATATTCATGAAGGCCTGTGCAGAGCGCACTCAGGAGGAAGGTCACTCACCCAGATCCTACTACGGCAGGGTTACTGGTGGCCCACTCTGTAGCGTGACTGCAAGGCCTACGTGCAACAGTGCGACCGATGCCAGCGATTCGACCACTTAGTCCATCAGCCGGCTACGGAGCTCGTCGCCCTGACCGAGCCATACCCCTTCGCTCGGTGGGGGATCGACATTCTTGGGCCGTTCCCTACGGCTCAGGCCCAGAAGGAGTTTATCATCGTCGCCATCGACTACTTTACCAAGTGGATCGAGGCCAAAGCCACGGCTAGGATCACCGAGACAGTCTTCTGGAGTTTCATCTGGAAGTCGATCATTTGTCGTTACGGCATCCCCCGGGTGATAGTGAGCGATAATGGTCGGCAATTTGACTCTCGTTATTTCCGAGACAGATGTGCCGACCTAGGTATTCACAACCACTTCACTTCAGTCGCCCACCCTCAGGCCAACGGGCTAGTCGAGAATGCCAATAAGACTATCTTAATAGGCATAAAGACTAGACTCGGCAAGGCCAAGGGCAACTTGCTCGAGGAACTGCCTAGCATACTTTGGTCCCACAGAACGACTCCCAGAACGGCAACCGGTGAAAGTCCTTTCCAGTTGGTATATGGCACCGAGGCCGTCATTCCGTTGGAGATCGCCAATCCCTCCCTCCGAGTCATCTACTTCTCGCCCGAGGTAAACGAGCAAAAATTACTCGAGAACCTCGACCTAGCAGATGAACTCCGAGAGATTGCCAGCATTCGAGCAACGTAGTACCATCGCCGCCTCACTCGATACTACAATGCCAAAGTCCGAGATAGGTACTTCCAACCGAGAGACTTCGTCCTTAGGAAAGCCGAAGCCTCTCGACCACTAGAGGCGGCGGGCAAGCTATCCCCTAACTGGGAAGGCCCCTACTGAGTGGTCGAGACGCTCAGGAAAGGAGCATACCGGCTATCTACAATGGAAGGGGAACCCATTCCTCGGACGTGGAACGCAGCCACACTACGCAAGTTCTACTTTTGAGGTTCGTGCAAACAATCTGAGTGAAATAAAATTTTTTCTCGTCATTCAAATGATTGTTGGTACATCAAAAAGGCAAAAGCCAATACATTACACAATAGAAAGCACAAAATCCATCTGGCACCACTGCAAGAGGCCATTGCTCGGCTGACTCGGCTGATCTCCTTGCGTCCAGCCACTGACTCTGCCCCGCGTAGAAACTGGCTCGGATAAAAGGCTGTCGACCCAGTTAGCTCGCGTGGCCCATGACAAAGGTGACAGAAGGGACTGCGGAGGGGAAGGCTACCTTCCAAGTTGATAGAGGCTGGGGAAGAGGGAACGCCTATGAAGGCCTCCTCTCTTCTAACCTGCCAACTCTTTGGAACGTACAGAGAGCAAACACCCTCCGAAGAGTGAAATAATGGAAGAGCAGAAGAGGGAAAAAGAGGCTGCCAGAAAGAAAAAGAAGTCCAGCATAGCTGGACGTGGAGGCAGGGGCCGAAAAGGAGGGAGCTTAATTTGCTTCTCCCCCCATCCCTGAAGCGAGCAGAGAGGGACGGGTGGCGGAGATGCCGGATGCCCCCATCCGTCTTCCATCTCGCCCCCCTCCGAGAAACCTCGCCGGAACTGATAGAGGAAACGGCGTGATTCTTCTGTCAAAATCCTCTCCAGATCCACGCGACGACCATCGGACCCGCTTCAAACCCGCGCGACGACCGTCGGACCTGCTCAAAACCTGAAGCGGTAAAAGCCTGCCGCCCTCCATCATCGGCAGCATCGTCTTCGGAAGGATCTTCCATGCTCTGAATGCAAAGGCTCAGCGCTACGAGAAATGGAGAGAGGAAAGACCGCCCTAGAAAACCCTAAAGCGATATAGATGGAGAGACGCCCCTAAGTCCCTTATAAAGGTGAGGGGAGGCTGCTTGCCTTAAAAGACTCTCTCCTTTAAAACACGCCGAAGGGATTTCCCCTTTATGACTGGTCACCTCAAACTCCTCGTTTCCGCCCACAGCAGGACACACGAAGCGGCTAAGCATTCAAGGCGTGATCAAACGGAAAGACACCCTGGCAGACGCCTGCCCAACCATCGCGCGAGATCTGCGCAGAAAGTATCGGCACTTTCCAACTATTGCAGATACACTGGTCAAATCACGACAAGTACAACAAGAAGCAAGTAAGATTTTATTTGTTACCTTATAAAGAGGAAGTCCTTTTTTGGAAAAGAAAAAGAAGCAAACAAAAGAAAGAGGCAAAACAGGATGATACATTAGGCCTAGGGCCCACTTTGAAGCTCGGAAGTGGAAGGTGCAGGTGTTTCGCCCCCGGTGCCCTCGGTGATGGCCGGCCCTGGCACTGACCCCGCCTGGGTGGGAACTGCCTCGGTCGCGAGCCCTCCCGAGGCAGCCGGAGTTGGCGACCCCTCAGGAGAAGAGCCCCCTGGATCTTCCCCACCTGACGCAGAGGAGCTGGAAGATGACATGTCCGAGTCATAGCGCTGGCCAGAGGTGAAGTCGATCCCAGAATCTTGTTCCCCGGCATAAGCTACTACCCGACGGTAACCCTGGTTAAACCCCTTGCGGATGCCTCGGGGAAGTGCTGACTCATAGTAGGGAAGGGCAGCTTCCTGCAGGTCGGCTCGGTAGGCCTCTGAGCCCTTGTATTGCTCGATCGCCTCCACCCCGGCCAGTCCCATCCTTTCGGCAAGCTTGGCCTTCTCCCGCTCCGCCTCGACCGCCCGCTCCTCGGCCTCCACCGATCATTTCTCTGCCTCGGGTGACTTCCATTTGGCCTTGGCGGCCCACTCCTCGGCCTTGACTGATTGCCTCTCCGCCTCAGCTCGGTCGGCCTCGGCCTCCAAACGAAGGCGCTCCGCTGCCTCTGCCCGGTCCACCAACCCGGCGCGCTCGGCCTCCCAACGGCCATCCAGCTCGAGATGAAGAAGGCGCTCCTCTTCAAAGAGTTTACTTTTTCTCTCGAGCGATTCCCGGGCCTTGGTTAGTTGCTCGGTCAGCACTCCGACCTCCAGCCGGCTCGACCGTGACAACTCCCTGATCGCGGAGAACTCCCGTCGAAGCCCCTCATGCGCCTCATTGAGTCGAGCTAGTTTCCTCTCACACCCTCCGAGGGTCCAAGCAAGATTCAACCGCTCTGACTCCGACCGGGCATAAGTCTCCGCCATTGTGGCCCCCATCCAGGCCATGACCAGGCCGCCCTCCATAATGATGTCGAGGACCCCGGGTGGAGAATGACGCTTGTCTCCCCCTTTCATCCTCGCGGACACCTCGCGGCAAAGCTGGTATAAAGTGCTCGAGATGTCGAGCCTTTCCAGAGCCATCGGCATGGAAACCCTCTCCGCACCTGGCGCCTCGCCAGAAGGCCAAAGTCGAGCTGCGGGATCGGCCGCCTAGCGCACTGCAGTCGGTTGGGGTTGTGACGCCTCCGTAGGTGAACCCCCGACCTCGACCGACGCTACGAGCCTGGCCGCTCCGCGCACCACGGTCGTTTGGGGCTGCGACGCCTCTGCCAGTGAAACCCGCTCTTCCACGCCAGAAGAAAGATGCAGATGTGGTCCGTGCGAGAATCCAGGCACGTCTCATACGGGGCAACATCAGCAAAGCTATACTTGTGAGGTAGGCGAAACTGATGCTCTAGCCTCTTCACCTCGGCTTCCCCCAACTCGCTGCAGTTCTGGACCGGCGCTCTCACCACCGGTTCGTCGCCCCATCCCTCGACACCCGAATGCTGGCCCGCCATAGATTCCGAGGGAGAACTTGAAGAAGAATTCTCTCGAGACCTCGAAGATCCCGGGGGAGGAGGAAGCTGTCGGACCGCCTCTACAGTTATCTTCGCCAACTCCTCAAACGCCGCCACAAGTTTCTGCTCCTCCGCTGTGTCCTCACGGCGCATCGAAGAGCCCCAAAAGTAAAGTGATGTGACACAAACATCCGAAGTCTGAGACATTCTCTTCTTTCCAATTTTCTCTATTTTTCATCTCTCATTTTTTTTAACTTTTCTCCTTCTCTTCACAAAATATTTTCCCTCACTATTCTCTTCACATAATATTTCCCTCTATATTTTCTTCTTCTTTTTTATTCCTTCCACTGTTCATCTACAGTAGCGAGCAGCAACACGAGAGAGAGAAAGGGAGAGAGAGAGAACGGGATGGAGAGAGAGAGAGGATGATGGAGAGAGAGAGGGGAACTATAGAGAGAGAGAGAGAGAGCGTGGGGGGTGGGGAGGTGGAGCTTGGAGCTGGTTCGGGTCACCCGCAGGCTCCGTGGTGGGGAGGCGCGACAGCGGCGAGTGACTGTGGTTGATGGTTTCCCCGTCGACGACGTCAGCCGATGTGCTCTTCACAAGTGGTGCAGCCGCTGCCGGAGAGGAGCATCGAGTCTGCATGGTGCTGCCGGACTGCTTGGTGGTGAGATCGTGTGCATGGACACAGAGAAGGCGATGGCGATGGCAGAATGTATTGCCGGTGATGGCATCTAGCTTTGCATGGCGGTGCCATGGCTATGGGTGGTGGACGTGGTGGTGGGCTGCTGGTTTAGAGAAGTGTAGATGTGCATAGAAGGGGAAGTGAGTGGGAGGGCATGTGGGGGTTTGAAGGGGTGAGAGAGGGCTGAGGAGGGGGGGTAGTGGCTGTTAGCGGAGGCTGAACCGGAGGTGGATGATAGTGGCCGATGAGGAGGCACTATCGGAAAGGTGGAAGGGGAAGATGGTGAAACCGCGGCAGTGGGAGGGGGAAAGGATAGGGGCCGCTTCTCACGACCAAAGGCTTCTCACCCATAGGACAGGGGCATCTCACCCCATCTCCTTCTCGGAGAACACAAGCAAGCAAGGCTTCGCACCTTACAAGAGAGTGGTTTTTCAAAAAATTCTAATCACTTCATTGCTCTAAAGAAAGACTACATGACCCTTTTTATAGACTCTATAAAGAAAATCAAAAGACAACTCACCTAACACCTACTCATCATAACTTTCTTGGGAAGACACTCTCTTGGGAAGACTAAAAGACACAAAATAAAAAAAAAGACTCTTACATGATTTTTGTGGACATAATTACTACAAACATAAAACATGACCCATTAAGCCCATACATGTGGCCCAATTAAAAAAAACATCTATTTGATCATTTTGTTGAAGCCGCTTGTCAATCCCTTCAACCTCGAATTTTGAATCTTGAATCGACGATTCCATCAAACTCCTCCGCTTGGAAGAGGTTCGACCTCGAACCTCGTAGCTTAGGATCTCGGTCTGATGAAACATCCCGATTCCCTAAGCTCTGATACCATTTGATGTGGTACGATGGGAGTGCATGGCGGTGGGGAGGGCGGGTTTCTCGGACAGGGAAGATGAGTGAAGGGAGTGGGGGAGTGAGAAGAGGAGGGGTTTGGAGGCTGTGAAGAGGAGAGAGGGGAGGGAGATGGGTGCACCGGCGGTGCCCCTGTTCCAAACAGGGGACCGCCCTGTGAGTTTGAGAGAGTGAGGGGTAGGGGCAAAGAGAACATGGGGCTGGGTTTTATGTGATGTGGGGGTGTGCGTAGAAGGGGGGGGAAGAGAAGCTGGGCGGTGCCATGGTGGGAAGGTGAGCTTGTGTGGGGTTAGAGAGAGAGAGTAGAGGAAAGAAGGAAGGGGGGGCAAAGCGCGGCCACCGGTGGGTTCACTGGGTGGTTGGGTTCTAAGATGGAATGGCAGGGATGGATGGTGGTGGTGGATTGGGTGGAGGCCGACGACGGTACCGGGGGCAGGAAGATGTGGTTGGGGCTTCTTACCCGTCTCTTTCACGGAGACGATGCAACCATGAGCTTCTCACTTCCGATGCCATTGTGGGGGTGGCTGTGGGAAAGAGAAAGGGGAAGGGACGGGCAATGGTGGGGAAGGGGAGAGTGGTGAGAGGGAAGATGGTGGAAAGGAGGTGGGCAGTGGATGGCCGGGCATCTCACCTGGGGGGGGCTTCTCACCGTATCTCCTTCTCGGAGAAGAGAACGCAAGATACAAGGCTTCACACCTCACGATGGTTTCCAAAAATTCTAATCACTTCATTGCTCTAAAGAAGGACTACATGACCCTTTTTATAGACTCTATAAAGAAAATCAAAAGACAACTCACCTAACACCTACTCATCATAACTTTCTTGGGAAGACACTCTCTTGGGAAGACTAAAAGACACAAAATAAAAAAAAAAGACTCTTACATGATTTTTGTGGACATAATTACTACAAACATAAAACATGACCCATTAAGCCCATACATGTGGCCCAATTAAAAAAAAACATCTATTTGATCATTTTGTTGAAGCCGCTTGTCAATCCCTTCAACCTCGAATTTTAAATCTTGAATCATCGATTCCATGAGAGTCCCCCATGCCACTCACCTCCGGTTTAGTCAAATGCATGCGAGTCACACATTCGGATGTCCTGGTCCACCATTGCATGGGTCTGAATAGCACTAGGACTGACTAGGATATAGAGTGTGCCTTTTCTTTTATTTGGTCAGAGTCTGCATGCATCAAGTCTAGTCGGTCTATGTCAGCTCGCGATGTCAGTCCCTTTCGAGTGTGAGACGAGTCGGATCTAATGCGTACGTGTAGACTTGCCAGATTTTTGGATCGGCTCTACTACAATGTCTCGGATCCAGTCACATAAAGGGACCCAGTGGTGATTCCTAGTGAGTCATTGAGCCGTCTCCTTCCTTTGAGAGTGACCCCACCCCGGAGTGTCCACCACTAGCCTCATTCCCACAGCAGCATGTGCATATCGAGTATATACGGGATGAGCAGGTGACGATTACTTGGAGTGGAGCGTACTCCGCGCTACTTGGTCGGTGACAGATCCGCTGGAACCACACGAGCAGCCGCACACCTTACTCGACGGGGTCGAGTTCTTCCCACCCTGGGAGAGTTGATGGGAATCAACACCGGGCACTAATATTTTTATTTTACATTTGTGTCCTTTTGTTTGTATTTATACCCTTGGCTAATTGGGTCTGCAATTGTAAGGCATTATAAGCCAAGGGGTTAGTCTTTAAAGTCTTTGGGTTTTTATGTAAATTGTCAGTGGGTCCAGCAGGGTCCCCCACCCTCTTTCCCATTGATCCACCTAGGTTCTAGGGCCCATGCGGGGCATGTTCAAAGTCCAAGATTGGACTTGGACCAAGGGGGGACAAGGAAGGAAGAAAGTCCAAGTTGGACTCCCCTTGGTCAAGGGGGCGCCCCCCTTATAATATAGTTTATTACATGTTGTATTTTTATTTAATTTGGTCATTTCAACACATGGGGGAAGAAAATGCTATCTCTAGTTTACCCCTCCCTAACCCTAGATCTGTGGGTAGGTTTGGTCTTTTTTTACATTTCTATATAACCCTTGTAATTAGCTATTTTCATAGAATTAATGAAAGAAAAGATTGGAAATTGCTCCAAGCCCAAGGGCGCCCCTCCTCTCTCCCATCTCTTGCAGCTAGATTGCTGTGTTTCTAGGGTGGATTCCCTACAAAACTTGGTGGATTCCAAGTGATCTCTCCACCCTGGAGTGTGAAGCTCTGCCGCCGCCGCCATCGAGTCACCATCACTCCGCCACCGCCTTGCAGTAGCAGATCTGTCCATTGCTGGACAGAAGCCTAGTGCTCGATTTTATGCTCTCAATCAAGAGCTCAGATAGTGCTGAAAATTAGAGGGTGAGTTCCCCACATCCATCCCGTCCTCCACAAACAAATTCAGGTCATTCCACTTTCGTTTGCCATTTTTCCCAATTCACTCTCTCTGCCCCTAGCAATCTGCCTCCTGTACAGATCTGTGTTCCAGCAAACTAGTTCTTCCCCTGTTTGACCCCCTTACCAATTTTAGAACGAGCTAAAATTTGGATTGGAAGTTCTGCCCATCAAACCACCATTCCACAAATTTTTTCACGAATTTAGGAGTTCTTTTTCCTCACATAAAAATCTCTACAAAATCTCATTTCTGTTCTATCCTGTGTAGTCCAGATCCGACCCCTCTCCACCAAAAAATATATGTTCCCCTGTCAAACCACCTCAGAAAATTACAAAAAAACTACCCTCGTGTTCCTTACTTCTCCCTACATCTCCCTTAAAAATACCAACTCCCAGATCCGCTATTCTCACTCCGGTCAAACCCCCTTCTTAGGCAGATCCAAATATGTCCTGCCTATACTAAACCTATAAACCAGCATGTTCTAAATTCAACCACGGAAACTACAGAGGTAGGAAAATTCCTGTAACAATAGAGGGTTGAAGATCGCCGAGTTATCTTCACAGCGGCGCCAGTTTCGTGACGTTCTGAGATCGGAGCTGATCGCAGCAGTCGTTTTCGTTGGATCGCGCAATCCTGAAACAGCATAACAGATCCATGGGCAGCAAGCAACAGCATTCCTAGTCGGGCCGCCTCGCCTTCCACAAGGCAAACCAGCGCATTCCCCTCCTCGGGATCGTCCCTCCAAGAGTCCCCACCACAGAGGTACCACTCCTGACCCGATCGGCCCTCCGACCAGGATGTGGGCCCCACGTTCGTTGGCACGCGTTACCGCCGGAGCTGTCCAAATCGCTGCCCGTCAACCCGAACCCGCTACTCCCAGGTCCCGCGTGTAGCCCATTACCTCCCTACGTGGAGTGGGCCTTAAAATTCATTTCTGTAATTATTGGTTATTGTTGTACCGGGAGTACGAGTTTCGACCGAGGCCTTCTTCCCCACGCCCGATAGCGTGGAGGTATCGTGTCCCCTCCTCTCATCGCATTTTGCTTATTTCGTATGTATTCTATTGCCGCTGCATGAGTGATAGGTCAATCTAGCCTGATATTTTTTTATCACCACTGTGGGAGAGAGCGAAATCCATCCTGTGACCCGATCTGGGCACGAAAGAGAGTTGACTACCCGACTCATTGTCAGTTTCTCAATCGCGCAGATCCCGCGTTTCCCTCGCATAGGGACGTCCGCGAGGTAGAGTCCCAGGTTCACTATCCGTCTCGCATCACTCTCACACTAATCACACCTCCACGGTCTCCATTCCAAGAGTCAGCCACCCCTAAGAATGCCATGACGGACCAAGAATGCCCGCTGGTTCTGCTGAATCCTCCACAACCTAAGCTGGCCTCTCCTCCCATTCCTAGTGCTCCCGTTGAAGAACTAGAGTCCCTATCATTTATATTTGGGTCCCCTCCTTTGCAACTGATTCGCCCAAAACCCCTGGAGCCGAAAGTCCCAAAGGAAGCTACTCTCAATGTCACTCTTCGCAATCATATCATCCGCATGTCCCAAAGGCAATCCCAGCCTGAGGAAGGGCCCAACTCCCATACTCCCCCGGTAGAGTACGACATTCTTCAACATATGGATAGGACTCCAGCTAAGGTTTCCATTCTGGAGCTCATTAAAAGGTCTCCCTCTCATCAATCCACCTTGCCCCAGTTCTTACAAAGGATCACTGTTAACGAGGATCGCCCAGCTAGCGGTGTGACTGATGCCATCCGAGCCATCACCCATGGTCCATCTATCTCCTTTTCCGACAATGACCTCGCTCCACCCGAGAGTAGATCACTCCCGATGTGCCTCACCATCACTCTCAACGGAGTTATGGTGGATTCCACCTTGATTTATATGGGAGCTTCAATTAATGTGTGCCCCATGAAAACCATCGAAAGGATCGAACTACGGGAAGAGAATTTGGAGAGGTGTGCACCACCATATCTGCATACGATAACTCAAGAAGGTGCTATGGATGCACTTTCAGGGATTCATTTTATTTATTCATTTGTTTGTTTGTTTGTTTATTTATTTAGTTTATTTGTTTTTTTTAGTGCGTGGGCGTGCCAGTCATAAAGTGACGATTTATTCGGGCTCTGAAGAAGCCACTGGTGCGTGCCGCCTGACTGATCAGACGATAGTAGATATCGTGTCGAGACCAAAACCCGTCGCGTCATAAAGGTCACATCGTTAATTATATCTCTCCGGAGGGGAGAAAACCCTTGATTGATTTTCAGGAAAAGGGGCCCTACGGCCTAAAATTAACATTAATGAAATGAGATAATGAAATTCACGATCTGCGTTAAAATGCCCCCAGATTGGGGTGTAAATGTTTAAATCATGTTGGTCGTTTATCGACCATTTCGTGTTCGGATGGAAGTCCATGTCGAAAGTGCGACGAAAACGGAGGTAAAACCGTGCAAATGTCTACCGAGTATATGACAAGTTTGATAAGAGAGCGGGATTAGGTCCCGATGGAAATGGGTCAGGTTTAATGAACTATTGGCCTAGGGCAATGTCAGGCCATGGCCATATTGGGGTGGTCCCCGAGGTCCAAACATGATTTACTGAGGTGTCGTTTATATTCCCTTCCTACCGGGTCCGAGGAAGCGGGGGTTCCGAAACAGACATTATGATATTTTTGTTGTTTGGTTATTTAGATTTTGTTCATTGGTTATTATTATTATTATTATTTTTTGATTATTTGTAACTTTGAATGTTGTTTCATTTTGTTTTGTAGTTTGGTTATCTTTTATCTAGGTGCATGTGTACATTTTTTTGTTCATCTATTATTCATTCATTATTATTTTTTATGTTGTATGACATACTTTTTTATCACCTTTGTTGTTGTTGTTTTTTGTATTGTTTCTCTTTGTTTTCCTTTTATTTTGCTTTCCCCCTTTTTTTATTTCAAAACAAAGGAACAAAAAGGGGGCTGATCCGGCACGGCAGGGCTGCCAGATCACCTCCCGCTTACATTTTTTTTAAAAAAATTAGAGAGAGGGAAGAGAGAGATGAGAAGGGAAAGGGGGGGTGATCTGGTGCGAGAAGGTCGTACGCCGGATCACTCCCATCTTGTTTCTTTTCTTGTTTCTTTTTTTTTTTTTTGAAGTGGAGGGGGGTTCGGTCAACTGAACCAATGCGGTCGGTCGATCGAACCTCCCAGAGGCAGGGGGTTAGAGCTACGTCGATGCAGGGCACCTCCTGCGCCGATGCAGGGGTGCCCAGTGAGCGCCTGCCAGAGCCCGAAGAAAGGTGGGTCGACCCCATGCTATGCAGTGCCTGGGCTTTTCATTCCTCATGCTTTTTGGACATATTTTTTTTGTATTTGGATTGTTCGTTTTAGCAGGGTGGATTGCGGGGTTCCATCCATGTTCATGCAATCATCAATGGAGATTTATGCCACTTTAATACACGTACGAGGTTTTGATGCTAGTGATAATTTTCTTTCTCTCTTTTTTTTTGGAAACTACAGGTGTTTCCTATGACAACATACGGTATGAATGGGGGTTTATTATACAATCATGAGCACATGACTCAATGCAAAGGAGGATACCCGGTATGCTCAGCCGTGCGATGAACACATGAAGTTCCCTATGCCTGTGAATGTTTGTTCATGGAGAGGCAGCAGCAAACGTATATGCAACTCAACATGTACATGGGGTCTTTACTGGTGCCCAGAGGAGTTCAGTGAGGGTATACCATGTTGGCAATAGATGCAAGGCTTCATATCCAGAAAGGGGAAATGTTCAGTATGCATGAATGTTTAGGAATGTAGAGGGGTTTATATGCAGTCTAGTGTATGCATGGCGCACGCAGAGCTCTGTTGACACCCGTTTTCAGCCTACAAGTCAAGTTATTTCTCTCATTCATCTTTCATGATGTCCCAAATTAGCTGTTGTTTTGGGGTCATTCTTGATTGAATTTGGAGCCCATTTCTTGATCATTTTTTGAGCCCATTGAGCTTTGGAAACTATTTCTCTTAATTGCCACCTTTTCGAGTCCATTTCGTACAGTTCGGATGGCCGAACAGTCATCGGAGTAAACCCTGCAGGTCTCTCTGGACCTCGCCTCCTTGCAGACCGCGTTCATGAGAACTCATGAACGCAGTCTGCAAGGAGACTGCGTTCTGCCAATAGTTTTTTTTAATAAATGGGAAGGTCGATGTCTGATGGAGACCGCGACCATGAGGTCACAGTCTCCTACAGACCGTGTTCTCAGGGTTTCTTCTGGGCGTGCCCGTGGGTGCGTCGACCCCGTTCGTTGGCCCTGTGATGCCCCTTTCAGGTCGCGGTTCTTGCTCAACTGCGTTCATGAAGAAGCGGTTATGCGACCAACCACGTTTTGAATACATAATCCTAACTATTCTGGGCTCCGTTTTATTCGATCGAGGACTCTTTGGACTCCTCTTTGGCATTGTTTTCGACGAGCATGACTCTCCACCTCGACTTCTATCCATTCTAGGGGATTATTCCCACTATTACCTTAAGGTTTTGCCAATCAAAATCCCATATTTCAAGTGTTTAGCCTCTAATTTGAACCTAGGGTTTCTGCACTTCTATAAATCACACCCTAGTCGCAGTGCGCGAAAGGGGCCGTTTCTGGACTTGGGGCGAAGCCATGCCGCACCACCGACTCAATTATTCGACCCCAAGCTATTCAGGGGAGTATTAACTTCATCTTCCATCACTCAGGGCTCTCTTTCTCTCGCTCCAACCCTTATTTTTTTGCCCTCTCTTTCTCTATTTCATCAGAGTTTCCTGCACTTTTCTGCACGTTGCTGCACAATCATGCATATTGCATCACATTTTTCATCTTTGTTTACTACGTTTTAATTCAATCTCTGCACTCTATTCTCATCACAATACACACACCTATCGTTTGCACCCTTCTATAGGGGTTAAAAACCCTCCCCCGGTGCATTATTCCCCCTTTTTTCACGCTAATTTATGCATACGAGATTGATACTACACTTCATATTCTAATGGGTTTTTCCTTATTTTGTCTTTCTTTTGCAGAAAGACAAGAGCATAACGTGAGGCCCTCGCTCTCTGTCCGGCTAGAAGGCGAGGAGGTGCAATCCACGAGGTTTCCCTTGTCCCGTTCCTTAAGCGTGATCATGTCTTAGTGGTCTTCTTCGGCCGCGTTCTTCTCTTTATTTTCCAAGGTACGTAGTAGGCTTTTCACTTCTTATAGCATCCTTTCCCTGCTGTCAACCCTTGGTGGCGATCACGGTATGTTCCTCTTTCATCATCACCCCTTTGCCTTTACATGTTATTTTCATGCTTATACATATATTGCTTTGTTAGGGTGGGGTATTTAAATATCTACAACCTTATTTTTTTGCGATCACGGTGGGACACCCAGTGCCCATCACATTGTTCTTGCCCTCCTGTGATTGTTGTGTGTGTGTGTGTGTGTTCTTAGTTTCGGATAGCATTCCTCGTGTTTTCCATTCAAATCTGTCAATTTTCAAGTTTTGGGATCAGAAGGCGGTCTCCAGGAGACCACTTCTTGCAAGAGGTGGTCCCCAGGAGACCACCTTCCGTTTCTGGCAGGTCCAGGGGCAGACACTCAGGTACGTCATTGGTTGATGGTTTAACCTAGCCTCTGGGATCTGATTGTGCCTTTTATGGTCTTGCATTATTATCCTTTATATTGTCTTGGTGTTCTCATGTCATTTTCATTTATTGTGTCATGTTTGCAAAATTTAATGTTGTAATGCCCCGAGATCCGATCCCCAATTTATGGGTATTATTTTTTTTTCATCCATCGGACCTTGAGACATTACTTCGCACGTATCGTGGAAGCACAATTATACGAACATGCATACACTCGCATGAGAGAGAGAGAAACCACAATTACACGAAATGTAACTAGCATTTCAACCATTCACAATTTTCAAAGAGAGTACATTTACATTGTTCCAGATTGAACATGAGTCCGCATAGGCTCACCACCTCATAACCATATATATATATGAGAGACATTCATCCATAGTATACCCAGACGAACTACGAACTATCACTACTCCTCAGTTGTTGCCTCCTCCTCAACCTCCTTCTCTATGTCCCCTGAAAATGTGCGTCACAAGGGGTGAGTGTGACGCTCAGTAGGCAGCCTAAATAAACCGGGGTTAACTCGCAACTATATAGCCAAATTATATAAATAATTCAAATGTTAATAATAGCATAATCCATTCATTATCATCTACTTAAAATAACTCATATGAGGAAAATACATAATCTTCAACTAACATATAAGGTACCCATGCATGCGTTAAAACCATGGTGAATGGGAAGTTTACATATTATCACCTTTTCACATTTTCACATTTTCACAATTCTGTTATTCTTGGAAACAAACAGCTACCATAACACAGGTGGCCCCACACACACAAACGAACGAATGAACGAAAGAGTACTGCGCAGACCCAAGAGCGAACTCCCACCAAGATTCTTGTGGCCTCGTGGCGTTATGTATCTCCATCTTCACAAAGGCTGCCCCACAATAGGACCGAAGACTAAATCAATAGGATTTTAAACCAGGGTGTTACGTATCGCCATCCCCTGGGATCTTTTACTTCCACGGCTTTACGTCTCGCCATCCCGCAGAAAAGGGCCGTCCCATAGAGGGACCGAAGTCCTATCTTACATAATGTTGTTGTTTCCATTCATAACATTCACATCGTATTCGCATTCACATTCATACTTATTTTGCAAATATTAGTATGATACTTTCATATAGCAGATATGTTTCAAGTGGTTTAAGTGGACTAATCACAGCATAAGGAACGTGATCAGGCTACTGTAAAAGAGGACTGGTTTATTTCTAGGCTACGCATGTATTGAAAATGTCTTATAACCACAAGGGTAGAATTTCTGTGAGCATGAAATTTTTATAGTGGGTTACTAACTTAGCCTTCTACCATTTTCTAATTTTTCAGATTTTTTTGAATTAAAATGCCCTTTCAAAACTCTCTTTTTCGAAGTTTCTGTGAATGGGACAGAACCCCAGGTGCACCGACCAAACCCCAATGTGCACCGACCTTGCTCATGCCGAACCCCAATGTGCTTCGACTTTGCTCAGGCCTAAACCAAATGTGCACTAACCTTATTATGGCCTAAACCAAATGTGCACTGACCTCATTGTTTCCTAAACCAAATGTGCACTGACCTTATTGTGGCCTAAACCAAATGTGCACTGACCTTATTGTGACTGACCTTATTGTGACCTAAACCAAATGTTCACTGACCTTATTGTGGCCTAAACCAAATGTGCACTGACCTCATTGTGGCCTAAACCAAATGTGCACTGACTTTATTGTGGCCTGGACAAAACATGCACTGACTTCACTAAAGTCTGTGCAACATGTGCACCAAGCTCACTAAATTCTGTGTAATATGTGCACCGACCTTACTATGAACAATACCAAATGTGCACCGACCTTACTATAGCATGGGCCAAACGTGCACTGACCTTACTATGAACAATACCAAATGTGCACCGACCTTACTATGGCCTGGGCCAAATGTGCACTGACCTTACTATGAACAATATCAAATGTGCACTAACTTTACTATGAATAATACCAAATGTGCACTGACCTTACTATGAACAATACCAAATGTGCACCGACCTTACTATGGACTGGGCCAAACGTGCACTGACCTTACTATGAACAATACCAAATGTGCACTGACCTTACTATAGCCTGGGCCAAACGTGCACTGACCTTACTATGAACAATACCAAATGTGCACCGACCTTAGTATGGCCTCGGCCAAACGTGCACTGACCTTACTATGAACAATATCAAATGTGCACCGACCTTACTATGGCCTGGACCTAACGTTCACTGACCTTACTATGAACAATACCAAATGTGCACCGACCTTGCTATGGCCTGGGCCAAACAAGCACTGACCTTACTATGAACAATACCAAATGTGCACCGACTTTACTATGGCCTAGGCCACACGTGCACTGACCTTACTATGAACAATACCAAAGGTGCACCGACCTTACTATGGCCTGGGCCAAACGTGCACTGACCGTACTATGAACAATACCAAATGTGCACCGACCTTACTATGGCCTGGGCCAAACGTGCATTGACCTTACTATGAACAATACCAAAGGTGCACCGACCTTACTATGGCCTGGGCTAAACGTGCACTGACCTTACTATGAACAATACCAAATGTGCGTTGACCATACCAGGGACTGTGCCATATGTGTGTTGATCATACCAGGGACTGTTCCGACCTTAGAGGCTCAGAGGAAACTCATGAAAGCCCAAAACTTGATGAAACCAAAAACCAAAAATGAACATGGTAGTGGTCCCTACATGCCCTTATTCCCTCTTTAAGGTGTAGAAAATATATTTTTAAAACCATTCTAATGCATCATTGACCCCTAAAGTTTGAGGTTAGATGCCTACCTTTTGAGATATTAGACCAACAATCCAGGGATGAAATCCACATCCCAGATCCACCTAAAGCTTTTCCTTTTGATCCGAGGATGAGATCCACACCTCAGATCCACCCAAGACTTCGCTGCAGGTTTACCTTCCTACACAAAGGCCAAGGTCCCTCACCTCTCTTTCTTTCGCAAGAGGAATCATAGGTGGCAGAAAATGGAAGATAAGTGTTGCTAAAGGCTGACCACCCTTGAAAACCACCTCCTTATATAGTTTTCAAGCCTCCCCTAGTTCTACCCACGACCTACAAGGCTCCAACCTGCCCCCAAGGTCACTAGTTTAAGTAGGAGTTATTGCTAAGCACCCCTTCGGTTTTAACAGAGATGACCCTTCGTCTACCTGGTCATAAGTGCTAGTGGGCGTGCTTTTCAGTTGTGAATTAGGTTGGGATGTCTTCATATGAAATGAAGAGGACTTCAAGATCTAACTATGGGTTTTAGTTTCATCTAATTTTATCAATGCCAACATGAGTTATGATTTTCACAATATTAACGTTATTTCTTCTCTGTTCCAGTCACGACCCTTCATCTACCTAGTCATAAATGCAAGTGGGAGCGCTCTTATGTTGGGATTTGGATTGGGATGTCTTCATATGAAATTAAGAGAATTTCTTGATCTAAATTTGGGTCATGGTTTCATCGAATTCTCTCATTCCTAGCCCGAGTTATGAGTTTTACAAGATTAACATTTATTCTCCCTCATTTCAATCGTGACCATTCGGTACCCCGAGATAATGCCCGTATAACTCTAGCATCCGGGCAATATTTAGTCTCATTCTTAACATAGAAGTTGTAGTTAACATCCCATTCGAAATTATGGCTTTATTTCCAGGTCATTTCATTAACCACAGACGAAGTTATGAATTTCTCATTAATTACACCTGAGTTCTCCTAACAGTCACACCTCTTCATGATAGCTGGTAGTAAAAGGGTTCAGAACCCTGGGTTCTGATGCAAATTGGGCTTCCATCCCAACATAAGAGTGTGGGTTAAGGGCCCAATCTTTCTAATGGGTCAAGTTTCACCCCATTTGGTTAATTGTGGACCAAGATATCCTTATTTCAACGGGTGACCATTTTTCTGTAACTGTTTCGACCCATTATCGCCAACTCCCTCTTAACCACTATTAGACCCACTTTTTAGAAGTTATATTCTTCATCAAAGTTATTTCTTACCCAATGGTCGTTGCATGGGTTTTAGTTGCATCTAATTCTGACCTCCCTATTTTAAGTTATGAATTTCCTAAGGATCCTTCAATAATCTATCCAGATTTCTGGCTTATTGAGTTCATGGGCCCGAGTTGTTTTCATTTGGGCCTGTGCCCAAATTGGTGGTCATAACAAATGTTGTCTTGATTTTTGAGTTTTATGCAAGAAATTTGCATGTAGACCTAGGGGCAGACTCTTAGGTACGTTGTTCGTTAATGGTTTGACATAGCTTCTGGGGTCTGATTGTGTCTATTTATAGGCTTGCATTGTTGTCCTTTATATTGTCTTGGTTTTCCCACATTTTTGCATGCATGTTGCCCTGCTTTCATAATTTAATATTGCCTTGATTTTTTAGTTTTATACTAGAATGCTGCATGCACTCTAGTACACATAGGGTCATGCATTACGTATTATAGTTGCATTCCACCTTGGTAAGTGACCCTCTCACCTCCATATTTTTTGGAGTCGACTAGGTGATCTTATCTGGGACCTACGTAAGTCTCTGTGAGCCGTGAATTCTCACACGGATGCCGAGTCGGTTGTACCTTTCCACCCCTTGGGTTTGCATTTTGCATCCGTGTGAGGGAGCTAACCCTAGTTCAACCCAAAGTTTGGACATTTTCCCTTTAGGATACCCATATCTTGAGGGAATTATGCTTAATTGAAAATGTTAAAAGGTACACAAAAAAACTTTGGAGAATAAAAATTTTCCCATCATCTTAACTTGTTTGATCTTGGGTGAAACCTCTCAGATTGCGTTGATTGTGTTTTTTGGGCTTGTTCAAGCCCGTTTGTGATGTTTGTGTAGCATTCTCGCATTATCCATATAGTCTTGTGTTGATAGTACACACTTATTTTGGCCCTTCCATTGCCTGGTTCCATCACCCTTGGTCACATTTGCATTGGTATTCATGCATTAGTCTGTCTGTCTCAGGAGTTAGATCGTGGTCATCACTAGAGTGCCTCCTGATATCCACGGTCATCCCAGGACCACCTTCTCCCCTTTGGGTCCTGCCCTCTCTTCATCACGCCCTTTCTTCCCTGGTTGTATTCCCTTGAAGTTTCTTGTATTAAGTCTCTATCTTCTCCCATGGAGCATTACCGTCATCCAATGTATAATTCTTCCCAATCTTCTTATTCCCGCATAGATTCTTCCTCCCACGCGGGCCGCTCTTCTCATGGTCCCTCTGACCCATCTAAAGAACAAGCTAATCTTATGGCCCACATGTCATGCCTTGTTCTCCAAATGGACCCAGTCCAGGCCCAAAAATTGATTTCTAACCACCATAATGGGCCTTATTCCCTTAATGAGCCTTCTTCTCTTAATGGGCCCTCTTCTTCTTCCTATGGTGCTGTTGGTCCAATGGGTCCACATTTCAATGTTCCTTCCAGGCCCATGCATCCTTCTACTCCCGGAATGGGCTTTTCCTCTTCTTCTCGGCCCGGATCCTCTCATCCGGCCCATTACCCTGATCCTGGTCCAAATTCACAACCTCTTGCTCAAACTGGCCCGCATTATTCTCGATCTTTCCCTACCCCGGAGATGATTTCTCAAGGCCAATGCCAGCTTGATGAACTCCAACACTGGATCGACCCCAAACCCTCCTTGAGTGTCCCCTTTGCTTTCCAAAATCTTCGGCTTCCACCTACTTCACAAATTCCTGCATATCACTGTTATGGTGGAGCCGGCGACCCCTCTGTGCACTTAAAGGAGTTCATGTATGAGTCGGCCCAGTTTCGACATGACCAGCACTTGATGGCCTATCTATTTGGTCTGTCACTAGAAGGCCCGACTCGGGATTTGTTCTTTGCATTGCCGCAAGATCAAGTTGTAAATTTTCAAGCTCTCCAAGAGAAGTTTATTCAGTAATATCGAGACCAGGTTGGGCCCAGGTTCTCTGTTGTGGATTTGGCCCATGAGAAGATGAAGCCCGACGAGGAATTATCCACTTTTTTCGATTACTGGCGTCGCCTTGCTGCGCAAGTTCTGGGGCACATTCCGGCGGGAGAGCAAATTAAGATGCTCAATTCTAATGCAACGCTCGATTATCGCTTCGTCTTGGCCCTAAATGACATCACCTCATGGCAACAACTATACAGTCGAGCACGCTTCAATCACCAACAACTCTAAAATTCCCTTGACTCTGAGTCCACTACTAGAAAAATAGAAATATAAGGCAAAATTCTTCTACCTTTTAAAGTGTCAAAATCTGCCATCTATTCTTGTAGAAGATGGAAAGAGGGCGAATTATATTCTGCCTTCTATTCCACTGTCTTCTATGTAAATAGAAGGCGAAAAGTGAATTTTAGAAGGCATAAACTTTAAAAGGCAGAAATAATAGTTATAGAAGGCGATTTTTTTTGCCATATAAACTCATGATTGAAGGCACTTATATGCGGCCTCTATTATTTTTTAGAAGACAATAATTTCTGCCTTTTAAGATCTATATAGAAGGCATATATTTTTACTTTCTATTCCTTTTAGGTGGCAAAATTTTTTACCTTATAATTTGTCAAAATAAGTCATTAGAAGGTAAAATTTTCTGCCTTCTATACTAACTTCAGAATATAAACTATTATCTTTTAAAAGGAATCTTTTTCTCCGTATAATCTGTTATATTTAATGACAATTTTTTTAAAAAATTCCCACGTATAAAATTTAATGACAAATATAAATTTCTTCTAAATATAAAATAAAACTATTTTCTCACGGAACAAGTGGGGAGAGATGAGCTCTGGCGACCTTGGAGCCAGGAGCTCGGCTCTGCATGGCTTACCAGCCCCTTCTTCGCAGCAACCTTCCCAACCCCTCCCTGCTTTATTGCCGAAGTCACCATCCGCTTTGGAAGGGAGAGGACGTCGTCGAGCTCGTTCGCGCTCCAGAGTACCTGCTCTGGTCTCATCCTAACCACAGTCTTGGACCAGTCTTTTCAAGACTCCTGCGCCGGACAATGATCAAGATCAACTCCAGTTGGAATACCTCGAGCCTTCATCCATTGATTCAAGGAGCGTAGCTGTTTGTGAAGCAGGGGATTCTGCAGAGCTGGAGGAGGTTTGGTCGAATTCACTTGTTGGTTATGTGGTGGGACTTTTTTCATCCTTTCTACCGCTTCAAGCTTTCATTAGAAGTAGATGGAGTCCCAATGGCTTCCAGCTTTTCATGCTGGAACATGGTTTCTTCATTTGCAAATTCGATTTAGAGGAGGACTTGAATCGTATCTTGGAGACCTTTTGGACTGTTAAAGGTCATCCTATGATCTTGCGTAGGTGGTCCTCGGATATTTCTTTTGAAGTTGACAGTCTTCAAGCCATTCCTCTTTGGATTTCTTTGCATGGTGTTCCCCTGCATTTATGGACAAAGAAATTCTTTAGCCGTATTTGGAGTGTCATTGGGACACCTCTTCATATAGATAAGCTCACGGCATCAAGGCAACGTCTTTCCTTTGCCAGAGCATGTGTTATGGTTTCTGCAACCAGTGATCTTCCTGAAGAAGTCTACTTCCAAGATCTTCAAGGAAGGACTCGGAAAGTTTATGTAACTTATACATGGAAGCCTAAAGCCTGTTCGGTTTGTAACTCATTTGGTCATTCAGAGGGTCTATGCTCTGCAAAGCAACCCCCAGTTGAGAATGTACTTAAGCACAAGCATAAGTTTGACAGACAGAAGTTGTTCCATAAGCCACAACACTCATCTGTTAATGTTGATGCTTCAGGCAATAAAGAGTTCAATCTAGTTCAGGTCAGTCATAGTGAAACAATGGACGCTGGGTCCAATGGTACTCAAGTTAATGATGTGCAGACTGGTGGCAAACATCCTCTACCAAAGAGAGACCATTCTCATCAGTTTGTTAAATCAATCTCTACAGGGAATAAGTTCTTGGTTATGGATTCTATTACAGAGTTGCATAATTCAACTCAAGCCAATCTTCAAGTTGTTCAGAATGAGAATGATGGTTCGGGGTCTAATGACAATGTTGATTCTACTCAGCTTCCTCCAGATCATGCGTATTCAGAGCAAGGGCATCCACCCGATATTCCTTCTGCAGGCAAGTTTTCTCTCAAATCTTTTTTTGTGGAAGGGGATTCGAATTTCAAACCTTTGGCTAATCCGGGTGACTCTAAGTTGGAAAGAGCAGACTTCCCGAGTCTTCAGGAAGTTGTTGAGATGAAGTCGGGGGAAGATTCTCTTTTGCCTTCTGTTTCTAATCATTTACCGCCTATTGTGAAGGGTAAAGGTAAGGCAGGAAATCAGATTGGATTTTCAAAATCAAGGCGATCTTCCCGCCTATCATCTTAATATCCTTTTACAGGAAATAAGATTATCAAAGATTTTTTGATGAAGCTCATTTGCTGGAATGTCAGAGGATTAAACAAACCAGAGAGACGAGCTCAGCTACAGCTCATCATCTCTTGTTCAAAGTGTGACATTGCTGTCTTTGTAGAAACTAAAATTCACTCTAGAAACTCAGCAAGATTTAAACAAAACATCTAGGCTGATGCAGTTCTTACTCATAATCTTCATGACAGAGGCAGGATATGGGTTCTTAGTAACCCTACGAAGTTCACAACGAGTGTGATCAAGTTCATTGATCAGTTCATTCATTTATCTGTCTTTGATTCAGCAAGGGGAATTAAGTTCTACTTGACTGCTGTGTATGCTTCCAACCTCCTTTCTCAGCGAAAGATTCTATGGAATGACATATCTGATCTGTCCACCTACTGCAATGGTTTACCTTGGATGGTGATTGGAGATTTCAACTCCATCCGGTATCCAAATGAAAAAATGGGTGGTAATCCTGTTCCCTCAGCCATTCTTCAAGAATTTGATAATATGATTGTTTCTTCTAATCTGGAAGATATTAAAACAATTGGCAATTCCTTTTCTTGGAGTAACTGCTCTATGCCCCCAAATAGGATTGTGGCAAGATTGGACAGATGTCTCATCAATGATAATTGGCTGAACTCCTTCCCTGATTCTTTTGCTGAACTCTCTCCCGAGATATTTTCAGATCATATGATGCTTTCAGTTTATTCTGAGAAAGAGGTGAAAACAGGTAAAAAACCTTTCAAATTTTTTTATATGTGGACTCAGCACCCCCGGTTTCTAGATATTGTGAAGGAAGTTTGGAGGGGGAACTTCAGAGGTACCCCCCAATTTATCCTATGGTCCAAACTCAAAAGGCTTAAAGAAGTGCTCAAGGAATGGAATTCAAGTTGCTTTGGTAATGTCAAAGGTAACATTCAGAAGGCTAAAAGGGAACTTCATGATGTGCAGATTAAGCTTTCTTCAGATCCTATGAATTCTAATCTGGTCTGTCAGGAGAAGATGCTCAAACAACAACTTTCCAAAGATATCCAAATTGAGGAGTCCTTTGCTAGGCAGAAATCAAGACAGAGTTGGCTAGCCTTGGGCAATTCTAATACCAAATTTTTTTATGCAGCTTTGAAGAGCAGGAAAGTGGTCAACTGCATCAAGAAGTGTCGACAAGCAGATGGGAGCTTTACTTCAGATCCTGATGAGATTAGCAGTCATGCAATTCAGTTTTTTTCCAAGCTTCTTAATCAATCTTCATGTAATGATGAAGACTGGAATTTTGTTCCTAAAACTAAGCTGTCAGAGGAGGAAGCTGGACTTCTTAGTGCACCCATCTCGGATGAGGAGATTAAACAAGCCATCTTCCAAGCTCCTAAACATAAAAGCCCGGGCCCAGACGGTTTTCCTTCTAAATTTTTTCAGACTGCTTGGAGTATTATTGGTGAGGATGTGTTATCTGCTATAAGGCATTTTTTCTCCACTTGCAGCCTTTTAAAGCAATTCAATTGCACTTTTATATCTCTCATTCCTAAGACAGATGGAGCATACTCTTTTGAGCAATTTAGGCCCATTTCTCTTTGCAACTTTGTTTACAAAACAATCTCTAAGGTCATCTCTAACAGAGTTAAGGTTGTCCTTCCAAAGCTCATCAGCAGGAACTAGTCTGCATTTATTAAGGGAAGGAGTATACACCATAATGTCCTCCTTGCCAATGATATAGTTAGAGACCTGCATTCTAAGTCTAAAGGAAACCTTATTTGTCTGAAGGTTGATCTTAAGAAGGCTTTTGACTCAGTAAACAGAAGGTATATCTATTATCTGATGAGTAGAATGGGTTTTCCTACAGCTTGTATCAACTGGATTTCAACTTGCTTAGAAGGGCCGGCCTTTTCTGTTTTGTTAAATGGTTCTCCTCATAGATTCTTCAATAGCACTAATGGGATTAGGCAAGGAGACCCTTTATCTCCTTACTTATTCACCATTGTTATGGAAGGGCTCACTTCTATGCTGGATGACAAGGTTTCAAATGGAGATATTAAATGCCCCAGGGCTGGAAACTTGAAGATTTCTCATGTCCTCTTTGTTGATGATCTGATTCTGTTTTTGAAGAATGACACTCAGACAATTAACCAAGTGGGTCTTCTACTTCAGCAATTTGCTAAGATGTCAGGGCTTAATCTGAATCCTGATAAAAGTAAGGCATATTTAGGGGCCTGTATTCAGAATCATCATGCTGTTATTAATCAATTGGGAATTAGTCAAGGTGCTCTTCCTGTTCCTTACCTTGGATTGCCTTTAATCTCCAAAGCTATCAACAAGAATAACTGCCTCCCTATTATTGAGAAGATCAAGAGAAGAATTGACTCCTGGAAAAACATATTGCTTTCAAGAGCTGGTAGGCTAGAATTGGTGAAATCAGTCTTATCCTCATATTCTAATTATTGGGCAGCAGCTTTCTCTTTGCCAGCTGTGTTAACCGATGAGATTGATAAACTTTTAAGGAACTTCTACTGGTCGGGACATTCTTCAAAATCACCCTCACATATGGCCTCCTGGAATCAAATCTGTAAACCAAAATCTGAGGGGGGACTGGGCCTTAAAAATCTGAAAGAATGGAATAGAGCTAGTTCTTGCATGTTGTTGTGGGAGATTCTTCAGAAAAAAGACTCTCTTTGGTTCGAATGGGTTAAGAACAAGTATCTTCATAAGAAAAATATCTGGGACTTCCAATTGAAGTCTTATTACTCTTCAACATGGAAGGGGATTCTGCATGCAAGAAGCCTAATCAGGGAACACATCACATTTCAAATTTCTAATGGCCGAGACACTAATCTGTGGTCTGATCCTTGGATTAATGGATGCAGTATTAATCAACTTTATGGTGATTATATCAGAGAAGACCTTGATCTTCCCAAAGATGCTAAAGTGGAGAGTCTTATTTCTGGAAATAATTGGTGTCTTCCTGCTGCTCAGTCCAGTGAAATGCTGGAACTGTGGGACAGAATTAAATCCATTCCAATTTACAACAGTGGCCGAGATGTCATCAAATGGACTCATCCTGTGCATGTTCTCAAGACCAGCAATATATGGGAAGTAACAAGGGAAAAGGGCCAAACTATGCTGATTCATGAGTGGATATGGAAAAACCCTACTGCTCAGATGGCATCACACTGCACTTGGCAAGCTGCTCTCCTTAAATTGCCAACTGCAGATATTCTTCAGTCCAAGGGTTTTTGTCTACCCAGCATATGTGTCTTTTGTAGGAATGCAAGTGAAACACAAGAACATCTCTTCTTTGAATGCCCTTATTCAAATTGGATTTGGACAAGCATTCTGCTTCGGTTTGATCTCCACAGGGATCCTCTAACAGGTATCCATCAGGAAATTGTGAAGTTACAGTAGGAATTCAAAGGATTCACTCCTTTGGTCAAGCTAATTAGGATCCTTCTTCGATTCACCATTTGGAAGATTTGGAGGGAAAGATGTTTAAGGATTTTTGAAGACATATCTACCACATCAAGAATAAAGTTGTTCTTAGAAATAATTGAGGACTCGAGAAGCTGTTTAGAATTCTTTGGGCTAAATAGCTTATCTAAGAGACAGAAATAAATCTTCAGGAAGTTTAATTTTTTAGTTTAATCAACCTTCAGAGTCCGCAGTCTGTGTGGTCCGAAGGTTATCATTCACATTGCTAGCTAGTCTAGCAATTTCCTGATGTACAGTTTTTTGCAACTTTAATACAATACACATTACTTACCAAAAAAAAACTATTTTCTCACGAAAGAAGATTACAAATTTTAAAATATAATATTAGATGACAAAAAGATACAAAATCATAAGTCACAATATGACATCCATAATATGACATTCACAATATGATATCCATATGATTCTAATAATATGCACTCAAAGTGCATTTGACATACATAACTCTATTTATACATCTTCAAAAAAAATATCCACAACTATCCAAATATAACACCCACATAATCTCAGTAACTTTATAAGCATTCTTCATCATCTTCTCTTGAAAGTACCTACAAAAAGATCAACAACTATTTTTAAAAAGACATTATAAAAATTAGGGTTTTTGGCATAGAAACCATTGTTAAAAGTGAATTTGTAAAAAAACTATTTCTAAAAATGCATTAGCAGACATTTCACTGTGTAATCTGAATTGTGCAAAAATGTCATATTTATTTGCATGCATATCACTTCTTTTTACCAACAACTTGCAAGAAAATCACGCTTAAATGACATTTATGCACTATTTGAATTAACTCAGTGATATACCTGCTAATACATTTTTAGGAATGATTTTTTTGCAAATTCACTTTTAACAATGGTTTCCATGTAAAAAAACCCTAAAAATTACTATGAAATAAAGATATTTTATATAAAATTTATAAAATACTTATAATGGCATAAGAGATCATGTAGTTATACCGAGTATCTCTTAGTTAATCATTCCTCTCGAGTAACTAAAAAGAAATTAAGTGTGAAAATATAATATATAAACATAACATATAGATTTTGTAAATTAAAACACTAAGAACTTACAAGATTTCTAATCCAGGAATTCATTTAAAATTTACATACATAAATGGTATTCTTTGTAGTACAAGGCCGATCACACGGGCATGGAAGGGACGGTAGCATACAAAAGAAATGATTTCATGTGCCATGGTGCATAGGTGGGAGATGGCCGGTGGGCATGTGCATGAGAAGGAAAAGAAACAGTATGGGGTACAAGGTGTATGTATACTTGTGAGAATAACAACAGCTACCAGCGGCAAAGATCGAAAGGAGGTTGAGACAAAATTTTGTTGTCTGCGCAGTAGGATCTGCATGATTTAAAATAGAGTAGAGACTAGAGTACTAGCTGCAAAAATGAGAATTTATACAAGACCAATGTAAAGTCTATTTCAAGATTCAACAGCCAATCCAAAATTGAGGCCCCTAGAGAAAAATAATAATAAATAACACTCCATGGCATTAAACTATTTGTGCTAGGAAATCTTTAGGTTAGATATGACTTTCCTTTTAAGTAGACTACTTGGACATCACAACATGAATAATGCAAAATGGATTTTCAGAGAAAGACACAAGCCTAAATATCATAAACCTTACATTGTAGTCACCAAGATGGTTATTCTGCTGGACAACCTTGTTTCCAAATTAACCAAATTATGAACAAGAATAAAATAATACTAAAATATCAACACAAAATAAAAGGACAAAAGACAAAAAACCTAAAAGCTACTAAATAAAACAATCAAACACAATTCTACTTTGTGATCAAGTTTTGTCTTTTTGTTGCCAGCCAACAAAAAAGACAGGCTATAACTTGAGGGCTGGGATGAAAGAGTTATTATTTCCTTCCCATAAGTAGTCTTATATCCTTAAAATGAGGTAGATTCCATAGCCTTTGGTGATTATGCTTGTCCATCGCATTAGGATGAATGCATCTTTTATGCCCACATCTGGATCTTGATAGATTGGCTGAATTGGAGGATTATTCAGGTCATAGCATAAAGTGTGTGTTGCAAATGTTAACATGACAGATAACTGTATCTTGAGGGTCTTAATGTCTGACTGTTTTTCTGTTTGCACATCATGCTGTAGAGGTCCAGGAACCATGTAAAATATGAAGGCACAATGAGTGGTAGTGATATTTCCACTCAAGTAGTTTAGTAGTTTGACATTTCACCTATGGTTGTGGTTATAATGAACTATAGCAGCAATGTTGCATATACAATTGTTTGTCATGCACATATTGTGTACAAAATGTAAGCCATTATCTAGTCTTGATGTATTTGTGAGGCTAGCTGTGTATGTATATGGATATTAGATAATAGCAATTTCATATTCGATTATCTAGGAAGTTGTGATAATACAGCTAATGTATGATGTCTGTCTCACCATTTTGCCTTACCCTTTCTTTGGATGCTTTTCTCTAGGAACTGCCTTTTTCAGCAATCACTATGATTTGGGTTTATTGGATTGTGCATGTATTGTTGTCTTACAACATAAGATTGCATTAAAGTTTATTGACTTTTTCAGCAATCACTATGATATTCAAGCTACCAAGCATAATGAGGGTACAACACAAGACCATGGATAAAATCAGTAGATCAAAGCTTTAATTGTCTTTAGACTTCCCCCTTCATTAACTCATTTCATCCTTGCAGCTCCCTAGCTCTTCCCGCCTCCATATTCAACAAACACTGCCTATATTTTAGAGCACCAAAAGGAAAAAAAAACATCCTCAGCTACTTCGCTTTGCTTTTTAACTGGAGTATCACCCTTTTTCTCAGCAGTAGGCTCATTTGCCATCTCATTAAGATGACATATCCTTCTTCAAACCAGATTCAGCAGTTTCCTATTTATCACTCCATCTCATCAAGATGACATATCCTTCTTCAACAAAATTCAGTTGTTTCCTGTTTATCACTCCACCTATCATGTTTACCATTCAAACAACTAAAGCCTGATGAAAGCTCGACCAAGTAATAAATAAACCATAACCTTTTTTTCCATAAGGAAGAATATTTTTTTGATTTGCCATAACCTTTTTTACCCCAAGAATTTCTCTTTTGTTCCTGTGAGGGCGTGAGGTGTTCCCCTTGATCACCTGAACATGAAAAAAATGATGTTCTTTATATTTTGTTTTCTCTTTATTTCTGCTTTCTGGTTTGATTTACCACTAGTCTTGTTGCTCGTTTGCTCTCAGTGTGGCTCATGGCTTATCAATTCAGATAGTGTAGTTGGTATTTCTAGGAGACCTTAAATTTGCACTGAGGGAGGGGGCAAGGTTTCGAGAAGTCGAGGCTGTGACAGGATTGGATGATAGATCTATCTAAATAAAGTCATTGATGCACCATTTTGATTAGAATTATTTATGACTGGTTGAGGGCACAACATGAAAGAATGTGTGGATTCATGCTGTATCAGACCTTTTTGGTGAAGATCTTGAAAGGTGGGACTCTGTAAATGATGCAGGTTCTAGAAATACAAGCATGAAAAAAGTTCAGAGCTCCCAGCCCTTCTACTTGGATCAGAATTTCCCTTTCCAGCTTACCCAATCTGAATCATCCAATATACCTTCTATTTCATCAAGATTTTTGATTAATAAGATAAATCTCAATAAATTTTCTAATGGAGACATATAGTCTGTCAGTTTGTTCTTCATTATTCCATTGAATTTGTTAGAGCCCACATGCTTCTTATCAACATTTACCTAAGAGAATGGAATACAATTAATAATGGTTATCAACATTTCAAATTGAAGTGCAACAGAATTGATAAAAGCCTTGTGTTCTAAGTCAATGGCACTTTCTCTCGATGCGATTTCTCACTTAAATGTGAAAAAACTGTTTAACAGAGTTATCAGACAAGATATTTGAAAAGGAAATCTTTGAATAATTATCCTCACCTCCTCCATTTTCACAGAATTGCTCTGATTTCTCTGTGGTACTCTCAATGAATTAGTAAAAGTTCTCAAAACATGAGTATGCAGAAGTTCACTCTCCTCTGGCATAAAACCTAGAACTGACACTCTAGGAGTCTCAAATAAAGTGTCATCGCCTTTCACAGTGATTTTCAAAGAATAGCATCAAATAAGACAAGAAACCAGAAGGAAAACCTTAACAACGATGGCATCACAGATTTTAAAAGGATAAATAAGTGAAAGAAACAAATAGATAATCATTGCTTGTAGGTTACTGATTTATTTTATGAGCTATTTGGTTAGGAACACAAAGTGGCTCTTTGTACTGTTGACCTTATAGGAATTGGATTTTTCTCTATTCAATTATTTTTCTTATCACTGAAAATAATAATGAAGAAGCAAACACTGAATGGTTTAGGAACAATTTATACCGCCTCTGCATTGTTCATACTTCAGGAGAAAAAAAATGGAAACATGGTTAAGACTGTGTCCACAAACTATTGCTCATCTTGCACCCACTAAGCAATGTTCTGGTGGTGGAACAACCTCTCGGGGACCCAAAGGAAAAATGACTCATGAGGAGAAATTCCCAACATACATCTGGGAAGCAGCTAATGTTTCCTCACTTTTTGTAATACCCCAAATTCTTTTATAAATTTAATTAGAAATTATTTGAATTTATTTGAATTAATGGGAATTAATTCGAAATTAATTAGATTAATTCTTTAATAAATAGAATATGTCACATTTTGACTATTTTATAAAAATCCATAAAAATTATATTCTTGTAGAATCAATTGCGTTTAACAATTTTGTCTTCTATGACTAAGTCTAATAAAATCATTAACTTGGTCGAATCAGTGGGATTAGTTAAATTTTCACACTTACCTAACCAAATTCGTGCTCAATAGTAACCACCACCTTAAAACTTCAAATTCGAGCTCATTTTTCAACCAAATGAGGTGATTCCAAGGGAAAATGAAAGGTATTATAGAGAGGATCATTTTACCTCTCACAATGCCACGAAAGTTTTAACTTATGGGGAGTATTTGGTCGCACATGGGCTAGGTCAACATTGGCGGCGGCGGTTCAAACACTCCACTTCAAGGGTCGATTTCTCCCTTCCTGGAAGGATCCAGAACATGTATAAGCTATTAAAAGAAAGCCCTATGTGTCTATTTTTGTTTGGGAGCAGTGGTGGTCGCAGAGGATTCCGATCTAGAGAGATCTCTCACGTTTATTGGAGGAGTGTCCGAGTTCATGGGTTTTTCTTTGGCCCTCTTTGTTCCTTCGATTAAGGTAGGTACCCTCGACCAAAATCTACACATGAGTATACCATTTTGATCCTCTCGGAGAGCTCTTTCCATTGGTAGTAAAAGCCCCAAATTCTATTGGGTGTGGAGGGAGATCTCGGGGACATAGTGAAGGGCTGTCAAACGGGCGTTCTTCGTTCTAACTTCTAAATCTCTCTTCGATTGAGGTAGGTTATAACATACCAAACTCTAATTAACATATATGGTTGTAATCAGTAGCATGTTAGCTTTCATTTGGCGTAGAAAGCTCTAAATTTTATGTAGCACCCCTGGAAAATTTTAAAAGAATAAAATAGATTCTAAATAAATTTAAACTAGTAAATCTATACATGCTAATGTTGGTCAGGAATTAAATAAAAATTTGATAAATGGAAAATATCCTAAACTGATAACGGGCCTTACACTTAAAAGATATAACAAATAAAATAACGCTCTCCCATAAGGCGCCAATTATAGTAATAACGCCATTATAATGGGCGCTAATTCATACCAAGAAAATTGGAAATAAAGCGGCGAAATATAGAAGACGACCGTGGTTGAGGCGCTATTTAATGAAAACACGCCCTCTAGTAAGGCGCGATTTAATGAAAAACACACCCTTGTCTCAGATGTCATTTTCCCTGAGAGTTAAATAAGGAAACCGTGCAACCCATTAAGGCATGCTCGGTCGATGCATGGATAGTGTTAGGGTTTTCCCTATGAAAATGGAAGCATGCGGCTGCTATCTAGGAAGGGAGAGGATCATGCACGGTAGGATTAAAACCCTGCCAATCTTGATCGCAAACCCTTTCCATAACCAAGCATTAGAACCCTCCAGAACGTTGAAAGCCTTATAAAAAACCTTTCCCCATCGAACGTAACTCATTGATGATATTGCGTTCGAGGAGATTCTTCATCCTACGCTTCCCTACTGCGAGGAGGTCTTCTTCCTCTTCTTCATGCTGACTCTATCGTGAATGGGCGAGCATCTCCTTCCTCCTGCTGTGCAGACGTGCAAGAAGAGGCTTCACCCTCTTCTTCTTTCTTCTTCCTGCCTGCCGGACGTGAGAAGGCGTGAGGCTTCTTCCCTTCAACCACCTGCAAGCCAGGAAGAAGTGCCTTCTTCCTCCTGCTACCCTCTTCCTCCTGTTGCGTGAAGGAAGTTGCAGAAGTCTTCATCCTTCAAGCAATCGACATACTCTGTTCGAAACAGAGTATCAGTTTTTCGTCCTGTTCATCCCTCAAATCTTCAGAAAAGGTAGGTTATCTCAAGTCTCGTATCCCAAACAAACATAAATCATGATTATATTGTAGGTTATCTCAAGTCTCGTAGCCCAAACAAACATAAATCATGATTATATTGTAGGTTCTCTCAAGTTTCGTACCCCAAACAAAAAATTAAATCATGATTGTAGTGTTTTCTCAAGCATCGAAGTCAATATGACATATCTATCATGCATAGAGCTATCACAGTTTTTCGTTAAAGATTCTACAATTTTTCAGTAAATAGCGACCCTCATCAGGGCGCTAACTCTTTCTGACGCCCTCACCAACGGTCGTCAATTCCAATGTGATTTAATAATTACGAATGTTAAAAATTTAATATCTATTTAACCAGTTATCTGATTTAATGCATGAATAGAGTTTTGGAATCCTGCTATTTTTCTTGACCTATCCATATACCTGTTGTCATAAAAATATTTATATTGGAAAAGTGCTACTGTTCATAGTGGAATTCTGGAAAATGAAAATGACGACTTGATGTATGTCGTTTCTTCTGAAAATGACGCCACTGTCAAGAGCGCTATAAGCATAAAAGGTGACAGCCACCATGTCGCCATTTAATAAATCCTGGAAAATTGATTATGTTAATGCATATATCCTGATTGAAAAATTGATGACTCTTTATGAGTCTTCAATTGATTAAATAGCGACCCTAACTAGGGCGCTATATGTCTTTAACGTGGCATCTGACCAGACGTCTTTTACAAAGATTCTGAAATTTTATGCCTATATAAAAGATACATACAGAATTTGACGACTCTTTTGATAGTCTTCAATTTGTGAAATGACGCCCCTGACCAGGGCGTTACTTATTGAAATAGAGTCACTGGCTAAGGCGCCAATTTCCTGTGTTCTGATTTTTCATGATTTTTCCTGTAACCATGGATTTATATTTATATATATATATATATGGCACTATATTCCAATCCGTGAGTATAGTCCCACGTTTCTCGGCGTTTTATTGATTACCCCTTCAACTCTCGGTGACATACAAGCCCTCCATTGGACATTCCATTCCTTTGGACCGGCAAGTTAGTCATTGGGACCTCCATAAGTCTCCTCGTAGCCTTGGATTCCCTCAAGGCCGACTGAGATGGTTGTACCTTTAACACCTTGTACCTTTTGATTGCCACATCATGTGGTAAACCGGCCCTCTCATGTTGCCCTCTTGGTCCATGAGAGAACAATCCTAGCAGGTGGAATGATGATATTTCACCAAGGGATGTTTTGGATTGAGTCCCTTATAGATGGGGTCAATCACTCAGCTTGATTCATGTCCCTTGATTGGTGACAGGTTTAGTCATCCACTCAAGTTATCATGGCTACCTAGTTAAGGTACCAATTCTACCCAGGTTATCGACATGTCATGGTTCTCATTGGTTTTCATCATTGTCCATCTAATGTTCTTCCTTGAATTCTGTGGAGCCTATCCACGAATCTACTTTGATATCCTACATGAGTTTGTTCTTAGAATTCCATGGCTATCACTAAAGTGGTTGTCTAGATATTACATGTAACAATGCCTGCGCGTATAGGGCCCGATCTGGTCCTGGGAGGAGCACCCGAAAGTACTTGTGCCCATGGGAGTTATATTGATTGCGGTGTGGCATTGCACCGAAGTGCTTGCTTGAATCTACGACATCTCTACTATCTATCTATCTCTCGTGTGCTTGACTTGATTGACTTGACATGACTTGCGTGGCTCGGAATGGGCAAAGTACTTGCTTGCTAATAGCCATTATCTCATGACATGAAAGACTTTATTGATATACTTGGTACTCGTTCAAATACTTGAAATCTTGAATACTTGAAACCCCCTATCTTGAATCAACAGTACATGTTATTTCCTCTCGTTATCATGTTCGATTCCATAGCATTCTATTTTACATGATTAACATGCTAGACTTCCACTTTCACTTGAAAAAGGTAATTACTTAAATAAATTGCTAGTTCTTGAGATATAATTCCTACTGAGCGTTCGCTCATCAAATTCTTTTCCCAAACTTTTCAGGTAATACGGACCCTGACTCGGACTCTGATGGGCAGGAGCAAGAGTGACGAGCGTAGAACCTACAAGCGTCATGCTGTTGCACTCTATCGTGTCATGTCGTCCTTAGTTTATTCTTTGAGTCTTGTCGTTAGAACTTATGTTATTGCAAGGATTGTAATATTTAAGGCTCGTGGGCCCAATTAAGGTTGTTAAGTCTTGGAGAATGTGACTTGGTTCAATGGATTAAGTTGTCATCAATAGTATCAGTCTTTGGTTATATTTAAATTTTTATCTTATTGCGCACTCTATTTTGATGTCGAAATTCTGCTTGCTCTGATTGACATGATTGATATAAACTTGTCACGTCTCTCCCCGGGTTCCTTCCGTGCTCGGGGCGTGACAGTTATTGTGGTTTCAAAGCCTAAGATTTCAAATTCCTAGGAAACCCAAGTCCAAGGATAAGTCTATCCCCAAACTGTGAGGTTGGGTAGTGCCGTTGGTATAAGTCCTTGTAGGGCATCCGACTACAAATTTCAAAATGAAACTAATTAGGGTTAAATTCTTGTAGGACTATGGCTGCTGAACGCGCACAATGGCGTGAGATGCAATGAACTGTTCAAGGCCTGACCCAGGCCTTGCAACAGGTGGCTCAGGGTGGGGCACATCATGTAGCTGGCGACCTCCATCGGAGCTTTAGAAATCTCAACCCTCCGAGATTCTCAGGTTCATCAAATCCCGAGGATGCGGAGAATTGGATAAAGGAGATCGAGCAAATCTTCCGCGTCATGCAATGCGCGGATGGTGAAAAGGTGCTTCTGGCCACGTTCCAACTAGAACGGGACGCCCATGCTTGGTGGGAGTCCGTCGAGGCCACCTTGCTCGAAGATCATGTTACTTGGGTCAAATTTGTCGAGCACTTCAATAGTAAGTATTTCTCCGACCGTGTTCAGGAGAAAAAGGCCGTAGAATTTGCTGCCTTGAAGCAACGATCCCTGTCAGTAGCCGATTACGAAGCCCAGTTCTCCCGGTTATCTAGATATGCACCACATTTAGTATGCACTGAAAAGATGAAGGCAAGAAGGTTCTTGAATGGGTTACGACCCCAGTATATCACCCAGCTCGCTCCCTTGGATATTCAAGTATACTCAGAGATGGTGCGTCGTACCCAGTTGCTAGAAGACGCCACGGAACTGTCTGACAAAATCCGTGGTAAGGATAAAAGGGAGAATATTACAAGCCCCAACACTTTTAAACCGTCTTTCAAGAAGCGGACCAATAATGGAGGCGAACCCTCCAAGGAGAAGAAGTTCAAGAAGGGCAACAACAAACCTTTCTCCATCACGGCACTGCCAAAGGAGAATTGTAAATATTGTGACAAGCCGGGTCATCAGGCTGCGGAATGCTGGAGAAGGCTTGGAGCATGCCTTCGTTGTGGGAGTCAGGAACACCGTATTCCTAACTGTCCAATGATGAACGAGCAAAGTGAGCCGGAGACAAAGGAAGAGAAGCGTCCGGCAAAGAAGCAAGGATGTTTACAAGCTCTCCAAGAGACGGAACCAACCGAGGGTGGGTTGGTAGAAGGTATTTTGTCTGTCTGCTCTAAATCTGCTCAAGTACTGTTTGATACTGGCGCCACACACTCTTTTGTTTCAAAGAAATTTGCTGCTTCATTCTCTATGGAATCTAAATGGATAAACTTGGTGATTTCTACCCCGTTAGGGAACGAGTTTGATGTCACTTTCCATTACCCAAACTGCAAGATTATAGTTAAAGGTCACGACTTACCTGCAGATTTAATATGCTTAGACTTGAAGGAGTACGATGTAATTTTAGGGGCTGATTGGCTATCCACCCATCGGGCAACTGTAGACTGCCGAAATGGAAAAGTAACTTTTGTGGGTTTCCCAGAGTTAACTTATGTTACTCCCCGGAAAAGATCACCAGTTATCTCTGCTCTTCGAGCCCATAAACTTATCAACAAAGGATGCGAGGCATTCTTAGCATTTGTAACTGCCACGGAGGCTAAGGTAGCTTGACTAGAAGACATTCAAGTGGTTCGGGAGTTTCCCGATGTTTTCCTTGAAGACTTGCCTGGTATGCCACCAGGGAGAGAAGTCGCATTCACTATAGACCATGTTCCGGGTGCCGAACCTGTTTCCAAAGCACCCTACAGAATGTCCCCCACAGAATTGAAGGAATTGAAGGAGCAGCTTATGGAGCTATTGAAGAAAGGATTTATCAGACCAAGTACTTCCCCAGGGGGAGCACCAGTGCTGTTTGTCAAAAAGAAGGATGGATCGATGAGGCTGTGCATCGATTATCGGCAGCTGAACCACCTCACTATCAAGAATAAATACCCACTGTCGAGGATTGATGAGCTCTTCGATCAGATTTCTGGAGCAAAGTATTTCTCAAAACTTGATCTTCGATCGGGTTATCACCAATTGAGGATCAAGGACGAGGATATTCACAAAACTGCATTCCGAAGCAGGTACGGGCATTATGAATTTACTGTTATACCTTTTGGACTAACAAATGCCCCTGCAACTTTTATGCAGCTTATGAATAGCATCTTTAGACCGCATCTGGACAAATTTATTGTGGTTTTTATCGATGATATCCTGATATATTCAAAGTCTGAAGAGGAGCATGAAGTGCATTTGAGGATAGCATTGCGGATATTGAGGGATAATCAATTGTATGCTAAATTTAGCAAATGCGAGTTTTGGCTGGAAGAAGTGTCCTTCTTAGGACACGTAATTTCAAAGGATGGAATCTCAGTGGACCCCGCAAAGGTCGAAGCGGTAAAGAACTGGGAACAACCGACAAATGCAACAGAAATTAGGAGTTTCCTTGGTCTTGCTGGTTATTACCGGCATTTTATTAAAAACTTCTCGAAGATTACAGTACCACTCACCAGGCTGACCCGCAAGGAAGTGTCGTATGAGTGGAATGAGGAATGTGAACAAAGCTTCCAAACATTGAAGGACCATCTAACCACTGCTACAGTCTTGGCCCTTCCTATTGAAGGAGAGAAGTACGAAGTATACACCGATGCTTCCGGTATTGGCCTCGGTTGTGTATTAATGCAACAGGGAAGAGTTATTGTATACTCTTCTAGGCAGTTAAAGAAGCATGAAGAAAACTACCCAGTGCATGACTTGGAGTTGGCCGCGGTAGTATTTGCACTAAAGATCTGGAGACACTATCTCTACGGAGAACAATTTATAGTTTTCTCCGATCATAAGAGCCTCAAATATCTATTCTCTCAGAAGGAGCTTAATATGAGGCAACGTCGGTGGCTGGAATATTTAAAAGACTTTGATTTCACTATTCAGTATCACCCCGGTAAAGGGAATTTGGTAGCTGATGCCTTGAGTCGAAAGCTGAGAGCCCTTATAGCCAGCTGTATGATACGAGAATGGAAACTATTAGAGGAATTCTCAAGGTTAAATATAAGCACGGACCATAAAGATGGGTGTATTACTCTCTCTCACATGAGTGTGCATCCAGACTTGCTATCCGAAATCAAGAAATTACAAGATGAACATCCTGGAATGATTGAAATCAAGGAGAAACTAGATCAAAGAACCGGGTTCAAGCTAGCAGTTGATGGAAGACTAATGTTTCAGGAAAGGACATGTGTCCCGGACTGTCCTGAGTTGAAAAGGAAATTTCTAGATGAAGCTCACCGCTCTAGGTATACCATTCATCCTGGAGCAACTAAGATGTACAAAGATTTAAAAAGAACTTTTTGGTGGCCGAACATGAAGAGGGAGGTAGCGGACTTTGTATCTCGCTGTCTCACGTGCCAACAAGTAAAAGCAGAACACCAAAGACCCGCCGGAAGGTTACACCCCCTTGATATTCCCAAATGGAAATGGGAAGGAATTGGTATGGATTTCATCATGGGATTGCCTAAATCTAGAGGCGGACATGATAGTATTTGGGTAATCATCGACCGACTGACCAAGTCGGCACATTTCTTGCCAATTAAAAGTCGATGGTCGGTTGATGTTTTGGCCGCATTGTATATTAAGGAGATCGTAAGATTGCATGGAGTCCCAACATCAATCGTGTCTGATCGAGACCCTCGCTTCACTTCTCATTTCTGGAAGGGTCTACAACACTCTTTGGGGATGAAGCTCAACTTCAGTACTGCTTTCCATCCCCAGACCGATGGTCAGACCGAGAGAACAAACCAAATAGTTGAAGACATGTTACGGGCTTGCATTATTGACTTTGGCAGAGGTTGGCATGATCATTTGCCCCTAGCCGAGTTTGCATACAACAATAGTTATCAAGCCAGTATACAGATGGCTCCATTTGAAGCCTTGTACGACAGGAGTTGCCGATCTCCTATATGCTGGGATGAAGTTGGCGAGAAGCAACTACTAGGGCCAGATATGGTAAGAAACACAACAGAAAAGGTTGAACTTATCCGAGAAAGACTCAGAGTAGCATAATCCAGGCAGAAGTCCTATGCAGATAATAGAAGAAGGGAATTAGAGTTCCAAATTGGAAACCATGTTTATCTCAAGGTCTCACCCGGTCGAGGAATAAGAAGGTTCGGAGTTAAAGGCAAGCTCACACCGAGATTCATTGGTCCATTCGAAGTACTAGAAAGAGTTGGCGAGGTAGCCTATCGTCTTGCTTTGCCTCCTCAATTGTCGGATGTGCACAATGTGTTCCACATTTCCATGCTGAAGAAATATGTGCATGACCCTTTCCACGTCATTGATCATAGTAACTTAGTGATTCAAAGGGACCTCACTTATGAACAAAAGCCAATGAAGATTCTTGAACGAGAGGTCCGAGTCTTAAGAAACAAGACTATTCCCATGGTAAAAGTGCAGTGGAACAGATGCTTGGAACAAGAAGCTACCTGGGAAATTGAAGAATCTATGCGAAGAAGATATCCGGATTTGTTCTAAACCGTAAGTACTCTATACCCTCCATGTCTCCATTCACGTAATTGAATTTGGGGACCAAATTCTTTTAAGTGGGGGAGGGTGTAGCACCCTTGGAAAATTTTAAAAGAATAAAATAGATTCTAAATAAATTTAAACTAGTAAATCTATACATGCTAATGTTGGTCAGAAATTAAATAAAAATTCGATAAATGGAAAATAGCCTAAACGGATAACGGGCCTTACACTTAAAAGATATAACAAATAAAATAACGCTCTCCCATAAGGCGCCAATTATAGTAATAACGCCATTATCATGGGTGCTAATTCATACCAAGAAAATTGGAAATACAACGGTGAAATATAGAAGACGACCGTGGTTGAGGCGCTATTTAATGAAAACACGCCCTCTAGTAAGGCGCGATTTAATGAAAAACACACCCTTGTCTCAGACGTCATTTTCCCTGAGAGTTAAATAAGGAAACCGTGCAACCCATTAAGGCATGCTCGGTCGATGCATGGATAGTGTTAGGGTTTTCCCTATGAAAATAGAATCATGCGGCTGCTATCTAGGAAGGGAGAGGATCATGCACGGTAGGATTAAAACCCTGCCAATCTTGATCGCAAACCCTTTCCATAACCAAGCATTAGAACCCTCCAGAACGTTGAAAGCCTTATAAAAAACCTTTCCCCATCGAACGTAACTCGTTGATGATATTGCGTTCGAGGAGATTCTTCATCCTACGCTTCCCTACTGCGAGGAGGTCTTCTTCCTCTTCTTCATGCTGACTCCATCGTGAAGGGGCGAGCATCTCCTTCCTCCTACTGTGCAGACGTGCAAGAAGAGGCTTTACCCTCTTCTTCTTTCTTCTTCTTGCCTGCCGGACGTGAGAAGGCGTGAGGCTTCTTCCCTTCAACCACCTGTAAGCCTGGAAGAAGTGCCTTCTTCCTCCTGCTACCCTCTTCCTCCTGTTGCGTGAAGGAAGTTGCAGAAGTCTTCATCCTGCAAGCAATCGACATACTCTGTTCGAAACAGATTATTGGTTCTTCGTCCTGTTCATCCCTCAAATCTTCAGAAAAGGTAGGTTATCTCAAGTCTCGTAGCCCAAACAAACATAAATCAAGATTATATTGTAGGTTATCTCAAGTCTCGTAGCCCAAACAAACATAAATCATGATTATATTGTAGGTTCTCTCAAGTTTCGTAGCCCAAACAAAAAATTAAATCATGATTGTAGTGTTTTCTCAAGCATCGAAGTCAATATGACATATCTATCATGCATAGAGCTATCGCAGTTTTTCGTTAAAGACTCCACAATTTTTCAGTAAATAGCGACCCTCATCAGGGCGCTAATTCTTTCTGACGCCCTCACCAACGGTCGTCAATTCCAATGTCATTTAATAATTATGAATGTTAAAAATTTAATAACTATTTAACCAGTTATCTGATTTAATGCATGAATAGAGTTTTGGAATCCTGCTATTTTTCTTGACCTATCCTTACACCTGTTGTCATAAAAATATTTATATTGGAAAAGTGCTACTGTTCATAGTGGAATTCTGGAAAATGAAAATGATGACTTGATGTATGTCGTTTCTTCTGAAAATGACGCCACTGTCAAGGGCGCTATAAGCATAAAAGGTGACAGCCACCATGTCGCCATTTAATAAATCCTGGAAAATTGATTATGTTAATGCATATATCCTGATTGAAAAATTGACGACTCTTTATGAGTCTTCAATTGATTAAATAGCGACCCTGACCAGGGTGCTATATGTCTTTAACGTGGCATCTGACCAGACGTCCTTTACAAAGATTCTGAAATTTTATGCCTATATAAAAGATACATACAGAATTTGACGACTCTTTTGATAGTCTTCAATTTATGAAATGACGCCCCTGACCAGGGCGTTACTTATTGAAATAGAGTCATTGGCTAAGGCGCCAATTTCCTGTGTTCTGATTTTTCATGATTTTTCCTGTAACCATGGATTTATATTTATATATATATATATGGCACTATATTCCAATCCGTGAGTATAGTCCCACGTTTCTCGGCGTTTTATTGATTACCCCTTCAATTCTCAGTGACATACAAGCCCTCCATTGGACATTCCGTTCCTTTGGATCGGCAAGTTAGTCATTGGGACCTCCATAAGTCTCCTCGTAGCCTTGGATTCCCTCAAGGCCGACTGAGCTGGTTGTACCTTTAACACCTTGTACCTTTTGATTGCCACGTCATGTGGTAAACCGGCCCTCTCACGTTGCCCTCTTGATCCATGAGAGAACAATCCTAGCCGGTGGAATGATGATATTTCACCAAGGGATGTTTTGGATTGAGTCCCTTATAGATGGGGTCAATCACTCAGCTTGATTCATGTCCCTTGATTGGTGACAGGTTTAGTCATCCACTCAAGTTATCATGGCTACCTAGTTAAGGTACCAATTCTACCCAGGTTATCGACATGTCATGGTTCTCGTTGGTTTTCATCATTGTCCATCTAATGTTCTTCCTTGAATTCCGTGGAACCTATCCACAAATCTGCCTTGATATCCTACATGAGTTTGTTCTTGGAATTCCATGGCTATCTCTAAAGTGGTTGTCTAGATATTACATGTAACAATGCCTGCGCGTATAGGGCCCGATCTGGTCCTAGGAGGAGCACCCGAAAGTACTTGTGCCCATGGGAGTTATATTGATCGCGATATGGCATTGCACCGAAGTGCTTGCTTGAATCTACAACATCTCCACTATCTATCTCTCTCTCGCGTGCTTGACTTGATTGACTTGACATGACTTGCGTGGCCCGGAATAGGCAAAGTACTTGCTTGCTAATAGCCATTATCTCATGACATGAAAGACTTTATTGATATACTTGGTACTCGTTCAAATACTTGAAATCTTGAATACTTGAAACCCCCTATCTTGAATCAACAGTACATGTTATTTCCTCTCGTTATCATGTTCGATTCCATAGCATTCTATTTTACATGATTAACATGCTAGACTTGCACTTTCATTTGAAAAAGGTAATTACTTAAACAAATTGCTAGTTCTTGAGATATAATTCCTACTGAGCGTTCACTCATCAAATTCTTTTCCCAAACTTTTCAGGTAATACGGACCCTGACTCGGACTCGGATGGGCAGGAGCAAGAGTGACGAGCGTAGAACCTACAAGCGTCATGCTGTTGCACTCTATCGTGTCATGTCGTCCTTAGTTTATTCTTTGAGTCTTGTCATTAGAACTTATGTTATTGCAAGGATTGTAATATTTATGGCTCGCGGGCCCAATTAAGGTTATTAAGTCTTGGAGAATGTGACTTGGTTCAATGGATTAAGTTGTCATCAATGGTATCAGTCTTTGGTTATATTTAAATTCTTATCTTATTGCGCACTCTGTTTTGATGTTGAAATTCTGCTTGCTCTGATTGACATGATTGATGTAAACTTGTCATGTCTCTCCCCGGGTTCCTTCCGCGCTCGGGGAGTGACATTTTATGCATCATGTTTAGAGAATTTCTGATTTGAGTAAGAGCATGTCTAGACGTGGTTTATGATGTATTCTTTTAAGTTAAATCATGATTTCGAGTTATTAATCTTGATCCCCATATAGCATGTCATATATGGTTGGAATCAGCATCGAGTAAGCTTTCTTTTGATATAGAAAGCCCCAATTTTATAGACCATGCTCAGAGAATTTTGTGTTTCATTAGAAGCATGCTAAGACTAGGTTTTTAAGTGTTCTTCCTAGATAGGTTGTGATTTCGATTGATTTTTTGGTGAATTTAGTGTTCCAAACCCTTGTAGTATGACCCTAATTTGACCATCAAGAACCTAGGGGCATGGGGTTAAGATCTCAGTCCAATTAGACCCCAATTGGGTGAGATTTTTTCCATTTTACGGAAGTCACGTTCACGTCTGCGAACGCAGGGGTCGACCCATTGGGTCGACCCATATGTTGTGCCCCTGTGGTTTTGATGATTGGTTTTTGATGTGAGTTAATCACTGTGAGTCATCTTGCTGTGTGTCATCATGCTATTATTCAGTCATTTTTTGATCATAATGCAGTTCTTCATAAGTTCTGATATGGCATTGCATATTTGATTATGTTCAGTCATGTTACTGTTGCTCTTTAGACTGCAGTTTGATACTGCAGCGTCGACCCATCGAACTGCAGCGTCGACGCTGCCAAGGCATTTCAGAGGTAGCAGTAAGAAATATTTGATCTGCTACGTCCACGCTGCTTGGGCAATGCGTTGACGCTTGGTGCCTCTTTAACTTTGCTGCATTTATTCATTGGTCTGGTCTGTGGTGCGTCGACCCCTTGTGCTGATGGGTCGACCCCTCAGTTCATTCATCGGTTGCTCACAAGTCCATATATTGATCTTCACATTGGGTAAAGTCTATACATCGTGGCCTTGAACTTTCAAGTCTGTACAACGCTGCTTTGTCAAAGCCTGCACATCGCAGCTATGTTGGAGTCTATACAGCCAGTCTCTTGACAAAGTCTGTACAGCGTGAAGTCTACACATTGGCTTCGCTCCATCAAGTCTACATTGGCCACTGTTCTCCAAAGTCTACACAATGCCCCCTCATTGAAAGTATATACATTCTGGCCAATTCCTACGCTCGAAGCTTTAGCTACACTTAAAGTCTATACACTGCTACAGGAACCAACTCTATACATCCGATTGATGTTGCAGTGTTCATCAAAGTCTATACATTGTCTGATCATTCATCTTTGAAGTCTATACAACGTTGCCTTGTTTCTTCAAGTCTATACAATGTGCACAGTTCCTTCATGTCCATACATTACATCGTGGTCTTCAGCTAAAGTCTATACATCATCTTCAGACTTCAAGTCTCTACACTCCATGCCCATTCAAGTCTATACATCGGTGATTCAAAGTCTGTACACTGCTTCACGTCATCAAGTCCATACATTGGACTATACCATCTGAAGTCTGTACAGCGTCCGTTGTCTAGAGTTCTTGAAGCATATATATACATTGGACTGTTTCTTTCGAAGTATATACACTACAATGTACATACTTAAACCTTATGACTTCATTCTTGTTGCTGAAGGGAATAGGGTCGACGCTGGAGGCTTAAAGCGTCCACGCATCACTTGACGAAGCCTTCACGATATCTTCCACTGCGTCAACGCCACAAGCAAGAAGCGTCGACGCAGCGACGGAAGAGAGGCCAATACACACTTCTGATTTTCATCCGTGCGTCAACGCCACCAACTGGCAGCATCGACGCAATAGTTCAAGAAACGGGCGACTTATCTCTGGCTGTCTTCAACGCGTCAACGCTATCCATAGCAGGGTCGACGCAGAGGGGCAATTTCAAATGTTTACAAGCAAAGAGTAGATGCTGGAACACCGATGCGTCAACGCAGCAGGCTGATGGAGTCAACGCAGCAGACTTGATTTTTGCTAGTCGAATGTCTTTGAAATAAAGGGCACGTGATCCGAGGTGCCTGGCTCGTGAACCAAGATGCTCCCACGTGGTCCGAATTTCTAGGGCAGGAAACGTGGAAGCCACACTCGCCCAGTGTGCTACTGCTGCTGCTATATATACGAGTCTTCATCCTCTGTAGAAGACTGATCGAAGAAGAAGCCTGAAGAGCAGAAAGCCCTTCGATCCAGAAAAAGATAAAAAGAAGAAAAAAGAGAAGAAGAAAAAAGAGAAGAAGAAAAAGAAGGAAGCAGAAGAAGAAGAAGAAAGAGAAGAGAGAGGGAGAGCCTGCGAAAGAGAAGAAAATAGAGTGTGAGAGCAGAAGAGAAAGATTGAGTGAGCTGAGAAGAAGAAAGAAGAGGAAGAAAAGAAGAAGAGGAGAGAGTCTATTGAAGACCTGTCAGTTTGTTCGTGGATCAAATCCAGAACGACTATTGTGTTTCATTTCCAGCTTTTGTTGCTGTGCTTTTTGTGTTTCCTTATTTTCCCTTTTGTTTCTCTGGTTATCTTTGTTCTACCGATCCTCTGGTCTGAGGTCGGGTTCCTCCTGTGGACTCAGGGGAAGGAAGATCGTGTGTCTTCGGTTTGCAAGTAGCTGGGTGCTACTTGTGGTTGGTTCCCTCCGGTTGGGAGGAAGGGAGGTCTGAGACCTCTAGATTGCCTTTGACTGGGTGTCATTGGTAGGTTCCCTCCGGTTGGAGGAAGGGAGGATTGGTCCTCCGGTTATGGTCTTGTGGTTTGCAAGACTAGGTGGTCCCTCCGGTTGGGAGGAAGAGGGGAGGCTGTTCCCCTGGTCAAGCTGTGTGGCAGCAACTGTTCGCAGACTGAGTCTGCTTGGTTCTAGCATTGGCTAGTGAAGCCTCACTCCGGTTGGGAGTGAGGGGTGGATGTAGGTCTGGAGGACCGAACATCCTTAAAATTATTTGTGCAGTGGTTTGCCTTGCGTTAGCTCCATATCTTCTACCTCCCATTCACAGGTTGTGCATGCTTGGCTAGTTGCATCATCTAGAGAGTTATTCCTTAAGCATTATATTCGGCTAAGTGTGTCTAGGTTGTTTAGCTCTGCCTTCGTTTCTGATTGTTCAGGTGGCTGCATTGGTGCAGTCCAATTGTTTGTTCATTTGTTGTCTTATCTTTTCATCTTGGAAAGCTCATTAGTCCTTATTCCACATATCTGAGCTTTAAAATATTAATTTGGGCTATATATTTTAGAGGGATACATTCACCCCCCTCTGTATCCGGGCCTAGCACCCTAACAGTTGGTATCAGAGAGGTGTCTGCATACAAGGTCCAGCGACCTGCAGATTCGATCTTGCAGTCTTAGGTGCTAATTTGCTTTTAGTGCATAAATATTCCTGTTGCCTTGAATTTACTAGCTATTTGTTTTCAATGGCACTTCCACCCGTCTTTAGTGGTTCTGATTTTAGTCCGTGGTACACTGCTTTACATGCTTATGTTAATTCTGCTAATCCTGATCTGTGGAAATTAATTTCACAAGGTCCTCACACCTTACCAACGAAAGTGTCCAAATGGACCGACAGACATAGATCAAAGGATGGAGAAAATCAGAAAGCCTTTAACCTGATGAAAGCAGCTACTAACAGAGCCTTATGGTCTTGTCTTCATAATTGCAGCTCAGCAAAGGACATCCTGGATAGGCTGAAGCAATTTCACAGGGTAAACGAGGATAGATGCATGATGGCTAACAGAAGTAATCCAAGTGGCAGCAATCAAGGCAGCAGTCAGACTGAAGAAGATGATGATGATGAGGTAAATCTCTTCGAGAATTTCTCTCTAGAAGATTGGGAGAATGCATATGCTGAATTATTTGAATCTTATGAACTGTTAAGAAAACAGTATAAAAAATTGAAGAAGGGTACTAGTTTAGATAGTTCAAGTTCTCCTTATAAAAATTGTGTTGAATTGAAAAATATTCATGATGCCTGTATGTCTGATTTTTAAATATTGAAGAAACAAGTTTCACTATTGAAAACTGAAAATCAAGAACATATAAATGTGATATCTGAACTCAAAGAAAAATTCAACTCAGATAATGATAATCAGACTCTTGTTAACTATCATGACCAGTATGAAAAATTGCTGAAAAACCTTGAAAGTGTGAACTCAGATTTAAACAAGCTGAAATCTGAAAATGATTCTCTTAGAACATCTGCTAATAAAAATGATAAAAAATATGAGAAACTTGAGCAGGAGAAGAACTTATTTGCTGAAAAACTTGAAACCATCAAATCTGTGAATTTGGAATTACAGAAAAACATTGAAAAGAAGGAAAAAGATTTGAAGTAATTCAAGGCTGGAAGAAAATTTGAAATTAACTCAGAAGATCAGACTTTGATAAATGAGTTAATTCAGAATGACAAGCTTAAGGAAGAAAATGAGAAATAAAAAATGCTGAACTCCACTATGTTTGAGAGACTCCTAGCCTTAGAAAGAGGAAAAACTGTGTGTGTTGAAGATTCTGATAAACTGAGCAATCTGGAACAGGAAGTTGAAAAATTTTAAACTGCTAACAAAGTTTTGAATGAAGCTATGAATTGCTGTGAGCAAGAGATTGCCAGTTATGAGCTATATATTTCCTCTTTAGAAAATGAAATTCAGGATTTGAAAGTTTCCTTGTCTAAATTTGTTGATGGGCAGAAAAACCTAGACAAGCTACTAGGTATAAAAATCAACCCTAGGAAGGAAGGGCTGGGCTACAATAAGATAAACAAGAAAGAACTTCAGAACAAAGTTATGACATCTTTTGTAAATGGTTCAGATATAGCCACCACCTCTAAAGACAAATAGCCCATTGCTCAGAAAAAGTTGGGAACAAAGATTAATTTTAAAAAGGAAGGACTGGTTTACAGTCCAGTCATGAGGAAGGTTGATGGAGCCAACCTGAAAACTGTCTTTGTCAAATCTTCTGAACAGAAAAAGCCTTCTACTTTATCTCCAATTCAGCACAAGGCTAAGAAAATAGGAAAACAAGATAAAAATCTAAAAATAAATGAAAAGGGTTCATCAGTGCATGTTGATCACAGTCCTCACACACACTCACATGCATGTAAAAGTAAAATGTCATGCCACTACTGTCATAGAATTGGCCATTTGATGTATGAGTGTGAATTAAAGGAACTGGATGAATTGAATGCTGAAATGATGAATGCTAGGAAATATCATGATAAAAAATCTAATGTTCATTCAAAGAAAAGTGAATGCTCTCATTGTGGTAGATTAGGCCACACCTTTGCTCAATGTTGGTTTGCTAATGGAAAGAAAAAATCACTCTCGCATCATGCTAAATCTTATGCTAACCAATATGCTTTTAATATAAACAAAACTGCTTCTCTGAACCAGCATGTCAAATGTTTTAATTGTAACAAGCTTGGGCACAAGGCCACTGAATGTTGGGCAAGCTCTTTTAGAAGAAAGTCCCCTTTCTGCTCCCATTGTGGGAAGCATGGCCATGCAGTCAAGGACTGCTGGCATGTCCAGGGTAGGAATAGAAATTCTAAAGAATTTGGTAGGAACAAACTTGTTTTTAAAATAATTCCTATTTGCTCAAATTGTAGAAGACCAGGCCACCAAGTTGCTGATTGCAGGGTAGCTGGTCATGAAAAGAAAAAATTTCATAATAATAACAGAAACCTTCATGCTCACTCTTATAATGCTCAAGTTCATGCTAGTATACATAAGAGGAACATGAAACATGCTAGTTCATGCCACTATTGTGGGCTGTCTGAACATTCAATGCATAACTGTTTTATCATGAACTCTGATGACTATTTGACACAGAAAAAGATGCAGGCAGTCCCAAAAGGGGCTAATTACTATGCAAGACCCAAGACCACTTGGGTTCCTGCTAGTGGAAAATAGGAAGGTGCCTAGCAGGTGTGCCTTGGATGAATAAAGGGGTAATGATCCAAGGCACTCAAGAATGAAAAACCCCATTCTCACACTGTTCAGGTAAACTCTCTGCATTTCTTGTTTTGAAACTCATTGCATATCTGATTTGATGTATTCCTGCATATCTGCCATTTGTAGTTGGTTGATAATTGTTGAAATGCATAGTTCATTGAAAATCTGTCCATTGCATCCATTGCATTGCATTTCATGAAAAATGCCAAAAAGACTGTCTGAATGCATATTGTGAGGGGGAGTCAATGCATTGCATATAGGTTGTCAAATGTATACTCATGTGAGAATTCATTGCATATCCTTCATCATTGATCTTAGTTGACAAACCTTGATAATATCAGAAATCATTGAGCCTCAAAATCTCTCCTATCAATTGGTATCATTTGGCTTCAAAAATCTATCAGTCTGTCATGAAGATTTCAATGGAACTATCTCAATCATAAATCTGAAAAAAAAAATTGAACTAGAAATCTTCTATTATACATTCTTATGAATGACTGAAATAACTCATGTGGTTTAAGTTTAATGTATTCAATGAGTTTGGCTCTAAAATCTCTTAAAAAATATCTAAAGCATGTTTAATAAACCTTAACCATCTGTTTCATGCTGTGTCTTGTAAAATCTTCTGAAATCTGCATTATTGAATACATGACTTTATTTGGTTAAGTACATGAGATTAATATTGACCTGAAGCAAATGAATTTTTCTGATATGTCTAAAGGGTATTTTGTGTCAGAGTAATGATCTTGGTCACTGAGAAACACATGTCCAAAGGACTGTATCATAAGGTACCATAGTTAACTCTGATTAAAATTAATTGAAATTCAGGCAGAGCAATGGCATGCACACTGAGAAATACAACTCTCTCATCAAGAAATGATTTGCAATGTGTCATGATGTGTAAATGCTATCTCTGTTCATATGAAGCATGACAGTTAGTCACACTAAGTGCTTAGGGATATTGGCCTCTGATCAAGGTATATCCTCTAGTTACAAGGTGTGCACTGAACTAGACTGCTCGTAAAACTTATAGCATGAAAAATTTGTTGATCTTTTCTCAATATCTGAATATTGATGCTAAAATCAAATTGCTACAACCCTAGACAAAATTATTTGACTTCATAATTGCTTGATTTCAATACTGATGCATGTAATTCCGAAAGAAGTCAATAAATTTGATTGTGTAAGAGAAAGGGAGTTTTATCAAGAAAAATATGAGGGCTTGGTTCACGTTTATTAAACCATAGTTTTAGATGTCAATACAGAATTTTATTGATAAACTCTACATACATCATGTTTAAACCATGCTGTTCAATAAAGCTCATTCATAAGCTCTTATAATGGAAGACTTTGAAAAACTTATGTTTTGGATTTATGAGATTGATATCTCCCTGAAAATCTGACTGAATTTTTTGAGATTGGAGCTTCTTTAAAAATCTGCTAATTGAACCTCTTCTGCTCATTGACCTGAACTTGTCCTTGTTTGCCCCTGTGGTCTCCTTCTCACTCATTTCATAAGGTTCCATTTATTGAGGGGGAGCCTCCTTGTCATATGCATCATGCTGCATAGAAGGAGAAGAATTATGCTCTTGCATTCATATTTCTGGTATCTGCATCTACATTCCTATCCCTTCCCATAGTTTATTTTGATTATACCAAAGGGGGAGATTGTTTGCCAAAGAGAGAGAATATCATTCAATCAGTGCATGCAGGCTCCTTTTGATCATTTCTAACTCATTTTTTTACTACAACTCTTAAAGGGGGAGAATGTTGTTCTTGCAAGGGGGAGAAATTGACTGAACTTTTATACATGCTATAATTTCTCAAACTATTTTCTTTTTGATGAAGTCAAAGGGGGAGAATAGTTTGTGTCATCAGCATTACTCACAGTGTAGTATTGCCATCATCAAAAAGGGGGAGATTGTTGTGCCCATGTGGTTTTGATGATGGTTTTGATGATTGGTTTTTGATGTGAGTTAATCACTGTGAGTCATCTTGCTGTGTGTCATCATGCTATTATTCAGTCATTTTCTGATCATAATGCAGTTCTTCATAAGTTCTGATATGACATTACATATTTGATTATGTTCAGTCATGTTACTGTTGCTCTTTAGACTGCAGTTTGATACTGCAGCATCGACCCATCGAACTGCAACGTCGACGCTGCCAAGGCATTTCAGAGGTAGCAGTAAGAAATATTTGATCTACTGCGTCCACGCTGCTTGGGCAATGCGTTGACGCTTGGTGCCTCTTTAACTTTGCTGCATTTATTCATTGGTCTGGTCTGTGGTGCGTCGACCCCTTGTGCTGATGGGTCGACCCCTCAGTTCATTCATCGGTTGTTCACAAGTCCATATATTGATCTTCACGTTGGGTAAAGTCTATACATCGTGGCCTTGAACTTTCAAGTCTGTACAACGCTGCTTTGTCAAAGCCTGCACATCGCAGCTATGTTGGAGTCTATACAGCCAGTCTCTTGACAAAGTCTGTACAGCGTGAAGTCTACACATTGGCTTCGCTCCATCAAGTCTACATTGGCCACTGTTCTCCAAAGTCTACACAATGCTCCCTCATTGAAAGTCTATATATTCTGGCCAATTCCTACACTCGAAGCTTTAGCTACACTTAAAGTCTATACACTGCTACAGGAACCAACTCTATACATCCGATTGATGTTGCAGTGTTCATCAAAGTCTATACATTGTCTGATCATTCATCTTTGAAGTCTATACAACGTTGCCTTGTTTCTTCAAGTCTATACAATGTGCACAGTTCCTTCATGTCCATACATTACATCGTGGTCTTCAGCTAAAGTCTATACATCATCTTCAGACTTCAAGTCTCTACACTCCATGCCCATTCAAGTCTATACATCGGTGATTCAAAGTCTGTACACTGCTTCACGTCGTCAAGTCCATACATTGGACTATAGCATCTGAAGTCTGTACAGCATCCGTTGTCTAGAGTTCTTGAAGCATATATATACATTGGACTGTTTCTTTCGAAGTATATACACTACAATGTACATACTTAAACCTTATGACTTCATTCTTGTTGCTGAAGGGAACAGGGTCGACGCTGGGGGCTTAAAGCGTCCACGCATCACTTGACGAAGCCTTCACGATATCTTCCACTGCGTCAACGCCACAAGCAAGAAGCGTCGACGCAGTGACGGAAGAGAGGCCAATACACACTTCTGATTTTCATCCGTGCATCAACGCCACCAACTGGCAGCATCGACGCAGCAGTTCAAGAAAGGGGCGACTTATCTCGGGCTGTCTTCAACGCGTCAATGCTATCCACAGCAGGGTCGATGCAGTGGGGCAATTTCAAATGTTTACAAGCAAAGAGTAGATGCTGGAACACCGATGCGTCAACGCAGTAGGCTGATGGAGTCAACGCAGTAGACTTGATTTTTGCTGGTCAAATGTCTTTGAAATAAAGGGCACGTGATCCGAGGTGCCTGGCTCGTGAACCAAGATGCTGCCACGTGGTCTGAATTTCTAGGGTAGGAAACGTGGAAGCCACACTCGCCCAGTGTGCTGCTGCTGCTGCTATATATACGAGTCTTCATCCTCTGTAGAAGACTGATCGAAGAAGAAGCCTGAAGAGCAGAAAGCCCTTCGATCCAGAAAAAGAGAAAAAGAAGAAAAAAGAGAAGAAGAAAAAGAAGGAAGCAGAAGAAGAAGAAGAAGAAGAAAGAGAAGAGAGAGGGAGAGCCTGCGAAAGAGAAGAAAATAGAGTGTGAGAGTAGAAGAGAAAGATTGAGTGAGCTGAGAAGAAGAAGGAAGAGGAAGAAAAGAAGAAGAGGAGAGAGTCTATTGAAGACCTGTCAGTCTGTTCGTGGATCAAATCCAGAACGACTATTGTGTTTCATTTCCAGCTTTTGTTGCTGTGCTTTTTGTGTTTCCTTATTTTCCCTTTTGTTTCTCTGGTTATCTTTGTTCTACCGATCCTCTGGTCTGAGGTCGGGTTCCTCCTGTGGACTCAGGGGAAGGAAGATCGTGTGTCTTCGGTTTGCAAGTAGCTGGGTGCTACTTGTGGTTGGTTCCCTCCAGTTGGGAGGAAGGGAGGTCCGAGACCTCTAGGTTGCCTTTGACTGGGTGTCATTGGTTGGTTCCCTCCGGTTGGAGGAAGGGAGGATTGGTCCTCCGGTTATGGTCTTGTGGTTTGCAAGACTAGGTGGTCCCTCCGGTTGGGAGGAAGAGGGGAGGCTGTTCCCCTGATCAAGTTGTGTGGCAGCAACTGTTCGCAGACTGAGTCTGCTTGGTTCTAGCATTGGCTAGTGAAGCCTCACTCCGGTTGGGAGTGAGGGGTGGATGTAGGTCTGGAGGACCGAACCACCTTAAAATTATTTGTGTAGTGGTTTGCCTTGCGTTAGCTCCATATCTTCTACCTCCCATTCACAGGTTGTGCATGCTTGGCTAGTTGCATCATCTAGAGAGTTATTCTTGAGCATTATATTCTGCTAAGTGTGTCTAGGTTGTTTAGCTTTGCCTTCGTTTCTGATTGTTCAGGTGGCTGCATTGGTGCAGTCTAACTGTTTGTTCATTTGTTGCCTTATCTTTTCATCTTGGAAAGCTCATTAGTCCTTATTCTACATATCTGAGCTTTAAAATATTAATTTGGGCTATATATTTTAGAGGGATACATTCACCCCCCCTCTATATCCGCGCCTAGCACCCTAACACCATACACCCCGGGGGACGACCCATACACAGACATGAGTCTGTCCGTGCGAGGGTATAGCCAATGGGTCGACCCACACGCTGGCAGACCCCTGGTTTTCCAGGGGTCGACCCATTTGCTGACAGCCCCGGTGGGTTTATTTTCGACCCGAGGATCGATCCGGACCGTGAGGGGATCGACCCATTCAAGGCCAGTCTAATTGAAAACCATATTTTGAGGAACCAATGACCCATACATGCAACCCATTGATCTCAAATTAAGCCCGGTGTTCCTCAATCCAAAATTGAAGAACAAAGTGTATAAACCATCCCGATTACTATCTCCACTTCAACGCACACAAATGGTTAATTAGAAACCCATATAATAAAATGGTAATTTTGAAAGTAAATTGATGTCTTGTATTACTGTCTATTGTCATTATTGGCTTGTTCTAGTATCTTGAGTTACCATCTTGTAATTAACTTATCTCTTGAATAGAGAATTATAATAATTCACGAATCAAGGTATTTTTAAATGGCTATTAGTAAATCAATTAAAAGCCCTTATACCCCGGTAGAATAGACTAATAGCACACTAACAATCTATATGGCATTGCGGCCATTAAACCTAAATTGCTGTCCCTTAGTGCGATTCTACCCGGACACTCTATCCGGCAAGTTAGAATCCGCCATTTTGAGACCCGTATGACCCGGCTACAACCTGGAAATTCGTGACCAAATCGCTGAGTTATAAGTCACGGGTCAACTTGGGCTAATAAAACACATGAGCAGCCCATAGTTGACTACTTGTCTCCATGAACGGTCTAGTGTAGTCCGTATAAGTATCGTAATTGTGTCTTAAGGTCACGTATTGCTTACTTACCTGAACGGCACACTGTCAACCGTTCATTCTTGACCTCGTGGACTGAGTTTGGTCCAGCTCTTGTAATGCGGCCAGTAGTAGCCGTATGTCCCGTCAAATGGCCCAGAAGTGACCGTATACCGAGTTTTTAAGTTAATGAATCCAACGACTTGTTAGTCCTTAAATCTCATACTTTTGACAGAAATTCCTCTGATTAATTGGCCATTAAACTTGATTAAATGTCTAGACAAAACTTGGGATCTTAGATCTAACAAATCAATGCCAACGCATCTTAAGGGCCCGGTCTGGTCCTGGGGAGAGCGCCCGAAAAGTACTTGTGCCCATGGGAGTTTGTAATGACATGGTGAGATATTGCACCGAGTGCATGATCAGCGTGACGTCTACCACAAAAAATCTCTTGTTATACTTGTTACATTATCGTGCTTGACTTGATGTTTAACACACTTGCTTGTTGGCCAATTCTATATTTCAATTTCCTATTGAACATTCTTGTACTTGATATCCTTGTTAAATTCTTGTCATCATATATTTCTTGACCTTGCAAGATCTTATATTATGCTGTTTTATCATCTCGTCAGTTATTTCTTTTCTTGTCATTGCATATAAAAATGTAACTAATCGGTTAATCATGTAAACTTGCCTGTTATTATCTACTGAGCGCTAGCTCATAGTTGTTGTTTCCCCCCTTTCCAGGCTGTTCAGGTGATGATGCGCATACTGATGGGGAGGGGCAGGAGTGATATCTTTGAGTGCACCAGTTCTAGAGTTGGAGTTGGCATAGTTATCCTACTTGTAGTTGTGCCTTAGAGTGTGTTTAGTTTCTGTTATGATATTATTGATTGAGTTGTTATTGTCTCAGTTTGTATTAAGTTGGTTTAAGGATATTGTACTAGATTTGGAATATTTCATGATCAATAAGTTATCTCTTTTCTTAGCACCTGTGTAATTGTTTAGTTTAGAATATTTATATGATTTCTAGCTAGTTTCTAACTTTACGTCCCGATATTACGCGTCGGGGCGTGACAGTTTAGTTGGTATCAGAGCCTAGGTTTAATATTCCTAGGTTTCCCTAAAAGTTCTAGGTTTTCCAAGTTCTAGGGTTTTAAGTGTTATCATAGGACCCCTAACCTTGTTAAAGTCTAAGGACCTGACCTGGTGAGATTGGGTAGAAACTTGGGTTAAGTTCATATCTTAATCGTGTTATTATCTATTTTTAATGAACCTAAGTAATCTATTCCACGTGTAGGCCTTTGCAATGGCAGCTGATCGTGCGGAATGGAGGAACTTGCAGCGTACGGTTCAAGGCCTTACTCAAGCCTTGCAACAAGCAGCCCAAGCAAGAGCTGCACACCATGGCACTGGTGATTTATATCGGAACTTTCGGGGAATGAATCCGCCGAGATTTGCAGGCTCGACTGACCCTGATGAAGTCGAGCATTGGCTGGATGAGATGGGAAGGATATTTGAAGTAATGCAATGTAGCAATCAAGAACGTGTCCTTCTCTCGACCTTTCAACTTGAACGAGATGCAAGGACATGGTGGGAATCGGTAAAGGTGACTCTCGGTGATCAGCAAGTCACATGGGAGGAGTTCGAGGACTTCTTCAATGGCAAATATTTTTCTAATAGAGTGCAAGAAAAGAAGGCAGCGGAGTTCGTGACTTTGAAGCAGCGAAGTCTATCCGTGGCAGAATATGAAGCTCAGTTTTCTATGCTTTCTCATTATGCTACTCACTTAATATCCACCGAGAAAATGAAGGCTAAGCGCTTTCTTAATGGACTGAGGCTGCATTATATCAATCAACTGGCACCGATGGAAATTTCGACTTATTCCGAGATGGTGAGGAAAGCTCAAGTCCTGGAAGACACTTTAGAAATGACGGAGAGAATCCGTGGAAAAGGCACAAAGAAGGAACAACCTACGGGTTCCAGGATTATCAAACCCGGGTATGGCAGGAAGAGGCCTATTAGTGGGCCTGGTTCGTGGAGTGGTTCTGGATCGTGCAAGGGCAAGATGCCGAAGCATGAAGACAAGAAGTCTGGCCCTATTGTTCCATTTAAGGGCGTGTGCAAGTTTTATGATCGTCCTGGTCACAAGATGGAGGAGTGCTGGCGCAAGATGGGCGCCTGTTTGCGATATGGAAGTAAGGAGCACCGTATCCCTAACTGTCCTCTTTTATCGGAGCAAGCTACCCGGGCAAAACCACAAGGCATCAAAAGGCCGCAAGGCAAGCTCCAAGCTTTGCACGCAGATGAAGCAGGAACCGCCGAGGATGGTGGACTCGTCGAAGGTACTCTTATTATACTCGACAAGCCAGCATTTGTTCTTTTTGATACTGGTGCCACACATTCATTTATTTCTCAGAGATTTGCTAAGTCTTTAGCTGTGGAACCTGTTTTGATGAATTCTCCGTTAGAAATATCAACACCTATTGGTTCTAGATCGACAATTCAGTATTTCTATCCTTCTAGTAAGGTTATGATTGATGAACAGAATTTACCAGCTGATTTAATTTGCATGGACATGAAGGATTATGATATAATCCTAGGAGCATATTGGTTAGCTAGATATGAGGCAGGTGTTCACTGCAGTTCTAGCTCTGTGTCTTTTACTAGGCACCCGAGACTTTCTTTTGTGGGAGTTAAGTACAATAACTCCATATCACTTATCTCGGCTCTTCGAGCGGATAAACTGATGAGACGAGGATGCGAGGCTTTTCTAGCCTTTGTCTGTGCAACCCCTGAGCAGCAGATTGAGATTAAGGACATTTCTGTTGTCCGAGATTTTCCTGATGTCTTTCCAGAGGAACTACTAGGACTTTCGCCTGAGCGGGAAGTTATCTTCTCTATTGATCTCATTCCTGGCACATCTCCTATTTCCAAGGCTCCTTATCGTATGTCTCCTGCGGAACTGAGAGAATTAAAGCAACAGTTGATGAAATTACTCGAGAAGGGTTTCATTCGTCCAAGTACTTCCCCTTGGGGAGCCCCTGTATTATTCGTCCGGAAGAAAGATGGTTCGATGAGGTTGTGCATCGATTATCGGCAATTGAACCAGCAGACTGTCAAGAACAAATATCCATTGCCGAGGATTGACAAATTATTTGACCAGATAGCGGGAGCTCAGTATTTTTCTAAGATCGATCTTCGATCTGGATATCATCAGTTGCGGATTAAGGAAGAGGATATCTATAAAACAGCTTTCCGCAGCAGGTATGGTCATTTTGAATTTGTCGTTATGCCTTTTGGTCTAACGAATGCACCAGCATCTTTCATGCAGTTGATGAACAATGTATTTCGGCCCTATCTTGATCAATGGGTCGTGGTATTCATTGATGACATCCTGATTTATTCCAAGAATGAAGAGGAGCATGCTGAACATCTGAGGATGGCATTGCAACTATTGAGAGATCATCAGCTATATGCCAAGTTCAGTAAGTGTGAGTTCTTGCTGCAAGAGGTGTCCTTTCTCGGACATATCATCCCAAAGGAAAATTTTTTTGTTGATCCTTCTAAGGTAGAGGCAGTGAAGAATTGGGATCAGCCTACCAGTGTGACTGAAGTTAGAAGTTTCCTAGGCCTGGCAGGCTACTACAGAAGATTCATTCAAGATTTCTCTAAGATTGCGGTACCTATGACAAGATTAACCCGCAAGGAGAACAAATTTGATTGGTCTGAAGATTGTCAGCGAAGCTTTCAGACTTTGAAGGAATATTTAACTACTGCACCTGTATTGGCTTTACCTTCTGGTGAAGGAGGTTTTGTCATATACACTGATGCTTTAGGTATTGGTTTAGGCTGTGTACTCATGCAGCATGGGAAAGTGATTGCCTATTCTTCTAGGCAGTTGAGGAAGCATGAAGAGAATTATCCTGTTCATGATTTGGAACTTGCAGCAGTCGTGTTTTCTTTGAAGATATGGAGGCATTACTTGTATGGAGAAACATTCACAGTGTTTTCAGATCATAAGAGTCTGAAATATTTATTTTCTCAGAAGGAACTCAATATGAGGCAAAGAAGATGGTTGGAGTACTTGAAGGACTTCGACTTCTCGATTGAGTATCATCCTGGAAAAGGTAATGTTGTGGCAGATGCATTAAGCCGGAAGCCTGTAGCTAAATTGTCAAGTCTCATGTTACAACAGTGGAAGCTACTGGAACAATTAGCTAGTCTGGATCTGAATATTGACAATGATCGGGTTATGATTGCACAGATTCAACTTAAGCCCGAATTGTTGATGGAAATCAAATCTTTGCAAGATAATGACCCCGAGCTAGTAGAGACCAAGGGAAGCTTGAGCAGCAGACCTGACTTCACGATGGCTGACGATGGAAGATTGTTATTCCAGGGTAGAACTTGTGTACCTGATGAAGCTGGAATATAGAACAAGATTCTGGAGGAGGCTCATAGATCCAAATACACCATTCATCCTGGAGGCACTAAAATGTTCAAGGATTTGAAGAGATCCTTTTGGTGGCCGAATATGAAAAGGGAAATTACAGACTTCGTGAGTAGATGCTTGGTTTGCCAGCAAGTCAAGGCTGAACATTTCAGATCGATAGGAAAGTTGAAACCACTCGACATACCCCAATGGAAGTGGGAAAGCATTGGCATGGACTTCATTATGGGTCTACCTAGGACTCGTGGTGGACTTGATGCAATATGGGTGATTGTCGATTGATTGACAAAGTCAGCTCATTTCTTACCCATTAAGTCCAAATGGACAGTTGATGTATTGGCTGCTTTGTATTTGAAGGAAGTGGTAAGGCTCCATGGTATACTAGTCAGCATTGTGTCTGATAGAGATCCCAGGTTTACTTCACATTTCTGGAAGGGACTACAAGCGTCTTTGGGTACTCTTCTGAATTTCAGTACTGCCTTTCATCCACAGATAGATGGACAGACAGAAAGAACCAACCAGATAGTGGAAGATATGCTTAGAGCCTGCATGATCGATTTTAGAGGCAGTTGGAGTGACCATTTGGCTTTGATTGAATTCGCCTACAACAACAGTTATCAATCCAGCATTCAAATGGCTCCTTTTGAAGCATTGTATGGAAGAAGTTGTCGTTCCCCATTGTGTTGGGACGAGGTAGGTGAGAAGCAATGGCTTGGACCTGATCTTATTTCAGAATCATCACAGAACATCTACATTATCCGAGACCGGTTACAAGTGGCTCAATCAAGACAGAAGAGTTATGTCGACAATAGAAGAAGGGCATTGGAATTTCAAGTTGGCGAGCATGTATTTCTGAAAGTCTCTCATACAAGAGGGATTCGAAGATTTGGCATTCATGGCAAGCTAAGTCCGAGATATATTGGTTCGTTCGAGATTCTGGATAGAGTGGGAGAGGTTGCTTACAGACTGGCATTACCGCCTCAGTTGTCAGGCGTACACAATATTTTCCACGTGTCTATGTTACGGAAATATGTGTACGACCCCACTCATATCATTCAGCATGTGGATTTCGAATTGAAGGAAGATTTGACCTATGAAAAAAGACCTATCAAGATTCAAGACCGGAAACAACAGCAACTCCGGAATCGTTCCATACCTATGGTCAAAATTCAGTGGAGTCGGCGTGGAGCTGAGGAAGCTACTTGGGAGTCTGAAGATACTATGCGGAAGCGGTATCCTGACTTATTCTAGGTGAGCTAGTCTTTCCCTATCTCTGTATTAAAGTGCAGTAAATTTGGAGGACCAAATTCTTTAAGTGGGGGAGGGTGTAATACCCCCAAATTCTTTTAAAAATTTAATTAGAAATTATTTGAATTAATGGGAATTAATTCAAATTAATTAGATTAATTCTTTAATAAATAGAATAAGTCACATTTTGACTATTTTATAAAAATCCATAAAAATCATATTCTTGTAGAATCAATTGCGTTTAACAATTTTGTCTTCTATGACTAAGCCTAATAAAATCATTAACTAGGCCGAATCAGTGTGATTAGTTAAATTTTCACACTTACCTAACCAAATTCGTGCTCAATAGTAACCACCACCTTAAAACATCAAATTCAAGCTCATTTCTCAACCAAATTAGGTGATTCCAGGAGTAAATGAAAGGTATTATAGAGAGGATCATTTCCCCTCTCACAATGCCATGAAATTTTTAACTTATGGGGAGTATTTGGTCCCGCATGGGCTAGGTCAACATTGGCGGCGGCGGTTCAAACACTCCACTTTAAGGGTCGATTTCTCCCTTCCTGGAAGGATCCAGAACATGTATAAGCTATTAAAAGAAAGCCCTATGTGCTTATTTTTGTTTGGGAGCAGTGGTGGTCGCAGAGGATTTCGATCTAGAGAGATCTCTCGCGTTTATTGGAGGAGTGTCCGAGTTCGTGGGTTTTTCTTTGGGCCTCTTTGTTCCTTCGATTAAGGTAGGTACCCTCGAAAAAAATCTGCACATGAGTATACCATTTTGATCCTCTCGGAGAGCTCTTTCTATTGGTAGTAAAAGCCCCAAATTCTATTAGGTGTGGAGGGAGATCTCATGGAAATAGTGAAGGGCTGTCAAACGGGCCTTCTTCGTTCTAACTTCTAAATCTCTCTTCGATTGAGGTAGGTTATAACAGACCAAACTCTAATTAACATATATGGTTGTAATCATCAGCATGTTAGCTTTCATTTGGCGTAGAAAGCCCTAAATTTTATGCATCATGTTTAGAGAATTTCTGATTTGAGTAAGAGCATGTCTAGACGTGGTTTATGATGTATTCTTTTGAGTTAAATTATGATTTCGAGTTATTAATCTTGATCCCCATATAGTATGTCATATATGGTTGGAATCAGCGTCGAGTAAGCTTTCTTTTGATATAGAAAGCCCCAATTTTTGTAGACCATGCTCAGAGAATTTCGTGTTTGATTAGAAGCATGCTAAGACTAGGTTTTTAAGTGTTCTTCCTAGATAAGTTGTGATTTCGATTGATTTTTCGGTGAATTTAGTGTTCCAAACCCTTGTAGTATGACCCTAATTTGACCATCAAGAACCTAGGGGCATGCGGTTAAGATCTCAGTCCAATTAGACCCCAATTGGGTGAGATTTTTTCCGTTTTACGGAAGTCACGTTCACGTCTGCGAACGCAGGGGTCGACCCATTGGGTCGACCCATACACCCTGGGGGTCGACCCATTGGGTCGACCCATACATAGACAGGAGTCTGTCCATGCGAGGGTCGACCCACACGCTGGCAGACCCCTGGTTTTCCAGGGGTCGACCCAATGGGTCGACCCATTTGCTGACAGCCCCGGTGGGCTTGTTTTCGACCCGAGGATCGATCCGGACCGTGAGGGGATCGACCCATTCAAGCCTAGTCCAATTGAAAACCATATTTTGAGGAACCAATGACCCATACATGCAACCATTGATCTCAAATTAAGCCCGGTGTTCCTCAATCCAAAATTGAAGAACAAAGTGTATAAACCATCCCGATTACTATCTCCACTTCAACGCACACAAATGGTTAATTAGAAACCCATATAATAAAATGATAATTTTGAAAGTAAATTGTTGTCTTGTATTACTGTCTATTGTCATTATTGGCTTGTTCTAGTATCTTGAGTTACGATCTTGTAATTAACTTATCTCTTGAATTGAGATTTATAATAATTCACGAATCAAGGTACTTTTAAATGGCTGTTAGGAAATCAATTAAAAGCCCTTATACCCCGGTAGAATAGACTAATAGCACACTAACAATCTACATGGCATTACGGCCATTAAACCTAAATTGTTGTCCCTTAGTGCGATTCTACCCGGACACTCTATCCGGCAAGTTAGAATCCGCCATTTTGAGACCCGTATGACCCGGCTACAACCAGGAAATTCGTGACCAAATCACTGAGTTATAAGTCACGGATCAACTTGGGCTAATCAGCACATGAGCAGCCCATAGTTGACTGCTTGTCTCCATGAACGGTCTAGTGTAGTCCGTATAAGTATCGTAATTGTGTCTTAAGGTCACGTATTGCTTACTTACCTGAACGACACACTGTCAACCGTTCATTCTTGACCTCGTGGACTGAGTTTGGTCTAGCTCTTGTAATGCGGCCAGTAGTAGCCGTATGTCCTGTCAAACGGCCCAGAAGTGACCGTATACCGAGTTTTTAAGTTAATGAATCCAACGACATGTTAGTCCTTAAATCTCGTACTTTTGATAGAAATTCCTCTGATTAATTGGCCATTAAACTTGATTAAATGTCTAGACAAAACTTGGGATCTTGGATCTAACAAATCAATGCCAACGTATTTTAAGGGCCCGGTCTGGTCCTGGGGAGAGCGCCCGAAAAGTACTTGTGCCCATGGGAGTTTGTAATGACATGGTGAGATATTGCACCTAGTGCATGATCAGCGTGACGTCTACCACAAAAAATCTCTTGTTATACTTGTTACATTATCGTGCTTGACTTGATGTTTAACACACTTGCTTGTTGGCCAATTCTATATTTCAATTTCCTATTGAACATTCTTGTACTTGATATCCTTGTTAAATTCTTGTCATTATATATTTCTTGACCTTGCAAGATCTTATATTACGCTGTTTTATCCTCTCGTCAGTTATTTCTTTTCTTGTCATTGCATATAAAAATGTAACTAATCGGTTAATCATGTAAACTTGCCAGTTATTATCTACTGAGCGTTAGCTCATATAGTTGTTTTCCCCCTTTCCAGGCTATTCAGGTGACGATGCGAATACTGAAGGGGAGGGACAGGAGTGATACCCTTGAGTGTACCTGTTAGTAGATGCCAAGTTGGCATAGTTGTTTACATTAGTTACTCCTTAGTGTTGTGTTAGCACTTTATTTACCTTTTGGGAGTCAGTTATTGTATTAGAATCAGTTTGGAAGTTATGGTTGATCGTGTTTAAGCATTGATGGTTATTGTAATAAAACTTGGAGTCTTTCTCGATCAATAGAAGTACTTCTTTCCATAGCACCTGTACGATTGTTTAGTTTAGCATATTAATATTATCTCTAGCTAGTTTCTAACTGTACGTCCCGATATTCCGCGTTGGGGCCTGACACTTTTCCTGAATATGTAACATCCATCCCATGTACTGCCACAAATATAGTTCACATAAACACCTCCAATGGGTCAAAACTTGTTTGCCTACACCCACTCGATATTCAATGCCAGATATTGAATCCACGTCTGAACGGAATCTAGAATTTCAGCCATAGCTTATGCACTTGATGGGCTTATTAGCAACAAAATTATTTGTTCAATTATCCATCATAACATTATGGATGCAATGTTAAGAAACTATTTTCTATATAAAAATAATAAATATTGTTTATATCCATAAACACGTTGGAACTGGACACAGTTGCAGTGAACTTTTAATTCATCTAAGGTTCTTTGGTTCTGAATGCTTCTTTCAGTGCATTTTTATAGGTTTTCAACCCATATTACACCTAATATCTCTATTTGATTCCAAACAAATCTTAAAACTCATGTTGAAACATGTCCCTTCATTCACAGATCTACATCCCATGAATTCCCCTCTGCCAAATCTGTTTTGAAATATCTCAGATTATTAATCAGAATAAAAAGACTAAGGGACATCTTTGAAGTAATATTTGAACGTAATTACTGAAAGGTCGTGCAGAGAGAACCGAAAATTTTACTCCACATCTAAAACATGCACAAGAATCTATGGACACCATAACTATTGTTGAACCAGAATCAACTATACACCGAATCATTGTTAATAAAACTCATCCACTATTTTCCAGAAACTCAACTTGATAATTGGAACAATTGAAATAGTTTTATTAAGGAAGCTTTATCCTTCGTGAGTGCTATGGAGCAATTTCCATTTTGACCATATAAGTTCAAAGTAAACCCACGCGTGAAGCACGTTCATTTGACTAGTTCTGAAGAAAACACAAATGTCAATATTCTCTTAAACCTAAATTATATTAAACCCAACAAATTAAGAACACTATTGGGAGTTCAGCAAAAAAATAATAACTTGGATTACAATGAACCCAACAAACTAAGAACACTGCTGGGATAGTTAGTAGAGTGCAATGGGGAAAACAATAAAAACTGAATGAAAAAAAAATAATCACAAAATAATACTAGATGACAGCCAAGAGCAATCTCTCGATTGGTGAAGGCAGCACCACGTCGCTGCAGACGTCTACTACCAGTGAGCGGGGAAGCAACGGTTATCGGCGGGCGGGGAACCAGTGGCCGTCGCTAATGGCATCGGTGTAGAAGGTTACTACCGGCGGATAGGGAAGGAGCAGCCATCGCCGACGGTATCATTGTAGATGACTGCTACTGGAGGGCGGGGAAGCAGGGGCTATCGGCAGCCAAGGAAGCAGAGGCCATCGCTCCTATCAGTGGGTGGGGAAGTAGGGGCGACCGATGAAGGCGGCGGCGTATGCAGATAGGGCGGGCGGGGAAGCGAAGTCTGGGTGATGTAGCAATGACTGGTTATCGCAGAACCGTTGGACTGGGTAGACGGCGAAGCAGAGGTTGGGCGTACATGTAATCTAACCTCGCGTTTACCCCTTTTCTCTCTATATACTCGACGGCGAAGCAGAGGCTATCACTGGGTGGGGAACTAGTGGCCGTCGGTGCTACGAGCTGGCAGGGAACCAGCAACACCATCGAGGGTGACAACGCGTGGTGCGACTGCGGCGATGGCGGTTCAACCTCTATCTGGTGTCTTCAATAGCGGCGAGCATGTTTGGAGCGGTAACTCTCTAGTGTCAGTGGCGAGAGGCGGCTCTGGTGGGAGGTTTCCGCGCTAGGAAAGAGGGGAGGGCGAGAGAGAGAGAGAGGTCGGAGAGGTGAGTAGGCGGAGGGAAAGAAATTTGGTTGAAGAGGGAAATCAAATTTCGGTCCGCGGTTGTGTTTCTAAAATTGAATAAAATGCATATTTTTAATAGTGCCTTATATTTAATATATTTTATAAGTTACACTTTAGTATTATGCCTTCCATAGAAATGGTTTGATATAAATAGAAGGCTGATTTTATTTTTGACTTTTAATCTTTGAAATATAAGTCACAAAATACTTCTGCCTTTTATTTTCCATCTTATATATGTAAGTTTTTAGTAGTGGTCCCCTCCACTTCCTACATCCACTTACACCTCACCCTCCATGAGTCAGCCCTCCGCCTCTCATCAATCCCCATGAGTCAGCCACCCATGTATACCCCTCACCAACACTCCACGAGTCAACCTTCCACTTCCACATATCAACACTCCACGAGTCAGCCCTACACTTCCACATATCAGCCTTTTGTGAGTCCACCACAACAACCCTCCATGAGTCAACCTTCCACCATCCACAGCCAGCCTTCCGCTTCTTTGTATCCCCATGTGTACCCGCATGTGTCTCCACCTCCGATCAAGGGATCGTCTGTTAGGTCCGGGGCAACGGCAATCAAGAGGGGGGTGAATTGATTGGCCTCTAAAAACTAATTTCCAAACTAATTAAGATCAATTTTGATATTCGATAGATAGATAAGCAATTAGCCTCTATTAGATTTGATAAACAAGAACTTGATATAGCAAGATGAATTACGCACTCAAAACTCACTCGTGTGCGATAGTCAAGATGTGAATATGTGTGTGCGATCAACGATGTGCCGAGACCTTTAAAGGCAAATAACTAAAATAGTGGTAGAGCAAACCACAATAAAGCCACAAGCAACTCACATAAGACAGAGGAATTTTTAGGTGGTTCGGGACCACGACGGGCTCCCTACGTCCACCCCTCACTAAACCGATGAGGCTTCCACTATCTTGCGACTCTTAAAAGATAGTACACACAAGGAGACGATGCTCCAACACATACGCTGCTAAGATGCAGCACACACACACGGAGTCGAAGCTCCAATGCACACACACACGGTCCAGACTAAATCGGACCATGGGGACGAACCCCAAAACTGAAACGCAGGTAAAACCTACACACACGGGGTGCAACCCCCAACCAAAGACTCACATACGCTGCTAAAATGTAGCAACACACAGGGAACAACTTCCCCAACCTTTAACAACCACTCGGAGATCAAATCTCCAAACACTCACACACAATATTCGTTTAGGAATGAGTAAACCGTTCACAAATAAATACAATATGCCCCAAATGAACTCTTAATACTAAAACAAAGAGAGTAGAACAAGTGTAAAGCTCCCCCTTCTCTAAACGATCCAGCCCTTCTTTGGTCGTAGACGGATAATCACGAAGTCACCATCATCTTGTTCCTCTCCTCGATCCTCTCATCTTTTCCTTCTACCACGAGCTTCACAGATGCATAGATGTAGATGATATCCCCTTCCCAAGTTCTCCATTTCTCTTCTTTGGCCTTCTTCTCCTACAAGATAGAAAATAAGCACATTAGGGTTCTTGTCTCTCAAATTCGGAGTTGATGTATATATATATATATGTTAGAGTGGCCAAAAAGACTCATAAAACCCTCCTAGAACATGTTAGAAACACCCTCATATGTTTAGGAACCTTTTGGGTGTAATATGGTAATGTTTCAAACTCAAAACATTGGGTTTAGGACGATTTCGTGAATCCTGTTCCGGAAAGGGTCGACCCATAGGGATCGACCCCTGAGACACCTGTGCTCAGGATACAACAAAACAGAATGCAGTGCAGGAGGGGTCGATCCCTGTGGGTCGACCCTTGTGGGTTAACCCATAGGGGTCGACCCCTGCTACAAAACTTATTTTTTCAACTTCAGACAGAATAGAACCCATTGAGGGTCAACCCTTATGGGTCGACCCATGCAGTTGGGGTTAAAAACCAGCGTTAACATCCATTTTCTCAAGGGTAAAAAGTTTGTAAGATGTTACCATTTTACTCTAGGTTTGAGAAGGGTTTAATGACCATCCTTGATGCTGCAAGAACACAAAAACATCAAGTTAGTATGTGTATGAAAATTAAAGACTTCTTTCATTCAAACTTGATGATTCCTCAAAGACAAAAATACAACTTCACAACCATTAGCCTTGATTGTTCCTCATGAAGGTCCATTACATCATAACCTTCCAAAAGCACATTGCACTAAGAGATATTTCCATAAAGTCATAAGTCAAAAGCTTTGGCATTTTGATGATCCTTGGATCATTTTCCAAGCTACGAAGGCATGTACAAAAGCATGGAAGCTCAGTCATTCAATTAACATTTATCGAAGTATGCACACATATCATGAGTTCAATTTTCCACAACAAGGAATATAAGCATTAAAACTTTGAACGATTTTATCCATTCTCATGAGAAATCACATAGATCACACACATATGCAAATATGCATTCTCGTTATGCATCACCATAATCTCACACACATATGTAGATATGCATTTATGTAAAGATTTTTCTATAATTTCATTGTCATTCAATTACAAGGTTTTCTCAAACATAAGCAAGGCTTTCTTTCAACATACTTTCTCACACATACATAAAGTTTTGTTGTTATCAAAATCATAAATATAGCACAATAATCTCCCCCTTTTTGATGATGATAAAACTTTATGACAATTGATTCTTCTCCCCCTTGGCATAATCAAAAAGTGGGGCATTGTGCAACATAAGATCACATGACAGATGAAATTTAGCATAAGAACCAGATTCAAGAACTAGAGCCACACATCACGAGAAACAATCACATTGTTCCATACATCGTAAGAGCCATGACTGATATCAATTGTTAGGAACTGAAACATCACTTGTTGAAGATAAAACATCAAGTATGACAAGTATGCACATTTAATTTTCACTCAGAGCTTGCAACTCAACATTCAAAATATCATGCAGTATTGAAGAACTTCATGGATCAAAATATTCATAGTTCTAAGCACACACATTTGTCCCTTTGTCAACATCAAAAGCCAGGCTAAGGGGAATAAATGCAATGAAGTAATGATCATGCAAGGGAATGAAATGCAAGCATGCAAGCATGCAAGCATTCTTTATAGACATGAAAATACACATATATATAAGATAGATCTCCTTCAGGGAGTGGGATAAGAGAAGTGCAAGAGATTCAAAACCAAAAATATTGCATGTGCCATAACTAAGAGGGTTGTGCTTGTACAAAGAGTTTGTATTACCATGTATATAGACAAATTCAAAATATATGCCAAAAACAGAAACTCTGTGAAGTGCATGTGCTCAAAAGTGTGCAATGAATCTTAAACATAAAGATATACAAGATTTGAAAATAACACTAACCGATGTCTTTTCACTCTATAATTTTATTTTAGATCCTCGACTATCAGTAGCTTCACACAGCCCCTTTTTTTGTTTTCAAAATAGACTTCACCGTTTGACGTGAGTCTCCTCATGTGTATTAATGGAGATTCTCGATTATTAGGATCAGTCACTCATTGTATTTTTCTTTTGAATTTATTTCACCTTTTCACGTAAGTTTCCTCATTTGTTTCAGTGGGGATTCCTGGTTACTAGGATCCACTTTCCACTTATTCAACTTTTGTAGGGACATGCAACTTTTTCCTCACGATTACTCCTAATGTCCATGTAGAGTTTCCAGTATCATGTAAGTGTTAGAAAGAATTTTTGATATCTTTATGGTTAAAAGACATTAAACACAAGTTTTTCAAAGTGTAGGGATTTTGTTTCAAGTATATACTATGAATCACGCAAGAGACATGAGAAATCTCCCCCTGAGTATATGCACTTACCATATTAGGTTTCTCCCCCTTAGTGTATGCCATGTAACACACCTAGTTTGAATCAATGCAGCATTTATTTATCAAGGAATACAAAGCCAGAGAATTATTCAAGAAATTGCTTTGTAAGCTAAGTACAAACAAGCATGTAAGGATTAGCAATATATCATGCAAGATGATATGCAAGCACACATGAGTCAAGGTATGCAACATGCAGATGCCAATATGTGCAAAAATGTGAATGATATGTAAAAATATCCATGAACCATCATGAACTTTCAAACAGAGCAACCTGTAAAACCCAAGCTTTTAACCATGATCATTCAAAACTATTCAAAAATTTTTATCTTCTTGAAACAAGAACTCTTTCAGATTTAATTTGAAAGCAATGCAAATCAAAAGCAAATTGAGTTCATTCAGAACAAAAGCTTCCACATAAGCCAAACAAATTGACTTTCTGAACTTTGATACTAGGCGGAGAACTTTGATCCTAAGATCACCTCACGCATAGTGATAGCTTCCTGACAGACTTGATCTGTCATTTCATATATTACCATTTGATATACCAAATATTCATTCAATGAGATCATGTATGACTTGTGAAGAGATCAGAATATGATATGAGAAACATACTAGAATCATAGAAGTAAAAACATCAAAATCACCAAATTTAACAAAGAAGAAGCAAAGTCAGGATTTTGCTGAATGAATGTGTCATGTTCCTTTTTATTGGAACCCCTTTATTCTCTATTTATCTCACGGCACACCTACATCAAGATCAACTCATTTGACAGTTTTAGGTACCCAAGCCTTCTTGGGTCCCTGGAGGTTAGTAACATTTTTGGCAAACAAATTCTTCTTCTTTTTCATTGCCCCCATGTCATCATTTTTCATGATCCTACAATCCTCAATAACATGTCCATGGTTTTCATAATAGAAGCATTGAGGAGGAATAATTCTAGCAAAAGACTTTCTTTTATGAGAAAAAGAGTTTTCAAAAGTAGTCCATCTCTTATTTTTAAAAGCTCTAGATTTTGCAAAGTTAAACCTAACATTCATCCTAGAAGCATGAAAATTATCATTTTTCAATGACCAACAGTTTTTCATAACATGCCCATACTTACCACAATGAAAACAACAAGGGGAAGTAGTTCTACCGAATGATTTTTCATTATGAGCATGAGTTTTTCCATAGAACTTTCCCTTATAAGATGAAAATCTTTGAGCATGAAAAATATGTTTATCACTGAATTTTCTTTGAAAATCAGATTTAGCATTCATAGTATGAATATCATCGTGTTTCTTTGAAAAGTAATTTTCTATCACATAGTAAAGTTTACCACAATAAAGACAAGAACCATTTCTTTATCTCTTGAAAGCATATTTATCTTTGCATGCACGTTGGTCATCTTTTTTCATGACATCACAATAATCCATGACATGGCCATACATACCACAATAAAAGTATTTAACGACAGATTTCATTTTTTGCCCACATTGAACTTTTTGAAATCTATTTTGCATTATGGGCTTTATGTTGACATTTTTCTTCTTCTCAAAGCCATTTTCAGAAGTTTTCATTTGTGTAATAGGAGGAGGAGCTTTGGAAGTGCTAGGAATATCGAAAGCATGAACAAAAGAAGTTTTTAATTTAAATTCAAAAGATTTTTTGTTGACAGGGGTGTATCCAAGACCTTCTTTTTAAAAATTCACCTTGACATCTAACAGCTTGTCCAAATTTTCTTTTCCCTTTACAAATCTTGACAAGTCATTTTTCAGTTTTTGAACCTCGTCTTCTAGAGCAGAGATATGTAGCTCAACACTTGTGATTTCTTCTTCACATGCACAAACTTTATCATTCAACAAATAATTCACGGATTTGAAGTTTTCATTTTTCTCCTTGACTTCTTTATTTTCAGCATTTATAGAGTGTAATTTTTTATTTAATTTTCCAAGGACTTTTTTAGTTTCATCAAGCTTTGAAATCTTCAAGCAACTGTCCATTCTCACGCTTTAACAATGAGTTCTCTTTTTCAATCCTATCAAAACTTTTCAATCTACTCTCAAACAAAAAATTCTGAATTAGCATTACACCATTTTTCTTTTTAAGATCTTCATTTCCAATCATGACGCCCTTGTTGTCAATTTCAGTATCAAGAAGTTTTTCAAATATTTTTTCATCATCTGATAGGGAAGCTTGCTTGTTCTTAAGGCATTCTTCATTTTTCTCAAGCAATGAAATTTTAGACAGTAAGAATTTGTTATGTTCACGCAATTCATGACATTCATTTTCAGAATCCAAAGATCTATTAGATATCCTAGCTGTCTCAAGCTCTTCATTCAAGCAAGAATTTTCTTCTTCAAATAGTCTTGATTTAGATTTCAGAATTTCATTATTGTACTCTAGATCCTCAATTTTTGATTTTAAATCAATGCATTTTTCACAAGGAAGATTATCATGCACATTCTCATTAATTTTCTTTTTCAATGCTTTATTTTCAGACTTGAGTTTCGTGCATTTGTTATACATTTCAGCATATGCTAATTGTCATTCCTCATAGAAAGATCTTCAGAGTCTGAATTTACCTCATCATTGTTGTCTCCTTGAGCCATCATGCACAGTTCCATTGCGTTTCGTTCATACTTGCATGCCAACTCATCCCAAAGGTCTCTAGTTGACATGCAAGAGGAGATTTATGAGAGTATGTCAGATTCAATGCACTCCCTAAGAATATTTAACGCTCTAAGATTCATTGCATTTTTCTTGACATGCTCATCACCCCATTTGTTTTGTACAATAGGAAGTTTGTATGGACCTTCACTTATCACATTCCAAATATTAGGTTCATGCGAACCAAGATAAACACACATCCCATTTCTCCAAGAAATAAAATTACAACTATTAAAGCACGGAGGACAAGAGGTTAAACTGCTTTTGGCCATTTCACTCAAGGTTACCGTTACCTAGGATCACTGTGATACCAATTTGTGTGTCCGGGGCAACGGCAATCAAGAGGGGGGTGAATTGATTTACCCTATAAAAACTAATTTTTAAACTAATTAAAATCAATTTTGATATTTGATAGATAGATATGCAATTAGCCTCTATTAGATTTGATAAACAAGAACTTGATATAGCAAGATGAATTACGCACTCAAAACTCACTCGTGTGTGATAGTCAATATGTGAATATGTGTGTGTGATCAACGATGTGCCGAGACCTTGAAAGGCAAATAACTAAAACAATGGAAGAGCAAACCACAATCAAGCCACAAGCAACCCACAAGAGATAGAGGATTTTTTAGGTGGTTCGGGATCACGACGGGCTCCCTACGTCCACCCCTTACCAAACCGGTGAGTCTTACACTATCTTGCGACTCTCAAAAGACAGTACACACAAGGAGACGATGCTCCAACACACACCCTGCTAAGATGCAGTACACACATACACGGAGTCGAAGCTCCAATGCACACACACACGGTCCAGACTAAATCAGACCACGGCGACAAACCCCAAAACTGAAACGCAGGTAAAACCTGCACACACGGGGTACAACCCCCAACCAAAGACTCACACATGCTGCTAAAACGCAGCAACACACGGGGAACAACTTCCCCAACCTTTAACAACCACCCAGAGATCAAATCTCCGAACACCCACACACAATATTAGTTTAGGAATGAGTAAAACATTCATAAATAAATACAATATGCCCCAAATGAACTATTAAGACTGAAACAAAGAGAATATAACAAGTGTAAAGCTCCCCCTTCTCTAAACGATCCAACCCTTCTTTGGTCGTAGATGGATAATCACGAAGTCACCATCATCTTGTTCCTCTCCTCGATCTGCTCATCTTTTCCTTCTACCACGAGCTTCAAAGATGCATGGATGTAGATGATATCCCCTTCCCAAGTTCTCCTTTTCTCCTCCTTGGCCTTCTTCTCCTACAAGATAGAAAATAAGCACATTAGAGTTCTTGTCTCTTAAATTCGGAGTTGAGGTATATATATAAGTTAGAGTGGCCAAAGACTCATAAAACACTCCTAGAACTTGTTAGAAACACCCTCATATGTTTACGAACCTTTTGGGGGTAATATTGTAATGTTTCCAACTCAAAACAATGGGTTTAGGATGATTTCATGAATCCCGTTCCGGAAAGGGTCGATCCATAGGGGTCGACCCCTGAGACACCTATGCTTAGGATACAACAAAACAGAATGCAGTGCAGGAGGGGTCGACCCCTGTGGGTCGATCCATAAGGGTCGACCCTTGCTACAGAACTCCTTTTTCAGCTTAATGTTGTGCCCCTGTGCTTTAAATATGTTTTAATGATGTTTAAACTATGAGTCATACATATTGTTGATCATACTGTTGAAAATGGCATTTCAAATGTGTTGTGATTCATGAATTTCACATGTCATTGAACCTCAAGTTTCATATGTTTTTTGCTCCTTGAGTTTTATACGTCTTGATTCTTGAGTTTCATATTGTGTTTTTGATAACCATAATCAATGAAGATCCATGAGTTCAATATGCCTTGAAAAGTCAACGCAGGTCAATGCAGGTCAACGCCACTAATCATAAGTGAGTTAGATCTTTGACAGATAAGGTTAATGCACATCTCAGATTCTGAGGCATAAAGGTCGATGCACCTTAGTTAGTTCAGGAAATAGGTCGGTGCAACATTTGCCTTCAACGTAGCAAAGGTCGGTGCACATGTTACCGTTCACAAGACCAAGGTCGACGCACATCTCGCTAGCCTGAAGACCAAGGTCTGATCTTGTCACTGTTCACTAGACCAAGGTCGGTGTAGGTTTTGCTTCAGTACACAAAGTCTGAGCACATGTGATTTCCAAGTACGGTGCACATTTTTCCAGCGCAAGACCAAGGTCGGTGCAGGTTTTGCTTCAACATACCAAGGTCTGTGCACATGAGAAATCAGGGTCGATGCACATTTGCCCTCATGCGTTACAAGGTCGGTGCACATGCTGAAGAGGTGCAACCAAGGTCGGTGCACATGCTGAAGAGATGCAACTCAGGTCGCTGCATATGCTGAAGACGTGCAACCAAGGTCAGTGCACATGCCCAACCAAGGTCGGTGCACATGCTGAAAATGTGCAATCCATGTCTATGCATATGTTGAGAACATGTGAGTCCGAGGGTCTGTGCATGTTTGCCTAGGAGCACATATCAAGTCTGAGCTATGCTTGCCTTCAACATGTGAAGCACAACTGAAGGTATGGAGATCCAAATCTCAGTATCAGTTAAACTTAAAGTTCGACTCTTTTGGACTTCTGTCTCTAGCGAAAGAATGGCACAAGATCCAAGATGAAGTGGCACGGTCTTCCAGAATGTTCCAAAGAAGAACCTTAAGTGCCAGGTGGACCAATCAAAGCTAATTTGGTCTTGTCTCATCTAATCTTTACGGAGGCCCTGTCATACTTAAAGGGTGTCTGCTCCCTTGAAAGTATAAGTTCTAAAGATCAAATTGGCAGAAGAGATTCCCACTTTCCAAGTGGACCAATGGCAAATCATCTAAATTGATCTCCATCCGAAAAGAGGTCAAACATTGAGAGGATAGTCTTGTACCTGACAAGGATTTACTGGCCAGCTTATGGAAACCACAGTGTACCTCATAATACAGTCTGGGCAGTGTGGAACGACATTTTATTTTATCTTATTAGTTGATTATTTATTATTTATGTGGATTTATTTATTTATTATCTATGTTTATTAGGTATGCCAGTCACCGGAGTGACAATTTGTTATGCGCTCGATCCAACTTGGTAGGTCGATTGTGTTGTTCGTGTCGGGATCCGGAGTCCATCATACCATAAAGGTTATGACATTAATTACGTCCTGTAAGAAAGAGGATAACCCTTGATTAATTGTCAAGAGAGGATGCCCCAGGGGCATGATAAGATAAGACTATGATGCTGACTCCATTTGCAAGACGTGAAATACGTGCGGACAATCATGCAATGCAAGATATGATAATAATGTGCGGAATAAATCCGGCAGCATCTCCCCTTATCTTGGTCTATGCCAAGTGAGGATATAGGTCATCCATCCACGGAGTGCCGAGATAGAAGCCAAAGGAAAGATGGGCGTAGCCCAAGATCCAGGAGGATCTAAGTGTGACGGGACAATGTCCATTATCATGGTATTTGTTGATATCCCCTTAAGAAACTATTGGAGGACATGCAGTGGCAGGACTCCAAAGGTCAGCAGGGTTAGCAGAAAACATTGCAGTCAAACGGTATGATGTGAGGGGGGTTAAAACCCTGTTGATTTAGCTCCCTTAGACTTGGATGGAGAAACATGATTCCCCATGATATGATGAAGGTTGGCAGGGAGGCTGATGAGGTTAGGACATTGGGTTTAGACTGAGTTTAAGGCTCATTAAGGTTGATGGGAAGTTGGGTGTTTGAGTGACAGTCGGCATTGAGATGAACCGGCGCGGATGGGAATCGGCGCGGTGGGGTCCCGGCACGACAATGAACACAGGAGGGACGTCGACATGGTGCTTTAGTTGGCGCGGTTAGCATCTCGGCGTGCCTATCACTCGGTGCAGAACTCACGCTGGGAGAAGGCCGTGCCGGGAGGCCATCTGGCACCGATGAGAGGAGCTTCTTTAGGTATTCTGAGAGTTTTGTAAGGTTATGGGTCTGATGGGTTCTATTGAGGGGATTTCTTATGTTCAATGGGGTTTCATGGGCTTGTCAACGGTGATATTTAGGTAGGGTGGAAGGTGAGGGTAAACTCATCCACAGAAGGTCTAGGGAGACCATGTGACCGTAATGATTATATCCCCTTCTTATAGTGAACAAAGAGCTGTAAGATAGTCTTTCTCAGGGCTTTTGCCACACCTAATGGGGGTCGATTCATTGGTTTAATGAAAACATCATGCGATACGATAAAGCAAGGATCGCGAATGAATTTCGGCAGCATCTCCCCTTGTTTTGGACTGTGCCAAAAGGAGAGTATAGGTCATCCATCGACGAAGTGCCGAGATGGAAGCCAAAGGAGAAATGGGCGTAGCCTGAGATCCAAAAGGATCATAATCCGATGGGACATTATCCACTCAACCTGATATTTATTAATATCCCCTTCGAGAGGCCATAGGGGAGCATGCAGTGGCAGAACTCCGTAGGCCAATGGGGTTGCAGAATGTAGGGGGGGTTAACCCCATTGATTTAGCTCCCATGGGCTTCAGTAGAAGACTGTTGTTCCTCCCCTAGATGATAGAGCTTCATGCTGAGGATTATAGGGCTCGGGGGCTCCTGAGGGCGTCGGCGTGGAAGGGTCTCGGCGTGGTTGACTTCAGCGTGACAAAAAAGGTGTGGAGGTCTCGGCGCGCTGGAGGCACAACGGCCAATCGGCACGGACAGCACTCGGCGCGGGACTCGCGCCGAGGGAGGGTCACGCCGAGAGGCCACTGAAGGGGGGGGTAGAAGGTTCATGATGGTTTTCTGAAACTAAGGTTTCAGGGCGGTTTGGAGAGGTTTTGAACTAAGGATTTCATAGGTTTATTTTGAGGATTCTAAAGGGGTTCTATGCTAGGATTTGGGGGTTATTTGCCTAAGGCTTTAGGAAGTTTTCTTCAAGGGTTTCAAGGGGTTTCATTCAGGGTTTAGGACGGCCATGGAGGATGGTTCTTGAAGAAATCATCAGAGGAGAAAATGTCCTTCCCTCTGGGGCCTGACTGGGAGCCAGATTACATATGAAACCTTATGAGCTCTGATTTGAGCGTATCCCTCGTCATCTCACGAATGAGAGGCCATGAGATGGACTATCTCAGGCTCTCATCGGGATTGTGAGGTTGAAAGTACGGGAACGATGCAACAGAAATCATCCGTTTAATCGGATGGGCAAGCATACATCAGAACCAAATCTACTCACACCGATTGTTGACTACAACAGATCTCAGAGAGGCGAAGATGAAGAGAGATAACTCTAGAGCCTCATAGTTAGTTTTATTGCAGAGAACACATACACATTCAGCACAGAAGGGAGAATCAGACCGAAAAATCTAAATACATACGACTCCCCTTAACAACAGAGTTATACTGGCATTTGATGCCATCAAAATAAAAACCTCCGGAAGTAGACCAAAAGAAAGGAAAAAAACTCAAATAGAAGATGGGGAAGGGAATAATATAGCCCCCTAGGGCATTTGACAAACCGGCCCACCTTGAACCTTCTTCCCCGGGCTTCTGCAACTCTTTCTCTCTTAAGATCTCTTGGCAGGCTCTCAAGCTCTCCTTCTTTCAGTGGCTTCTTCTGCTTCGATTACCCTTCTCTTCTATTCTTTTCCTTTTTTGTTCTCTTCTCCTTCCTTCGCTTGTTGAAGGCAACAGATTTTGTAGAGGGGTGGCCAAGCAGCTTCCGGCACGAGCTCCTCGGCGCGCCCGACGTGCAACACCTCGGCGTGCCTGGCATGCAGCACCTCGGCGCGTCTCCCCTTGTGTTGGGCTTGGCCCATTTGCTTAGCATTCGGTGCCGGACAGGGGCTCATCTAATGGGCTTTTCTTTATTGGTCTTATGGACTTCTTGGTATATATATTTGTTCTTCCTGAGGCTTGCTTAACACCTTGCATTCACGAACATGTGTGAGGCAATGTGAATCCCATTTTATGAGTATCAGAATTGTCTGAGGCTCCTCTTCAGCAGGCAGATGGTTGCTTGGAGTTTGTCATAGTCATTATCAGCCTGACTATCTGAATGATAGCTGTGCTGGGCAGCGGCCTGGCTAGAGATGGCTTCAGCCGATTAGAGTGTTACGGGTAGTGGATCTCTTTCTATTTGATTCTCAGAACTTCCAGGGATGGCACAGGTGCCGCACCCTTGATTGGTCTTCAGAGCCCTGAGTTGCTTTGGCTTCTTCTTGTATATTTTAGGTGTCAACAAATGCCTCCCACGCGCAGGTGGCGTAAGCGAAGGATGAGTGGCACGGGACCCGCGGGTGTACTTTGTACTTTTCTTCAGGCATGTTCCTGTTCATAGTGCATTTTCACAGCTTTGAATCTTCATTCTGCTTGTATAATCCCAGTACTTTGTAAGCATGTTTGGACAGACACCAGTCTTTTAGGTTTAATTTCTTGGTTGCAGCATCCCAGGGTGAACAAGCCGGCGTGGTTGTTAGTCTCGGCACGTTCATCTCGGTGCGGCATACAACCGGCGTGGGCTTCATATCGACGTAACACTGGTCTCGACATGTCTTTTCATTTGGTGCCCTTGACGTGATGACATCGGCGCGCCTTTTCATTATCTGGCACTCTCGGCGCGGGGTGATTCTCGGCGCGACCAACATCGGCGCGCCTTTTCTCTTCTGTCGCTCTCGGCGCGGAGGTGCTCTCGGCGCGCCTTAGGGTTTCACCCTTTTTAGCACCGAGAGCATTAGGGGAAGCTCATTTTCCCTTGAGCTTTTTCTTTCTTCATCTTCTATGGTGGCGGCGATCGGCGTGTGCCTTCTAGGAGGGTTTTCTCCCTCTTCCTTGTCTTCTTTCCACCGTAAGGCTTCTTCTTTGCTTCTCATACGGGACTATGTCCCTCTTTTTTAAGGAGTCATCCCCTCTTGGTGGATGTTCATCCTATTTGACTTCTGGGCATACCCCGAACATGGGGAGGTGCTGTCAAAATTTCCTTTGGATTCCCTCCTCTGTTTCTGTCTTCATATTGTCTTATTTTTTTTGATTTTTATCTGTAGTTGCTGAAATGGCCACCACTTCTAGCCATGTTGCTTTCGGAACTGCTGATGTTGGTGCCTCTTACCAGGGCAGAGTATTTGGCCCTACCGTGACTTGGAGGAACATCGGACAGCTGGACCGTGGTCTTGGGAGGATCGCCATAGTTGATGAATCTTCTGACTCAGAAACGGACACAGTGTCTGCATCTCGCGTCCTAACCACTGAGGATGGGTTGAACTTCAATCGTGATGGCAGCTATCATCCGGACTTTCCGAAGGATCGTCATCTCGCACCATTCATCTGCACCTTCAATGTAGCGGGGAAGAGAGATGTTATGCTAGCTCGGATTGTGGAACGGGCCATGTTGGTGGATAGGGACAGCTTGAAAGGCTCCGTATATCGTGGAGAAATCATCTATCTCTCGGGAGAGCGACGTAAGTGGAACGCCTTCTTGGGAGTAACCGAGCTGGAGGCGGAGCAAAAGATGCTGACGCGGGCTCCTGAATTCACACTGACCAGGTGGAACACTACTGCAGGTCAGGTCAACAGAGAGAAGCCCGGATATGGTTTGTTCTTGGCGCCCATCAAGTGGGGCTACAGAGATGAGCCATTTGTTCTGAACTGCCTGGCTGTTCAATTTAAGTTTCAGTTGGCTGCTGGATGGTTTGTAGACACCAAAGTGACAGATGCTCATCTTTTTCGCGTGACAGCGGTAGAGTTTACAAAGTATGTTCTGAAGGAATATGCTCCTTTAATGGTCAGGGCTGGGGTGTATCATAGTGTATATGCATCCCGTTTCAGGTACCCTATTTCCAAAGGATTGTGCTGCGGCATGTTTGAAGTGTTCTGCCCACAGTTTAATACTTTCTACACAGCAGAGGGTGAAACTTCTTTGGACATCCGGTGATGGGGGCATCTCTCGCCCTTCATATTTTTTTTACAACTTTGATTGCTTGCTAGCATAGCTCCATTGTGTCCGTCATATTTCTCTAAGTCGAGTCATGTAATTTTCATATTTTCTTTGAGTCATAATCATGTAATTTTCCTTTTATTTGAGTCTTGTACCTAAGTTATTGAGTCATTTCCCTAAGTTTAAGTCTCATTAGGCTAATGAGTTTGCTATTGGGCCCATTTCTTTGGGCTAGGCCCATGGGCGCCCCCCCTCCTTTGGTTATTTGTTAGTGTGTTAAATGTCAGGGTCTTTTGTGAAAATATGGGTTGCCTATATATAGGACCCCATTTCCCCCATTTGTAATCAATCAATGAGTCAATCAATCAATGAAATTTGAGTTTTCTAGTCTCCCCATTTTCCTTTTGGTGAGAAACCATTATTGGGTGAGAAGCCCTCTCTTTCCCCCCCCCCTCTCTCTTCTCTCTCTCTCCCTCCAAGGGGAATTCGCCCCCCTCCTCTCTCTCCTCCCTTCCCAACCACCTCCACTCCCCACCTAACCCAATAAAGTCTCTTCCCTTCCCCACAACCCTCATCAATACCCCACCCCTTCCCAATACCCCCTCCACCAATCCTCACCTCACCTCCCAACCCCCAACTACCCCTCCCACTTTCCCAAGCACCCTTCCCACTACCCCAAGCACCACTCCACCTCCCTAGGCCATTTGAATTCAAGTTTCTCCTTCCCTCCACAGCCCTAGGTCGCCCAAGCCCCTCCCCCTTTGGTTAGGGTCGCCCCCCCCCCCTCTCTCATCTCCACCATTCTTCCTTGCTCCTCTCCATCACCTCTCAGCCCCAGTTCGCAGTTGAAGACCTACAGAAGACCAGAAACTTTCAGCAGCGACTCCGACCACATCCCAGCGGGTTTGAAGACCCAAGAGCTATCCACGGAAGCATCTTCCTGTCTTCTTCGCAACGGAAGTGGTTTCATCTTCATCCGAGCTGTGTGCTGCCCGGGAGCTCCATTCTCCCACAACTGCACAGAGCTGCCCCTGCTGAGTACCAGAACCGGAGTAGAAGCTTCACCACGACGAACCTTGGAAGAATCAGTTCAAGATCTCTGCTGAAAAGTTCTTCCTCGCCCTGTCTACTTTCAGAATCAAGAAGCGGAACTTCGATCGGCGTTCATGATCCAGAGTTATCAATTTTCTCCCTCAGCTACGCAGGTCTGCTACCCACAGTCTGCACCAACCTGTCATCATTGTTCAGAGTCCCCTGGTCTCCTCCAGCATTGTTTGGCTTCTCTGTTAGTTTTGTTGTGAAGAGGACTCATCCACGGTTCCAACGACTCCAACGGTGCTTGATTCCGAGTTCGGGAGCTGTCGGGGCATCCTCTGCAACATGCTGTTGGAAACCAGGAGCTGGTAGTCCGAGACTCTGCCTCCCTGTTCGGGCCTCCACCCAGACCAGCATCGACGACAGAAGAAATTAAAAAAAATTGGAAGACTTCCCTGGCCTCCTAACAAGATTTTTCAGGTGGTTTCGTCCCCAACAAAATTCGGTAGCAGTTGCAGCAGTCAATTCTTTAGTCCCCTGTCAGCACTCACAGAACTGGACAGATTCAACATCGGCTTCTTCTCTTGTGTTTTCATCGCTTTCTCCCCTCCCCGCTTGGCAGGCTGAAGGCCCCTCCCTGTGTGGAGGTAGTAATTGGGTGTATTCTTTAGTTTCCCTTCCCCAAGATCCCCCCCCCCTTGCATGGGGTGTAGTGCATGTCATTTAAAATTTCAGGTCGAAGCTTCTCCGGCGCGGCGTGCGGGTAAGCCCACGCTTCCTCGCTCGCCCTCGTCTCCGGCCGGGATCGGTGTCTTCACACCGATCAGGTGAGCCACTGCACACTCCTCTTTGCTTAAATTCCCTTGCTTAATTAGTATCACATCTTAGTGCCGTCGGTGGTAAGTGGAGCGCCCGAACCCAAATTTTGCTTATGATTGAGTGACTACCGCGGGTGAGTTGCGAGAGAGCCATTAACACCCACGCCCTCGGCGTGCTGGCCACCTACGAGAGTCGGCATCCTAAGACCTTTGAGAGGTCCAATCCAAAGCTAGCCAACCCCGGAGCAGCTAGGGCCCGTCCCGGACCCTCACCACTATCACCGGTTTGCCTATGGGCACGAGAGTGCGCCTAGCGGGTGAGTCCGCCCGAGTGAAGTCACCGGTTCACGCGTTGGTTGCTTGCTAGGTCCAAGGGTCATTTGATTGTGTGACTATCACGCCAAGGTGGTGTCACATCAAGTGGTATCAGAGCAAGTTCACAACTTGTCTCTATCAAGTTGGTCCTAGGCCATGTTTATGCATTTAGAGTCCTCGGTTGCATCTCCCATGTCCACTAGAATGGCCGCTTCATACCCGTCATATCCATCCCCATCAACTTTCCCAAGAAGCCCAAATCCTCATGGAAGTTCCATTGCCAACAAAGTGGGTAGCAACACCTCCATCATAGAAGCCCTACCTAATGTCTTTAATCGGCTTGAAGATATCATGTCTCGACTCGACCGACTTGAAGGAAATAGCCGTGCACCAAGAGTGAATGAGAGTGACCTTTGGGGAAATCTAGAAACCATATTTTTAGAACACTTGAAAATCAAAACCCCCGCCTTTGATGGATCCAACAGCCCAAGCCTTTACCTAGATTGGGAGATTTCCCTAGACCAATTCTTTAAAAGTTGCCCCTTGAACGAAGGAAGGAGAATGAGGCTAGCCAAGGCACACCTCTCCAAACAAGCTAAAACTCATTGGTTAGTTGTGGAAGGTTTAAGAAGGATATGCAGGGAGACCCCCATTAGCACTTGGGATGAGATGAAGGTCGAGCTTAGGAAAACCTACACTCTTCAACCCTCTCCCTCCTACTTAAATCACAAAAGCCCAAGGAGCACTTCAACACCTTCATCCCCGCCCGGTCAATCCAAGACCCCAATCACCCATTCCCCACCACTTCCCATCTCTCCTACCCCAACCACTACATTTACACCCCACCTCTAAGTCCACACCACAACCATAGGTCCCCCTACCCAATTGATCCCCATGGCCAACTCTCCACCTAGGCCCATGGTAACCCCCACCACTACCTCTCCATCACCCCCAAAAAGGGACACCCCTCCCAAAACCCATCAACCCAAACCCCTTCAACCCACCCATCTTGCTCTCCCTACCCCAATCCAACCCCCACCGAAGCCTCCACTACTACCATTACCTATCCTAACCCAAGTTTCCCATTACCTACCACCCCGGATACACCATGCCCCAATCATCACCACACCCTTAAAAGCCCCTCTCACCTCCTTGGAAGAAGAACCCATACCCCACCCCATAATGGTGAACACTCCAAACCCACTCTCCACCTTGGAGGAAACCCAAGTCCAAGTTGAAGAAGAAATAACACACAAGGGTCTTCGCCTTATATCACCATCTCTAGTTGGAGTCAATCTCATCTTAGGGGAACCCCTTGTTAGTTGGCTAAAGGAGAGCCTAATAGGAGAGATCACGGCCCACGATTTCCCACTCATGAAGGAAAATCATCCCATAGTGCCCATCTCCTCTTATCACACCACGATCCAAGCATCTTATCAAGTAGAGACCTTAGAGGATTTTCTTAGAGGCTTAGCTTGGCAAACTGAGTTCACTAGCATATTGACCCCTATGACCGAACAACCTAGGAGCCTTGGCCTCCTACACCATTGCATCAAGTCAATCACCTCGGTCTATATCATTGGTTGCTACACTAGCGACCTCCTTTTCCTTCTCCCTATGGTAGAAGAACTCATCTCGATCCACTCCCCTACCATTGAGATCCCGAATACTTTGATCGGCCAACCCACTAGAAACTTTGGCCCAATTACCTTGGAGGAGAATGACTCACAATTTGGGAACCTTGAAGACATAGAGTGCCTCCCTCTAGGAAGACCTTTCCACGACCCCTTTGATCCCTTCCTATGGGAGTCTAGTTCCCCATGTGACCCACCCACCTTATCCACCACCCACCATTCCCTATCCCAACCCACCATGTTAGACCTAAATCACCCCATCCTAGACCCGGGTTACACCTTGGAAACCATGACCTTGGGCCACATACGCCTAGGTAATAAGGTTGTGCCCCACCCCATGTTGACCACCTTCTTAGATCCATTCGATCCTTTCCAATGGCAGTTAAAGGGTTGTCCCACACCTCTACACATGAAAGTCACCTTTAGGAAAAACATGCATGTGTCTAGACTTACCACACCACTTGGCATGAACACTATGTTGGGTCCATTCATTCATATCACCCACATGACAAGTGGAAAGCATGAGTGGTACATATTCGGATGTAATGGGCCACCGTCATTCATCATAAGTCTTAAACATGTTAGGAGCATTCACGGATGTCCAAGTCCCCCGGCACTCATCACACCCACGCATGAAAGGGACACCTATGGATGCCCCGGCCCTCCCTCACTTCACATTGGTCATACACATGTCAAAGGCATCTACGGATGTCCGGGTCCTCTGATATTTACCACCAATTTGCATGATAGGGCCACCTACGGGTGCCCCGGCCCACCTAGGTTGACCGAAGTCTACACTCCGTCATTACATGATAGGTCTACTTTTGGTTGCCCCGGTCCCCCTTTACATACCACACACTTCCCACCCACACCACACCGTAGCTCAAGGCATACTCATTCAAGCAAGCATCTAGCAATGGGCAATGAGGATCGTAATGAGCGGGCACAAACTAACGAGTGGCACTTTGAATTCCAAGAAGGCAACCTCATGATAGTGGCTTTGGAATGGCTCTACCTTAGGGCCACCTCCAAATCGAGGGCACGAGGACTTGGACCTTCCATGTTCCAAGTGGCTTTGGCAACCTGGCTTACGGGTTGGATTTACTCATGGGATTTTGGGATATACCTCACTTTTCACGTAACAGATCTAGCACCCTCCAAGGGCACCGTGGTAGATCCTAGTGAGCACCTTGAGCCTACCCCCATCTTTGTGAGCGACACCCTCGGAGAGCTTCCACATAATAGCTTGAGAGTCTAACATGCGCACACGGAGGCAATACTGGGCAAGCAAGGTACTATCATCGGCAAGAGGGTGTGTCCAAGCCACCTTGAGAAGTTGAAGCGCCGTCCCCTGGTTGTGAACGCGAGGTTGAGTTTGGAGGTTGTAGCTTGCCCGGAGTTGCGTTGGAGGACCTCTTCCCCGACGGACTCATACTCGACAGAGTCGAGTTCTTCGCACACCGGGGGTATGATGGGGGCATCTCTCGCCCTTCATATTTTTTTTACAACTTCGATTGCTTGCTAGCATAGCTCCATTGTGTCCGTCATATTTCTCTAAGTCGAGTCATGTAATTTTCATATTTTCTTTGAGTCATAATCATGTAATTTTCCTTTTATTTGAGTCTTGTACCTAGGTTATTGAGTCATTTCCCTAAGTTTAAGTCTCATTAGGCTAATGAGTTTGCTATTGGGCCCATTTCTTTGGGCTAGGCCCATGGGCGCCCCCCCTCCTTCGGTTATTTGTTAGTTTGTTAAATGTCAGGGTCTTTTGTGAAAATGTGGGTTGCCTATATATAGTACCCCATTTCCCCCATTTGTAATCAATCAATGAGTCAATCAATCAATGAAATTTGAGTTTTCTAGTCTCCCCATTTTCCTTTTGGTGAGAAACCACTATTGGGTGAGAAGCCCTCTCTTTCCCCCCCCTGTCTCTTCTCTCTCTCTCCCTCCAAGGGGAAAACGCCCCCCTCCTCTCTCTCCTCCCTTCCCAACCACCTCCACTCCCCACCTAACCCAATAAAGTCTCTTCCCTTTCCCACAACCCTCATCAATACCCCACCCCTTCCCAATGCCCCCTCCACCAATCCTCACCTCACCTCCCAACCCCCAACTACCCCTCCCACTTTCCCAAGCACCCTTCCCACTACCCCAAGCACCACTCCACCTCCCTAGGCCATTTGAATTCAAGTTTCTCCTTCCCTCCACAGCCCTAGGTCTCCCAAGCCCCTCCCCCTTTGGTTAGGGTCGCCCCCCCCCCTCTCTCATCTCCACCATTCTTCCTTGCTCCTCTCCATCACCTCTCAGCCGTAGTTCGCAGTTGAAGACCTGCAGAAGACCAGAAACATGCAGCAGCGACTCTGACCACATCCCAGCGAGTTTGAAGACCCAAGAGATATCCACGGAAGCATCTTCCTGTCTTCTTCGCAACGGAAGTGGTTTCATCTTCATCCGAGCTGTGCGCTGCCCGAGAGCTCCATTCTCCCACAACTGCGCAGAGCTGCCCCTGCTGAGTACCAGAACCGGAGTAGAAGCTTCACCACGACGAACCTTGGAAGAATCAGTTCAAGAGCTCTTCTGTTAAGTTCTTCCTCGCCCTGTCTACTTTCAGAATCAAGAAGCAAAACTTCGATCGGCATTCGTGATCCAGAGTTATCAATTTTCTCCCTCAGCTACGCGGGTCTGCTACCCACAGTCTGCACCGACCTATCATCATTGTTCAGAGTCCCCTGGTCTCCTCCAACATTGTTTGGCTTCCCCGTTAGTTTTGTTGCAAAGAGGACTCATCCACGGTTCCAACGACTCTAACGGTGCTTCATTCCGAGTTCGGGAGCTGTCAGGGCATCCTCTGCAACCTACTATTGGAAACCAGGAGCTGCCAGTCAGAGACTCTGCCTCCTTGTTCGGGCCTCCACCCAGACCAGCATCGGCAACCGAAGAAATTAACAAAATTTGGACGACTTCCCTGGCCTCCTACGAAGATTTTTCAGGTGGTTTTATCCCCAAAAAAAATTGGTAGAAGTTGCAGCAGTCAATTCTTCTGTCCCCTGTCAGCACTCACAGAACTGGACAGATTCGGCATCGGCTTCTTCTCTTGTGTTTTCATCGCTTTCTCCCCTCCCCGCTTGGCCGGTTGAAGGCCCCTCCCTGTGTGGAGGTAGTAATTGGGTGTATTCTTTAGTTTTCCTTCCCCTTCCTTCCCCAAGATCCCCCCCCCTTGCATGGGGTGTAGTGCATGTCACTTAAAATTTCAGGTCGAAGCTTCTCTGGCGCGGCGTGCGGGTAAGCCCACGCTTCCTCGCTCGCCCTCGTCTCCGGCCGGGATCGGTGTCTTCACACCGATCAGGTGAGCCACTGCACACTCCTCTTTACTTAAATTCCCTTGCTTAATTAGTATCGCATCTTAGTGCCGTCGGTGGTAAGTGGAGTGCCCGAACCCAAATTTTGCTTATGATTGAGTGACTACCGCGGGTGAGTTGCGAGAGAGCCATTAACACCCACGCCCTCGGCGTGCTGGCCGCCTACGAGAGTGGGCATCCTAAGACCTTTGAGAGGTCCAATCCAAAGCTAGCCAACCCCGGAGCAGCTAGGGCCCGTCCCGGACCCTCACCACTATCACCGGTTTGCCTACGGGCACGAGAGTGTGCTTTGCGGGTGAATCCGCCCGAGTGAAGTCACCGGTTCGCGCGTTGGTTGCTTGCTAGGTCCCAGGGTCATTTGATTGTGTGACTATCACCCCAAGGTGGTGTCACATCATCTGGAGTTTGTCACAGTTGTCAGGACTGCCGATTGACGGAGAACCTTATGGAGAGGTCTGCCTTCATTACTTCATCAAGTATGAAACTGACGGTGAGGGTCAGTATTACTTTGGCTTTTCATATCGGTATTTGATGAAAGCATACCGCTCCCTCTGCTTGGCACATAACAGGGGATCATCTAGGGGATATCACCCCCAGGAGAAGAGTAGCAAGCTGAGAGTCTGAGTAGGACATTGGATTCAATATTTCTTTGGCAGCCCTCGGAAGTATAATGAGTTCCCTCATGTGGCTCCTGTGGCGGGTAAGCCCAGTAAGCCTCCCAAATTTAAGTCAGAGCTTCATGCTTCACTTCGGCGAGCCAGCTGTGGAGGACCGAATCCGACTGGGGTGGACCCCCTTACTCATTGTGTTGCTTACCTCACTTTTTCGTTGTGCACTTTTGCTCTCCCGCAGGGAGATCAGACAGTCATTAGGCCGGAGGCAATATACCCGGCATCTCAGATGGCTTGGGGCATGCGGCTCGCTCTATGTCCGGCCGCACTTTTCCTGGTTTACAAATCTCTAGGAGACATTCATAGGTATCGGATCCCTCGCTCTTTCAGAACAGTGGGGCCATTTCATTTCTTCAATGCCTGGGTATGCAATTTGTTCCCAGAACTGGCTCCCAAGACCTTGCAAACAACCACATTGTACCCCAGGATGCTGGAATTTGCAAGTGTTGAACCCGGCTTAGTGTCTCAGTAGCTTTTCTCTATCAGAGGCCGGCTAACAAGGGTTCCGATGGACTCAGCAGGGACCATTCATTTCTAGAATTTAGTAGCACACTCTGCTCCATTGGTAAACCGCCAGCGTGAGTGCAAACTCGAGGCAGTGGAGACTTTTACTCATTTCATTTCGGGTAACACCGTGACCCAGCCAATCTTGGAACCTGAGCTCATTGATTGGGCTCTATCAATCCGACCCAGTGTTTTAGTCTTCAGAAAAGGGGGCGTGGTTCATCTAGAACCCTATTACCCATTCAGATCTGGTTGAAATTTCGGCTATGATCAGCACATTCCACCTTCAGCTGCTCAGTTTCTCTTGGACAGCAGGTCAAAGCACAGCTCGGACGTTGCCAGCGAGGGTCACTCCTGGTGGGATTACTTCCACCGTCGGGATGCCAATGTTTTCATAATGTCGGTGCCGAACCGTGTCCCTCGGGTCACTTCAGAATATGTGAAATGGTGGAATGCCCGAACCGGCTTTTACCGCAATGCCAGGATGACATGCTGGGATGTGGCCGAGCGCACCTTTCTAAGCCAGCAGCCTGGGCCAATTTTTGATATTGATGAAGCCCATTTGAAGAGGCTATTCTCCCAACATCCGAGGGAGGTAGATGCATATATAGCACGCAGGAAGGCCACGAAAGAGGATGCGACTACACAGCTAGCGCCTGTGCTTGCTGACATAGATGAAGATACTTTCACGAAGAATTTAGAACATTTGTGCCAGATTGGTGATTCCCGCTTGGAGCTTGTGGACGCACTTATTATTATTTATCATCTTTGCTTGTTTGTTAATTGGTTTATTGAGTGTGTGGGCGTGCCAGTCACGAAGTGACAATTTATTGTGCGCTCGATCTGACTTGGTCAAGCAATTGTGTGGTTCGTGTTGGGGCGGAAACCCGTCGCGCCATAAAGGTCACGGCGTCATTTACATCCCCTCAGAGAGGGGAACACCCTTGATTAATCGCCGGGGATCAGGGCCTCATGGCCAGGAAATTATATCGAGAGAAACAAGACGATAGCGATCTTGAATCAGTCGGAAAGCCAGATATTTAGGGAAACAAGTATTCGAAACATGTGGGTCACTCAAGGGACCATTTTGATATTCAGACGAGAGTCCGGCTTCAGGAAATCACAATCGTCATGAAGAAAATCGGAGTATATGTATGTCGGGGCACGGCAGATTTATTGTTCAAAGGGATGTGAGACGTTCGGTTAAATTCTGGTTAGAGTAACATGTCGGTCGCTCAGGGGACCATTTAATATTCGGACGAGCGTCTGGCTTCGGAAAATCATAATCGTCACGGGGAGACCGGAGCATATGTACGCCGAGGCATGGCAAATTTACTATTCAGAGGAAGAGGAAACATTCGGTTAAATCCCGATTAGAGTGGTCAGAAACCGATGAGCTTGTCGGCCCAGTGCAAGATCAAACTGCGACCATACTACGGTGGGCCCCCCGCGGTCGAAGTCTGGCTTGCGTGGGCATCGTTAATATTTTCGGTGCTAAGGGACGACGGAAGAATGTCCCTTGAATCAGCTGGAAAGCCCTAAGTCTAGGGAAGCAAACATTCGAAACGCGTCGGTCATTCAGGGGACCGTTTAATATTCGGACGGGTGTCCGGCTCGGGAGTATCGCAATCGCCGCGGGAAGACCCGGAACATATGTATGCCGGGGTATGGCAAATTTATTATTTCAAGGGACTGAAAACATTCGGTTAAATCCTGATTGGAGTGAACGGGAATCATCGAGTTCGTTGGCCCGGTGCGAGATCGAGTCAGGACCATTCCGGGGGCGCCTCCCGCAGTCCAAACGAGACTTGCGTGGGCATCGTTGATATTTCCGGTGCCGAAGGGCAACGGGAAAGTGTCCCGGGACTAGATTCCAAAACAAAGTCGTGTAGAGAGATAGCTGGCTATAGGCCTAGGGTGTGGGTCAGACAGAGACCATGATTCGAGCGAACCCGTGGTCTAAGCATGACCCAGGAAGGTCTTATCAATATTCCCATGCAAAGGGTCTGGGGTGACGAGAGCCTTCTCGTTCCATTCAGAGTTTTGTCGGTCATCCATGGACCACTTTATGTTCGGACAAAGGTCCGTACTGAAGGCACGGCATAAACGGAAACAAACCCGTACAAATGTATGCCGGGTTCAGGGCAATTTCAATGAAAGAGCGGAAACAAATCCCAATGGGAACGAGTTCGGTTTGACGAACTGTCGGCCCAGAGCAATATCGGATTACGGCCATATTGGGATGGCTCCCAAGATCCGAACCCGAATTGGAGGGGCGACGTTAATGTTCCCTTCATACCGGGTCTTGAGGAGAACGAGGCTGCAGGGCAGATCATCATTTTATTATTATTTGGATTTTAATTATTTCTATTATTTTATATATCTTTTGGTGAGTTTGTTATTATTATTATTCACTTTATTATTTTTTATTTATTTGTTATTATTATTTTTATTATTATTATTATTTGTTATGATTCATTTATTCATTATTATCTTTCTCTTGAGTTTATGATGGGGGCATCCCTTGCCCCTCCACTTTTTTTCGAAGCTCAAATGGATTGACGGCATGCGTCATTATGTTCTTCACATTTTTCTGAGTCTATCCATGTAATTTTCATATTTTCTTTGGGTCATAAAATATGTAATTTTCCCTTTATTTGAGTCATGTACCTAGGTTAGTGGGTTATCTACCTAAGTCTATGAGTCATTAGGTTGGTTTGAGAAGCCAAATGGGCCCAAAAGATGGGCTTGGCCCATGGGCACCCCCCACCTGGATAGGCTAGTCATTAGTTAATTTGTCAAGGTCATTTTAGTCCATGAAATTGTGTGAGCCTATAAATAGGCCCCCACTCCTCTCATATGTAACAACCTTTTATGATCAATTTAAATCAAGTGAGTTTTAGTGTCTTATTGGAGTGGATTCTCCAAATCTCTCTCTCTCTCTCTAAGGGATGGATTCCCCTCTCTATTTATCTCTCTCTTCTCTCTCTCTCTCCAAGAGGAGGGGGCGCCCCTTTCTCTCTCCTCCCCTCCCTATCTCTCCTCCACATCATCAACCCTTCCTCTCCCCTCATTACTCATCCTCTCAACTACCCCAACCCTCATTACTCCACCCCTAGTCCCAAGAGACCCTCCACCACTCCATACTCCACCACCCAACCACCAACTACCTAATCCCCTTCCCTAAGTACCCTCTTATCTCCCAAGGGAGAACTCCCCACTTCTCAAGCACCCCTTCCCTTCCCCAACACAACCATTCCCATCCCCAAAGCCCCATTAACCACCCCATTAGTCAATTTTCAAACCTTGGAGAGAGAACTCTCTTTCCCTCTCCCCCACCCATCCCAAATTCGCAGCTCCTCCTCCCACCACCTGTTAGACCCCTTTCAAGACCCCATTCTTCCCCTCCCACACCTTAGAACACCCCCTCCTATACCCCCTCACAGCCAGGGTTCTCCCCACACTCATCCACCCCCATTTCCCCTCCCATATATCCCATTTCCCCCCCATCATCTTCAACCTACAGTTCTCAGTTCGCAGGCAGCAGAGGAGTGCCCAGTTGCATAGGCTGCCACGTCTTCACTTGGAAGCTTCAGAGGGCATACCATATACCGATGGAATTGTCATCCAGTCTAATTCGCAACGGCGGTGGTCCCATCCATTTCTGAGCTTGTGGTCGCCCAGGGGAGCCGTTCTTCTCCAACTGCACAATACATATCCAATCAGCAATTTGAGGCCACTTCCAGAAGTTCTCACGGTCACATCCCTCTGCTTCTTGAAGCGCCACTTGGCCGAGAGCTTCTACAATGAGTCACCTTCTATATCCAAGAAGCGGCGCCTCGATCGACCTCTGGAGCGGCACCTTCTCAATTTTCTCCCTCAGGTGTGCTACTTTGTCTACTCCGGGACTGAACAGACACCTGTTCACTGATCGGGGTGCTCAGGTCTACTCCAATGACTTATGGCATTCCTGTGGGTCACGTTTCGAAGAAGACTCGACAACGAATCCGTCGACTCCAGCCTCGCCTAATTCTGAGCTCTAAAGCGTCCGTGGAGTCTTCAACTTCCTGTTGTTGTGTTCCTGAAGCAGACAGAGTCAGAGTTCTGCCTACCTGTTCGTGCCTCTGCCCCGACCAGCACCGACTTGCTGAAATTATGCCAAAATTTGGACGACTTCCTGGGTCTCCTACGAAGATTTTCCAGCTAGTCTCATCACCAAAAAATTTCAGGAGCAGCCACAGCGGCATCATCTTAGACTGCCTATCCCCTATTCCAGACGGCGGACAAAACCATCGGCGTTCTATCAATTAGTTCCTAGGCCGGTTCTCCCCTTCCCTAGCTTGGCCGGCTGAAGGCCCCTCCCTTCGTGGAGGTAGTTTTTGACTGTAATAACTTAACCCCCACCCCGAGATCCCCCCCTTGCAAGGGGTGTAGTTCATGTAATAATTCAAGTCGCAGGTTTGAAGCTTCATCGACGCGGCGTGCGGGTGCATACCCTCGCCTCCCCGCTCGCCCCCGTCTCCGGCCGGGGTCGGCGTCTTCACGCCGACTAGGTGAGCCTCGGTCCCCCTCTTGGCTGGTTTAAATTCCTTGCTTGGCATAGTATTATCATTATTGCTTCGTCGGACGGAGAGTGAGAGCTCGGCCCATAATTGCCATTGATGTGAGTGATCACCGCGGGCGAGTTGTGAGTGATCCCCTACATCCCACACCCTTGGTGTGCTGGCCGCCCGTGAGTTGGGCATCCCTGGCCCATTTGGGGTTCTCCCCAAGCTAGCCAACCATTGGAGCATCAAGGTCCCGTCTCGGACCCTCTCCATCATCGCCGAGTCGCCTACGGGCACTAGTGTGCGCCGCACGAGTGAGTTCGCTAGAATAAAGTCCACAACTCAAAGATACTTACTTGAAATTGTAGGTCCAAGGGCATTCGGTCTTGTGACTATCACCCCAAGGTGGTGTCACATCAAGTGGTATCAGAGCAAGTTCACAACTTATCTCTATCAAGTTGGTCTTAGGGCGTGTTTATGCATTTAGAGTCCTCGGTTGCATCTCTTTTGTCCACTAGCATGGCCACCTGTTTACGATGGGAGATCTTGCTCTTTTTTTATCTATTTATTTATTTAGGTTTATTTGCTTTATTTCACGTGTCGATCAACCAATTAACTAACTAGTAGTTTAACTGACTGATTGACTACGCGGGCATGCCAGTCATGCGAGTGACAAGTTTATTATGTGCTCATTCTGACCCGTGTCGGGCGAGAGAGAGATTCGGTCGGGACCAGTAGTCCGCCATACCATAAAGGCTATGGCGTTAATTACATCCCCCGCGAGGAGGGAAAATCTTTGATTAATTGCCGAGATAGTGGGCTGTCGAAGCCGGAATAAAGATGCGATGTTATGAACATGACAAGATCACATGAGATGCGTCAATCTATCATGCAAGAGAGGTATGGTTTACTAAATTGGAGACCCTTGGTACAAGGCGGAGGATGTAGGTCCGAAGACCACCATTGCGCATAGCGGAGACTTCCGATCGGGCGTATCCTGGTCTTCTGTTAGTGCCATTTGATTTACCCGAGGGCCTATGTAGGCATGCACGCACGATACTCATGACGACGTTAAGCATGGCAATAGAGTTATGAAAATACACAGTGATCGATCACGTTTATTAATCTACGCCGAGGGAGACGAGAATGGTAACACAAACATGATAACGTAAGCGAAGCGTTGACGGACATGGTAGTGAAAGCATGATAATAAGATTGTCCGGGGCTTGAGCAACCCCTTCCTTATTCGGTTTATTACTAATTAGGGTTTATTAGTCTCGACCACAGGAGACGAGGATCGCTCCGGAGGCGAGCAAGTGATCAGAGCAGTGCAACCATTTGAAACCGGCGCGATCGCACGTAGGGATAGGTTTCCCGGCGTGGCCAAACGTAGGTAGAAGGGATTACCTAGCGCGCCCATGGCCAAGGTTAATACGGCACAATGGCCTTGGGGCGCGCTGATTTAGGGCACCCCGGGAAGGAGCCGGATAATTCATAAAAGACATGAGTCTAATGTTAATACGGCGTGGGGGGGGGGATCGCGCCGGATTAAGGCGCACCGGATTAAGACCACGCCGATTTAGCTGATTTTCTTGAGAATTTTGAAACCATTTAAACTTATTAAGATGTTTTGAAGGTTTAAAGATTTAATTGGGTTTATTGCCTGTTGAATTGAAGTTTGGGGCTCTCCAAGAGCAGAGTCATGAGCCAGTGCGAGGTTCATACTCGAGCACGGAGGTTCCTTGACTCAGAATGAATGTTTTATTATGGCCAGTCCACAGAAACGACTTGTTTGTCTAAAACCTGCCAAAAATTGGGCAGCATCTCCCCTGTCCCTGAAAGGTTGCAGGAGAGGAACGGGGTCATACCCACTTGTGGAGTAAGCCCCTAAACTACCGGTCTGCATGGTAGCAGCCAGCCAATTCCCAACCAGACAGGATACCCCGAGGACAAGCCTGCGAAGGGCACCAAACCTCTGTGGGTGAAGACACAGAGATGAGGCAGCTGATAGCAGGAGCAACACCCCGAGGACTGGCCTACGAGGGGTGGGCCACCCACAGCTTGCACTGCATCCCTTAGAGGGACAGACCGTTAGGGAGAGAAGCTCCGAGGACTAGCCTGCTAGGAGCACGCATCCCTTGGTCACCATCGGATCCCAAATTACTGAGTTTAGGACTATTGGGCTAAAGCCCCTGTCACTATCTGCTCTGTGGCCTTTGGGGAGCATCTACCACTGAGAGGTAGGACCCCCCCGACCAATTAGCAGCTCCGTGAAAAAATGGGGAATGTCCCCCTCCCCGGATGACTGAGATAAAACTGACAGAACTCAAACGGCTCAATGGCTGCAAACCACAAACAAGCGGAATGAGGGCATTCGGTATAGATGGATTACCAAACACGGGGTTGAGGCATCGATGCTTGCGAGATTGGGCTAACATTCCCAGAGGAATAGACGATTAATAGTCACACAAAGGGATAATGGGTACGTAGATAAGATAATCTAACTACATAGGCATATGCTCGAATGACTAAAACGCAGTAATCACAAGATGGGCCTTGCCGTCTTGGAGGTGGTTTCCAACTCTCCTGAGCAATAGAGCAATGCAAAGAGGAGAGGGAATGGAGGTCGGCCCTCATATCAAAGCGGGAAGAGGCGTATGCACAGGCACAACTCTATCCCCAGAGGATGCAAAGACCATCAAATGAGACACAGACACGGCGTCGATGGGAAGGACCTGGGGAAGGGTCATCTCTATAGCCCATGATACCTCAGGGCATATTCAGAGTCAGAGAAATCGGAATCGAAAACCATACGCAGAAGGACACCGACGTGTACACCGACTGAGATAGCAGTGGGGGAAGGAGACAGGGCGTCGAACATTCAGTCCACAAAAGATTCATATACGCATACCACTACCCCATAGATGGGAGGGAGCCAATATATTCATTACAAATCCGACGCCGGCGTTGTGGCACAGACGTCGTTCACTGTTAGCAGATAAACATTTACAGAGGGAGAGCGAGGCGAAGAGACGACGAGGAGGGGGGGAGAGAGATTGGCTCATATCATCGCCATCCCCCCCTTTCTCATTTACATTCGGTCAAAGGGAAATAGATCGGCAGACAGCGGGAAGAAAGCAAACGACCCACCTACCCTTAGAACAGAGTATCGGGATGCCTCTTTCTTCTCCGACTCCGGAGGGCTTCAGACGGGGATGGAGGACGGCGGCCAGAAGGACCCTTGGTGAGACCCTGCTTCTTTCGCAAGGAAAAACCCTCTCCCCTTGAAGGCGATTGACTCTCTCTAATTCGCCTCTCCGAACCCTTTCTATTCTGCTATCCCCCCTCTTTTCCTTCTCTTTTTTTTCTTCCACCTCCCTCTTCTTTCTTTATTTTCGGGCAGCCACCTATAAATAGAAGCAAGCTCGAAGCCTCATCCGGCGTGAGGAATGGCGCGCCGGGGAAGGAGCTCCATTGCCTTTTGTGCGCCGGAATAGCAGGGCGCCGGATAATGAGGGCGCGCCGATTTAGGGCGCGCTGTATTAGCGCCCTTCGCACGTCACGAGTCAGCCGATGAGTCCGGGGTTGGTTCTGGGGATCACCGTGAACATTTATCTCGCCACTGCTCTTTGAAACCTCGACGAGATGCCTTGTCGAAGCTCTCAGGCCGACGTACGGCCATTCTCGGAACTTCAGATGACTTTGGTTTGATCACACGGGTTTTCCGCTGACATGGCTCTCGGCACTATGATATGTGCTGCCGTCTCAGTCTGTTTTGTGCTCGAAGCTTCTTGGAGGGTGGGATAGCACCCGGGATAGTTTCGCCCATTTCGAGCGATCATTCGGCCGCTAACGGGCCCCACTTGGCGAGAAGCCGTACCCGTGCCGAGTAGCCAGGATCTTCTACCGATAGAGCCTTCGGTCCTCCGTTTTGAAGAGCCAAGGGCATTCTTTCATCTCAGGAGAGTCTTTCATGAGGTGGGTGGCCACCGGGTAGACTGTCATCCTTGGTCGGACAACGGGTGTAGTGTATGCGGCACGACGGAGTCGATGCCGGTTCATTGGGCAGGCTTGGTCGCACTGCCGGTTGGTTGTGAGTTCATCTCGGTTCTCCTAAGGTGAAGTCCCCATGTTCATATAGGGTGACTCGAAGCTCTGGCAGCTTGAGAAGTCTTCAATATGTTAATATTTATCGGCTTATGTGCTTCAGTGGGCCGTGTCATTTGTCTTTGAGGCTCGGTAGCCACGAGTGATATTTTGAGTGCCAACAAATGCCCCCCAGACGTGGGTGTTACGAGCGAGGCACGAGTGCAGCAAGGCCGGCGGATGAACTTCGCCCGGAATGATCTTCTCTTCAATTGACGGAAGCTCGGGACGGCCCTTGATCCAGCACGGATGTTAATCCGGTGCCGTTTGAATGTTAATACGGCATGGGTTAATCCGGCGCGCCCCTGGCCCTTTGCGTTTCTATTACGACGCGCCCTGGGGCTTTGCGTATTTTAATACGGCGCGGCCCCGAACCTTCGACCGTTAACTCGGCGCGGCCAATTTCGGCGTGCCTTTTGTTGAAGAATGTTAATTCGGCGCGCTAAATAGCGCGTCGGATTAACCAAAGGGGAGGCTTCCCTATATGTTTCTCTCCCATTTGGTTTTTCCCTCATTCTTCCTCATTTGCACAGCGGCTCTCTCTCTCTTCGCTTTCTTCTCCTCCTGCGACGCTGAGTGAGCTGAGGGCGAGAGCGGCTTCTTCTTCGGGGTGAGCGGAGTGTTGCTCCTTTGGGTTTCAAACCCATTCTTTGGGCCCCGGGAGGCTTCTTAGTAGGGCTTGCCCTCGGAGCTATTTCCCAGGGTGTCCCCTTTTGGCCTTGGTGTAATGCCGATGGTTACTTTTAGGGGCCGTTCCCTTAGTGGACGTGTTCCCGCTTCTCTTTGGCAATCTCCCGTGCTGGGGAGGTTCTGTCGAAATTTTGTCAGAAATCTATCTTTGATCAGCTATTTTCTGACTTTGCTTATTGTTTGATGTGCTTCTTTGCAGCTAACACGGCATCTGGTTCTTCTTCTTCTGCCTCTCGTGCCGTGGTGACGTGGGAGAACGTCCATTCCCTTGATCGGGGGCACGATCAGCTTGCTATGGTTGCAGAGTCCTCAGATTCGGAGACCGATACTATGGACACTGGTCGTCTCCTCATCCTTGGAGGTGATTCTTTTCATTATGACCAGGAAGGCACTGTCAGGCGGGATCACCCCAAGGACAAACATCTGATGTCCTTCCTCCGGCGCTTCAACCTTCAGGGGAAGAGAGACATGTTCCTCGTCCGCAAAGCCGAGCAGGCCTTGTTAGTGGAGAGGGATAGTCTCTCGGACTGTGTGGCTCGGGGAAGGCCAATTTATCTTCCGGAGAAGTCAGGAAATGGAGCGTCGTGCTGGGACTGCAAGATCTGGCTCCAGAAGATGGGCTGCTGACCAGGGCCCCTGAATTCGTACCCGCTCGGTGGAATGATTCCGCAGGCAGGGTGGACCGGGAGAAGCCGATCTTTGGCTTGTTTCTTGCCCCGTTGAAATGGGGGTACAGAGAAGAATCATTTCTGCTGGACTGCCTGGCGGTCCGCTTTAAGCACCAGATATCTGCGGGGTGGTTTGCCGAGCTGAGGGCCACTGATGCTCACGCATTCAGACCTAGGAGCAGTGGAGTTCACAGATTATGTGCTGCATCATTACTCTCCCATCCTGACCAGGGCTGGCGTCTATCACAGCGTGTACGCCTCGAGATACCGATACCCCATCTCCCGAGGCTTATGCTGTGGCATGATCGAAGTATTTTGCCCCGAGTACAACACTTTTTATACTTCGGAAGGAGAAACTTCTCTGGATCTATGGAGCCTCTCACAGCTTAGTGGTCTACCCATCGACGGAGAGCCGTATGAGGAAGTATGCTGGCCTGACTGGCTGAAGGATCAGACCGACGGTGAGGGTCGGTATCTGGCGGGTTACGCTTATCGCTATCTGATGAAGGCGTACCGCACCCTCTATCATTCGTCGCACGACACGAGGGAAGCTCAGAAGCCGGGCGAGAAGCGGAGGGTGCGGATGGGCACCTGGCTCCAATATTTCTTCAGCGGGAAGAAGAAGTACGAAGACTTTCCCCTGATAGCGCCAATGGCTCCGACGCGGAAGAAGAGAGTCCGACACCAGGCCGCATCATCATCATCTTCAAGAGGAGGGCAGAGGGAGGACCCAAACCCTACTGGTGTCGACGCAGTCCCATTGTGCGGCGTACCTAGTTTACTAGATCGATTCTTTCGCTCTCCCGCAAGGTGACGAGAGTGTGATTAGGGCAGAGGCCATTTATCCTGCCTGTCTCATGGCTTGGGGTAGTAAGCTATCCTTTGCCCGGTGGCTCTGTGTCTTATTTTCAAGATGTTGGGAGACCTGCACAAGACGCGTCTCCCCAGGAATCTGCGGACGGTTGGTCCGCTACACTTTTTCAATGCCTGGGTCTGTACCCTGTTCCCGGAGGCAGCTCCTCGGGCGTTACAGTCGGTTCCTCTTGTTCCGTGGATGATAGAATTTGCGAGTGCTGAGCCATCCTCGCTAGCGGAGCAGCTCTTTGCCATTCGAGGCAAGCTGACCCGTATTCCCACAGATTCGCCCGGGGTTCTTCACTTTTGGAGCTTAGCTGCCCATTCCAGCCCGCTGGTGAACAGGACGAGGCAGTGCAAGCTTTTTGAGACTGAGGAGTATATCCATCCGATTTCGGGGCCAAGTGTACCAGGCCCATTCTTGAGCCAGAGTTGGTTGACTGGGCGCTGGCTATCAGGCCGAGTGTCCTTGTATTCCACAAGAGCGGCATTTTGTGGTTGGAGCCGTATTATCCGTTCCGCTTCAGCCGAAACTTTGGCTACGACCAGCACATTCCACATTCTTCTTCACAATTTGCGTTGCCTAACAGGCACAGGGCCGGGCAAATTTCAAATGATGATGCCCGGATATGGTGGGACTTCTTCCACCGTCGAGAAGATGTTTCTTTCAGGGTGCCAACCCCTGCCCGTTTCCCCCGCGTCACTCCTGAGTATATCAAGTGGTGGAACACGCGGACGGGGTTCTACAGGAGCTCCCGGCGAGAGTGTTGGGCCGTAGCAGAGCACAGGTTTCTGGACTCCCAGCCAGAGCCAGCCTTTGATATTGAGCGTTCCTATTTGAAGAAGTTGAAATCCTGGACCAATACGGAAGTGAGGGCCTATCTGGAGGCCCGAAAGGCCGTGAAAAGTCGTAGGATGAAAGTTGACCCGAAGCTGCCCACGATCAGCAAGGATGACTATGTGAAAACACTTCGGGGTTTATGCCGGGTGAGCAGCGAGAGGGTGGTCCTTCAGCAACTCCCTCTGCCGGTGGAGGAACCCATCTCGGTCGTGGCCGACTGGCGTCCCGAGGTGTATAGGTTGTACCCCTATCGGACTTTCATCCGTAGGGAAGACAGGCGGGATGCTTTATATGACAACACCCCCTGGCTATTTGCGCTCCTTCGCTCACATGGTCTTTCAGTGGGTGGTCCCAGCGAAGCCATTCTGGACCGGCCCCTTCATATCTCATTCAAATATGCCGACAGATGGGGGCTGGACCACCTGAGCTTATATTATTACCTGTCTTCTCGTGGCCACGAGGACCTGGCGCTGCTGGCCGAACCGAGTGAAAAGATAGGAGATTTATGTTGGCTTATTCGCGAGGCAACTTCGAGAGACAAAGTGCCCTCGCTATATTATTGGCCTCTCTTCCCCTTCTACACGGGGCCAACAAGTATGTTCTATTTCCTCATTCAGGCCCTTCGGCCAGCCTCCTTTCTTCATTGTGGTGTATTATTCTCACCTTCGTGCATGTGCAGTCCGACCAACTTCGGAGGAGACCCGGCACTTTAGGGAGCTGATAATAAAAGCTCAGAAGCCAGCATACTTCGAGGTTCCCGAGCCGGCCCCGACCACGACGCCACTGCCTCCTGGCGATTCGAGAAAGCGGACCCGATCCCAGCTGAGGAGGCCGTCGGAAGGCCAAAGCGGCAGTGACCCGAGTGACACGGGCGCGCCGAAGGAAGGCCGTAGAAAAGGAATCAGCAACCGTTCTTCCTCCGGTTGTATCCTTCGAAGAGTTCGAGGCTTCCGCACACAAAGGCCAGAAGCTGAAGGTAGGCTCTTCATCTCTCCAGAGTTCATTGGCTCACTTTGACTGCCTTGGCTAATCCATGCTGACAGTTGCTGACACAGTCACTGCGGTCGTCGGGCTGGAGGCGACGGTAGGCGCCGTGGCTAGGGAAGGGGCAGAGGAAATCCCTGCTACTCTCGTAGAGAGAGATCTGCCTTTTCCAATGCCCAGACAGGAAATGGAAGGTAATTTATAGTTTAATCGCGACGCCACAGCGAGTCTTCATGCCTTCAGTCGGCTTGACTACTTCTTGTCATAAATTTCAGTCGATATGCAACCATCATTACTCCCGGGCACAGAGAGTGCAGAGGAAGCGATTGCCTGGGGGTAGGGTGAACTTGCCCTTGAGATCCCATCAATCGTTGCCCCTGGTGTGGAGTGCACGGAGGAAGTCCCTCCTGCGGGTGATGCTCCTCCTGGCGAGGTTCCTGCTCCGATGGTGGAGCGTCCCGAAAGAGCAGAGGAATCCTCTTCCTCTAAGCAGGTCGATTATGGTGGCGGCTCCAGTGATGAGGAGTTTCCACATGTTGACACAGAGACTGAGGATGCCGGGGCATCTTCGGCCTATGAAAGTGATCACCTGACTTTCAGCCCGCCCCGGTTGTCATGGAGTGGTCCTGGGCCGTTCGGCTCACTTGTGAGCGAAGGGGCTGGGGCCGCAGAGGTTGCCCTTGGAGATTTGAGCCTAGTACCAGCTGAGGTGAGGATCCTCCCGTGGTTGGCGCCTGCTGCCCTTCCTTTCTTTTCTTTTCAGCTTTCTGATGTACATATTTCTGGTGCAGACTGAGGTGGTGCTGCCAACCATGACGGTGCAGATACCCTTCCCGGCTCTAGGCGCGGGTCACACAACTTTCCCACCCATCTTGCGGCCTATCGCACTGCGATATCCCAAGGACTATGCAGCGGCAGCGGCTCCAGCAGGACCTGGAGCACTTGTGAGGGTTGATGAGTTGGTAGCAGTCGAGGACTCTCAGCCATTGGAAGTCGCACAATGGTCGGCTTCGGAGAAAGATGGCCCCTCCGAGGCAGAGGCGGGAGAGATCGTCAAAGAGGAAGCCGGGACTACTGGGGCCTTGGCTCTCACTGCTGAAACTGGCCACATGGGGGTCAGTCGAGTTGGAGGCGAGGAACAGATGTCCTTGGCTCTTGATGTTCCTGTTGCAGCTTCATCCCAAGGGGCTGGAAGGGAAGTCATCGTCATTAAGACTCCAGCTACCATATCGGCCACCGCGATTGTTCCCCACACCAGTGCGCTGTAGATCATGCCGTCGTCATCTTCTGGGATGGGCGACGATATCTGGGCCACTATGGACATCAGGGTGGAGTTCGAACTACCCGAGACATCGCCGCTCGGTCTCCAGTCATCGAGTGACCTTGTGTGGCAGTTCTTAGGGACCCTTCAGCAGACCATAACGGCCAGCAGTGATTTGACTTATGTTCAGCTGAGGGGCTTGATAGAGCACTTATCCCGCTCGCTGTTGGCTTTTGGTTGCCCCATGGACGACTAGACTCCATGGGTGGTTTTGCTTCTGAAATATGTGAACATAAGGAAATTCTTAGGCCGGGAGGCAGTTGATCAGCTGGCGGCCATAACACTGGAGCGAGCTGAATGCCGAGCCGCTCTCATCTCTTTGAAAGGGACATCGGCGAGGATGAGGAATGATGCCAACGCCTCTTGCAGCGCCGAAGCTTCCTCACGGCCTGGATAGTAGAGCTACAGGCCGAACTGTCAAGGGCAGAGGCTGAGCTTCAAGAAGTAGAGCGCCTGGAAGTCTAGAGGATGGAGGAGGCAGAGATGGCCGAGGGACAAGCTACTTCCCTCGGGGAGAAACTATCTCAGCTGGAGGCCACCGAGTTCAGACTGCAAGAACTAACCCGCCATCCTTCCTTGGGCATTCCAGAGTTGGAGGACATCTTCTGACGCCCTCTGCCATAGTCTTTTTTCTATTTGCCCCCTTTTGATGGACTTCATGTATTCCGGGGAATGCCCCGCATAACATGTACCTTTTTATTTCATAGGAATGAAAAATCTCCATCTTGCTATTTAAATGAAGACTCCATCCTTTCATTATTCTTTTCTTTCCCCTTTCCATTCGCCAGTTAATTCTAGTCCGAGTGTGTGAGTCACTAGGGCACGAGAGCGCTCGCGCCTTCAGGAAAGGGGTGAGGTGTTCGCTCCACCGCGCCGTGACCACCCTCGGGACCAGGCAACGGCTAGTGCAGGCCAAGAGTTTGAAGGACCAAAAGGGTATAGAGGCCCCTTCAGGGCTTAGGAAATAAGGATAGATGGCTTGTCAGACGGATTCGTTGGTGCTGACGGGGACTGAAAAAGGTAGCGACCGATCTTGCCGATGGTGGCAAGGGTCGGAGTGGTAGACGGTCTTGCCGATGATGACAGAAACCGAGAAAGGTAGCGACCGATCTTACCGATGGTGACAATGGTTAAAAAGGTATCGATCGATCTTGCCGATGGTGGCAAGGGTCGGAGTGGTAGACGGTCTTACCGATGATGACAGAAACTGAAAAAGGTAGCGACCGATCTTATCGATGGTGACAAGGGCCGAAAGGGGTAGCGACCAATCTTGTCGATGGTGACAAGGGTTGAAATGCGTAGCGACCGATCTTGTCGATGGTGGCAAGGGCCGAAGTGGTGGACGGTCTTGCCGATGATGACAGAAACTGAAAAAGAAAGCGATCGATCTTGCCGATGGTGACAAGGGCCGAAAGGGTTAGTGACCGATCTTACCGATGGTGGCAAGGGTCGGAGTGGTAGACGGTCTTGCCGATGATGACAGAAACTGAAAAAGGTAGCGACCGATCTTGCCGATGGTGACAAGGGTCGAAAAGAGTAGCTACCGATCTTGCCGATGGTGACAAGGGTCGAAAAGATGGCCGGTCTTGCCGATGGTGACAAGGGCCGAAAAGGGTAGTGATCGATCTTGCCGATGGTGACAAGGGTCGAAATGGGGTAGTAGGAAGTGGAATGGTGAACGAGGCTAACCTCGCTACTACATCATCATCTCATCATTCATTTTCTCTCTCTTTTCTTTTAATCACATTACTGACTCAAGCGCCCTTTCTAGTTTTCACCGAAGCCAGCCCCCTCTTGCTTTTGCCCACGCGCCCTTTCGGGTTTTCACGTGGCGGGGTACCCGATTTTGCCTGTAACGCCCTTTCGGGTTTTCGCTACAGCCAGGTTATGGCCATTTTTTCCCCTGCCCTAATGTAGGAACAAGGCCGGTGGGGTATCTCTATTTTTAACCCCATCTTTTTTTCTCTTCTTGTTTTTAGGAAGAAGCCGGGACACAGGAGAGCCTGCCCGCTAGCATGCCGATCGGCCTTGTCGATGATGACAGGGGTCGGCTCCTGGTTTAATTCGTCGACATTGGTTAAATGCCGAAGAAAAGGGTACAGTTCTTTAACAGGGACGGAATGTCTAGGTTAAGGGATGGAGGCTGACCGATACCACTGATGATGACGAGGGTCGAACATAGGTTTATTTATCGGCATGGGTCACATGTCGAAGTAAGGATAGATTCATTAACAGGGACGGAAGGTCCAAGTTAAGGGTAGAGATCGATCGATCTCACCGATGATGACGAGGGTCGAACATAGGTTTATTCATCGGCATGGGTCACATGTCGAAGTAAGGATAGACTCATTAACAGGGACGGAAGGTCCAAGTTAAGGGTGGAGATCGACCGATCTCACCGATGATGACGAGGGTCGAACATAGGTTTATTCATCGGCATGGGTCACATGTCGAAGCAAGGATAGATTCATTAACAGGGACGGAAGTTCCAAGTTAAGGGTGGAGATCGACCGATCTCGCTGATGATGACGAGGGTCGAACATAGGTTTATTCATCGGCATGGGTCACATGTCGAAGTAAGGATAGACTCATTAACAGGGACGGAAGGTCCAAGTTAAGGGTAGAGATCGACCGATCTCGCCGATGATGACGAGGGTCGAACATAGGCTTATTCATCGGCATGGGTCACATGGCGAAGCAAGGATAGATTCATTAACAGGGACGGAAGGTCCAAGTTTAGGGTAGAGATCGACCGATCTCGCCGATGATGACGAGGGTCGAACATAGGTTTATTCATCGGCATGGGTCACATGTCGTAGCAAGGATAGACTCATTAACAAGGACGGAAGGTCCAAGTTAAGGGTAGAGGTTGACCGATCTCGTCGATAATGACGAGGCTCGAACATAGGTTTATTAGGAGATCTCTGATGGGACTCTTGATGATCGTCCTTTGGGAGTCTCGTTAGGAGGAGAATAAAGAGGAACCTTTTTGGATTACCACTTCACTGACCTGAGCGCCCTTTCGGGTTTTCACCGAGGCCAGCCCCCTCTTACTTTTGCCCACGCGCCCTTTCGGGTTTTCACGTGACGGGGTACCCAATTTTGCCCGTAACGCCCTTTCGAGTTTTCGCTACAGCCGGGTTATAGCCATTTTTGCCCTTGTCCCGATTTAGGAACAAGACCGGCAGGGTATCTCTATTTTTTAACCCCATTTTATCCTCTCTTTTTTTTTGTTCACGTAACAGAAGGATGTTGAGAGAGCCGGCTAGGACACGACGTCTTGCGCCGAGAAAAGGGTTTACTCGTTAGCACGAAGGCAATGCTCACGCAAAGGCTAGATTTGGGCCGATCCGAGCGTAAGGCCCGCAATGGCAATGTTGTATAAAGGTCGGCTTGGACATGAAGTCTTGCACCGAGAAAAGAGTTCATTCTTCAGCAAGAAGGTAATGATGACGCAAAGGGGTAGATTTGTGCCGATTCGGGTGTAAGGCCCACAATGGCAATGCTGTATAAAGGTCGGCTAGGACATGAAGTTTTACGCCGAGAAAAGGGTTTAATCGTCAACACGAAGGTAATGCTGACGCAAAGAGTAGATTGGTGCCAATTCGGGCGTAAGGCCCGTAATGGCAATATCGTAGACACCATGCGAGTCTAGTCGGGGCCGACCATCACTGGACTGAGATGCGGGTAGTTCGGTTAGGGCAGAGCGCTACAGAACCAAGGTGAGGGTGGCTCGGTTAGGGCGGAATGCCACTGAACCAAGGTGAGGGTAGCTCGGTCAGGGCGGAGTGCCGCTGAACCAAGGTGAGGGTAGCTTGGTCAGGGCGGAGTGCCACTGAACCAAGGTGAGGGTGGCTCGGTCAAGGCGGAGTGCCACTGAACCAAGGTGAGGGTAGCTCGGTTAGGGCGGAATGCCACTGAACCAAGGTGAGGGTAGCTCGGTCAGGGTGGAGTGCCACTGAACCAAGGTGAGGGTAGCTCGATAAGGACGGAATGCCACTGAACCAAGGTGGGGGTAGCTCGGTTAGGGCGGAATGCCACTGAACCAAGGTGAGGGTAGCTCGGTCAAGGTGGAGTGCCACTGAACCAAGGTGAGGGTAGCTCGGTTAGGGCGGAATGCCACTGAACTAAGGTGGGGGTAGCTCGGTTAGGGCAGAATGCCACTGAACCAAGGTGGGGGTAGCTCGGTTAGGGCGGAATGCCACTGAACCAAGGTGAGGGTAGCTCGGTCAGGGCGGAGTGCCGCTGAACCAAGGTGAGGGTAGCTCGGTCAGGGCGGAGTGCCACTGAACCAAGGTGAGGGTGGCTCGGTTAGGGCGGAGCGCCACTGAACCAAGGTGAGGGTTGCTCGGTTAGGGTGGAATGCCACTGAACCAAGGTGATGGTAGCTAGGTCAGGGCGGAGTGCCATTGAACCAAGGTGGGGGTAGCTCGGTTAGGGTGGAATGCCACTGAACCAAGGTGAGGGTAGCTCGGTCAGGGCGGAGTGCCGCTGAACTAAGGTGAGGGTAGCTCGGTCAGGGCGGAGTGCCACTGAACCAAGGTAAGGGTAGCTCGATCAAGGCGGAGTGCCACTGAACCAAGGTGAGGGAAGCTCGGTTAGGGCGGAATGTCACTGAACCAAGGTGGGGGTAGCTCGGTTAGGGCGGAATGCCATTGAACCAAGGTGAGGGTAGCTCGGTTAGGGCGGAATACCACTAAACCAAGGTGAGGGTAGCTTGGTCAGGGCGGAGTGCCACTGAACCAAGGAAAGGTATTCCGATCACTTGGTGAATATGGGTTGTGCCGTATGATACAGCTTCATATGCTTCTCGTTGAGTGGGGAGAACTGGATGACTCCTTTGTGGTCCACCAGGATGTAAGCACCTCCCTCATATACTCGGTGGACGATGTACGGTCCGACCCAATTTTTGACCAACTTCCGTTTGGGGTTGGAGGCCATCACTTCTCTTCTCTTGACCATCACCAGGTCTCCTTTCTTGAATTCTCTACCTTTGACCAGTTTATCGAAAGCACGGGCCATGCGAGCTTGGTAGAGTTGGATGTTTTGTTGCGCCCGGAGGCGCTTTCCTTCGAGCTCGGCGAGCTCTTCCAATCTTCTTTCTGCATTGGTTTGTTCACTGCTGACTAGTCCATGTTGGATGGTGACTCGCAACGAAGGAACTTCTAATTCAATCGGCACCACAGCCTCTGACCCATACACGAGGGAGAATGGCGAACAGCCGGTTGGGGTTTTATAGACGGTACCATAGGCCCAGAGCGCCTCATACATCCTTTCTTCCCAGTCCTTTTTATTAGACTTAACAGTATTTGCCAGCAACGTGCATAGTGTCTTGTTGAAGGCTTCTGCAAGTCCATTGGCTTGAGGGTTGTAGGGACGATGTCCTCCAGTCAATCTTGTATTTCTCGGCTAGCTGGTAAACCTTCTGATTTCTGAAATGGCTACCATTGTCAGAGATAATTCGGCTGGGAATCCCGAACCGGAATATTATGTTTTGTCGAAAGAATCTTGCAACCAGTTCTCCCGTGACATCTCTTAATGCAACTGCTTCTGCCCATCTGGAGAAGTAATCTGTAGCTGCTAAGATGTATTTGCACCCTGATGACGATGCTGGTAGTGGCCCAACTACGTCCGTGCCCCATTGAGCAAACGGCCAGCTTGGTAGGGTTGGATGTAGTGGCACTGGAGGTCTCCTTGCCACGCTGGCGCATTCTTGACACCTCTGACAAGCCTTAGAAAAACTTGCAGCAGTCATCAAACATAGTGGGCCAATAGTAACCTAATTTCTTTATCTCAATTTTCATCTTTGGGCCGGCCTGATGCGCTCCAGCTGATCCTGCATGGATTTCTTGCATCACTTGCCCCGCTTCTGTTGAGGACAAGCCACGAAGTAGGACTTTTCTTTGGGCATCTGCCATTATTCGGAACAAGGTTCCGTTCCTCATCTCGTAAGAGTCTTTGACCCTCAGGAGTTTCATTCTCTGTTCTTTTTCTTTTGGGAGCTACTGGTGTTGGAACCACCGCATGAGATGTTCTCGCCAATCGGGCTGATGAACCTCTGTGACGGCTACCACCTCATCTTCTTGTTCGTCTGCTAAGACCTCTGTTACACTGGGGACCTGCCGGCGGTTGATCACTGCTATATTTAGGCTCATGTCTGGCGGGACCGCCAAAGAACTAGCCAGCTTAGCGAGGGCGTCTGCCTGAGCATTCTGGCCTCGATTGATATGCTTGATGCTAATGAAGTAGAATCTTGACATCAGGCGGGTTGCCAGCTGATGGTAGGGGAGAAGCTCTTGCTTTCGCACATCGAACTCTCCTTCCAGTTGTTTTATAACTAGCATGGAGTCCCCGAATGCTTCTAGCATCTGAATTCCCATGGATAGAGCAATTTGTAACCCGATTATCAGGGCTTCATACTCTGCTTCATTATTTGTGCAATGCTTGTTTATCGAGCAAGATGTGTGCACCACTTCCCCTTCTGGAGATTTCAGGACTATGCCTGCTCCTGCCCTGACCCTGGCTGATCCAGTGGCAGAGGTGTCAATTCTGGAAGCGCCATCGAAATATAGCTACCATAAGGAGGGCGCACCTGAGCGGCTTCCAAGGTTTCGTCTTCAGGAAGCTCCGGTTCCAGTGGGCAGTCCGCGGGTATTGGGTGCTCAGCGAAGAAGTTTGCAATAGCTTGGCCCTTGATGGCCTTGCGCGGCACATAGGAGATGTCAAACTTCATAAGGATTACTGCCCATTTGCCCAGGCGACCTTTGAGTGCCGACTGGGACATAATATATTTTAGCGGGTCCTCTTTGGATACCAAGCTGATTTCATGCGACAACATGTAGTGTCGAAGCTTCTTAATTGTGAAGACCAGCGCCAGACAGATTTTCTCAATATAGGTATATTTCTCCTCAGTTCTGACCAGTCTCCGACTGAGGTAATAGAGGGCTTGCTCTTTCCCTTCTTCATTATTCTGGGCCAGCATTGCCCCCAGGGAATTATGTGTGGCTGCTATATATAATATCAACGGCCGTCCTTTCACCGGTGCCCCCAGCACTGGAGGAGTCTTCAGATAGTCTTTCAACTTGTCAAAGGCTGTCTGGCAATCTTCATCCCAATAAAAGGGAACATCCTTCATCATCAGTTTGTGGAAAGGCTAACATCGCCCTGACAAATTGGAAATGAACCGCCGGATATAGGCCAAGCGGCCCTATAGTGATCTTAGCTCGGAGAGATTTCTTGGTGCAGGTAGCTCCTGAATTGCTTTGATCTTTGCGGGCTCTATCTCGATTCCCCGATATCGGACAGTGAAGCCCAATAACTTTCCGCTCGACACTCCGAACGCACATTTCATAGGGTTCATCTTTAGCTCATGCTGCCTCAGCCTCTAAAAGATAATCCGGAGGTCCTGCAGATGGTCTTGTTTTCTTCTGGTCTTAACCACCAGATCATCTATGTAGCACTCGACCTTGTGGTAGAGCTACTCATTAAAGATTCTGGTCATCGCGCGCTGATAAGTTACGCCAGCATTCATTAGTCCGAACGGCATCCTCTTATAGTAATAAATGCCTTTAGGGGTTCAGAAGGCAGTGTGAACCCGATCATGCTCCGCGATCCAAATCTGGTTGTAGCCGGATGACCCGTCCATGAATGACAGGGCCTCATGACCGGTTGTAGCATCAATCATGACTTCCGTTATTGGCACTGAAAAGTCATCCTTGGTACAGGCTTTATTTAGATCTCGGAAGTCAACACATATCCGGATCTGTCCATTTTTCTTTTTCACGGGGATGATATTCGCCAACCATATGGTGTACTGGTTTTCTTTGATAAATCCCACGTCAATAAGCTTGTCGACTTCAGCACAAATTTGAGTGATGAGTTCTGGTCCCATGCGTCGCGGCGGTTGCTTCACCGGCTCGGCTTCAGGGCTGATTGCCAACTCATGCTGTGAAACTGTAGGATTCAGACCTGGCATCTCTTTGTAAGTCCAGGCGAAGCAATCTCGGTATTCTTGTAGTAGCTGGGTGTACAGCTCCCGTTCCTCTGGGGATAGTTGGGCATTGAGGAAAGTAGGCCTAGGGTCTTCCTTACTTCCCAAGTTGATTTCTATCAGTTCATCGACTGTGGCTTGGCCTCCGTCTTCTATCTCCGGAGGTGCTGGTTGGAGGTCAACGAGGTCTGGAATACCATCTTGAGGGTCGAGTACTTCGACTTCCTCATCTGACACCATCAGAGCTTCTCGGAAGTCCTCTATTTCATTTGATAGTGGCCGCGCGTATTGCTCTTTCAGCAAATTTGCTGCCATCGCAGTCTCCCAGGGTAAGAGAGTAGCTTCAATCCTTGTGGATAGGGTTGCAGTCGTGCCAGACTGGTGACTGCTTGTTGTTGTTGGGTTGGAACAGCAACCTAGTCTCGTAGCAAAAGGTGAGGGGATCTCGCCTTCTGGGGTAGTTGCATCTTCAATAGGAGTGGCAGTCCCATTGTCGGCAGCACACACCTCCTGGTCGGGGCTGGCCAAGGCTTCCCCGATTGGCACAAGGGGTGCGGGGGTCATTGTTGGAAGGACTCCACAGGAGGGGGAGGTCCCTGCTTCTTCAACACTTTCAGCTTCGCTGCTGCTAGCCGTATCAAATTCGGCTTGCATGGCTGCCTCTTTGGGATAGACCTGCTCCCAACATCGGCAAGGAATCACGGTCTCCGCTTCTTGATTTTCGGGTTGCCCCGGGTCTGTATGTTCAACTTCCGTTGGGTATTCATCGAAGGTTGCTCCCAGTGAGCTGTCTTCAGCAAGGTAGATGGTGGAGAGGGTGTCCACCTCATATCGGCCACTGTGATAATATTCTTCCAAGGTGAAGCCCAACCCCGGGTGCTGAGAGACGCGTCTCATTTTCTTATCCAGATTTGCGGGATACCATATTTTTTGGAAATCTTCTTTGCACTTTTGAGACTGATCGGAGGGGGTGTGTTGCTTTCGAAACATCCTGGCCATCCGATTAGTTATGAATGCCAGACCCTTGACGGGAATTGACGGGTTGCTTATGTCTTCGGGGGGGCTGTAGTCTGTGTCTTCCCGACTAGGGTGCTCTTCAGCCGTATAGAACAAGCTGTTAGGTCCATCTTCCTGTGTCACCTCCCAAGTTTTGAAAGGCTCGACAGTAGGGTTATCAAGGCTGGGAGTTGGCTTGGTGAGGTCATCCGGGATTTCAATATGATTGTGCCGTCAAGCGACCCGCACTTCATTAGCTTCAGGGTATAATCTTTGGGGTGTTATTCTGCCCACGTTCCCAGATGCTGTGATATGGGAGACCACCTTGGGCTTGACATATCCACGCGGCGGTGGTGGATACCAATTGCCGCCGGATGTGCTTCTCAATGCCCCCGCAGGGGGCTTAGCTTCAGAGGTCTTCCGGGAAGGCCCTGTATATAGGTTGGCGTCTGCCAAATGACATTCAAATACCTCGAACGGGTGGAGGTCTACAAAGATCCTCTCCTCCTTCCCTTGAAGACTGTATTTGATACATTGGTGGAGCGTAGATGGCACCACCATATTTTCATGCAGCCATGGGCGGCCGAGCAGTGCTTTGTACGAGGTGCAGGAGTCAATGACATGGAACTGCACCGTCGTAGTGAAATCCGCTAGGGTAAGGGTGAACTCTGCCACCCCCATTGACACTTCACATGTTTGATATAAGCCGGCGATACGCATATCTCCGACTTTCTCAAGATGCGCGTTGAAGTGGTGCCTCTCGTATATTCTATAAGGCAGGATGTTGACCGCTGCACCGGGATCAACCAGAATCATGTTCAGCTCCCTTCCATTCAGGTGCCCCTTCATATAAAGCGGCATGTTGTGGCTGATGGTAGGTAGCAGCATATCGTCTGGAGTGAAGGTCATGCTAGCCTCCGGCATTGCTTCAGCCAAACATATCTCAAAATGAGTAGGCGTCTGGAGAGCAGTAATGATCGCCTGACGAGTCTCTTCACTCAAAGAAAGGATCTCCCAGATTGTAAATCGAGCAGGTAGCTTCTTGAGTAGCTTCATTATTCGGCTCCCAGCTCAGACATTGGAGAGCTTCATCTCTTCAGCCCACCTGGGCTTGGGGCGGTCTTGGGTTGCGGGCCCCGACGGACCTGCTTCATCTACCTCAGATTCGGCGCCCTTTTGGTTGGTATCGGATCCTCGGCGCTCTTCATTAGCTACTGTAGGGCAGGCTCCATCAGTATTTAGATCTTCGGCAGACTATGCTGGCTGCAGGTGAACATCCCCGGATGCAGGGTCAGCCTCCTGAGAAGGCTGGTTTCACTTAGACATCTTCATAAATTCAAGAAATGAAGGGACTACCTTGCCCCCACTCTTGTTAAATAATCATGGCGGAGAAGGGATCTGGACTCCCTTGATCTCCGTCAGAGGTGTTTTGTAGGGCTGTTCTCCCCTAAATATGATGTTGTGGTTGGGTGGTGGCTGGCGCCCCCATTTCCGGCCTGACCGGGTGGCATGTGCGGCAGTCGCTGCCTCGGCCTTGCCTCCCCCAGCAAGGGGGTGAAGCAAATTTCCTCTTCTTTCTCTTCTCCGGGCAGGTTGAAGAGCGCTGATAGAGTTTTGCAGGAGACAACCTGTGCTTTATCGGCCTTAGCGACCCTTCTCTTCTTCTTTTGTTTCTTCTTCTTCTTTGCTTCAGCAGGTGCCTGCCCCCAGAACAGACAGCCCTCCCTATCGGATACTGCTTCAGCTTCCTCCTTTCGCTCGAGTGAGAGCTGCTCCAGTTCTTGCCATGGGACATGGTCCCGCACCAGCATAGGCTTCAATTCGGGCTGCACGTACTCGTCTAGCCCTTCAATGAGATTTTGTAGTTGGCGGACCCCAGGATTGATTTCCTTGACCACCGGCAGCGGAGTCTGTCTCCTCGATTGTGTGTAGGTATCCTGATAGTTGTAGGTGGAGTGATCCACACGGGTACTGCCATCGGCGGAGCGGGTCGGGGTGTAACACCATGGATATATGCCCCCACTTTCGGGTAGGGTGCTTTCTTCCTCTTGTGCTTCGCAGGGATCTGCTGCCACCCCTGCTGTTCCTTTGCGGGCTCCAAGAAATGAGTCTCATAAGTGCTCTATGTACTTGCTTCAGAGATCTCTTCGGGTAGTGCCTGGTATAGGGAGATCATGTTGACTGTTGCCCTCCTCCGAGGGGCTTCATGCGGTTGAGGAGAGTCCACTTTATACTCTCCCAACTCGATTTCATTTTTCTTCACCATCCCTTCGACGATGTCCTTGAAAACATAGTAGTCTTCGATTGGATGACCCAACATCTAGTGGTAGGGGCAGAATCTTGGGCTGTCTTTTCTCTTTAGGTCCTCCGGCCTCTTTGGCTCTGGCAGGGTGACCATGCCATATTCCGTTACCCAGTCGAATAGAACCCGGGTCTTGTCCTTCGGAAATGAATAGGTCTTCTTCATCTTGTCCCTCAGTGAGGAACCTTCTTTGCCGTCTGGGACTTCTACAGGCTGTGGGGTGACTGCCTTCTTGCCTTCACCTTTCTGTTGTTCGAACACCTTTATGTCAAGAGCGTTCGCTTCTTTAGGCGACGAGCGCCGCTCCACCGCCTTGCCCTTCTGGGTCATGCTGGCAGCAGATGTAGGGACATGTCTGGCAAGAAAAGCTTCCCCTCGGCCACAACATTGTTCAATCGATCAAACGACCGTATTTCCATTCCAATCATCTTTTCCAGAACCTCCCTCCTGAGGTTCTGTTTGCATATTTGTATAGCGTCTTCCTGATGCGGGGGCAGCTTGCACCTCATTCCGAGGTTCCTCCACCTCTTGATATAATCGAGGGCTGTCTCATCAGCCCTCTGCTTTGTTGAGTAGAGTTCAGCCACTGTGACCTTGATGAGGACATCACCAGCAATCCCCTTTGTTCGAGGATCCCGATTGGTGAGGACACGCGCCACACTTCACGACGGAGTACACAGATCTCGCCGGCATCCCTTTGGCTCGGCGATCACTTGGCGGACGAGCAGAGTTATCTTTAGTTATTTATGCTTTAGGTGGGCCTTGGTTTAGTCCCTGCGTGGACACTTTATTTATTATTGTGGACCTTTGTAGGCCAATTGGGGCCAATTGGGCTTCCATTGGGTGATGTTAGGCTTATTAGTTAGGCAGAGGGGAGAGTGGGCCACCTTGTGATCCACCTTCTTGGCCCATTTGGGCTGACCACCTTCCCACATGAGATGGCCCATGGGGATTTGCGCCCCCCCCCCCTTGTGGGCTAGGGTTTGGGCGCCCCTTTCATCTCCTCCAAGTGGAGGAGGTGGCAGCCTCCCCCACTCCTACTTTCTAGGAGTGGGGTGCGCACCCCCCCCTTTTCCCTTCCCCATCCGATCACACCCTCCCTCCTTTGGCCGTCCCTTACCCAATCCACTCCTACAATCAAGGAGTGGTGCGCACCCCCCTTTCCCCCCCTTGCCATGTTGCGCACCCCCCTTTCCCCCATGCCATGTGCGCACCCCCCTCCCCTCCCTCTTGGCTAGGGTTACAACCCTAGCATTCCCCCTCCCCATATAAAAAGATTGTATTTTCTTTTGAGCATAATTATTGAATGAATTGAAAAGAAAATTGGCTGAAGGTGGCTGCGCCACCTCCTCTGTTCCTCCTTGCTCCTACGACGGGAGCAAGCTCGGGGTGTGACTCCCCATCCCTCGGTGCGACGCCGAGGGCCACTTTCTCTTCTATCCCTTCTCAAGTTCAAGTTCGGTGAGTCCGGATCTCTCCTCCAAGGGCAACAACGGCCACCCCCTTCTCGTGGAGACTTTGGGCGACCAACCCATTTCTTGGTGATTCTTCTGCGAGTCGCCAACGCGTGCGAGGTGGTCTCGCCTCGTTTGGAGATCGGCATCGCCCGTGGCATTTTTCTTCGTGAGCTCGCGCAGGACACCCTCTCTCTGCGAGCCAGGATCTGTCCGCCCCCTTGCGAAAATTCCACGGGGCTGACAGCTGTGAGTTTGGACGTGGGATCTTCACCGGTCGTACCTCTCTTCGTCCTCTTTCCAACGCCGCCGACCTCGCCTCATTCCGACGTCCGAGCTGTTCGTGGCATCCGTTCCCGTGAGGTCACGCTGGTCTGCCCTGTCCACCCGGCGCCAGGATCACCTGCGGATTCCCGAGCTTGCTGTTCTCAGCCACGACCAGATCTGACCGAGCCCTTCCGTGGGGATCTGCTGCCGGCTGTCCTCGACATCCTCCCACAAGCGGGACCTCCTTCGCCTTCCGGAGCAGCATTTTCTTCATTTTCTCCCTCAGCTGCGCAGTTCTGCATGCAGCGACCCTGTCACAGGTTGAAGATCCTCCACCGGCGTCCACAAGCGGTTCCAGCATGCGCCCTTTGGCCGGGACGTTCCCCCACCTGTCGGCTTCGCACCCTCACTGACGGCGCGTCATTTGGAGTCTGGATGAGATCGTGGGACCCGTTACCGCGGACTTGCGCGTTGCTGCGATCCTGCCGACGCTACCCGGGACCTCCTCGCGGCCAACCTTCACCGAGTGCTGCCCGTCAGCCCATGTCCCGGCTGCCCCGAATTTGTTGCATGTAGCCTGTTATCTCCCTGCGAGGAGTGGGCACTTTATTGGGTTGTAAATTCATTCTTCGTGTATCGGGGTTGTTGGTCTCGGCCGGGGTTTCTTCCCCACGCCTAGGCGTGGAGGTACGTGCGACGCTCCCCCTTGTTGGCACTTGCTTTACTAGTATGCTTTCCATTATGCCGCGTGAGTGTTTAGGATCCTAGCTAGCTTTTTATTCACCGCGTGACTGTGAGTTGAGAGCCCCATTCCGTGGCCCTAGTCGAGCGCCGAGCTTGGACTAGATTCCCATAGGCGCACGGCGGTTCCTTAGCCGCTGAGATCCCTACGCTTCCCTCATAGGGACGGCTGTGGGCTTGGATTTCTTGTTGAGAGACGCCTCCACCCGGAGGAATGCTACGGAGGTCAGCCGCCCGGCTTGCCTTTGGCGTGCGAGTGCTGGCCGCACTTCATTGCATTCCTAGGTCCTAGCCCGTTTCGGTCCCGTCCCGCATCAAATTGGTATCAGAGCTTATTGTCCCGCATCAAATTGGTATCAGAGCTTAGGGAACCAGTTTGTTCTAACAAATTGGGGTCTTAGGTCATTTGAGTCTTTAGGTTGTCTAGGGTGCATTGAGTCTCTTAGTTCATCTAGGTAACCCACCATTGCATTGTAATGTTAGGTTTGTGTTTAGTTTGAGTTTTATCCTTGTCTCGTTGAGTCTTGCATTCCATTTAGCATGTGTCCACCCTTATAGGTCTAGTGTGTCCCCTTAGCCCCTTTAGGTCCCATTGCATGCCCACTCGGGGTGGTACCCACTACCATCGCCCGGACACTATGGGTGACCCCCGTGGTACCACCCAGGGAGGCCATTCTCTAAAGGATTTGATGGCCCAGTTCAGGGAGCGCATGGATAGGTATGAACAAACCATTAAGGACCAGACCGACCGTCTGGAGGGCCGACTCATGGCCATAGAGGACCGCGCTGAGGTTTATGACCGATCTATCCACGGTCTGGTCGGGCGGATAGGGAGGGTAGAGGAAGTGCCCCATCATGACCCCCCTAGAGTTGCTCGTAGCATGCCCACTCCTAGGGGAATAAATTCCCATTTCTTCACACCTATGGCCAACCCCTACATCATACCCATCCAAGGCAGCCAGTCCGTGGCTGAATACTTTAGGGACTTCGAAGTGTATCGGTCAGGATGTGGAGTCGGGAAAGAAAGCACCACGGCCGGATTTCAGTTCCGGAGAGGTTTACGGCTTCATTACTAGTTTGAATGTCTTTGTCGCGACGCGGTCACTCTGGAGCAATGTTATCAGGTCGCTATAGAGGTTGAGCCATTCGAGTCATTGTTTGTTGCTGCCCTTCAACAAGCATCTACCTCTCCACATGAGCCCACGAGGCAAGACGCTCCCGCCCCGCAACCTCACCCACCACAGTCGGAGAACCCTTCCCCTAGAGCTCCTTTACCAACTTCACCTTTCGATCTTCATTCGGAGCCACCTCAGTTGGAGCCACCATAGCCAAGGCTACCCGTACCTTTAACGGGGAAGCTATACATAGATGAGCCGCTTCTTAGCTGGCTTAGGAAGGGCTTGGTCCGAGACACCCCCTACTACCCATCCATGGACCCCGCACTACAAGTAGTGCCCGTTAACTCCTTTCACACCACTTTTCGGTCCTTATGCTTTCTTGAAAATGTGAAGGGCTTCCTTAGGAGTTTATATTGTCAATGGGAGTTGACATATATGTTGACCTTAGGGTCTGACCAATCCTATAGTCATCGCTTCACACTCCCTGCTATGGGGTCTGTTACCTCGGTCTACACCATAGGACATATCACCTCTGAGGTCCTTTTATTCTTTCCCATACCCGTGGAGGTTGATTTTGTCCCCTCTTATGGTATCACGGTCCCGAGGGAGGAACCTTGCCTTCCTTACCTTCCTCATGAGCCTCTTGCCCCATACATTAGAGCGCCTGAAGGTGATCATCTGCACCTGGGCGAATGTCGCACATGGGCAAGTATTGTGAAGGGACCTGTCGAGAGGGTTCATCATTTCTTTGACCCATTCGATCCCCTCCCTGGTGAGCCTCTCGACCCATATTCTTTTCCCCACCTTGTCGAGGAGGTCCACTATCATACACCACCTAGGCCTTCTAGTCAACACCTCACCTTGTAGGCATCCAGATGCCCGAGCTTAGGAGGCCAGGGACACATGTCTCTTCCCCAGGTTTCACCATGTCCATCGTCATATAGGGGAGATGTCATGAGTAAGCTTGGGATTATTCATCCTTCTGAGTCCACCATATGTCATAGGACACATGTGCATGCTAGGTTCTACTTTGGTTGTCCAGGTCCTCCCCATGTTGTCAAGTCAGGTAGGCGTCATAGGCATGTTAGATCCATATTTGGATGTCCAGGACCACCCCTGCATTCACGTAGGTATGACTCTACCCATCTTATTCGGAGTCTGCATCACCACCACCTTGAGGCCAGCGACGCACGTTATAAGGAGTTAGCTGACGCACATCGACACACCCGTGAGTTCCGTAAGGGAGAGTACGTCATGATCAGGGTCAGACCTGAACGGTTTCCTTCGGGGGCCGTGAAGAAACTCCAGGCCCGCGGTGCTGGACCCTTCCGAGTCTTGAAGCGAATTGGGTCGAATGCGTATGAGATTGAGCTGCCAGACGACTATGGGATCTGTTCGACGTTCAATGTCTCAGATCTGGTGGCATTTCGGGATCCCGCGGTGATTCCCAGTGAGCCTTTTGGGCCCTCCCCTCCTATTGAGAGAGTTACACCTTCTGAGCGTCCACCTCCTCCAGCCCCATTACAGAAACGCGAGCATATAGATTGCATACTGGATGAGCAGGTGACCACTACCAGGAGCGGAGCCTACCAACGCTTCCTAGTGCGTTGGAGAGGGCGCCCTGCGACAGACGACACCTGGATCACACGAGGAGAGCTAGAGAGGATCGACCCCGACTTGCTGGAGCGCCAATTGAGCGACCGTGACTCTTACTCGACAGGGTCGAGTTCTTCCCACCCGGGGAGAATTGGTGAGGACACGCGCCACACTTCACGACGGAGTACACGGATCTCGCCGGCATCCCTTTGGCTCGGCGATCACTTGGCGGACGAGCAGAGTTATCTTTAGTTATTTATGCTTTAGGCCATGCTGGGCCTTGGTTTAGTCCCTGCGTGGACACTTTATTTATTATTGTGGACCTTTGTAGGACAATTGGGGCCAATTGGGCTTCCATTGGGTGATGTTAGGCTTATTAGTTAGGCAGAGGGGAGAGTGGGCCACCTTGTGATCCACCTTCTTGGCCCATTTGGGCTGACCACCTTCCCACATGAGATGGCCCATGGGGATTTGCACCCCCCCCCCTTGTGGGCTAGGGTTTGGGCGCCCCTTTCATCTCCTCCAAGTGGAGGAGGTGGCAGCCTCCCCCACTCCTACTTTCTAGGAGTGGGGTGCGCACCCCCCCCTTTTCCCTTCCCCATCCGATCACACCCTCCCTCCTTTGGCCGCCCCTTACCCAATCCACTCCTACAATCAAGGAGTGGTGCGCACCCCCCTTTCCCCCCCTTGCCATGTTGCGCACCCCCCTTTCCCCCATGCCATGTGCGCACCCCCCCCCCTCCCTCTTGGCTAGGGTTACAACCCTAGCATTCCCCCTCCCCATATAAAAGGATTGTATTTTCTTTTGAGCATAATTATTGAATGAATTGAAAAGAAAATTGGCTGAAGGTGGCTGCGCCCCCTCCTCTGTTCCTCCTTGCTCCTGCGACGGGAGCAAGCTCCGGTGTGACTCCCCATCCCTCGGTGCGACGCCGAGGGCCACTTTCTCTTCTATCCCTTCTCAAGTTCAAGTTCGGTGAGTCCGGATCTCTCCTCCAAGGGAAACGATGGCCACCCCCTGCTCGTGGAGACTTTGGGCGACCAACCCATTTCTTGGTGATTCTTCTGCGAGTCGCCAACGCGTGCGAGGTGGTCTCGCCTCGTTTGGAGATCGGCATCGCCCGTGGCATTTTTCTTCGTGAGCTCGCGCAGGACACCCTCTCTCTGCGAGCCAGGATCTGTCCGCCCCCTTGCGAAAATTCCACGGGGCTGACAGCTGCGAGTTTGGACATGGGAACTTCAACGGTCGTACCTCTCTTCGTCCTCTTTCCAACGCCGCTGACCTCGCCTCGTTCCGACGTCCGAGCTGTTCGTGGCATCCGTTCTTGTGAGGTCGCGCTGGTCTGCCCTGTCCACCTGGCGCCAGGATCACCTGCGGATTCCCGAGCTTGCTGTTCTCAGCCACCACCAGATCTGACCGAGCCCTTCGGTCGGGATCTGCTGCCGGCTGTCCTCGACGTCCTCCCACAAGCGGGACCTCCTTCGCCTTCCGGAGCAGCGTTTTCTTCATTTTCTCCCTCAGCTGTGCAGTTCTGCATGCAGCGACCCTGTCACAGGTTGAAGATCCTCCACCGGCGTCCACAAGCGGTTCCAGCATGTGCCCTTTGGCCGGGACGTTCCCCCACCTGTCGGCTTCGCACCCTCACTGACGGCGCGTCATTTGGAGTCCGGATGAGATCGTGGGACCCGTTACCGCGGACTTGCGCGTTGCTGCGATCCTGCCGACGCTACCCGGGACCTCCTCGCGGCCAACCTTCACCGAGTGCTGCCCGTCAGCCCGTGTCCCGGCAGCCCCGAATTTGTTGCATATAGCCTGTTATCTCCCTGCGAGGAGTGGGCACTTTATTGGGTTGTAAATTCATTCTTCGTGTATCGGGGTTGTTGGTCTCGGCCGGGGTTTCTTCCCCACGCCTAGGCGTGGAGGTACGTGCGACGCTCCCCCTTGTTGGCACTTGCTTTACTAGTATGCTTTCCATTATGCCACGTGAGTGTTTAGGATCCTAGCTAGCTTTTTATTCACCGCGTGACTGTGAGTTGAGAGCCCCATTCCGTGGCCCTAGTCGAACGCCGAGCTCGGACTAGATTCCCATAGGCGCACGGCGGTTCCTTAGCCGCTGAGATCCCTACGCTTCCCTCATAGGGACGGCTTTGGGCTTGGATTTCTTGTTGAGAGACGCCTCCACCCGGAGGAACGCTACGAAGGTCAGCCGCCCGGCTTGCCTTTAGCGTGAGAGTGCTGGCCGCACTTCATTGCATTCCTAGGTCCTAGCCCGTTTCGGTCCCGTCCCGCATCAAATTGGTATCAGAGCTTATTGTCTCGCATCACCGATGCTCGCCAACTATGCTACATCTTGTTCGCCACTATATTTCAAGTCATATGATGTAATTTTCATTTTCTTATCATGTATTTTTCCTTTTATTTGAGTCCAATACCTAGGTTAGGTAGCTATTTACCTAAGTCTAGAGTCATTATGTTGGTTAATGGGCCCAATTATATGGGCTAGGCCCAGGGGCGCCCCCTTCCCCTTGGTTAAGTGTTCGTAGTCCAAAAGTCAGGGACTTATGTGAAAATGTGGGATTCCTATAAATAGGACCACAATCCCTCATTTGGAAGCTAATGAAGTATTGATAAAAATTGCCACAAGAATTTGTGCCTCTCTCTCTCTAGCTCTCACTCTCTTTATCTCTCTCTCTCTCTCTCTAAAGGGGGCGGCCCCCTCTCTCTCTCCTCCTCTCTCTCTCTCCCTTGGGCGATCTTGCCCCTTCACCTCCCTCCCCTACCACATCACCCTCCACATCAGCCTCCCACCCCTTCATCTCCCCAAGACCATTAATTCCCTATTAGTGCCTCCACTTCCCAAGCAACCCTTCCCCTTCCCCATGCAACCCTTCACATTCCCAAGGGAGAATCCCTTCTCCTAGGCACCCCTTCCCCTCCCCAATGCAACCCCTTCCCATTCCCTAGATCACCATTAAACCCTCCATTAACCCACCACTCCAAATCCAAAGGCATCCCTCCCCATCCCCTTGGCCATTTGTGCCCCACCTCCGACTTCCCCCCCCCCACACACTAGGTCCGCCCCTGCCATCTTCCCCATCCCCTCTCACACCCCCAAACCTCCCTCCCACATCTACAGCCAGCAGCCTTCCACCCCTCCTTGCTACCCCTCCATCCCTTACCTTCCCATCTCCACCAACAACCCCCCCTTTCTTTTAACACTGCCCAGTTCGCAGGTAGCTGATTGGGACTCGACTTGCAGAACCTGCCCCGGAGTCATACGGAATTATCTGAAGAAGTACTATACATCGACGGAAAGTTCGTCGAGATAGCTTCGCAGCCGAGGTGGTCTCGCCAGCATCCGACATCCCTGCTGTCCGAAGGGTCCGTTCTCGTCCGACTGCGCAACCGGGACCTGAACCAGGACCAGAGCTGCCGTTCAGAAGCTACCACGGCCACACCCCTCAACTTCTGAAGGCGCCACTTGGCCGAGAGCTGATACCACAAGGCATCCACCATCACCAACATGCGGCGTCCCTTTTGGCATCAGGAAGAGCATTTTCCAATTTTTCTCTCTCGAAGACAGAAATGCCGAATAAACCTCATGCCTCGCCCGATCAGGACGAGAACTCACTTGGTGGTCTGCTACCCGCTAAGGAAGCCCCCTAAGCAGAAGATACAACTACAACGCTCCGACCAGCCGCGCCGAGAGCTGAATCAGAGAAAAGTCGGGAACTCCGGCACAGCCGCGGCATGCACCGAAAGTCACGCAGAATCTGAGACCGAGTCCCTGAGGCTACAAACGGAATATTACAGAGGCCATGCATTGCAACCAGAATGTTCTGGGAATGCCGACATTCATATAAACGGCCACGACTTCGAAAAGAATCAATTTGAGGCTTAAAATGGCACGGAAGGGACTTAAACCAGCGCGCTCTAAACCGGCACGCCCCCCCTCAACATCTTCATCCGGCGCCCCCATAAACCGGCGCGCCCCCATTTCCCATTTGCCCTTAAGGTTGCCTTAAAACAGCGCCACCCTTTATATGCTATTACGGCATGGCCATTTTGAAGGCCAAAAACTTAATACGGCATGCCAATTACACTTGGGCTTAAACCGGCGTGGTCACTATTCCCCCGCGCCGTTTTAACCCCTCATTCTGTTCTCTGAAGCATTTCTGCGGCGCACTACTTTTGGACAAGCCATCACCATATGCTCTTCTTAAAACGGCGCGTCGAATGAAAATGAGTTTAACCTCATCCTGTCCCGTCTGCCGACCGATACTCTGTTCTGCATAAATGAGATGCACAGAGAACATTCAATGCCCCTGGTTCTGTCTCAGCCTCCGTTCGACAGCACATAAGCAGCAGTAGCAAGGCAAGCTCCGACAAATCTCTGAGTGTCCCATCCTCGGACGAGCAGTAGTGTACGAGACGAATCAACGGTGTCCAGCACAGCCAGTCAGCTCTGAGCTTCGTCGCGGACGAGGTGGAGGTGGCAGGAACCTCCCCAGGCTGGCCAATATATAAAATGGGGGCTACATTGCGAGAGACAGACAAAAACAGAGAGGGAGAAGGTCAATAGAAGGGAACAAAAGAAAAGAGAAGAGGAAGGTTGAAGGAGGAGAGGAGAGAGGTCTTCTCGAGAGGTCTCCAGCATCCGAAGAGAAGAAGCTACATCCATCCGTTCACGCCTGCAAGGTGAAGAAAAGAGAGGGAGAGGGTGAGAGCAAGAGAGGGGAGAGAGGGGGAAGAGCTTGTGCTCTGTTCCTTCTTCTCCCCCGCCGATGTATCTTCTTCCCCCACCTCAACATGTAGCTTTTCTTTTATCTTCTCCGTTGTATTCTTCCTTCCCTTTCCCTTGAGGATGAATAAAAGAATGACTTTGTGAGCATGTGCAGTGTTCTATGGCTCTGATCCTTTCCCCCCCTGTTTCTTCCGTTTTATTTCTCTGGTTCTCTGAATCACCTGGGGTCCTCGGGAGCTTGCCCTTCTGTGGCATGAACTCTGAGGGAACCCGTTCGAAGGGTGAACAGTCATGGCCACCTGCGGCCTACATCTGTCCCGTTCCACGAAGTCATCACCCGTGAGTTGTGAGAGCTCTTGAAGGCTAGTCCTCGAGCTCTCCAGCACTCACATCTGGGTTATTGGGCCGCCATGAGGTCTAGATTCGAGGTGCACCCCGGAGTTATCCGTTTGGTGTTCCTTATTATTCTTTGGCAACTCCCAGTTCAGGGGAGGTGCTGCCCAAATTTTGCCAGGATGAGAACACTCAAGAACAGACGAACAGGATGAGTTCTCTGAGCATAAGAACAGCTGAACAAGCCAAGGCCTCTGGGAGTAAGAACAACATATGTCTGAAGCCGTCTCTGAATCAAACTGAACAAGGTCCTGCATAATCCCTCTTAGTAAGATATTCAATCCGCATGCTCGTTCGTCTTAAACAAACGATCAGAAAGCTTTAACCACCTTCTCTATCAACTTAATCCATCAACTAAGTGAATAAACCAACCAAAATATCAATCTGTAAGTTGAAGAAACAAGAACAGAGCAAAAAGAATCAAAACAGAGCAAAACAAAACCTCGTAGAAGCTTAACCCGGAGTGCCCTAATCCGGCGTGGGCTAACCCGGCGCGGTACCCCCCCGCGCCGGTTTAGCCTTACACTCAAAACCCATTTCATTTCCTTTGACACTAACCGGCACGCTATACTGTTCATTGCCCTATTCCGGTGCGCCCGTGGAACCTTTTCCTTCTTGCCATTAACCGGCGCGCTCCCCCCTTGGCATCCATATTCCGGCGCGCCCCAACTTGCCACCTTAGCCGACGCGCTCCCCCCTTGTGCTCCCTTATCCGGCGCCCTCCTTCGAAGCTCTTATCCGGCGTGCCTCCCCTCTTGCCCACTTCAAACTCGGCGTGCCTACTTTATATGGAAAAGGGGGGGGGAATAATAAAAAAAATAAGAGGAGAGAAATGTTCAAATAAAAAGAAGAATGCAAAGATCAATAACAAAAAATGAAAGGAACTCTATTACCCGTGATTCAATTAAAAATTTTGTTCCGGTGGCGCTGCCCCCGAAAACCCCCGCAAGGGGCGTTGCCCCCCTTGACCCCCACGACCTGACCGGGCAGGTCGAACCCCGCGACCTGACCACGCAGGTCGATCCGCGTGTGAGGGCGCACGTTATTGAGCTCGGGCTACGCATTTAACAATTCACTCCCTCGGACTGGGTGCAAAGAGAAAATCAACGACGCCTTATGGTATCGAACGTGGTTTACGGAACTTCCGACATGGCCATAATCCGAAATCATCTCCGGCCAACAGTCTATCAACTTGACCCATCCCTACCGGGATCCAATCCCGCATTCTCATTAAACTTGCCTTGTTCATGGCAGACATTCGCGCGATTTTGCTACCGTCTTTTACATTACAAACACGGACCTTCGTCCGAACATGAAGTGGCCCATGAGTGGCCGACATAGTCTTAGCATTAACGTCCCGATACGGGTTTCTAGCATAGTTCGTCTTTCACTATCCTCCTGCATTATTAATATTCTCTTTAGGCCGTAGGGCCCTTATTCCCGGCAATCAATCAAGGGTGTTCCCCCGTATGGGGGATGTAAATGACATCGTGGCCTTTACGGCACGGCGGGTTTCGGTCCCGACACGAACTACACAATCGTCTGATTAGTCAGATCGAGCGCACCATGGGCTTCCATGAAGCCCGAATAAATCGTCACTTTGTGACTGGCACGCCCTCGCACTAAATAGAAGAATTAACCCCGACCAACAAATGAACGGATCCCCCCTCCGAATTTTAGTGCGTCCACAAGTCTGGCACGCCCGGTGGGACCGAAATTGCCCTTCATCTCTTTGCCGGGACTAAGGGCCCTACGGCCCCTTTCTTGTAATACTAATAGTTTGATTGGCAAATGCAGGTCGCATTCCGAACACCATGATGGCTGCCACGTTCGGCCAACAGGCCGTCGAGAGCCATGTTCGAAACGGCTACTTGGCCGTCCCCCTCAGCTTCGGGAGCTTCCCTCCCGCGGTAGGCTTCCCCAACTTCCTTGGGGTAGCCTTCACGAACCTGCTGGACGTGGAAGCGTCTGACAGGACTGAAAGCAATGCTCCCATCTGGGGGGCCGCCAAAGCTACTGTCGGCCGATCGATGGCCGAGACTTCCAAGACCGTCCCGACTGGGACACTGAGCTGCAACGTGCACCACGTGCACCAAACGGCCGGCCCTTCTCACCCAGGGTCGGCCTCTCACCAAAGGAGGCTCCGAAGGAGCCATGCCACAACATCATACCGAGGCCGGTTCTCCAGCACCGGCAAGTCGGATGTCATCGGGACTTTCCGGGTGCATCTTAACGGGCAACGTTCCGAGGTGATCCCGGATCGCATTGTACCTGTCGTACCAGTGCGCAACTCTTTTCAGACACTGGAGAAGATGAAGGGCAGGATGACGCCCGCCATTCAGGCCCCAGCGCCGCAACGTCAGTCAGCCACCAGGCCTACCAAAGCTAAGCAAGTTTGGGTTCCCAAGGGGGCCCGATTCACCTCACCAGCCCAGGCGAGGCCCAGCACCTTCCGCCCGACAAGGGCACAACAAGGAGATCGGGTCAAGACATTGGCCCCCATCTACCAGATGACATTAACTACACCGGCCCCACCGGACAACATCCACCGTCGACACTACCGACGCCACTATCAGGATACCCGTGTGGAGCCTGCAACCCACATGCCTGCTGCTGCCAACAGGGCGACATCATCAGCTTCTCCTCCTGACCAGGACTGGGAAGGAATGGAGCAAGCCATGAAGAACTACTTGCGGGGCCCGGGGAGCACTCCCCTGGGTCGCCAGAGATTACTGGAGGTAGTAGCCTCTGCCTTTGAAGAAGAAGAGACCCGGCCAGTGCCCACTGCCGAGTCAAGAAACTACTCTGAGGAGCATTATCAGTCCCCGGCAAGGGAAGAAGTGAAGCCGCGGAGAGCGGTCTTTGACATATTGGTCTTTCCAGGTAGGCCATCGAGAAGAACAACAAGAAGAGGTAGAGACCTAAGAGTTTATACCTGCAATATGGCAGGGGTATCTGGCCGGTACGGGGCTCTACCAACCGAGCCCGAAGAAGTAGCCAGGCTTGCCACAAGGCCAGGACCTCTTACCAGAAGAGGGAAAGCGGCAGCTGAAAAGACACAAGCCCACACTGGAGGAGCTAACTATGAGGAACCTTCAACATCCTTGGCTGCCAATGTTATTACAGAAGGCACGGCGGGAGGACCATCCACTTCATCCGAAGAGGTGCCGATCGAAGAAAGGGGGGGCACCCCTAGCCTTCCCATGAACGACCCCGCGGTATTGCACATGATGCAACAATATCAACGAGAGATCGAATTGTTGAAGAAACAACTGACTGAAAGAGCCGCTCAGCCCTCAACATCCGGGCAGACTGAAGCATTACCAGAGACCCCTGGGGGCAACGGGCAGGCCTCGGAAGCTTCTCCACAGGCGACGGTGTCTCCCACAATACCTACCTACACTGGAGGCGTACCCCTGCATCAGCCACAACATGTCACACCGGCCCCGCCACCGAACCTGCCATTCCAGGGGTCCACTATTACACCTCAGGCGACAGTGTTAACAACACCGCTGATGCAACCGGCCCATTTCTATCCAAACCCAGTTGACCCGGCAACAGTAAGCAGACTAATGCTTGAACAAATGATAGATATGAAGCTAGCGGAGAGGAGCGATGGTGATCACACGCCATTCGACGTATACCGGGTACCTTACCTGGCACACTATGCTGCCAAGAGGCTACCGGTCGGCATTACCAAGCCGCCGAAGTTTGAGAAATTTAATGGGCAAGGGTCTCCCAGGGAGCACATTGCCTATTATGTGAATGTTATGGGGGATCTAGCTGCGGATGAAGCTTACCTTCTCAAGTTATTTGGCTCGACACTTACCGGGCTCGCTTTCGAGTGGTATTCGAGCTTGCTCGCCGGGTCCATTGCAGACTGGCCTGATATGCAGAAGAAATTCAAGGAAAGATTCTACATAGCTGAGCGGGAGGTGACCGTGGCAGAGCTTTACGCCACGAGACAGAGACATGAGGAGTCGGCACTCGACTACATAAAGAGATGGATGAACCTCAGCATGAGGTGCAAACGTCCCCCGCATCAGGAGGACGCAGTGCAGATCTGTAAACAGAATCTGAAGAAGGAGATCCTTGAGAGGATGATCGATGCTGAGGTGAGGTCGTTCGACCGCCTGAACAACATAGTGGCAGAGATCGAAGCATTCCTTGCTCGATACTCTTCTGCTCCAGCTACATCAAGTCAGAGGGTCCGGCAGGCCGAGAGGAGGCCAACACCGCCAGAAGTTCATACACTGGACTTCGAAGCTTTCGAGAAACAGAAAGAGAAAGCCAAAGAGATGGTCGACACCTCCACTGAACGGCGGGAAGGTCCCTCCCTGCGGGAGAAGATGAGGAACAAATTGTATTCCTTTCCCCGAGACAAAGCCCGAGTCCTATTTGAATGGGCCACCAGGTACAACAAGATCACATTACCAGATCCAAAGAGGCCTGGTGACTTGAAGAAGAAGGATGATCCTCGTTTTTACCCATACCATCAGATGCTTGGGCATACCATTGAGGATTGCTACATCTTCAAGGATGTCATTGAGTCCTTGATCAAGAAGGGAGAGCTGGACATGGGGGAGCTCAGAGTGGATCCTCCACAGCCGCACGAGATGTCGAGCCTTGGCACCACTGTCAACATGGTATCTTTATACCAACAGCTGCCTGAAGAATGGGCGGAGTCCAGTACGCAGGCCACTTATCAAGCCTTCGTCATGGCGCCAGCTCATGATCAAGGAGGTTGGCAAGCCGCGCCAACGAAGAACAGAAGAAGAAGACAAGCTCCTCGGCCCACTCCAGAGGTTCGCATAAGGGGTGTTACATCCCGACAAGCACCGCCACCAGTGACACCTATTTTGCATGACACAGCCCCCCGGCTCGTTATGAGATGGCCCACTCACAATAAGAAGAAACACATCCCGATGCGGGTGCACAAGGAAACCAGCCCTGCGGTTGAAAGACTCCAGGCTATTATTGATGGGTTTGAGGATTATGAACAACCCGAGATCCAGCCTATGGAGTTGAAGGAGTATGTCCCTTGGGAGGAATTCGAGTCACTCGAACTAGCTCCAGAAGCGGAAGCCGAGACGAAAGAAGAGCCTCTCTTATGGGGTGAGCTTCCCCAAGAGCAGTTGCCAGCCACTGAAGAGAAAAAGAAAAAGAAGAAGAGAAGACCTAGAAACAAGAAGAAGAGTGGGGTGGTCCTCGCTTGCAACACCCTCTCAACATTATTTGACACAGCCCTCTCCCTGAGAGAGGAAGAGCAAGAAGTGCCCGTCGAGCCGTCAGAGGTGAATCAAGCTGAAGCATCCACCTCCCAACATGCCACCAGGTCGGGAAGGAAGTGGGGACACCCTCCTCAGGCCAACCACAACATCCTGCTTAGGGGAGAACAACCATATCACATCCCCGAGCCTAGGGTCCAAGGCATGGAGATCCCACCTCCATCGGGCCTCTACCCCGGAGAACCAAGTGGCCAGAATGCCCCGTCATTCATTGAATTTCTTACAACTCAGAGGGGAGGACAGTCATGCCCCCGCGAGTCCCGACAGACCTAAGGGGCAGGCAGCCCCTCGGCTCCATCTGTAGCAATCCCTCCTCGGCCGAGGGAAGAGCCCGACAACATCCCAAATCTAGTCGAGTTCTTGCAAGAAAAGGAAGTGACCCAGCAGGCCCCATAAGCTCAAGCGGCATCTGACCCAGTGGAGGAGGCACCCGTTGAGCCGGCTCCCCAGGCCCAGACTGGGGGCAGGCGCAATAGAGCCGAAGAAATGAAGTTGCTCGAAGTCCGAGCTAGCAATAGAATAGTCAAACACCTGAAGAAGATCCCAGCCAGGTTTACCGTCTGGGAAATCCTATCCTTAGATGAAGAAACACGGCAAGCTGTCATCGCCGCACTCCAGACACCAACATATGTTGAAGCCTGCCTTGCAGAAATGTCACCTGAGCTGAATGGGCATCCCATCAACAGAGTCTTGATCGACCCTGGGGCAGCAGTGAACATACTCCCCTATCGGGTGTATCAAAAGCATTACTTTGACGTACACCTGGTCGAGGTCAGGAACGTCAAGATTGCCGGCTTCAACCAGAAGTGCGAAGTCCCTATGGCGGTCGCAGAGTTCAACCTCTCCCTCGGTGACTTCACCACCAAGGTCCAATTCCATGTGATCAACTCCAACACCTCTTACAAGGCGTTGCTCGGCCGACCCTTGGCTACATCAAAATAGGGTGGTACCATCCACTCTGCACCAATGCATCAAGTACCTCGGCAACGGGAAAGAGGAGAGAATCTTCGCCGACCTCCATCCTTTCGAAGTGTTCAAATGTCACTTGTCGGATGCTAATCTTTATTTGGAAAAGCCGAAGCAAGCCTCCCAAGCTACTCAAGACAAAGGAAAGAAAAAGGCAGAGCTTGACAGCTAGTTCCCTCCACCACCGCCTGGCTATGTGGCTCCTCCTCAGGTGTCATTCATTTCTGAAGTAGAAGGGGTATTCCGGGCCACCTACCTTCCCATCCACCCTACACCGGGAACACCATACCTTGAAGACTTGCTGGAAGACATCCGGGTCCCTTCCGGGATCATCAAGCCTCTTGCAGAAGCTGATTGCCAGGTGGCTGAACTGTTAAGGACCTTCGAGGTGCCCAACCCCGAGGGTCTGCCTACCATCTTTTATGTGGCCAAGGAGCACCCGGTCAAGGGGGATGATGATTGTAGACTGCCCGATGAGCTGCACGACCCACTCGTCCCAATAATGGGACTTCCTGACACAGCCGGTCCTGTGGTCAAGATGGCCAGAAAGCAAGGGATCCCCTTCTGCCAGCTCTCCAGTCGGAAAGAAATGTTCAAGAGAATGTGGAGCCCGCCAAACCTGGACCGGCGGTTGTTGCAAATCACCTGACATCCAGGATTGGGCTTTTCACTAGAAGATTCCTATGAAGCTGATGTGATATCAGTCTCGGCTCTAGGCTGCAATAGCCACGCAGGCACTGTAGGCCCATGGCAGGATAAAGGCCGTCAGCACCTTATGCCTTTGAGCAACGAAGAACAAGATGAAGAAATATTCCTATGGAATCCACCTCCCTACAGGAATAAGGGGAAGACCCCGCCCTCCTCCGGGGGACCAATCCCGAATGACCACAGCAGCGGGGTGCCATCGCCCTCGTCTGACACTGACCCAAAGGATGGGGAAGCGGGCCGAGCCCCGAACCTCACTCGGTGCAACTCTACCCTAATCGCCCTATACTGCAGGCAACAGCGAGAGATCGAAATGCTGAAGGTTCGCTTGGCCGAAATGACTATACTCATTAGAGACATCCTCTGTCGACAAAGCATCGGCGCGCACCGGTCCTCGAACACCGTCCCAAACGCCCCGGGGCACCTGAAAAGGGAGGCTAGGGATGTAGCTGCTTCCCTGGTCAGGCGATCAGTCGAGCGAAGCCCCGCGCTGCGGGAGAAGATGCAAAGACCCTACTCTTTCCCAAGGAATAAAACCCGGGGAATTTTTGAATGGGCCTGCTACTATGGCAAGGTCTCCCTCCCAAGGTCAAAGAGGCCGCAAGACGCTCGCAAAAGCGGTGACCCCTCGTTCTGCCCCTATCACCAAATACTGGGCCACTCCATCGAAGACTGCTACGTCTTCAAGGACATTGCTCAAGACCTGATTGAGAGAGATGAGCTCAGAATGGGAGATTATGTGGTCGCTCCGCCACGCCCCCATGTGGCAGGCGACCATGAAAGAAGTGTTTACATGGTGTCAGTTCAGCACCAGATTTTTGAAGATGCAGCTGAGAATGGGCGGCCCCAGCCACCAGCAGAGCAACAGCCCCCAGTATGGCAATCAATCACCTTAGCCCCTGCAAGAGCCATCTATGACAATTACAAAGAAGATCCCGAAGAAGTCCTTTACTTCTCCACACAAGAGAGCCCCCAGAGCCGCACACAACAAGCCTAATAGAGGGGGAAACAAGCAAAACCTCGTTACCCAATGAGGCAGAGCAAGAAAACACCTATGGTGTCCTGGAAGCAGAAGATGGTGAAAATAAGGATTTCATTGACCTGCTACCAGCGCCTCCAGAATTTGAAGATGGCGGCCAGGCCACAGTGGATGAGCTCATTGAAATTAATCTAGGCACAGAAAGCGACCCCAGGCCGACCTTTCTGAGTGCCCTCCTTCCTCCACAGGAGAGGGGACAATATGTCAAGTTGCTGCAAGAATTCCGGGACTGTTTCGCCTGGAACTACAAAGAGATGCCCGGTCTGAGTCCCGGCGTGACTCAACATATTCTTGCTATTGATCCCAAGGTGGAGCCGGTGAAGCAGCCCCCCAGGCGTATGAGGCCGGAGCTGATAAAACTGATTTGTAAAGAAGTCGACAAGCTCATAGATGTCGATTTTGTAGCTGAAAACCAATACACTACTTGGTTGGCCAACATTGTGCCGGTGAAGAAGAAGAATGGACAGATCAGGATCTGCGTGGACTTCCGCGACCTGAATAAAGCTTGCCCAAAGGATGACTTTCCGGTGCCCGTCACTGAAGTGATGATTGATGCAACTACCGGCCATGAGGCCTTGCCTTTCATGGACGGATCGTCCGGCTATAATCAGATATGGATAGCTGAACATGACCGAATTCATACGGCCTTCCGGTCACCTAAAGGGATATTCCACTACAAAAGGATGCCCTTCGGCCTCAAGAACGCTGGCGCCACTTACCAGCGGGCGATGACCAAGATATTCGACGAACTGCTATATAGCGAAGTCGAATGCTACATCGATGATCTGGTCGTCAAGACAAAGAAAAGGGGGGATCACCTGAATGACCTTAGAATCATCTTTGAGAGACTCCGGCAGTACGAGCTGAAAATGAACCCAATGAAGTGTGCCTTCGGGGTCTCTAGTGGAAAGTTTCTCGGCTTCATTGTCCGATATAGGGGGATCGAGATCGACCCCTTTAAAATAAAAGCCATTCAGGAGCTACCTCCTCCGGAGAATTTGGGAGAGTTAAGGTCCCTGCAAGGTCGGCTAGCCTACATCCGAAGATTTATCTCCAATTTGTCGGGGCGTTGTCAACCATTCCACAAATTAATGATGAAGAATGCACCTTTCAACTGGAACCATGAATGTCAGAAGGCCTTTGATCGGCTGAAGGATTACTTAAAGACCCCGCCTGTGCTGGGGGCACCTGTCAAGGGGAGGCCACTTATTCTATATATAGCTGCCACTGAATGTTCACTGGGGGCAATTCTCGCCCAGAACAATGATGAGGGGAAGGAGCAAGCTCTTTATTACCTTAGCCGAAGACTAATGGGGGCAGAAGCAAAATACACCCCGATGGAGAAGGTTTGTCTCGCCTTGGTCTTCGCAGTCAAGAAGTTGAGGCATTACATGCTCTCGCATGAAGTGAGCTTAATCTCTAAGGCTGACCCAGTCAAGCACATTCTCTCCCAGCCAGTCCTGAAGGGACGTCTCGACAAGTGGGCCGTACTGTTAATGGGATTTGACATCATCTACGTGCCTCAGAAGGCCGTTAAGGGTCAAGCCATGGTCGATTTCTTTGCAGCACACCCTGTGCCTGAAGATTCCCCACTGGCCACGGAGTTGCCTGAAGATGAAACACTGGAGTTGGACCAAGCCCAACTGATCGCCTGGCAGCTACACTTTGATGGAGCTTCGAGAACAGAAACAACCCCATCTGGGCACACAAAAGTACGGGCCGAGGCCGGCATCTTCCTTAAATCCCCTGAGGGAGAAGTATTGCACACATCCTGCTCCTTTAGCAAGCCCTGCACAAATAATGAGGCAGAATATGAAGCTCTGATCATTGGTCTCCAAGTCTCTTTACAGATGGAGATTAAAATATTACATGTGTTTGGCGATTCATTGCTGGTCGTCAAGCAGGTCCAGGGACAGTTTGACGTCCGAAAACCCGAGCTACTCCCTTACTACACTAAGGCGAAACGGCTCATGCAGCAGTTCTACCTCATTGAGATAGGCCACATTGCCAGAGGAGAGAATGCACAAGCTGATGCACTGGCAAAATTGGCGAGTTCATTGGCAGTCCCGCCAGATGGATCCCTCAGCATTCGGGTGGTGAATCAACGCCAAGTGCCTAGCATGATAGAAGGGCCAGGAGAAGAAGAACTTGAGGTCATCACAGCGGAAGCCATTAGCCCGCCCGACTGGAGAGACCCCCTTTTGCAGTGGTTTAAATATCAGCAACTGCCCAGGCAAAGGGAAGAGAAGATCAAGGTAATCAGAACAAAGGACTCGTATGAGGTCCGGAACGGGATCCTATTCCGGATTATGGCAGACGCCAAACGGAAGGTGCTCCTCCGATGTTTATCCATTAAAGAAGCTTGGAAGGTCATGAAGGAGGTTCACGCTGGAGCAGCTGGTGCACATCAGGCAGGACCGAAAATGAAGATTGAAATAAAGAAGCTCGGCTACTATTGGCCGATAATGTTCGACGACTGCTGTAAGTATGCCAAATCTTGTCAAAAATGCCAGGAGCACGCGACGGTACCCAGGAGACCGCCCGTGCCCTTGCATCCAACACTGCCCAGCTGGCCCTTTGCCAAATGGGGAACAGACGTTGTGGGTCCACTACCAGCATCATCAGCTGGGTGCAGGTACATCTTGGCCGCAACTGATTACTTCTCCCGCTGGGCAGAGGCTATTGCTTTGAAAGAAGTGACCGGGGAGATCGTCACCAGATTTGTCCGTTGCAACATCATATTCCAGTTTGGCACTCCGAACCGAATTATCTCAGACAATGGAAGTCACTTCCGCAACCAGAAGGTCTACCGACTGGCAGAAAAGTACAAGATCGACTGGAGGATGTCGACCCCCAACAACCCACAGGCCAATGGCTTGGCTGAAGCTTTCAATAAGACTCTTTGCACTCTCCTGTCCAAAATTGTTAGTTCTAACAAGAGGGACTGGGAAGAGAAAATGTATGAGGCCCTGTGGGCATATCGAACTGTGTACAAAACTCCAACGGGTTGTTCACCCTTTTCCCTGGTATATGGCTCAGAGGCAATTGTCCCTATCGAGCTGGAAATACCCTCCCTCCGAGTCGCAGTCCAACACGGGTTGGTTAGGGAAGAGCAGACAAATGTCGAGCGAAGGCTCGAAGAGCTCTCCAACTTGGAGGGGAAACGGCTCCAAGCCCAGTAGAACATCCAGGTCTATCAGGCCCGGATAGCTCGCGCCTTTGACAAGCTCGTCAAGGAACGTGAATTTAAGAAGGGTGACCTCGTCATGGTGAAGAGAAGAGAAGTCATGGCTTCCAACCCCAAGGGCAAGCTGAATGAGAATTGGCTTGGACCCTATGTGATCCAGAAAGTCTACGAGGGCGGAGCATATGTAATCGTCAGCCATCGGGGGGAGGTTCAATTTCCGCCCCTCAATGGTAGGCATCTGAGGTTGTACCATGCTCCGATTCCCCCATTCGAAGAATAATGCTTTTCTCTGCCCTGCCCCGGGCGAATTTGCATTACTATTGTCCAGATGGATTGGGCACTATTCATCGTGCATGTCAAAAAAAAGAAGAGAGAAAAAAAGAAGAAGAAATAAGGAAAAAAATATAAAAAAAGAAAAAAAAGAAAAAGAAAAGAAAAAAAAGAAAGAAGAGAAAAAAAGAAAGAGAAAAAAGGGAGGGACGAATCGTTCTCCCTTTATTAACACTCACTCTTATCTCCAAGAATATTTCAATAGACGAATCGACCATGTCAGCCTCTGACATCCTGTCGGCACTGACGAAGAACACCCCACCCGAACCTTTCGTTCGAGATCGGGGAATCAACATTTTCTCCTTGCGTTGGCACCAGCCCGTACCAACGAATATTTCAATAGACGAATCAGCCATGTCAGCTCTTGACATCCTGTCAGCACTGACGAAGAACACCCCACCTGAACCTTCCGTCCAGGGTTGGGGAATAAACCTTTGCTCCTTGCGTTGGCACCAGCCCCCGCACCAACGAAAATACCAAGAGACAAATGAATCACGTCGGACTCCGACTCCTCGTCGGCGTCGATGAATAAACCAGTGGCCCATACCTTTCGTCTGGTTCCATGAACAAAAAGACCTTTGCTTCGGCACTAACCCCGTGCCGATGAATAAACCACGTCGGTCTCCGACACCCTGTCGACACCAATGAATAAACCAGTGGCCCAGACCTTTCATCTGGTTCCATGAATGAAAAGACCCTTGCTTTGGCACCAACCCCGTGTCAATGAATGAATCACGTCGGTCCCCGACTCCTCGTCGGCGTCGATGAATAAACCAGTGGCCCAGACCTTTCGTCTGGTTCCATGAACAAAAAGACCTTTGCTTCGGCACTAACCCCGTGCCGATGAACAAACCACGTCGGTCTCTGACTCCCTGTCGGCATCGATGAACGAACCAGTGGCCCAGACCTTTTGTCTGGTTCCATGAATGAAAAGACCCTTGCTTTGGCACCAACCCCGTGTCAATGGATGAATCACGTCGGTCCCCGACTCCTCTTCGGCGTCGATGAATAAACCAGTGGCACAGACCTTTCGTCTGGTTCCATGAACAAAAAGACCTTTGCTTCGGCACTAACCCCGTGCCGATGAACAAACCACGTCGGTCTCCGACTCCCTATCGGCATCGATGAACGAACCAGTGGCATGGACCTTCTGTCTGGTGCCATGAATAAAAATACCCTTGCTTTGGTACTAACCCCGTGTCAATGAATGAACCACCTCAATATTACAACTCCAGTCCAACATACGAATAAACCCTTGGCTTGGACCTTCCGTCTAAGTCGATGAACAAAAAGAACGCCTTTGCTTGGCTCAGATCTTTCATCCGAGTCGATGAACAAAAAGAACCTCCTTGCTTGGCTAGGACCTTTCGTCCAAGTCGATGAACAAAAAAAAAAAGAACCTTCTTGCTTGGCGCGGGCCTTCCGTCCAAGTCGATGAACAAAAAGAACCTCCTTGCTTGGCTCGGACCTTTCGTCCAAGTCGATGAACAAAAAAAGAACCTTCTTGCTTGGCTCGGACCTTCCGTCCAAGTTGATGAACAAAAAGAACCTCCTTGCTTGGCTCGGACCTTTCATCCAAGTCGATGAACAAAAAAAAAAGAACCTCCTTGCTTGGCTCGGACCTTCCGTCCAAGTCGATGAACAAAAAGAACCTCCTTGCTTGGCTCGGACCTTCCGTCCAAGTCAATGAACAAAAAAAAAGAGAAAAGAAGAACCTTCTTGCTTGGCTCGGACCTTCCGTCCAAGTCGATGAATAAAAAAAAAGGGGACCGCCTTTGCTTGGCTCGGACCTTCCGTCCAAGTCCATGAACATAAAGAAACCCCTCCTTGCCTGGCTCGGACCATCCATCCCAGTCCATAAACAAAAGTGCATCCCACTACTCGGCTCGGACCCTCCGTCCGAGTCGGTGAATGAACAACTTTCCTAAGCCCAGCACGAGTCAACAACTCCCTCTTTGGGGTTGGCCTCGTCTAAGCTGTTTTGGGCCTTTTGCCTGAGACGACACATAGACCCTTCATTCTCGCTTCGGTATTCACCCCATGCCGATGACTAAACCCTCACTCTGACATCTCGATCCGCGTGCATATGCGGTGAAGCGATCCCCTCATCCCTTCGCTGAAGGAGTGAGCGCTTTCCCGTGAATTTGCACCGGACCAGCATCCCAGTGGCTCAGAAGAATAGACGTCATGTTGAAGAACTCTACACTCGCGGGCCCCGCGCACTCATCCCTCGCTTGCGCCGCCCGTGAGTGGGGGGCATTTGTGGACGCCAAAAAAATGACGATGATGATCATGGCGACATTCGCGTCTACACATTAGAGCGCGAGTCGAAGATAGAAATGCCGAATAAACCTCATGCCTCGCCCGATCAGGATGAGAACTCACTTGGTGGTCCGCTACCCTCTAAGGAAGCCCCCTAAGCAGAAGATACAACTACAACGCTCCGACCAGCCGTGCCGAGAGCTGAATCAGAGAAAAGTCGGGAACTCCGGCACAGCCGCGGCATGCACCGAAAGTCACGCAGAATCTGAGACCGAGTCCCTGAGGCTACAAACGGAATATTGTAGAGGCCATGCATTGTAACCAGAATGTTCTGGGAATGCCGACATTCATATAAACGGCCACGACTTCGAAAAGAATCAATTTGAGGCTTAAAATGGCACGGAAGGGACTTAAACTGGCGCGCTCTAAACCGGCGCGCCCCCCCTCAACATCTTCATCCGGCGTCCCCATAAATTGGCGCGCCCCCATTTTCCATTTGCCCTTGAGGTTGCCTTAAAATGGCGCCACCCTTTATATGCTATTACGGCATGGCCATTTTGAAGGCCAAAAACTTAATACGGCATGCCAATTACACTTGGGCTTAAACCGGCGTGGTCACTATTCCCCCGCGCCGTTTTAACCCCTCATTCTGTTCTCTGAAGCATTTCTGTGACGCGCTACTTTTGGACAAGCCATCACCATATGCTCTTCTTAAAACGGCGCGTCGAATGAAAATGAGTTTAACCTCATCCTGTCCCGTCTGCCGACCGATACTCTGTTCTGCATAAATGAGATGCACAGAGAACATTCAAAGCCCCTGGTTCTGTCTCAGCCTCCGTTCGACAGCACATAAGCAGCAGCAGCAAGGCAAGCTCCGACAAATCTCTGAGCGTCCCATCCTCGGATGAGCAGTAGTGTACGAGATGAATCAATGGTGTCCAGCACAGCCAGTCAGCTCTGAGCTTCGTCGCGGACGAGGTGGAGGTGGCAGGAACCTCCCCAGGCTAGCCAATATATAAAATGGGGGCTACATTGCGAGAGACAGACAAAAACAGAGAGGGAGAAGGTCAATAGAAGGGAACAAAAGAAAAGAGAAGAGGAAGGTTGAAGGAGGAGAGGAGAGAGGTCTTCTCGAGAGGTCTCCAGCATCCGAAGAGAAGAAGCTACATCCATCCGTTCACGCCTGCAAGGTGAAGAAAAGAGAGGGAGAGGGTGAGAGCAAGAGAGGGGAGAGAGGGGGAAGAGCTTGTGCTATGTTCCTTCTTCTCCCCCGCCGATGTATCTTCTTCCCCCACCTCAACATTTAGCTTTTCTTTTATCTTCTCCATTGTATTCTTCCTTCCCTTTCCCTTGAGGATGAATAAAAGAATGACTTTGTGAGCATGCGCAGTGTTCTATGGCTCTGATCCTTTCCCCCCCTGTTTCTTCCGTTTTATTTCTCTGGTTCTCTGAATCACCTGGGGTCCTCGGGAGCTTGCCCTTCTGTGGCATGAACTCTGAGGGAACCCGTTCGGAGGGTGAACAGTCATGGCCACCTGCGGCCTACATCTGTCCCGTTCCACGAAGTCATCACCCGTGAGTTGTGAGAGCTCTTGAAGGCTAGTCCTCGAGCTCTCCAGCACTCACCTCTGGGTTATTGGACCGCCATGAGGTCTAGATTCGAGGTGCACCCCGGAGTTATCCGTTTGGTGTTCCTTATTATTCTCTGGCAACTCCCAGTTCAGGGGAGGTGCTGCCGAAATTTTGCCAGGATGAGAACACTCAAGAACAGACGAACAGGATGAGTTCTCTGAGCATAAGAACAGCTGAACAAGCCAAGGCCTCTGGGAGTAAGAACAGCATATGTCTGAAGCTGTCTATGAATCAAATTGAACAAGTTCCTGCATAATCCCTCTTAGTAAGATATTCAATCCGCATGCTCGTTCGTCTTAAACAAACGATCAGAAAGCTTTAACCACCTTCTCTATCAACTTAATCCATCAACTAAGTGAATAAACCAACCAAAATATCAATCTGTAAGTTGAAGAAACAAGAACAGAGCAAAAAGAATCAAAACAGAGCAAAACAAAACCTCGTAGAAGCTTAACCCGGCGCGCCCTAATCCGGCGTGGGCTAACCCGGCGCGGTACCCCCCCGCGCCGGTTTAGCCTTACACTCAAAACCCATTTCATTTCCTTTGCCACTAACCGGCGCGCTATACTGTTCATTGCCCTATTCCGGCGCGCCCGTGGAACCTTTTCCTTCTTGCCATTAACCGACGCGCTCCCCCTTGGCATCCATATTCCGGCGCGCCCCAACTTGCCACCTTAGCCGGCGCGCTCCCCCCTTGTGCTCCCTTATCCGGCGCCCTCCTTCGAAGCTCTTATCCGGCGTGCCTCCCCTCTTGCCCACTTCAAACTCGGCGTGCCTCCTTTATATGGAAAGGGGGGGGGGAATAATAAAAAAAATAAGAGGAGAGAAATGTTCAAATAAAAAGAAGAATGCAAAGATCAATAACAAAAAATGAAAGGAACTCTATTACCCACGATTCAATTAAAAATTTTGTTCCGGGGGCGCTGCCCCCGAAAACCCCCACAAGGGGCGTTGCCCCCCTTGACCCCCACGACCTGACCGGGCAGGTCGAACCCTGCGACCTGACCACGCAAGTCGATCCGCGTGTGAGGGCGCACGTTATTGAGCTCGGGCTACACAATTAACAATTCACTCCCTCGGATTGGGTGCAAAGAGAAAATCAACGACGCCTTATGGTATCGGACGTGGTTTACGGAACTTCCGACATGGCCATAATCCGAAATCATCTCCGGCCAACAGTCTATCAACTTGACCCATCCCTACCGGGATCCAATCCCGCATTCTCATTAAACTTGCCTTGTTCATGGCAGACATTCGCGCGGTTTTGCTACCGTCTTTTATATTACAAACACAGACCTTCATCCGAACATGAAGTGGCCCATGAGTGGCCGACATAGTCTTAGCATTCACGTCCCGATACGGGTTTCTAGCATAGTTCGTCTTTCACTATCCTCCTGCATTATTAATATTCTCTTTAGGCCGTAGGGCCCTTATTCCCGACAATCAATCAAGGGTGTTCCCCCGTATGGGGGATGTAAATGACGTCGTGGCCTTTACGGCACGGCGGGTTTCGGTCCCGACACGAACTACACAATCGTCTGATTAGTCAGATCGAGCGCACCATGGGCTTCCATGAAGCCCGAATAAATCGTCACTTTATGACTGGCACGCCCTCGCACTAAATAGAAGAATTAACCCCGACCAACAAACGAACGGATCCCCCCTCCGAATTTTAGTGCGTCCACAATAACCTAGACAACCAATCCTCAAGAATGATGCAATTCTCTAGGTCTTCTAGGTTCACTCCACGACCGGATGATTCCAATGGCATGGGACCCCGTCCCAACCTAGACCCTCTCCCGAAGACACCCATGCCATGTCCTAACGGAAGTACCCCAATTCGGCCCACAAATCCTCCTCCCACCCCTTTCCAAAAGGAACTTAAGGAGGTGACCGAAGTCTATGAGGCTCCCCTAGATTGGGAAGAAGAATATGAAGCCCAATTGGGTCAAGAGAACTCATTCCTTCCCAAATAAAACCCACTGAGCCAAATTGGGTGCACCCTCCCCTATGAGTTACAAGATGCCCAACCTAGGCCTCCACTACTACCCCTCCCCATTCTATCCCAAGTCCCCCATTACCCATCACCCAAAGAGCACCACGTGCCAGTCATCATCACCCCACCCACAAAGGACCTACTCACCTCCTTGGTAGAAGAAACCATGATCTACACACTCGACCCCCTAGTAGGGAACACCCCATAACCACTCCCCATCTTGGAGGGAATTCATGGCCAAAACGAGAAAGAAATTTCACCTTTCATGCCACCCCCGCGAATTGGGAGTGAACTTATCATAAGTGGACCCTTGGTTAGATGGCTTGTGGAAAACCGGGCTCACCCTATCCTACCCCATACCTACCCTTCCATGGAACAACACCTCCCCATAGTACCCTTATCTACCTATCACACCACAATCCAATCATCCTATCAAGTGGAAACATTAGGGGATCTTCTTAAGGGTATAGCCTGGCAAATAGAGCTAACTGGCATGTTGACTACAGTAGCCGACCGACCTAGGAGCCTTGACCTCCTACACTTATGTGTCGATCCATCTCCTCCATTTACACTGTGGGTTGCTACACTAGCGACCTTCTTTTACTCCTCCCTACACCCGACGAGCCCGATGCTATCCACAAACTAGAGTTGCTTGTCTCGAGTAGAACATCCAGCCCTCCATTCATGGCCGACCATCCCACCAAAAACTTTGGCCCGATCATTTTACTAGAGGAGGAGAGTCCGCCATCAAATGGTTGTGAGGACCATGAGGACCTAGAGTTCCTCTCCGTAGGTGACCCTTACTATGACCCCTTCGATCCCTTCCTATGCCCCCCCACCTTACTCACCACCAACCTTTTCCTACCCCAACCGACCTTATTGGACCAAGCCCACTCCATTTTCCTAGACCCCTTTGACCCCTATGAGTGGAAACTCTCACACCAAGCCATATACATAGGAGAAACCATTTGGATGGGAATGCATGTGCCACTACATTTTGCATCATTTGGTAGGGCTAGTAAGCCCAGTCATCTCATACATGTCGCACACACTTTAGGCCCAATGCATGACTGGCTCACATTTGGATGTGCTGGTCCTCCCTCATTCATCATTGATCATATGCATGTTAGGAGCATCTACGGGTGTCCAGCTCCCCCGGCATTCATCACCACTTTGTGTGATAGGTTCCCCTACAGATACCATGGGCCTCCAACCATTGTTATAAAGCCCATGCATGATCGGGCCACTTGTGGCTGCCCTGGTCCACCTAAGTTCATCAAGGTCCACATGGCATCACAGCATGATAGGTCAATTTACGGTTGCCCCGGTCCACCTTTACACACCAAGCTTTTCACACCCACACCGCATCATAGTGCATGGCATACGCATACATGCAAGCAATTCGCAATGAGCGGTGAGGTTCACAAAGAGCAGATAAGAGCTCGCGAGCGCCACTTGGAATTTCAAGTAGGTGATTTGGTGATGATGGCATCGGAGTGGCTCTACCTTAGGGTCACCTCCCATTCGAGGGCACGTGGACTTGGACCTTTCCCTGTTCCTAGTGGCTTTGGCAAACACAGCTTATGGATTGAATTTACCAATGGGTTATGGGATATACCCCACTTCTCACGTGGCAGACCCGGCACCCTATATGGGCACCGCGGTGGATCCTAGTGAGTGCTTTGAGCCTATACCTTCCTTTAAAGAGGGACACCCCGGAGAACTCCCACAAAATAGCCTTGAGAGCCCGACGTGTGCACATAGGGGCAATACTAGGCAAGCAGGGTTCCATCGCCAGCAAGAGGGTGTGCCCAAGCCACCTTGAGAGGATGAAGGACCGTCCCCTGGTCGCAGATGCGGGTTGAGTTTGGAGGTTGAGGTTCGCCCTGAGCTACTTTAGAGGACCACTCCCCCGGAGGGCCCATACTCGACGGAGTCGAGTTCTTCGCACCCCGGGGGTATGATGAGGACATCACCAGCAATCCCCTTTGTTCGAGGATCCCGATGCTCGCCAACTATGCTACATCTTGTTCGCCACTATATTTCGAGTCATATGATGTAATTTTCATTTTCTTATCATGTACTTTTCCTTTTATTTGAGTCCAATACCTAGGTTAGGTAGCTATTTACCTAAGTCTAGAGTCATTATGTTGGTTAATGGGCCCAATTATATGGGCTAGGCCCAGGGGCGCCCCCTTCCCCTTGGTTAAGTGTTAGTAGTCCAAAAGTCAGGGACTTATGTGAAAATGTAGGATTCCTATAAATAGGACCCCAATCCCTCATTTGGAAGCTAATGAAGTATTGATAAAAATTGCCACAAGAATTTGTGCCTCTCTCTCTCTCTAGCTCTCGCTCTCTTTATCTCTCTCTCTCTCTCTAAAGGGGGCGGCCCCCTCTCTCTCTCTCCTCCTCTCTCTCTCTCCCTTGGGCGATCTTGCCCCTTCACCTCCCTCCCCTGCCACATCACCCCCCACATCAGCCTCCCACCCCTTCATCTCCCCAAGACCATTAATTCCCTATTAGTGCCTCCACTTCCCAAGCAACCCTTCCCCTTCCCCATACAACCCTTCACATTCCCAAGGGAGAATCCCTTCTCCTAGGCACCCCTTCCCCTCCCCAAGGCAGCCCCTTCCCATTCCCTAGACCACCATTAAACCCTTCATTAACCCACCACTCCAAATCCAAAGGCATCCCTCCCCATCCCCTTGGCCATTTACGCCCCACCTCCCACTCCCCCCCCCCCACACACTAGGTCCGCCCCTGCCATCTTCCCCATCCCCTCTCACACCCCCAAACCTCCCTCCCACATCTACAGCCAGCAGCCTTCCACCCCTCCTTGCTACCCCTCCATCCCTTACCTTCCCATCTCCACCAACAACCCCCCCTTTCTTTTAACACTGCCTAGTTCGTAGGTAGCTGATTGGGACTCGACTTGCAGAACCTGCCCCGGAGTCATACGGAATCATCTGATAACGTACTATTCATCAACGAAAAAGTCGCCGAGATAGCTTCGCAGCCAAGGTGGTCTCGCCAGCATCCGACATCCCTGCTGTCCGGAGGGTCCGTTCTCGTCCGACTGCGCAACCGGGACCTGAACCAGGACCATAGCTGCAGTGCAGAAGCTACCACGGCCACACCCCTCAACTTCTGAAGGCTCCACTTGGCAAAGAGCTGATACCACAAGGCATCCACCATCACCAATAAGCGGCGTCCCTTTTGGCATCAGGAAGAGCCTTTTCCAATTTTTCTCTCCCGGGTGCGCAGAATAGATCATTCGGGCCCTGCCCTGACCCCCCCTCACTCAACGGACTCCTCCTCGCCACGCCGACATCGTCTGGTGCTCTGCTTGGTTGTTGCTTGAAGAAGACTCGTCCACGATCATCCTCGACTTGTTCTTGCATCAATCGGACTTCGGGAGCGGCCGTGGCACCTACGTCAAGCAGCAGCAACACTCTGGACCGTCCTGAACCAGAGCGTAGGGCTCCTGCTCCAGGGTTCGCTCTGACCAGTGGTGACGCGGGAGCCATACACCAAAATTCACAGGCGTTCTTGGGTCCGTCAGCGACGTTTTGGCGCTGGTTTCGTTGACTTCCGAGTTCGGTGGAGTGCGTGGCAGCATCAACATCGCCTCCCTATCCGGTCATTCCAGAACCGGGCAGATCATCCGGCACTTGCTTAAGTTAATCCCCCCCCTCCCCGCCTGGCCGACTTAGCGCCCCTCCCTGTGTGGAGGTAGTGTTTGCTTGTACCCTACTCTCCCCACCCCGAGTTCCTGTTGTGCCCCTGTTGTTTTGATGATGGTTTTAATGGTGGTTTTGATGATTGGCCTTTGAAGTGAGTTATTCACTGTGAGTCATCTTGCTGTGTGAGTCTTCATGCTAGCATTCACTTTCTGATCATAATGCAGTTCTTCATTCTCTATGATATGGCATTGCATATTTGATTATGTTCAGTCATGTTACTGTTGCTCTTTAGACTGCAGTTTGATACTGCAGCGTCGACCCATCGAACTGCAGCGTCGACGCTACCAAGGCACTTCAGAGGTAAAAGTAAGAAATATTTGATCTGCTGCGTCCACGCTGCTTGGGCAATGCGTTGACGCTTGGTGCCTCTTTAACTTTGCTACATTTATTCATTGGTCTGGTCTGTAGTGCGTCGACCCCTTGTGCTGATGGGTCGACCCCTCAGTTCATTCATTGGAAGTCTATACACTGCTGGAGCATCGAGTCTGTACAGCCACTGGTCTAGAATCTGAGTCTGTACATCATTCTGTGCCCTCAGCTTTCAACGTCAAGTCTGTACAGCGTGAACAGTGCATCACTTCTCGAAGTATATACATCGGCCTCCTTGCCTAAAGTCTATACACTGGCTCAAGCTCACCTAAGTCCATACATCACAAACTCTATACATCCGATTGATGTTGCAGTGTTCACCAAGTCTATACATCACCTTCAGACCTTCAAGTCTATACACTGCTACAGGAACCAAGTCTGTACATCGGCTTCGCACCTGCAAGTCTGTACATTGGCGTCATTTCACCAAGTCTATACACTGGACTTTGTTTCACCAAGTCTATACACTCCACATCTTTTCTTACGCTTGGCCAAGTCTATACACTCATACCTTTTCCTACGTTTTACTGGCCAAATCTATACATCGCTAAGTCTGTACATTGTCTTCAGCTCAAGCGTTTAAAGCCTAAAGTCTGTACAGCGCAAAGTCTACACATTGGCTCAGGGTCGTCAAGTCTATACATCCACAGTGGACGTTCAAGTCTATACATTGGCCCTAATACTCAAGTCTGTACACTCGCTGCACTGTACAAGTCTATACACTGGGAATCCTGCTGAAGTCAATACATTGGCTCTAACATTCCAAACTCTATACAGTCACTCCCTCAGCAAGTCTATACACTGGAGTCGTCAGCTGTGAGTACAGCATGTCTGTACACTAGTTCTCATGCATGTTAAACACCAAGTCTATACACTGCACTCATGCATTGTCCTTTACGGTAAAGTGTATACACTGTCCATGTGCTAATTGGTCAAATGTATATACACTCGCTGTTATAAGAGCCTGAACTAACTAAGTATATACATTCCTTTTATCTCTGTTTGCAGACGACTCAGACTGATGATTGGGCCAACGCAGCGTCCAAATGCGTCAACGCAGCATGCTGAGAGCGTCGACGCAGCACGCCCATCTGCTGAAGACTTGATCACTAGATCACCGATGCGTCAACGCACTGATGGAGTCAACGCAGCAGACTTGAGTTTTGCTAGTCGAATGTCTTTGAAGGCTGCGTCAACCCTTTGGAGCAAGTGTGTTGACGCCACCTCAACTCCAGTTGCTGAGCGTACTGATGAATGGGCACGTGACCCGAAGCTGGCACCTGACACGTGATCCGAGGTGGATGCTGAGCACGTGATCCGAGGAGGAATCTTCTGGACGGAAGGCGTGGGAAGCTCACGCCCTAGCTGCTACTGATGCTTATAAAAGGAAGCCTTCATCCAACAGATGAAGACTGATCGAAGCTGAGAGAAAAAGGGAAAAAGTCTATACAGTGAGAAATAAGCAGCAGAGAGTCTTCGATCCACAGAAAGAGGAAGAAAAAGACAAGAAGAAGAAATAGAAAAAGAGTGAGCCGACAGAAGAAAAAGGGTTGCAGAGAAGAAGGAGAGAATAGCGTGAGAGAAAAGGAGAGTAGAGGAGAAAGAAAGAGAGATAGGGAGAGAGAGAGTTCGTGGAGAAGAAGGAAGAAGCTATTGAAGATCTGTCCTCTAGCGTCTGGATTAAATCCAAGCCAGATCTGCTCCTTTGAGAGCTACATTCTTGGTCTTCATTTACAGCCTTCTGATCGCTGTGTATTTTCCGTTTCTTATTTTTTTCCTTTTCATCTGGTTATCTTTGTTCTTCCGATCCTCTGGTCTGAGGTCGGGTTCCTCCTGGTGGGTCAGGAGAAGGGAGATCTGATCTCCGGTTGCAAGTAGCTGGGAGCTACTTGTGGGTTCCCTCCGGTTTGGAGGAAGGGAGACTTGTCTCCTATTCTGGGCTTGTGGGTTGCAAGTCCAGGGGTCCCTCCGGTTGGAGGAAGAGAGGTCTTCGACCTCTGGTTTGCTGGTGACTGGAAGTCACTGGTTGGTTCCCTCCTGGTCTGGAGGAAGAGAGACTTCGGTCTCTGGTTTCCAAGTGGCTGGGAGTCACTTGGGGTGTCCCTCCGGTTGGGAGGAAGAGGGGAGGCTGTTCCCCTGGTCAAGCTGTGTGGCAGCAACTGTTCGCAGACTGAGTCTGCTTGGTTCTAGCATTTGCTAGTGAAGCCTCACTCCGGTTGGGAGTGAGGGGTGGATGTAGGTCTGGAGGACCGAACCACCTAAAAAATCCTTTGAGCTATGGTTTGCTTTGTGTGCTTGCTTCCGCTAGATGCTTGGATAGGCGCGCTCCATGTGTTTGCTCATAAGTTTAATTGAATTTGTTTCATTCTGTGATTGCGTCTAGCATCTGAGTTTTTATTTTGGGCATTATTCGTAGAAGGATACATTCACCCCCCTCTGTATCCGGGCCTAGCACCCTAACAGTTGGTATCAAAGAGGTGTCTGCATACAAGGTCCAGCGACCTGCAGATTCGATCTCTAGTTTTCGGTGCTAATTTATTTTTAGTGCATCAATATTCCTGTTGCATTAATCTGTTGTGTTCTCATGGCTCATCCTCCACTATTCAGTAGTTCAAATATTAAATTCTGGCTATATCGTATGCACAAGCATGTTAACTCTATTAATCCACAATTGTGGAAGGTTATCTCTCACAGTCCACATGAACTTCCTATGATAAGTCCAAGTGGACTCATGTTCACAAGTTAAAAAATGATGATAATGTGAGAGCTCTAAATTTAATGAAGGCTGCAATCGGTTCTGATGATTTTTCCTCTTTCTCAGGTTGTAGCTCGGCAAAGGAAATATTGGATGAATTGCTTCGCATCCACAATGGAAAAGAAGAAGAATGTCTCATGGCAAGAAGGAGTGATCAATCAGATGAGTCCTCATCCCAGGTAAACTCTGAGACCGAGGATATTAGTCATGATGATTTAGTTGCCATGCATGAGCATCTACTAGAAAAATATGAAAGAATTAAGTCAGAAAAGAGAAAATTAAGAAAAGAGAAAAATGCTGAAATCACAAGTCTAAAGGCTGAAAATGAAAATCTAAAATCTGAATTGAAATTGAAAGAAGAATTTGAAAACAAGTTGATTGAAGAAAATTCTCATCTAAAAGATCAAAATAAAAGGCTAATGGTTCTTAATAATGTCTTTTCTGAAAAATGGTTGTCATTTGAAAAAGAAAAATCTGCTGATAAGGAAATTCAATTTGAGAATGAATTGAAACAGGAACTAGAAATTGTGAAAAATCTGAATGACACCATGAAGAAACAAATTCTCACCTGTGAAGAAGATCTAACAAACTCTGAACTACTCATCTCTTCTCTTGGGAATGAAATTTTAAATTTGAATAAGTCTCTGTCCGATTCTGCTAATCAAGAGAAGCAGAATGTTGTATCCACAGATAATTGCATGAAGAAGGGCAGTAGTTCTCAAGTTAAGCAGGGAATGAGGAATAAACTTCATACAACCTTCGTGCGTAGCTCAAACATAGCTAGCACCTCCACCTCATCGCCTAAACAAGTTGTTGATCAAGAAAATTAGAAAACAAAACAGAAAATAAATAAAAAGAACAATCAACATACTGAGGAAGTTCAAGGTGACAAGAAATCTCATGCTAAGTATGTTAATTGCTTCTACTGTGAGAAATTTGGTCACTTCATGTACAATTGTCTTGTGCTCAACAAGGATGATCTGAATGTTGATAAAATACATGGTAGGAAGCTTCATGTTAAGAAACCTTCTTTTGTTCAAAAGAAAAGAATTCATTGCTTCTATTGTCATAAAATTGGTCATGTTATGCATGAATGTAACTCAATGAAACAAGATGACAAGGAAGCTAAGAGATCTCATGCGAGAAGTCATGATCATCTGAATGAGAAAATTTACTGTTCTCACTGTGGCAAATCGGGCCACATTGTAGCCCAATGTTGGCATGCTCAGGGAAGGAAGTTTAACAATAAATCTGGTAAATTCCCTGTCAATAGAAATATTTCTGATAGAAATGAATTTATTTTTGAAAGGAAAACACTTGCATGTTTTGAATGTGGGAAGCCAGGTCATAGAGCTGCTGACTGTTGGCTGGCTTATGTTGGTAAACAGAATCTTAATTCTGGTAACAGAAAATTTCATGCAAATGCACATAGAACTCATGCTAATCAGAATGTGCATAAAACAAATCTGAAATCTGCTGCCTCTTGCTATTATTGTGGTATATTAGGTCATTCAATGAATAATTGCCATCTGATAAGATCGGATGACCTAAATGCTAAAAGGTTGTTTAGAACACCTACCAAAGGTGTCACTATTAACCATGCAGGACCCAAGACTGTTTGGGTACCTGCCCATGCAAAATAGTGTGCTAACTTGCAGGTGTGCCTTGGAAGCTAAAGAATAAAAAGGGGGAAATAAACCAAGGCACCCAAGTTGATAAAACCCCATTGAGGTAAATTTCTCAAATCTGTTCAAATGAAAATTATGGTTGAGCTGAGAAGTCATAGCTTCATGCATACATGTTTTATTTTAATTGGTTTGACTATTGTATTGATCTTTGTGGGCTTTCTTGTTTGTACTGTGAGCTGTGTGCATATATAAGAATGGCATAAACATGCACATGACATACAATCATTGAAAATCTAATGCATATAGGACTGTTTGTATTGCATTGTCATGCATGACCACTTGGTATATAAATGGAAAGCTACTAACGGGCAGAGGAAATCTATCTGGAGGTTCTTACTATGTGTGAGATGGTCTTTTAGGCCAAGTTCTCCGCCAAGTACCAAGGGTCAAATTTGCATATCAGAGAATGTCTGCATCCTCATGTGAATATTTTGTTTCATGCCCCTGCATACATGAAGTTAAGTGCATTGCATCTCCTTAAATTGACAATGCCAAAAAGATTGTCTGAATGCATGTTGTCAGGGGGAGTCAATGCATTGCATGCAGGTGGTCAAGTGCATACATCTCTGTGAGAATTCATTGCATACCCTTCATCATTGATCTTAGTTCACAAACCTTGATAATATCAGAAATCATTGAGCCTCAAAATCTCTCCTATCAATTGGTATCATTTGGCTTCAGATTTCTATCAGTCTTTCATGAAGATTTCAATGGGCTATCTCGATCATAAATCTGAAAACTTTTGAACTAGAAATCTTCTATTATACGTTTTTATGAATATCTGAAATAACTCAGGTGGTTTAAGTTTAATGTATTCAATGAGTTTGGCATTAAAATATCTCAAAAATATCTGAAGCATGTTTAATAAACCTTAACCATCTGTTTCATGCTGTGTCTTGTAAAATCTTCTGAAATCTACATTATTGAATACATGACTTTATTTGGTTAAGTACATGAAATTGTTATTGATTTGAAGCAAATGAATTTTTCTGAAATGTCTAAAGGGTATTTTCTGTCAGAGCAATGACCTTGGTCACTGAGAAACACATGTCCAAAGGACTGTGTCATGAGATACCATAGTTAACTCTGATTAAGAATAATTGAATTTCAGGCAGAGCAATGGCATGCACATTGAGAAATACAACTCACTCATCAAGAAATGATTTGCAGTGTGTCATGATGTGTAAATGCTATCTCTGTTCATATAAAGCATGACAGTTAGTCACACTAAGTGTTTAGGGATATTGGCCTCTGATCAAGGTATATCCTCTAGTTACAAGGTGTGCACTGAACTAGAGTGCTCATAAAATTTGTAGCATGAAAAATTATTGAACGAATTGAAATATCTGAATATTGATGCTAAAATCAAATTGCTACAACCCTAGACAAAATCATATGACTTCATAATTGCTTGATCTCAATACTGATGCATGTAATTCCGAAAGAAGTCAATAAATTTGATTGTGTAAGAGAAAGGGAGTTTTATCAAGATAAATATGAGGGCTTGGTTCATTTTTATTAAATCATGGTTTTAGATATCAATACAGAATTTTATTGATAAACTCTACATACATCATGTTTAAACCATGCTGTTCAATAAAGCTCATTCATAAGCCCTTATAATGGAAGACTTTGAAAAACCTATGTTTTGGATTTATGAGATTGATATCTCTCTGAAAATCTGACTGAATTTTCTGAGATTGGAGCTTCTTTAAAAATCTGCTAATTGAACCTCTTCTGCTCATTGATCTGAACTTGTCCTGGTTTGCCCCTATGATCTCTGTCCCATTCATCTCATAAGATTCCACTTATTGAGGGGGAGCTTCCATATCATATGCATCATGCTGCATAGAAACTCTTAAAAGGGGAGAATTGTGCTCTTGCATTCATATTTCTAGGGGGAGATCTTGCATTCTGGTATCTGTTTATGTTGATTGTTTGCCAAAGGGAAAATTTCATTCAATCTTTGCATGCAAGCTCCTTTTGATCATTTCTAACTCATGTTTTTGCTGCAACTCTTAAAGGGGGAGAATGTTGTTCTTGCAAGGGGGAGGAATTGACTGATTTTTTTATGCTTTAATTTCTCAAACTATTTTCTTTTTGATGAAGTCAAAGGGGGAGAATAGTTTGAGTCATCAGACTGACTCACTGTGTAGTGTTGCCATCATCAAAAAGGGGGAGATTGTTGTGCCCCTGTGATTTTGATGATGGTTTTAATGGTGGTTTTGATGATTGGCCTTTGAAGTGAGTTATTCACTGTGAGTCATCTTGTTGTGTGAGTCTTCATGCTAGCATTCACTTTCTGATCATAATACAGTTCTTCATTCTCTCTGATATGGCATTGCATATTTGATTATGTTCAGTCATGTTACTGTTGCTATTTAGACTGTAGTTTGATACTGCAGTGTCGACCCATCGAACTGCAGCGTCGACGCTGCCAAGGCACTTCAGAGGTAGCAGTAAGAAATATTTGATCTGCTGCGTCCACGCTGCTTGGGCAATGCGTTGACGCTTGGTGCCTCTTTAACTTTGCTGCATTTATTCATTGGTCTGGTCTGTAGTGTGTCGACCCCTTGTGCTGATGGGTCGACCCCTCAGTTCATTCATTGGAAGTCTATACACTGCTGGAGCATCGAGTCTGTACAGCCACTGGTCTAGAATCTGAGTCTGTACATCATTCTGTGCCCTCAGCTTTCAACGTCAAGTCTGTACAGTGTGAACAGTGCATCACTTCTCGAAGTATATACATCGGCCTCCTTGCCTAAAGTCTATACACTGGCTCAAGCTCACCTAAGTCCATACATCACAAACTCTATACATCCGATTGATGTTGTAGTGTTCACCAAGTCTATACATCGCCTTCAGACCTTCAAGTCTATACACTGCTACAGGAACCAAGTCTGTACATTGGCATCATTTCACCAAGTCTACACACTGGACTTTGTTTCACCAAGTCTGTACACTCCACATCTTTTCCTACGCTTGGCCAAGTCTATACACTCATACCTCTTCCTACGTTTTACTGGCCAAATCTATACATCGCTAAGTCTGTACATTGTCTTCAGCTCAAGTGTTCAAAGCCTAAAGTCTGTACAGCGCAAAGTCTACACATTGGCTCAGGGTCGTCAAGTCTATACATCCATAGTGGACGTTCAAGTCTATACATTGGCCCTAATACTCAAGTCTGTACACTCGCTGCACTGTACAAGTCTATACACTGGGAATCCTGCTGATGTCTATACATTGGCTCTAACATTCCAAACTCTGTACAGTCACTCCCTCAACAAGTCTATACACTGGAGTCGTCAGCTGTGAGGACAGCATGTCTGTACACTGGTTCTCATGCATGTTAAACACCAAGTCTATACACTGCACTCATGCATTGTCCTTTACAGTAAAGTGTATACACTGTCCATGTGCTAATTGTTCAAATGTATATACACTCGCTGTTATAAGAGCCTGAACTAACTAAGTATATACATTCCTTTTCTCTCTGTTTGTAGACGATTCAGACTGATGATTGGGCCAACGTAGCGTCCAAATGCGTCAATGCAGCATGCTGAGAGCGTCGACGCAGCACGCCCATCTGCTGAAGACTTGATCACTGGATCACCGATGCGTCAACGCAGCAGGCTGATGGAGTCAACGTAGCAGACTTGAGTTTTGCTAGTCGAATGTCTTTGAAGGCTGTGTCAACCCTTTGGAGCAAGTGTGTTGACGCCACCTCAACTCCAGTTGCTGAGCGTACTGATGAATGGGCACGTGATCCAAAGCTGGCACCTGACACGTGATCCGAGGTGGATGCTGAGCACGTGATCCGAGGAGGAATCTTCTGGACGGAAGGCATGGGAAGCTCACGCCCTAGCTACTGCTGCTGCTTATGAAAGGAAGCCTTCATCCAACAGATGAAGACTGATCGAAGCTGAGAGAAAAAGGGAAAAAGTCTATACAGTGAGAAACAAGCAGCAGAGAGTCTTCGATCCACAGAAAGAGGAAGAAAAAGAGAAGAAGAAGAAATAGAAGAAGAGTGAGCCGACAGAAGAAAAAGGTTTGTAGAGAAGAAGGAGAGAATAGTGTGAGAGAAAAGGTGAGCAGAGGAGAAGGAAAGAGAGATAGAGAGAGAGAGAGTTCGTGGAGAAGAAGGAAGAAGCTATTGAAGATCTGTCCTCTGGCGTCTGGATTAAATCCAAGCCAGATCTGCTCCTTTGAGAGCTACATTCTTGTTCTTCATTTACAGCCTTCCGATCGCTGTGTATTTTCCGTTTCTTATTTTTTTCCTTTTCATCTGGTTATCTTTGTTCTTCCGATCCTCTGGTCTGAGGTCGGGTTCCTCCTGGTGGGTCAGGAGAAGGGAGATCTGATCTCCGGTTGCAAGTAGCTGGGAGCTACTTGTGGGTTCCCTCCGGTTTGGAGGAAGGGAGACTTGTCTCCGGTTCTCGGCTTGTGGGTTGCAAGTCCAGGGGTCCCTCCGGTTGGAGGAAGAGAGGTCTTCGACCTCTGGTTTGCTGGTGATTGGAAGTCACTGGTTGGTTCCCTCCTGGTCTGGAGGAAGAGAGACTTCGGTCTCTGGTTTCCAAGTGGCTGGGAGTCACTTGGGGTGTCCCTCCGGTTGGGAGGAAGAGGGGAGGCTGTTCCCCTGGTCAAGCTGTGTGGCAGCAACTGTTCGCAGACTGAGTCTGATTGGTTCTAGCATTTGCTAGTGAAGCCTCACTCCGGTTGGGAGTGAGGGATGGATGTAGGTCTGGAGGACCGAACCACCTAAAAAATCCTTTGAGCTATGGTTTGCTTTGTGTGCTTGCTTCCGCTAGATGGTTGGATAGGTGCGCTCCATGTGTTTGCTCATAAGTTTAATTGAATTTGTTTCATTCTGTGATTGCGTCTAGCATCTGAGTTTTTATTTTGGGCATTATTCGTAGAAGGATACATTCACCCCCCCTCTGTATCCGGGCCTAGCACCCTAACAGTTCCCCCTCCTGCGTGAGGAGTAGTGCATGTATTAGTAGGTCCTCGGCCGAAGCGACATCGGCGCGGCGTGCGGGTAGCCCACGCTTCCCCACTCGCCCTCATCTCCAGCCGGGATTGGTGTCTTCACACCGATCAGGTGAGCCACTCACACTACTCTTTGCTGGATTCCTTTACTTAATTAGTATTGCATCTTAGTACCGTCGGCGTTAAGAGAGTGCCCGAACCTGAATTATCATTTAATTGCGTGACTACCGCGGGTGAGCTGTGAGAGTGACATTACAACCCACGCCCTCGGCGTGCTGGCCGCCCTTGATATTGGGCATCCCTGGCCCATTGGGGTCCATCCCTAGCTAGCCATACCCTTGGAACCTTGAGGTCCAACCTCGGACCATCACCGCCATCGCCGGTCCACCTACGGGCCCGAGTGTGCCAACGCGAGTGAGTCCGCTTGTGTGACATTGCGAAATTATTGTGTTGCTTGCAAAGTTAGGTCCAAGGGGTCGTGTCACATCAAATGGTATCAGAGCAAGTTTAAGACTTATCTCTACGAGTCTAGTCCTAGGGCATTAGCATTTGAGTCTCCCTTGCATCATGTTTTCCATCACTCCCTTGCATGACCACCCTAGGGAGACACCCCAACTATCCATGGACCAATTTGACGCTTTCATCAACAAATGTCATAACTATATAGATACCCTCACCTCCCGGCTTGATCGGCTTGAAGCAAAAGGGAACCACGGCCCTAGAGCTTGGTCACCTCGGGATGGATTTGGAGCCAATGAACTCCCGACTTGATAGGAGCCTTGTCATCCCACTGGTGGTAGACCAGGGGTTGTTCCCCTTTAGTTGTCGCCAAGAGCTGCCTTGCGGCTTCTGCTCTTCGAGTATTCGGCCCTGGCCGTGCGGCCAATTTAGCCAACTCGCGGGGATCTTCAAGAAGTCCCTCGTATCGGTTGAATATGCCGGCCATGTTGCAGGCGAAGACCTGCATCCTTCTTCTCTGTCGATGGACCCTTCTCTCAGCTCGATCTGGGAAGGTCAGCCTCTCGAACACATAAGTTCTTCTTGTTCCTTCTCGCCTAGGAGATGCTTCATCGGCTTTGGTTCCGAAGCCGTCATCATAGCCATTGTCGTCAACTGACGACAGCATCATCCCATCTCTTTCATTTTCTTCAACTGCCATTGATGGGCAGTAGTCTTCATTGGCGGCGGCTGCTTGCATCAACCACTGCTTCCCAAGCGAGGGGTTGCCTAGCCCTCGAAAATAGTTCCTGACCAAGTTGGTCACCTCTTCCCGACCCCGCTCTTGATGCAGCACGGGGGACAATTGCCGACCTCGCACAGGAGGGGTATAAGCTAGCCGAGCTCTGTCGACAGGTTGCTGGAACCTTTGTCCCACAGCTGGGACGTTGGCTTGGCAGGCGCAGGCCCGGAAACTTTCGCGGCGCGGAGGGTCCGCAACCACTTCTTCTTCACTCGGGGCCAGGCCCCTTTCTCTCCTTTCTTCTGCTCCGTCGTGAGCAAGATGGCGGGGGACGGGTGCAGCTTGATGAACAAGTTGGACACTCTTAGGGACCCATGCCTGTTTAAATTTCCTTGGCCTAGGGGCCATCTTTCTGCCCTCCTTCCAGCGAGGGCTTGATATGAGTTGCGGATGGGGATGGAAGGGACCACCCGATCTGGGACCATCCGCGCGTCACGTCCGTCGAGGAAGATGCGCATGCCACCAACCATCATAGATCTACCGGATTAAGAGAGGGTTCCGGTAACCACAGTAGTACTCTTTCAGATTTGCCTGCACTGATGTCCTCCGGAGCTCCTGTTCACATCATCGGGGTGGACCCCACGGACAACATGGTGCACCAGGCAGCTGGCGACCAAGGTTGGACTCTTGAGCAAGTCGTGGCAGTGTTGATCCTTCAGAGGCTCCATGCTCTTTGTAGCTCCTTCGACAGGCTCCGAGGGTTCCACCTCCAACATGTCCACGAAGGCTAACCCCAAGAAGTTGGGGAAGCCAACGGTGGCAGGGAAGCTACCGAACACCGTGGGCACCGCCAGGTACCCTTGCGCATGATCATCAACAATTGATGGGCCAAAGCCGACGCCCGTCAACCTAGTTGTCGTCATAGTTCGCCTGCAAAATAAACAAACCAACGATCAGCAACCTTTGGGAGGGCCTCGAAGCCGAAGTATCTCAGCAAAGAGATGAAAGGTGACACTGGTCCCACCGGGCGTGCCAGACTATTTGTGATGAGAGATCTTGCTCTTATTTTTTTATCTATTTATTTATTTAGGTTTATTTATTTTATTTCATGTGTCGATCAACCAATTAACTAACTAGTAGTTTAACTGACTGATTGACTGTGCGGGCGTGCCAGTCACGCGAGTGACGAGTTTATTATGCGCTCATTCTGACCCGTGTCGGGAGAGAGAGAGAGATTCGGTCGGGACTAGCAGTCCGCCATACCATAAAGGCTATGGCGTTAATTACATCCCCCGCGAGGAGGGAAAACCTTTGATTAATTGCCGAGATAATGGGCTGTCGAGGCCGAAATAAAGATGCGATGTTATGAACATGACAAGATCACATGAGATGCGTCTATCTATCATGCAAGAGAGGTATGGTTTACTAAATTGGAGACCCTTGGTACAAGGCGGAGGACGTAGGTCCGAAGACCACCATCGCACATAGCGGAGACTTCCGATCGGGCGTATCCCGGTCTTCCGTCAGTGCCATTTGATATACTTGAGGGCCTATGTAGGCATGCACGCACGATACTCATGACGACGTTAAGCATGGCAATAGAGTTATGAAAATACACAGTGATCGATCACGTTTATTAATCTACGCCGAGGGAGACGAGAATGGTAACACAAACATGATAACGTAAGCGAAGCGCTGACGGACATGGTAGTGAAAGCATTATAATAAGATTGTCCAGGGCTTGAGCAACCCCTTCCTTATTCGGTTTATTACTAATTAGGGTTTATTAGTCTCGACCACGGGAGACGAGGATCGCTCCGGAGGTGAGCAAGTGATCAGAACAGTGCAACCATTTGAAACCGGCGCGATCGCGCGTCGGGATAGGTTTCCCGGTGCGGCCAAACGTAGGTAGAAGGGCTTAACCCGGCGCGGCCAAACGTAGGTAGAAGGGCTTACCTGGCACGCCCATGGCCAAGGTTAATACGGCGCAATGGCCTTGAGGCGTGCCGGTTTAGGGCGCGCCGGGAAGGAGCTGGATAATTCAAAAAAACCATGAGTCTAATGTTAATACGGCGCGGGGGGGGGGGGGGGATCGCGCCGAATTAGACCGCGCCGGATTAAGACCGCGCCGGTTTAGCTGATTTTCTTGAGAATTTTGAAACCATTTAAACTTATTAAGATGTTTTGAAGGTTTAAAGGTTTAATTGGGTTTATTTCCTGTTGAATTGAGGTCTGGGGCTCTCCAGGAGTAGAGTCATGAGCCAGTGCGAGGTTCATACTTGAGCACGGAGGTTCCTTGACTCAGAATGAATGTTTTATTATGGCCAGTCCACAGAAACGACTTTGGTTGTCCAAAACCTGCCAAAAATTAGGCAGCATCTCCCCTATCCCTGGAAGGTTGCAGAGGAGAAACGAGATCATACTCACTTGTGGAGTAAGCCCCTAAACTATCGATATGCATAATAGCAGCCAGCAAATTCCCAATGGACAGGATACCCCGAGGACGAGCCTGCGAGGGGCACCGAAGCTCCGTGGGTGAAGACACAGAGATGAGGCAGCTGATAGCAGGAGCAACACCCCGAGGACGGGCCTACGAGGGGTGGGCCACCCACAGCTTGCACTGCATCCCTTAGAGGGACAGACCGTTAGGGAGAGAAGCTCCGAGGACTAGCCTGCTAGGAGCACGCATCCCTTGGTCACCATCGGATCCCAAATTACTGAGTTTAAGACTGTTGGGCTAAAGCCCCTGTCACTATCCGCTCTGTGGCCTTTGGGGAGCATCTACCACAGAGAGGTAGGACCCCCCCCCCCCCCCCCGACCAATTAGCAGCTCCGTGAAACAATGGGGAATGCCCCCCTCCCCGGATGACTGAGATAAAACCGACAGAACTCAAACGGCTCAATGGCTACAAACCACAAACAAGCGAAATGAGGGCATTCGGTATAGACGGATTACCAGACACGGGGTTGAGGCATCGATGCTTGCGAGATTGGGCTAACATTCCCAGAGGAACATACGATTAACAGTCACATAGAGGGATAATGGGTACGTAGATAAGGTAATCTAACTACATAGGCATATGCTCGAATGACTAAAACGCAGTAATCACAAGATGGGCCTTGCCGTCCTGGAGGTGGCTTCCAACTCTCCTGAGCAATAGAGCAATGCAAAGAAGAGAGGGAATGGAGGTCGGCCCTCATATCAAAGCGGGAAGAGGAGTATGCACAGGCACAACTCTATCCCCAGAGGATGCAAAGACCATCAAATGAGACACAGACGCGGCGTCGACGGGAAGGACCCGGGGAAGGGTCATCTCTGTAGCCCATGATACCTCAGGGCATATTCGGAGTCAGAGAGATCGGAATCGAAAACCATAGGCAGAAGGACACCGACGTGTACACCGACTGAGATAGCACTGGGGGAAAGAGACAGGGCGTCGAACATTCAGTCCACCAAAAGATTCATATACGCATACCACTACCCCATAGATGGGAGGGAGCCAATACATTCATTACAAATCCGACGCCGGCGTTGTGGCACGGACGTCGTTTACTGTTTGCAGATAAACATTTACAGAGGGAGAGCGAGGCGAAGAGACGACGAAGAGGGGGGGGAAGAGATTGGCTCATACCATCGCCATCCCCCCCTTTCTCATTTACATTCGGTTATCGGGAAACAACCGGCAGACAGCAGGAAGAAAGCAAACGACCCACCTACCCTCAGAACAGAGTATCGGGATGCCTCTTTCTTCTCCGACTCCGGAGGGCATCAGACAGGGATGGAAGACGGCGGCCGGAGGAACCCTCGGTGAGACACTACTTCTTTCGGAAGGCAAAAACCCTTTCCTCCTTGAAGGTGATTGACCCTCTCTAATTCACCTCTCCGAACCCTTTCTATTCTGTTATCCCCCCTCTTTCTCCTTCTCTTTCTTTTTTTCTTCCAACCTCTTCTGTCTATTTTCGGGTAGCCACCTATAAATAGAAGCAAGCTCGAAGCCTCATCCGGCGTGAAGAATGGCGCGCCGGGGAAGGAGCTCCATTGCCCTTTTGTGCACCGGAATAGCAGGGCGGCGGATGGCGGCGCGCCAGTTTAGGGCGCGCCGTATTAGCGCCCTTCGCATGTCGTGAGTCAGCCGATGAGTCCGGGGATGGTTCCGGGGGTCACCGTGAACATTTATCTCGCCACTGCTCTTTGAAACCTCGACGAGATGCCTTGTCAAAGCTCTCAGGCCGACGTACGGCCATTCTCGGAACTTCGGATGACTTTGGTTTGATCACGCGGGTTTTCCGCTGACATGGCTCTCGGCACTATGATATGTGCTGCCGTCTCAGTCTGTTTTGTGCTCGAAGCTTCTTGGAGGGTGGGATAGCACCCGAGATAGTTCCGCCCACTTCGAGCGATCATTCGGCCGCTAACGGGCCCCACTTGGCGAGAAGTCATACCCGTGCCGGGTAGCCAGGATCGTCTGCCGACAGAGCCTTTGGTCCTCCATTTTAAAGAGCCAAGGGCATTCTTTCATCTCAGGAGAATCTTTCATGAGGTGGGTGGCCACCGGGTAGACCGTCGTCCTTGGCCGGACAATGGGTGTAGTGTATGCGGCACGACGGAGTCGATGCCGGTTCATTGGGCAGGCTTGGTCGCACTCCTGGTTGGTTGTGAGTTCATCTCGGTTCTCCTGAGGTGAAGTCCCTGTGCTCATACAGGGTGACTCGAAGCTCTGGCAGCTTGAGAAGTCTTCAATATGTTGATATGTATCGGCTTCTGTGCTTCAGTGGGCCGTGTCATTCGTCTTCGAGGCTTGGTCGCCGCGAGTGATATTTTGAGTGCCAACACCACCTCTTACCAACCTTACCCATCAGCCCTCTCCATGAGTCCAAACCCCCAAGGGATGCCTACAACTAACACACATGACCTCCCTGGCCATGTCAACTACCTCATGAAGGCCTTGACCTATGCTAATGAGCGGCTTGATAACCTATCGGGTCGACTCGACCAACTAGGAGAAAATGGGCCCGCCCCAAGGGTGGATGATAGTAGGGCTCTTCCCCCACCTCCCATCTTTGATGGAACTCATCCTATTGACTATTTAGATTGGGAAGTCTCAATGGACCATTACTTCACTTGGTATCCCATGTCTGAGGATGAGAAAGTCTGATGTGCCAAATCACAACTTACCAAACGGGCTCAAACCTATTGGCTACAAATTGTCAGGCTAAGGATAATTAGAAGGGAAGATCCCATCACCACTTGGGGAAACATGAAGGAACAACTTAGGGCTAGATATGTGTCCCCTTTCTACTCGGATCACCAGAGCCCAAGGAGCACTTCAACTCCACCATCCCCACCCGGCCAACCCAAGACTCCAATTCCCTAATTCCCCACAATGCAACCAAAACCCAATTCCACAACCAACCTTACTCAAGGCCCTTTGGCCCCCACCTCCACCCCTCACCTTACCCCTTCTCAAAAAGGAAAAGGTCCTATGGAGATAGACGTGAGTGAAATAACCTCCGGTAAGTGCGAGCCGGAATGTTATAGGTGCCACCAATTGGGGCAGATCGCCAGACAATGCCCCACGAGGAAGCATCTTCCCATACCCCTAGTGGTTGAAACCTCTCCCACCCCGGCCACCATTACTCCTCCATTGTCCCCCAACAAGGACACTCCTTCCAAGGACAATCTTCCCAAACCCTCTCAACCCACCCATCTTCCACTTCCTACCCCAACCCAACCCCAACCTAGACCTCCACTACTTCCCTTACCAATCCCAACCCAAGCCCATGCTTTTTCACCACCTCGGGTGCACCACACATCGACTATCACCAATTCCCTCGCATTAAACCTACCCACCCCATTATCATTAGAAGTTGAGACCCACACACCCACCCACAGGAAATGGATGCTAGTCCGGATCCGCAACCCACCATAAATGAAATCCAAGAATCTCCACTTCCACCCACCTCTCCTAGTCCGGATCCTCAAGAGCCACACACCCTCACCGTGAATGAGTCCATACTCCAATGGCTCAAGCAAGGCCCTCCCGTCCCTAGTTCACCCCCACACCTCTCACCCATGGGACATCAATCCCAAATTGTGACCCTCCCCTCCTTTCACACCACGATCCAATCCTACTATGAGGTAGAGGGTTGGGATGATCTCCTCAAGGGTCTACAGTGGCAATTAGACTTGACTTGTTTGTTGACTCTAAGGGCGGACCGACCCAAGAGCCTTGACCTCATCCACCCATGTACCGGGTCTATCACCTCGGTTTGCACTATTAGTTGCTACACTAGCGACCTCCTTTTCCTTCTCCGCATGGTGCAAGAGCCCATCCCGGTCCACTCCCCTACCAATGTCATTCCTAGAATCTTGACCAACCAACCCACCCCATACACCGGCCCAACTATTTCACTAGAAGAGGATGATTCACCACCTTGTGAGGACCTTGAGGACATGGAGTATCTCTCTCTAGGTAACCCTTATCATGATCCCTTTGATCCCTTCTTATGGGAGTCTAGTTCCCCATGTGACCCACCCACCTTACTCACCACTCACCTTACCCTACCCCCACCCACCATGTTGGGCCAAACCCCTCCCTTCCTAGAATTGGGTTACACCATGAGAGCCTTGACCTTAGGCAACATACACCTTGGGATTGATGAATTGCCCCACTCCATGATGTCCCCCTTCTTAGATCCCTTTGATCCATACGAGTGGAAGCTCAAGGGTCACCCCACACCTATGCACATGGAAGTCATCTGTAGGATAGGAATGCATGTGCCTAGGCATACCGCACCACTTGACACGATTCATAAGTCGGGTCCATTCATTCATATCACCCACATGTCAAGTAGGAAGCATGAGTGGTCCATATTCGGATGTAATGGTCCACCTTCATTCATCATGAGTCTTAAGCATATTAGGAGTATTCATGGATGTCCGGGTCCTCCGGCACTTATCACACCTACGCATGAGAGGGACATTTATGGATGCCCCGGTCCTCCTAATTCCATCAAAGTCTCCATGGCATTTCTAAATGATTGGTCTAAATATGGTTGTCCTGGCCCCCCTATGCATATCATACATTTTCCACTCACACCGCATCATAGTGCATGGCATATGCATCCAAGCAAGTATCAAGCAACAAGCGGTGAGATTCACAAGAAGCGGGCAAAAACTCATGAGCGCCACTTGGACTTCCAAGTTAGCAACTTGGCGATGGTGACTTTGGAGTGGCTCTACCCTAGGGTCACCTCCAATTTGAGGGCACAAGGACTTGGACCTTCCCAAGTTCTGAGTAGCTTTGGCAAACCAGCTTATGGGTTGGACTTTCTAATGGATTTTGGGATTCACCCCACTTCCCACGTGGCGGATCCGGCACCCTCTAAGGGCACCGCGGTGGATCCTAGTGAGTGCCTTGAGCTTACACCTATCCTTGTGAGAGACACCCTCGGAGTGCCACCACCAATTAGCCTGAGAGCCCGACGTGAGCACACGGCGGCAATACTAGGCAAGCAAGATCTCATTGCCAGCATGAGGGTGTGTCCGAGCCACTTTGAAAAGCTGAAGCACCATTCCCCGGCTATGAACGCGGGTTGAGTTCGGAGATCGTGGCTTGCCTGGAGCTGCATTGGTGTACCACTTCCCTGGTGGACCCATACTCGACGCGGTCGAGTTCTCCCCACCTCGGGGGTATGATGGGGGCATCCCTTGTCCCTCCACTTTTTTTCGAAGCTCAAATGGATCGACGGCATGCATCATTATGTTCTTCACATTTTTTTGAGTCTATCCATGTAATTTTTATATTTTCTTTGAGTCATAAACTATGTAATTTTCCCTTTATTTGAGTCATGTACCTAGGTTAGTGGGTTATCTACCTAAGTCTATGAGTCATTAGGTTGGTTTGAGTAGCCAAATGGGACCAAAAGATGGGCTTGGCCCATGGGCACCCCCCACCTGGATAGGCTAGTCATTAGTTAGTTTGTCAAGGTCATTTTAGTCCATGAAATTGTGTGAGCCTATAAATAGGCCCCCACTCCTCTCATATGTAACAACCTTTTATGATCAATTTAAATCAAGTGAGTTTTAGTGTCTTATTGGAGTGGATTCTCCAAATCTCTCTCTCTCTCTCTAAGGGGTGGATTCCCCTCTCTTTCTCTCTCTCTTCTCTCTCTCTCTAAGAGGAGGGGGTGCCCCTTTCTCTCTCCTCCCCTCCCTCTCTCTCCTCCACATCATCAACCCTTCCTCTCCCCTCATTACTCATCCTCTCAACTACCCCAACCCTCATTACTCCACCCCTAGTCCCAAGAGACCCTCCACCACTCCATACACCACCACCCAACCACCAACTACCCAATCCCCTTCCCTAAGCACCCTCTCATCTCCCAAGGGAGAACTCCCCACTTCCCAAGCACCCCTTCCCTTCACCAACACAACCATTACCATCTCCAAAGCCCCATTAACCACCCCATTAGTCAATTTTCAAACCTTGGAGAGAGAACTCTCCTTCCCTCTCCCCCACCCATCCCAAATTCGCAGCTCCTCCTCCCACCACCTATTAGACCCCCTTATAGACCCCATTCTTCCCCTCCCACACCTTAGAACACCCCCTCCTAGACCCCCTCACAGCCAGGGTTCTCCCCACACTCATCCACCCCCATTTCCCCTCCCATATACCCCATTTCCCCCCCATCATCTTCAACCTACAATTCTTAGTTCACAGGCAGCAGAGGAGCGCCCAGTTGCAGAGGCTGCCACGTCTTCACCTGGAAGCTTCATAGGGCATACCATATATCGATGGAATTGTCATCCAGTCTACTACGCAACGGCGGTGGTCCCATCCCTTTCTGAGCTTGTGGTCACCCAGGGGAGCCGTTCTTCTCCGACTGCGCAAGACAGATCCAATCAGCAACTTGAGGCCACTTCCATAAGTTCTCACAGTCACATCCCTCCACTTCTTGAAGCGCCACTTGGTCGAGAGCTTTTACAACGATTCACCTTCCATATCCAAGAAGCGGCGCCTCGATCGACCTCCGGAGTGGCACTTTCTCAATTTTCTCCCTCAGGTGTGCTGCTCTGTCCACTCCGGGACTAAATAGACACCTGTTCACTGATCGGGCTGATCAAGTCTACTCCAATGACTCCTGGCATTCCCGTGGGTCACGTTTCGAAGAAGACTCGACAACGAATCCGTCAATTCCAGCCCCGCCTAATTCCGAGCTCTAAAGCGTCCGTGGAGTCTTCATTATCCTGCTGTTGTGTTCCTGAAGCAGACATAGTCAGAGTTCTGCCTCCCTGTTGGTGCCTCTGCCCCGACCAGCACCGACTTGCTAAAATTCTGCCAAAATTTGGATGACTTTCTGGGTCTCCTACGAAGATTTTCCAGCTAGTCTCATCACCAACAAAATTCGGGAGAAGCCGCAGAGGCATCATCTTCGACTGCCTATCCCCTATTCCAGAGGGCGAACAAAACCGTCGGCGTTCTATCAATTAGTTCCTAGGCCGGTTCTCCCCTTCCCTAGCTTGGCCGGCTGAAGGCCCCTCCCTGTGTGGAGGTAGTTTTTGACTGTAATAACTTAACCCCCACCCCGAGACCCCCCCCCCTCTTGCAAGGGGTGTAGTTCATGTAATAATTCAAGTCGCAGGTTTGAAGCTTCATCGACGCGGCGTGCAGGTGCATACCCTCGCCTCCCCGCTCACCCCCGTCTCCGACCGGGGTCGGCATCTTCATGCCGACTAGGTGAGCCTCGATCCCCCTCTTGGCTGGTTTAAATTCCTTGCTTGGCACAGTATTTACGTTATTACTTCGTCGGATGGAGAGTGAGAGCTCGGCCCATAATTATCATTGATGTGAGTGATCACCGCGGGCTAGTTGTGAGTGATCCCCTACATCCCACACCCTTGGTGTGCTGGCCGCCCATGAGTTCGGCATCCCTGGCCCATTTGGTGTTCTCCCCAAGCTAGCCAACCATTGGAGCATCAAGGTCCCGCCTTGGACCCTCTCCATCATCACCGAGTCGCCTACGGGCACTAGTGTGCGCCGCGCGAGTGAGTTCGCTAGAATAAAGTCCGCCGCTCAAAGATACTTGCTTGAAATTGTAGGTCCAAGGGCATTCGGTCTTGTGACTATCACCCCAAGGAGGTGTCACATCAGTTTATTATTATTAGTATTTTTGTTATGGTTTATTGATTTATTATTATTTTCTTTCAGTTTGTTATTATTATTATCCTTTGTTATGATTTATTTGTTCATTGTTATTTTCTATTATTGTTATTATGTATCCGTTTATTTATTTTTTATGTTGTTCAGGGATACCCTTTTTTTATCGCCTGTGCGTTATGTCCCTTTTTTATTTATTAATTCATTTCATTCTTTTTATTATTGCTCTTTTTATTATGATCATGATTTTCATTACTATGTGTTTTCTTTATCTTCCTTTCTTTCGTTTATTCATATATATATATATATATATACATATACATATATATATATATAAGGCGCGCCGGGAGTGCACCAGATGAGGGGCGTGAGGGCGTGCCGGGCAAGGGAGGCCACGGAGTGTGCCGGTTAAACGGGCGAAAGGCTGTGCCGGGCAAAGGAGGCCAAGGGCGTGCCGGATAGGTGCGCTGGGAGTGTGCCAGGCCAAGCGCGTTAGGGCGTGTCAGTGGAGCAGGTTGGGGCGTGCCGAGGCAAGGGCAGGCCAAGGTGTGCCTGGCTGGGGCAGCTAGGGAGCGTGCCAGGCAAGGCAGTGGTTGGAGCGTGCCGGGTAAGGGCCGAAGGCCATGCCGAGTAGGGAGGTCAAGGCCGTGCCGGGCGGAGCGTCCTGAGGGCGTGCTGGTGGCAGGCGAGGCTAAGGGTGTGCCGGTTGAGTGGCATTGGGACTGCACAGGGCGAGATGGCCAGGCCGTGTGCTGGGCAGGGAGGTCAAGGCCTGGGGTTAGGTGTACCGGGGAAAGCCTGGGGCTGGGTGTGCCGGGTAGGCCACGGTGGAGTGTATGATGGGTGAGGTCTGCCCAGGTTTATGCACATGTGAGATGTGTGAGGGGCCAGTTGGCCAAGGTTGACGCACATCGGGGATGTGTGGAAGGGTTTTCTTCTTATTTGTGAAATGCACGCAGGGGTTCTTGATTTGGTTTTCTTTTATTCACGTAAGTCATGTTTGGGGTTGTGTTCATCGGTCCGTCATAAGGATGTATTATGTTCAGTTATTCGGGCTCTCCGTGGTTCTCTTGTTTCAGTTGAAGTGTTTTATTATTTTATTTCATTTGTTTGTTGCTTCCTTTTGTCTTTTAATGTGTTCTTATTTCTGGCAAAAATTCGGCAACATCTCCCCTTGACCCGGATGGGAAGGGAAATAAAGGGAACGCGCCCACATGGAGTGGCGGAACCCGTCAATTTGAGGTGTATGCCAGGGGCAACAACACCTTTAATGAAACTTCGAAAAGCCTAAGAAAATCAACGAATGGGGACCACGCCTAAGGCGGGCTGGGGTGCACCGGGTAAGAGGAGGTAGCGAGTGTACCGGGATAAAGGGGTCGAGGACTGCACAGGCCAGGGAGGCTGTGCCGGGCTGAGGGTGGCCAGGGTGTGCCGGGCTGAGAAGCACAAAGTGTGCCGGGCAAAGAAGGCACAGGTGTGCCGGGGAAGAGAGGGCTGAGGGTGCACTGGCGAGGTAGGCTGGTAAGGAGTGTGCCGGGCCAGGCGGGTAGGGCCTGTACTGGGCTGGGTTTGAGCGGGGTCTATGCTGGGGAACGGGGAGCCAAGGTGTGCCGCTGGGGGTTCAACGTGTGTCGGGTTGGTGGAACCACAGTGCACCGGGCAAGGTGGAAGGCTGGGCATGCCGGCCAGAAGGGCTAAGGGTGGACCGGGGATGCTGGTTGGCTAGGCCGAAGGAAATCTTGGCAGGAGGGAGAGAGACTCAAGGGGCCTCAGGATAGAAGCATTGGGCCTGGGTGTCCAAGGAGAAATGGAAGGGCGTCTCCCTTTAGGCAAATGAGCAGAAGTAGCAGCGGGGAGGGGAAGGGCAGCAGGCCCTCTCCCCCCTTTCTTCTTCTCTTCTTTCTCTTCTTTTTCTTCTTCTCTTCAGGCGGTGGCGGTGGGTGGAGCAGTAGCACTCTCCCCTCTCTTCCTTTCTTCTCTCTTCGCACAGACGGCGGCGGTGGGTGGAGCGGCGAGCCCTCTCCCTTCTCTTCCTCTCTTCTCTCTTTGCACAGACGGTAGCGATGGGTGGAGCGGCGAGCCCTCTCCCCTCTCTTCCTCTCTTCCCTCTTCTTCTCTTCTCCTTCTTCTTCTCTTCTTCTCTTTCTCTTCTTCTCTTCTCCTCTTCACTAACTGCGTGTGTCTCTTCTTCGTCGCAGAGGAGCGGGGGTTTTATATCCTCCACGGCGGGGCGTCCGAAGGCGGGAACGACCGGCGGGCATTAATGGGGATTTGACTCCCTTGTCCTGGGTGGCAGGGGGAGTAGCTTGCGTGCCATCGTCTCCTGTCGACACCTCAGCTAGTCCATTACGCGCCAAAGATCCTAGGGCATGGGTGTCACGTCCGTTTTACCGGGGTGAAAAACACATCGAAGCGTGCCACTGGATGGGCGAAGAGCTGTGCTGCTAGGAGGCTACAAAAGCATGCCGCTGAAGGGGCTGGCAAGCGTGCCGCTGAAGACGCTGGCAAGCGTGCCGCTGAAGGGCTCGGCAAGGTGTGCCACTGAAGCAGGCTCGAGGGCGTCCCAGGCAGGGGCTCCACGGAGAGTGCCGCTGGGGGTTCAACATGTGTGCCGCTGAGCAGGCCTGCCAGTGTGCCGCTGAAGGGGCTGGCAAGCGTGCCGCTGAAGACGCTGGCAAGCGTGCCGCTGAAAGGCTCGGCAGGGTGTGCTGCTGAAGCAGGCTCGAAGGCGTGCCGGGCAGAGGCTCCACGGAGCGTGTCGCTGGGGGTTCAGCAGGTGTGCCGCTGAGCAGGCCTGCCAACGTGCCGTTGAGAGGCTTGCAGGGCGTTCCGCTGAGAGAGGACCCTGTAGGCGTGCCGTTGAAAGGCATTGGAAGCGTTTCGTTGAAAGGGCACAAGTGTGCCGTTGGAGGCACGAAGGGGTGTGCTGCTGGGGCACTTTAAGGGGTGTGCCGCTAAGGGGCTTTAGGGAGTGTGCCGTTGGAGGCACAAAGAGTGTGTCGTTGGAGGGCAGTTGAAGTGTGCCGCTTGAGGCACTAGCAGGGTGTGCCGCCGAGGGCACTTGGGGTGCGCCACTGGAGGGGCAGTTGAAGCGTGCCGTTGAAGGGGCCTTGATGGGGCGTGCCACTGGGGAGGCCACCAGGGGGTGTGCCGCTGAGAGGGTAACAGGGGCGTGCCGCTAGAGGGCCAGAGGGCATGCCGCTGGGGCATGTTTACACACCCCTTTGAGCACGAGTTGCGGTCCATTTGATTTTCTTCGGGGCCCATGGGTTATGAGCTTCCCAGGGGTTGGTTTCTCTTCACTGCCGTGACTCCAGGGATGGCTTCACGGTAGTGTGCATATTTGGGGAGTCCGGATGACCAGTCTCTCCGGGGCTTCTTCACTCGGTGCCTTTGTTGATGCGGGGCCAAGCAGGATATCTGGACGTGTAATTTTTGGTGTCCACAAATGCCCCACACCTACGGGTAGCGCGGGCGAAGGATGAGACAAGCGGTGCACGTGGGTGCAGTTGCCCTCATAGGATCTCTTCTCTCTTTTCTTTTCGTTTCTCTCTTCTCTTCTCTTTTCTTCTTTTTTTTCCTCTTTTTTTTTTCTTCTCTTCATCATTCATTCATTCATGTTTTTTTAGAGGCTCCAGGGCCGTTAACTGAATAGCTATCGACTCAGGGGCCGATAATTGGATAGCTATTGGCTCAGGGGCCGATAATTGAAAGCTATCAGCTCAGAGGCTGATAATTGAATAGTTATCGGCTCAGGGGCCGATAATTGAAAGCTGTCGATTCAGAGGCCGATAATTGAATAGTTGTCGACTCAGGGGCCGATAATGGGATATCTATCGGCTCTGGGGCCGATAATTGAAAGCTGTCAGCTCAGAGGCTGATAATTGAATAGTTGCCGGCTCAGGGGCTGATAATTGAAAGCTGTCGGCTCAGAGGCCGATAATTGAATAGCTGTCAGCTCAGGGGCCGATAATTGGATAGCTGTCGACTTAGGGGCCGATAATTGAAAGCTGTCAGCTCAGAGGCTGATAATTTGGAAGCGAGCCACGAGGGCGGAGAGAAGGGTTTGTTGATTCAATGATCTGGACAGGTGGTTCATATCAGATGGGCTATTCATTACCTGAAGGGGCGAGGAGAAGAATTTGTTGATTCAAAAGGGTATTCGTCACCCGAGGGGACAGAGGGGACAGAGAGAAGAGTTTATCGATTGAATGACCTGGACGGCAAGTCCACGTCAAGGGGGAATTTATCACCCGAAGGGACAGAGAGAAGAGTTTGTCGGTTGAATGACCTGGACGGCAAGTCCACGTTAAGGGGGAACTTGTCACCCGAAGGGACGGAGAGAAGAGTTTGTTGATTCAAAAGGGGTATTCGTCACCCGAAGTGACGGAGAGGTGGTCAAGTCACTGACACGGGCTAGTGCTAGCACAAGGAAAGGGGGTTGATTCCCCACCCGTCAGGGTGAAAGGTTGTTTCATTCTTTAATGCGCTAGGAGTACCGGTCGTATGAAGGGTCTCTTTTTGTCTTCTGGCTGGATGGCAAGTCCGAACCAAAGTGAAGATAGTCTTTTTATTCTCTAGCCGGGCAGAAGGTCCGGGCTAAAGTGGAAGGAGTGTTTTTGTTCTTTTAAAGTGCCAGGGGTACCGACTGTGAAATCTGAACTCGGGAAAGTGGGCCGCAAGGGCCGAAGTCGGTGTTACGGAAGTAGGCCGTGAAGGCTGAAATCGGGGAAGTGGACTATGAGAGCCGCAATCGGGAAGCTGGCTACAAAAGCCGAGATTGGGGAGCAGGCTGTGAAAGCCCAAATTAGGGGAAGCGGACAATAGAAGCCGAAGTTGGGAGATTAGCAAGCCGCGAGGGCGGGAAGTAGGCCGTGAGGGCCAAGATTGGGCTCTACGCGCCAGAGCTGGGGAAGCAGGCTGTGATAGCCGAAATTGAGTTTTTTTATTTATTATTACTTATTTCTTTATTCAGGCATGCATGCATTCGTCAACAGACATAACATAAGTATAAATAAGGTAGCTCCCTCTATAGGGGATGGGATACTGACATCGCCCATAATTCGCAGACACGGTGCGGGCCAGGAGGCACAGCTAAGGGGTGGTGCATCCGTCAAGAGGATATCACATGTCTTGCATGCATAGCTTAAATTCACGTATTTCACCTGAGGCAATTCTCTGTGGAGTGGAGGAGCAAGCGTGTGAGCAAAAGGCCCTAAGCATAGAGATATGCTTATTTTCTAAGCAACACTCGAGGATTACTCTAGAGCCTACACATGGGTTTTAGGCTCTCGATTTTGGTAGCTTCGCACAGCCCCCATCTGTTTATTTTGGTAGTGGATTTCACCGTTCGGCGTGAGTCTCCTCATATGTCTCAATGGGGATTCCCGGCTACTAGGATTCGTCCTTATCATAATTCTACTGCAGATTTCACCGTTCGAATCGAGTTTCCTCATATGTCTCAATGGAGATTCCCGACCACTAGGCTTCATCCTTATTAAAATTCGCTTCACCATTTCGCGCGAGTCTCCTCATGTGTCTCAATGGAGATTCTCGGCTACTCGGATTCACGTTTCTCTCTTTTTTTTACATCATTTTTCTCTCTGTATTTTTTTTTACAGTGGGGGCAGGCAGCTTTTTCCTCACGATTACCTTTCACACGAGTGTAAGAATTCAAGCATCCGTAGAGTGCCAAGAAGAAAGTCGGGCAATCCCTATGGTTGAAGGCCATTGAACACATTAAGTGCGAAGCATAGGAGTGTTGCCTCATGTTTATTTTGTGAGTTGGGCTTAGCAATTTAGCCATGACTCTTCCCCTTGACGTGTGCACCCGCCATAATTGGGTTCCCTTCGAGTGCGTGCCGTGACGCATATGCATCCGGAATCGGGGCGATATTATTTAGCAAGGAAGCACGGTCCTAGAAAATTCTAAGGAGGTGTATTATTCTATATTAAGCAAACAAGCAAGCAGGGCAGCCAAGCAAATTTTTTTTGTCTCTTTTGTTTTGCTCTTTTTTTTTCTCTCTCTCTCTTTTGCGTTAGAACATACTGTCGTTACGTATATGTATCTTGTATGTGCGTATAGATTCAGAGCAGCCGCCAAGGTGTTGAGGAAGGAGACCACGAAGGGCCGAAAGGACGTTGGGGAAGCGGGTTATAAAAGCCGAAGTTGATATTGGAAGTGGGCTACAATTGCCAAAAAATTCAGGTGAGCGGGCTACGGGAGCCGAAGTCATGGGAAGTAGGCTGCAAGAGCCGAAGTTGGGAAGGGGGCTACAGGAGCCTATGTTACGGGAAGCGGGCCGTGAAGGCCGAATTCTGGGAAGCAGGCCGTAGGAGCCGATGTTACGGGAAGCGGGCCGTGAAGGCCGAATTTTGGGAAGCAGGCCGTGAAGGCCGAAGATATTGGGAAGCGGGCTGTAGGAGCCTAAATTATGGGAAGCAGGCCGTGAAGGCCGAAGATATTGGGAAGTGGGCTGCAAGAGCCAAACTTGGGAAGCGGGCTGTGAAGGCCAAAATTATGGGAAGCAGGCTACGAAAGCCAAAGCTGAGAAGCGGGCTGCAAGAGCCGAAGTCGGGAAGCAGGCTACGAGAGCCGAAGTTGGGGAAGCAGGCTACAAGAGCCGAAATTGGGAAGCAGACTGTAGAGCCAAAGTTGGGGAATAGGCTGTGAAATCCCAAAGAGAAGTGGGCTACAAGAGCCAAAAAATGTTAGGGAAGCGGGCTACAAGCCGAAGTTGAGATATTGAAAAGTAGGCTAGAAAGCCGAGAGATATTGGGAGCGGGCTAACACGTCGAGAGATGTTAGAAGTCGGCTGCAAAGCCGAAAGATATCGGAGAGCACAGTGGGACGGGTGGATTAATTCTGATAGTGGGCCTTGGCCGAAGTGGCTGAGCTGAAAGGTGTTGGGCAGCGGGATGTGAGAGTTGAAGAGAAGGGTCCCTTTTTATTCTCTGGCCGGGGAAGGGTCAAAACCAAAGTGAAAGGTCTATTCTTTTATTCTCTGGCTGGGGGAGAGTCCGAACCAAAGTGAAGGGGGTCTATTCTTTGATTCTCTAGCTGGGAAAGGCTCTGAGCCAGAGTGAAAGGTCTCTTTGTTAATTCTCTGGCCGGGAAAGGATCCAAACCAAAGTGGAAATGTTTATTCTTTGATTCTCTGGCCGGGAAAGAATCCAAACCAGAGTGAAAGGGTCTATTATTTTGTTCTCTGGCTGGGAAAGAATCCGAACTAGAGTGAGAGGTCTCTTGATTTTATTTGGTGGCCGAAGGCCGAGGGTGGAGTTGCTCGTTGACTTAACATCTGTCGACTAGAATGTCGATGGTTGAGAAGCTGTCGGCTCAGACGCCGATGAGTGGGAAGCTGTTGGTCTAAAAACTGATAATTGAATAGCTGTCGGCTCAGAGGCCGATAATTGGATAGTTGTCGACCCTGAGGCCGATGATAAAATAGCTGTCGACTCGGAGGCCGATGCTTAAATAGCTGTCGACCCAGAGGTCGGTGATTAAATAGCTGTCGACCCGGAGGCCGATGGGGGGGGGTAGATGTCGACTTGAAGCCCCGATGGCTGAATATCTGTCGGCTTGAAGCCCCGATGGCTGCATGTTTGTCGGTTTAACGCCCCGTCGGCGGAAGGTTTAGTCGGTTTAACGCCCCGTCGGTGGAAGGTTTAGTCAATTTAACGCCCCGTCGGCGGAAGGTTTAGTCGGTTTAACGCCCCGTCGGTGGAAGGTTTAGTCAATTTAACGCCCCATCGGCGGAAGGTTTAGTCGGTTTAAATGCCCCGGCGGCGGAAAGTTTAGTCGGTGTAACGCCCCGTCGGCGGAAGGTTTAGTCGGCTTGGGCGAAAGGTCGTGACTTCGACCATATGGGATGTCTATTTGTTGGGATAGCTGAAGGCTGAAGGTAAAATACCCCGGCTGCCTCGAGACTTTCTTTCTTTTCTCTTCTCTTGGTTTTTCCTTTTCTTTCCTTCTCCATCTGTGTGAAGAGGCGGGTGCAAAGACAATGTCTGCCTTGCGACTTTCTTTCTTTTCTTCTTTTCTTCTTTTGTTGTGGGGAGACGAGTGCGAAGACCACGTTTGCCTCGTGACTTTTCTTTATTTCCTTCTCTTCTTTTTATGTGAAGAGGCAAGTTCGAGGACCGCATCTGCCTCATGACTGTTCTTTTGGTTCTGCTCTTCTTCTTTTGTGTGAAGAGGCGGTTTGAGGACCACGTCTGTCTCATGTGTCTTTTCTTTCTTCTCTTCTCTTCTTTTGTGTGATGAGGTGGGCTCGAGGACCACATCTATCTCATGTGTCTTTTCTTTCTTTTCTTCCCTTCTTTTGTGTGACGAGGCGGGCTCGAGGACCACGTCTGCTCCACGTCTCTCTTTTTCTTTATTCTGCTCTTCTTTTCTCATTAATGCCTCTGTGCTGGAGTGTATTTCTCTTAATGTGCCCCCAGGTTGGGGTGTAGCTTTATTTCATATGTGCCCCCTGAGCGGTGTGTTTTGCCTCTTCGCTTCTGTTCCCCCAGTCGGGGTGTATTTTTCATGGCTTCTGTGCCCCCAGGTGGGGTATGTTTCTTCTTCGAATACCCGTAAGATGGGGTGGACTCTTTTCTTCTTATGCTCCCAAGGTGGTATGTATCTCCCTTTAAATGCCCCCAAGCCGGGGAATACTCTTCACGGCTTCTATGCTCCCAGGTGGGGTATGTTTCTTCTTCAAATACCCCTAAGCCATGGTGAGTTCTTCTGCTTTTTATGCCCCCCCCCGAGTTGGGGTGAGTTTCTCTATATATGCCCCTGGCACGGGGTGTGTCTTTTGTTTCTTATACCCCCCCCATGGCGGGGGTGAATTCTGCTTCTTCTACCCCTGAAGGCGGTGGAGTGCTTCTCTTCATATGTCCCCAGAGCAGGGTGTATCTTTGTTGCTTATTGTGCCCCAGGTCGGGATAGATTCTTCTTCTTCTTCAGCCCCAGAGTGGGGTATATTTCTCTTCGCGTGTCCCCTGCCGGGGTGCATTCTTTTCGCTTCATATGCCCCGAGGGTGGAGTGCGTCTTCTCCTTCTTATGCCCCAGGGATGGAGTGTACTCTCCTCATATGCCCCCGGCACGAGGTGTATATTTTGCTTTTTGTGCCCCTGAGGGGGGGGATTCTTGTTCTTCTGCCCCGACACGGTGGGGGATGTTTGCTTCTTGTGCACCCAAAGTGGGGTGTGTTCTCGATGGCTTCTGTGCCCCCGTGGCGAGGTGTATGTTTCTTCTTCAGATTCCCCTAAGCCGGGGTGTATTCTTTTGCCTTATGTGCCCCCGAGTCGGGGTGGATTCTCTTCATTTGCCCCCCCATGGAGGGGTGTGTTCTCTTTATGTGCCCCCAGGAGCGGGGTGTGGTTTGCTTCTTGTGCCCCCAGGCGGGGTGTATCGCTGCTTGCAATGTCCCCTGAGGCGGGATATCCTTCTTCTTCAAATACCCCTAAGCCAGGGCATATTCTTTATGACCTCTATGCCCCCATGTGGGGTATGTTTCTTCTTCAAATACCCCTAAGATGGGGTGGACTCTTTTCTTCTTATGCTCCCAAGGCAGGATGTAGCTTCTTCAAATGCCCCTAAGCCGGGGCGTGTTCTTTATGGCTTCTATGCCCCTAGGCGGGGTATGTTTTCTCTTCAAATACCCTTAAGCCAGGGTGGACTCTTTTCTTCTTGTGCTCCCAAGGCGGGATGCAGCTTCTTCAAATGCCCCTAAGCCGGGGCGTGTTCTTTATGGCTTCTATGCCCCCAGGCGGGGTATGTTTCTTTTTGCTTCTTATGCCCCCAGGCTGAGGTGGATTCTGCTTCTTTGCTTCTATGCCCCCAAGCGGGATGTATTTGCTGCTTGTGCACCTTTCTTTGTGTGCCCCCAGGCTAGGGTGAATTCCTTTCTTCTTATGCCCCCCGTGATGGGGTATGTCTTTTGCTTCATGTGCCCCCATGGCGGGGTACCTTTCTTCTTCAAAGGCCCCTAAGTTGGGGAATGTTGTTTCTTCTTATGTCCCCGGGCTGGGGTAGATTCTTTTCATGTGCCCCCGAAGCCGGGGTGTAACTTTTTCCTTATGTGCCCCCGAGTCGGGGGTGTAATTCTTCTTCTTCTAGCCATCAAGGCGGGGCATATTTCTCTTCATATGCCCCCGGAGCGGGGGTATGTTTTGATTCTTATGCACCCAAAGTGGGGTGTATTATGCTTCTGGTGCCCCCAAGATGGGGTATATTGTTGCTTCTGAGGCCCCAAAGGTGGGGTGTAATTCTGCTTCTTATGCCCCCAGGCCGGGGTGTATTCTGCTGCTTCTTATGCCCCTATATCGGGGTAGAGTTTTCTGCTTCTTCTCCCCCAGGGTGGTGTACATTTCTCTTTGTGTTCCCCTAAGCCGGGGTGTGCTTCTTTTTGTTTCATGTGCCCCCATACGGGGTAGAGTCTTGGCTTCTTCCGCCCTCATGGCGGGGTGGAGTCTGTTGCTTATGCCTCTGTGGCGGGCTGTATCTTTTGCTTCTCATGCCCCCGTGCGGGGTGTATGTTTCTTCTTCAAATTCTCTTAAGTCTGGGGTGTATTCTTTATTTCTTATGCCCCCGGGTCGGGGTGAATTCTTTGTTGCTTCCTATGCCCCCATGGCGGGGGTACACTTCTTCGTCAAATGCCTCCGAGCCGAGGTATAATTTTTTGTTTCGTATGCCCCCAGACCGGGGTAGATTCTCTCTTTATGTACCCCTAGGTCAGGGCGTACCTTCTTGCTTCTTATGCCCCCAAGGCGGGGTGTAACTTTTCTTGCATCTTATGCCCCCATGGCGGGGTATATTTCTTCTTCTTATTCCCCGTGGCGGGGTATATGCATGCCCTCTTCAGGAGTGGTGGCCGTGCTTGGCCTCATTGCTATAAAGCATTCCCCACAACGGGCAGCAATTCATCAAGCTATAATTATGGTTTGTTGGATCTTCAAACAGTCATTCGAGGGGCCATCTTGTGCTGAATAGAGGCAGCAGGAAGGTGGAACAGATCGGGGCGTTGCACCACGGACTTGGACCTTCCTAGAGTCGGGAGGGATGTCGGCCTTCTTCTTGTTTTCTTCATCGGCGATGCTTGCCAACTCTTCTTTTTGTCTTTTCTTTTCCCCTCTTCTTTTTTTTCTTCTTTTTTTTTTGCATAATGGACCAAGGTGGGTATGCAGGAGAGCGCTCACCCCCTCAGGGAGGGGATGAGTGGTTCGCTCCACCGCATCAATCCCACCGTGGTAATCATTATTCAGCACGGGTGTCGACAGATATGGCCGTACAACCCTCTCTCGCCAATTCTTTCTCTTCCATCCTTTTGTTTCTTTCTTTTCTTTTTTTTCTCTTTTTTTTTGGGAAAGGGGGTTTGATTTCTCCTCCCTTCTTCTTAGCGGCCTTCATGATTGTTGGAAGCTGTAGGTGCCTCGGAGTAGCATCTTCGCGGCGACAAAGATAAATTCGCCTAGTTCGGCTTTTCTCCCCACAGGGCTGGGGAAGAGGGTACCTTCAATTCATCAAAACATGCAAACCACGTTTATTAGGAGGCCATGAGGCCCTGAATCCCCGGCGAAGAGATGAAGGGTGGTTTCCATCCCACCGGACGTGCCAGACTTGTGGACGCATTTATTTTTATTTATCATATTTGCTTGTTAGTTAATTGGTTTATTGAGTGCGTGGGCGTGCCAGTCACGAAGTGACAATTTATTGTGCGCTCGATCTGACTTGGTCATGTAATTGTGTGGTTCGTGTCGGGGCGGAAACCCGACGTGCCATAAAGGTCACGGCGTCATTTACATCCCCTCAGAGAGGGGAACACCCTTGATTAATCGCCGGGGATCAGGGCCTCATGGCAAGAAAATTATATCGAGAGAAACAAGACGATAGCGATCTTGAATCAGTCGGAAAGTCCTATATTTAGGGAAACAAGTATTCGAAACATGTCGGTCACTCAAGGAACCATTTTGATATTCGGACGAGCGTCCGGCTTCAGGAAATCGCAATCGTCACGGAGAAAACCGGAGTATATGTATGCCGGGGCACGGCAGATTTATTGTTCGAAGGGATGTGAGACGTTCGGTTAAATCCCGGTTAGAGTAACATGTCGGTCGCTCAGGGGACCGTTTAATATTCGGACGAGCGTCCGGCTTCGGAAAATCGTAATCGTCACGGGGAGACCGGAGCATATGTACGCCGAGGCATGGCAAATTTACTATTCAGAGGAAGAGGAAACATTCGGTTAAATCCCGATTAGAGTGGTCAGAAACCGACGAGCTTGTCGGCCCGGTGCAAGATCAAACTGCGACCATACTGCGGTGGGCCCCCCGCGGTCGAAGTCTGGCTTGCGTGGGCATCGTTAATATTTCCGGTGCCAAGGGATGATGGGAGAATGTCCCTTGAATCAGCTGGAAAGCCCTAAGTCTAGGGAAGCAAACATTTGAAACGCGTCGGTCATTCAGGGGACCGTTTAATATTTCGACGGGTGTCCGGCTCGGGAGTATCATAATCGTTGCGGGAAGACCCAGAACATATGTATGCCGGGGTACGGCAAATTTATTATTTTGAGGGACTGAAAACATTCGGTTAAATCCCGATTAGAGTGAACGGGAATCATCGAGTTCGTTGGCCCGGTGCAAGATCGAATCAAGACCATTCCGGGGGCGCCTCCCGCGGTCCAAACAAGGCTTGCGTGGGCATCGTTGATATTTCCGGTGCCGAAGGGCAACGGGAAAGTGTCCCGAGACTAGATTCCAAAACAAAGACGTGTACAGAGATAGCTGGATATAGGCCTAGGGTGTGGGTCAGACAGAGACCATGATTCGAGCGAACCCATGGTCTAAGCATGACCCAGGAAGGTCTTATCAATATTCCCATGCAAAGGGTCTGGGGTGACCAGAGCCTTCTCGTTCCATTCAGAGTTTTGTCGGTCATCCATGGACCACTTTATGTTCGGACAAAGGTCCGTACTGAAGGCACGTAAACGGAAACAAACCCGTACAAATGTATGCCGGGTTCAGGGCAATTTCAATGAAAGAGCGGAAATAAATCCCAATGGGAACGAGTCCGGTTTGACGAACTATCGGCCCAGAGCAATATCAGATTACGACCATATTGGGATGGCTCCCAAGATCCGAACCCGAATTGGAGGGGCGGCGTTAATGTTCCCTTCATACCGGGTCTTGAGGACAACGAGGCTGCAGGGCAGATCATCATTTAATTATTATTTGGATTTTAATTATGTCTGTTATTTTATATATCTTTTGGTGAGTTTGTTATTATTATTATTCACTTTATTACTATTTTCTTTATTTGTTATTATTGTCTTTATTATTATTATTATTTGTTATGATTCATTTATTCATTATTATCTTTCTCTTGAGTTTATTATTATTAGTATTTTTGTTATGGTTTATTGATTTATTATTATTTTCTTTCAGTTTGTTATTATTATTATCCTTTTTTATGATTTATTTGTTCATTGTTATTTTCTATTGTTGTTATTATGTATCCGTTTATTTATTTTTTATGTTGTTCATGGATTCCCTTTTTTTATCGCTTGTACATTATGTCCCTTTTTTATTTATTTATTCGTTTCGTTCTTTTTATTATTGCTCTTTTTATTATTATCATGATTTTCATTACTATGTGTTTTTTTTATCTTCCTTTCTTTCGTTTATTCATATATATATATATATATATATATATAAGGCGCGCCGGGAGTGCACCGGATGAGGGGCGTGAGGGCGTGACGGGTAAGGGCGCCTGAGGGTGTGCCGGGCAAGGGAGGCCACGGAGTGTGCCGGTTAAACGGGTGGAAGGCTGTGCCGGGCAAAGGAGGCCAAGGGCGTGCCAGACAGGTGCGCTGGGAGTGTGCCGGGCCAAGCGCGTTAGGGCGTGCCGGTGGAGCAGGTTGGGGCGTGCCGGGCAAGGGCAGGCCAAGGTGTGCCGGGCTGGGGCAGCTAGGGAGCGTGCCGGGCAAGGCAGTGGTTGGAGCGTGCCGGGTAAGGGCCGAAGGCCATGCCGGGTAGAGAGGTCAAGGGTGTGCCGGGTAAGGGCGGAGCGTCCTGAGGGCATGTCGGTGGCAGGCGAGGCTAAGGGTGTGCCGGGTGAGTGGCACTGGGACTGCATCGGGTGAGATGGCCAGGCTGTGTGCTGGGCAGGGAGGTCAAGGCCTGGGGTTAGGTGTACCGGGGAAAGCCTGGGGCTGGGTGTGCCGGGTAGGCCACGGGTGAGTGTATGATGTGCGAGGTCTGCCCAGGTTTATGCACATGTGAGATGTGTGAGGGGCCGGTTGGCCAAGCTTGACGCACATCAGGGATGTGTGGAAGGGTTTTCTTCTTATTTGTGAAATGCACGCAGGGGTTCTCGATTTAGTTTTCTTTTATTCATGTAAGTCATGTTTGGGGTTGTGTTCATCCGTCCGTCATAAGGATGTATTGTGTTCAGTTATTCGGGCTCTCCGTGGTTCTCTTGTTTCAGTTGAAGTGTTTTATTATTTTATTTTATTTGTTTGTTGCTTCCTTTTATCTTTTAATGTGTTCTTATTTCTGGCAAAAATTTGGCAACATCTCCCCTTGACCCCGGATGGGAAGGGAAATAAAGGGAACGCGCCCACATGGAGTGGCGGAACCTGTCAATTTGAGGTGTGTGCCAGGGGCAACAACACCTTTAATGAAACTTCAGAAAGCCTGGGAAAATCAACGAATGGGGACCACGCCTAAGGCGGGCTGGGGTGCACCGGGTAAGAGGAGGTAGCGAGTGTACCGGGATAAAGGGGTCGAGGATTGCACCGGCCAGGGAGGCTGTACCGGGCTGAGGGTGGCCAGGGTGTGCCGGGCTGAGAAGCACAAAGTGTGCCGGGCAAAGAAGGTACGGGTGTGCCAGGGAAGAGAGGGCTGAGGGTGCACCGGCGAGGTAGGCTGGTAAGGAGTGTGCCGGGCCAGGCGGGTAGGGCCTATACCGGGCTGGGTTTGAGCGGGGTCTTTGCCGGGGAACGGGGAGCCAAGGTTTGCCGCTGGGGGTTCAGCGTGTGTCGGGTTGGTGGAACCACAGTGCACCGGGCAAGGTGGAAGGCTGGGTATGCTGGCCAGAAGGGCTAAGGGTGGACCGGGGATGCTGGTTGGCTAGGCCGAAGGAAATCTTGGCAGGAGGGAGAGAGACTCAAGGGGCCTCAAGATAGAAGCGTTGGGCCTGGGTGTCCAAGGAGAAATGGAAGGGCGTCTCCCTTTAAGCAAATGAGCAGAAGTAGCAGCGGGGAGGGGAAGGGCAGCAGGCCCTCTCCCCCCTTTCTTCTTCTCTTCTTTCTCTTCTTTTCGTCTTCTCTTAAGGCGGTGGCGGTGGGTGGACCAGCAGCACTCTCCCCTCTCTTCCTTTCTTCTCTCTTCGTACAGACGGTGGTGGTGGTGGAGCGGCGAGCCCTCTCCCCTCTCTTCCTCTCTTCCCTCTTCTTCTCTTCTCCTTCTTCTTCTCTTCTTCTCTTTCTCTTCTTCTCTTCTCCTCTTCACTAACTGCGTGTGTCTCTTCTTCGTCGCAGAGGAGCGGGGGTTTTATATCCTCCACGGCGGGGCGTCCGAAGGCGGGAACGACCGGCGGGCATTAATGGGGATTTGACTCACTTGTCCTGGGTGGCAGGAGGAGTAGCTTGCGTGCCATCGTCTCCTGTCGACACCTCAGCTAGTCCATTTTGCACCAAAGATCCTAGGGCATGGGCGTCACGTCCGTTTTGCCGAGGTGAAGAACACACCGAAGCGTGCCGCTGGATGGGAAAGAGCGGTGCCGCTAGGAGGCTGCAAAAGCTTGCCGCTGAAGGGGCTGGCAAGCGTGCCGCTGAAGGGCTCGGCAGGGTGTGCCGCTGAAGCAGGCTCGAGGGCGTGCCGGGCAGGGGCTCCACGGAGCGTGCCGCTGGGGGTTCAACAGGTGTGCCACTGAGCAGTCCTGCCAGCGTGCCGCTGAAGGGACTGGAAAGCGTACAGTTGAAGACGCTGGCACGCGTGCCGCTGAAAGGCTTGGCACGGTGTGCTACTGAAGCAGGCTCGAAGGCATGTCGGGCAGAGGCTCCACGGAGCATGCCGCTGGGGGTTCAGCAGGTGTGCTGCTGAGCAGGCCTGCCAGCATGCCGTTGAGAGGCTTGTAGGGCGTGCCGATGAGAGATGACCCTGCAGGCGTGCCGCTGAAGGGCGTTAGAAGCGTGCCGTTGAAAGGGCACAAGTGTGCCATTGAAGGCACAAAGGGGTGTGCCGCTGGGGCACTTTAAGGGGTGTGCCGCTAAGGGGCTTCAGGGAGTGTGCCGTTGGAGGCACAGAGAGTGTGCCGCTGGAGGGCAGTTGAAGTGTGCCGCTAGAGGCACTAGCAGGGTGTGCCGCCGAGGGCACTTGGGGTGCGCCGCTGGAGGGGCAGTTGAAGCGTGCCATTGAAGGGGCCTTGATGGAGCATGCTACTCGGGAGGCCACCAGGGGGTGTGCCGCTGAGAGGGCAATAGGGGCGTGCCGCTGGAGGGCCAGAGGGCGTGCCGCTGGGGCAGGTTTGTGCCCCCCTCTGAGCACGAGTTGCGGTCCATATGATTTTCTTCAGGGCCCATGGGTTATGAGCTTCCCGGGGGTTGGTTTCTCTTCGCTGTCGTGACTCCAGGGATGGCTTCATGGCAGTGTGCATATTTGGGGAGTCCGGATGACCAGTCTCTCCGGGGCTTCTTCACTCGGTGCCGTTGTTGATGCGGGGCCGAGCAGGATATCTAGACGTGCAATTTTTGGTGTCCACAGAGCTTCTGCAATATCCCTTTCCCATTGAGGAGCCGCTCTCCAAAGTAGTTTCATGGAAATGTGAGGTCGACCGCTTTTGCCCGTACCGGGCATTCGTTAGCAGAGAAGATAGAACCCCGACATACTATCAACATACGTCTTGGATATTCGTCTTGATGAATGTCCATGGGTTGGCCCTTGACAGTCCTGTAGCAAGTGTCTTGGACAAACCTTTGTTTGTGTCTTTTCATTATGCCTACGGCTGGGGTCTTGAGTGTTGAGTTCGGTGCAAGTATTCAGAGGGGGGGTGAATAAATATAGCCTATAAAAACTTTTACCCAATATAAACTTTCGCTCAATTAGAATTTTGCTCACTCAACAGATTAAAAACTTAGAATAAAATCTGATCAAATCATCTAATGAACCTGTGATCAAACACTTGGAGCGCCCCTATGCAAACATCTAGCGGAAGAAAACCATAAGCAATCAAACCACAATGCAAGAGGGGTTTTTAGGTGGTTCGGTCCTGCAGACCTACATCCACCCCACACTCAACCCGAGTGTGGCTTCACTAACAGCTGGGCAACACAGCTTGCCAACAGACGCTGATACACAGCTTACCCAGGGGAACAACCTCCCATCTTCCTCCTACACGGAGGGAACCTCTAGCAACCCACGGTCACTAGAAACTAGAGACTCACGTCTCTCTTCCTCTATACCAAGAGGGAACCCCACTAGTAGCAGCCCCGCTACTAGTGAACCATCCAGTAGCACTTTGCTACCAGCAATCCACCAGAGGCCTAGCCTCTCTTCCTCCTAGCCCGGAGGGAACCCACAAGCAGCCCCCCTGCTGCTTGCAAATCGGAGATCAGATCTCCCTTCTCCTGACCCACCAGGAGGAACCCGACCTCAGTCCATAGGATCGGAAGAACTCAGTAAATCAGATCGAATAAAAAGAAAAATATGGAACAAAAATAACACAGCAAACACAAGCTGTAAAAGAAGGAACATCAGATGTGGCTCTTAAAGAGCTGGATGGCCTGGATTTGATCCACGGTCCATCAAGAACAGATCTCCCTCGATCTCACTCTCTTTCTTTCTCTTTCTTCTCTGCTGCACTTCTCTTCTTCTCTCGATCTCTGTTCTCCTTTTCTCTCTTTCTCTTTTTCTTTCTTCTGCTGGATCGTGGAAGCTCTCTCTTCTTTTTCCCTTTCTTCTCTCAGCTTCTGCTATCTGGCTTCGATCACGATCAGCCTCCATCTGAAGATGAAGGCTCCATTATATACCAGCAGTAGTAGTGAGATAGGGCGTGTGCTTCCCACGCCTTCCGTCCAGAAGATTCCTCCTCGGATCACGTGCTCAGCACCCACCTCGGATCACGTGTCAGGTGCCAGCTTCACGTCACATGCCCATTCATCAGTACGCTCAGCAACTGGAGTTAGATGGCGTCAACCCACTTGCTCCAAGGAGTTGACGCACCCTTCAGAGATCTTCAACCCTTTTTAACTGCTGCGTCGACGCTTCCAACCCGTGGCGTTGACGCATTGATGCGTTCCAGCGAGCAGGTCTTCAGCAGATAGACGTGCTGCGTTGACGCTCTCAGCATGCTGCGTTGACGCATCGGTGATCCAGTGAGCAACCAGCCTAGCCTTTTCTACCTGTTGCATCGACGCTGCTCTACTGCTGCGTTGACGCATTGGAGTATTTCTGACAAGGCCTCTGCTTCTTGAGTGGCTGAGTTGACGTAGCTTTTGCGTAGAGTTAACGCTGTGAAGAGTATCCGTGGATGCATCTTCACTGGTGCGTGGACGCCTTAAGCTCTAGCGTCGACCCTGTTCCCTTCAGCAACAAGAAAGAAGTCATAAGATTTAAGTATGTACATTGCAGTGTATATACTTCGTTGTATAGACTTGTGAAGGCGAATGCAACGTACAGACTTGCCCAATGTGTTAACTTCAACAAGGGAGGCAACGGCTGTATAGACTTTAAATCCTAAAGGCAGTGTATAGACATTGAAGAACAACAACCAATGTATGGACTTTACAATGCAAACAACAATGTATAGACTTCATGTAAAAGCCCAATGTATAGACATTGAATTCGCTGTGAATGTATAGACTATGAGGAAATGAAACGAGTCAGTGTACAGACTTCAAATTGAAGACAGCCGCTGTATAGACTTTGAAGACGGAAGCCAGTGTACAGACTTTCCACCGACCAGTGTATGGACTTCAACAGTGAACGGCTGTACAGGCTTGGAAGGATTGAAGCCAGTGTACAGACTTGATGAAGCGAAGTCAATGTACAGACTTAGAGTGTAGCTAAAGCCTTGATCGTAGGAATAGGCTGGACTGTATAGACTTCAAGCTTCAGAAACGGATATACAGACTTCATTTATGAAACGTAGGGACAGACCCCAATGTATAGACTTTGCCTAATGCATGAAGACAGATGCTGTACACACTTAGCCTACGACAATGTATAGACTTGCGTTATTGTAGCAACGTGTAGACTTTGCCTTAGACGCTAAATGAGACGCTGAAGTCTGTATAGACTTTCCAATATCTAGACTTGCAGATGTGAACGACACAATGTATAGACTTCAGGTGTGAAGACATTATGAATGCAAATGCAATGTTCAGACTTCATTGTATAGACTTGGAGAACCTGAATCAATGTGCATACTCACAGCGTTGATGCTGCAGACTTGGGAATGCTCACAGCGTTGGCGCTGCATGAGACGTAGGCTGTACAGACTTAGCCTAAGACAATGCATGAACTGACGTTGTATATACTTAGCCAATGCAATGCACTATGAATGTATGGACTTACATGAGATGCTCATTGAGACGCTCAATGTATACACTTCAAGCCCAGTGTATAGACTTTGCTACCCAAACAATCAATGTTCTGATGGGTCGACGCATCAGCAAGGGTGGGTCGACCCACTACTGTTCAGACTGTAGATACATGCAGAGACATGATATCTGACAGAATGCAATGCATATATATATAAAGAACAAATGCCATCAATGCTAAACATCATCATTCATGTTGCTATCATATGCAGAATGCTCAAGAATAAGAATGCACAGAAATGCACTTTATTTATTGCAATCATCAAAACATAATATCAAATGTACTCACTGTCTTGCTATCATCAAAACCAAATAGCATTGCTATCATCAAAGCAACATAGCACATGCTTGTGCCTAAGAGGCACAACACTCTCCCCCTTTTTGATGATGGCAACACAATGTGACAGTGAGTCACACACAAGATTTTCTCCCCCTTTGACATGATCAAAAAGAGAAAAATAGTAAAAACAAGAGTGCAAAGTGCATTATGCATGCAAATTCCTCTAGAACATTCTTCCCCTGAATGTAAGACTCCCCTGAATTATTTCTCCCCCTAAATAATAACTCCCCCTTTGAGAAGGAATATGAACAGATAAACAAGGAAGAGAAGGTAGGAGAGTCACTTGACAACAGCTGAATCATAGGTTCAGAAAGGAAGCATGATTATAAACAACTGTTAAAGTATAAGAATCAGCAACATACAATTTTCAAAAATTCAGGTTTAACAGTGATAAATCTAGAGTAAAACACCTGACCCCTGAAAAAAGAGTTTATAGACTCCATTTATAGAAATGAATCTAGGGCACATGGTATTAATAGATAAGTCAGAAATAATACCCTTTTGTGATTAAACAAGGAAATTCAAGAGAGGCAACTTGCACATGTATTGATAAAAACAATTTTCACTCATTGACTTTTGATTTTTCGAAAGGTTACAGCAGTTTGATTTTCACTTTTGAATTTTTCAGAACCTGAACTAAGCAAATAGATCAGTGGCATTTATGCTGTTGACATTAGGTGTACACCTTGATCAGAGGCAGGTACCCCCAGTTACTAGGCATAAACTACTAGACCTATTTCAGATCAAAACCCACAAAGAATAGTCTTCACTTTTGACATTAAGGGTACACCTTGATTAGAGGCCAGTACCCCCAGCTACTTGGTGAGAACTCCCCCTATAGATTTGACCCTTTGAATCAGAGATATTCTGAAGCACTTCATGACTATGAGTTCTCCTGCTTCATTGGAGGAGATCACAATTTCTCAGTGCAATTCAGCCATTGCTCTGTCACTATGTTCAGTTCATAACATTAATGATCTTATATACTGCTGCCCTCAATTCTTTTAGAGTGATTGTTTAAAAAATCAGTACACACTCTTATTAGCCGGTTCTAGACATATCCAGTTCAACACATTTAGGCATTACAAAAACTTTTTTCTATTTTAGCCATGAGACAAAGATTAAGAGCTATAAAAGTTTTCTTTTATCTTAAATTCTGAAGTGCAGACACTTAACTCTACAATTTATAAAGGTTAAACCTTTAGTTCCTTTCAATTTGTAAGTGTGATTCTTATAAATGAACAATTGCAATAATCACCATTCAATGTACTAAACCAGAAACAGAACTGTTGTTCAGTGAAGGTTAGGGAAATGATAGCAATAGGCATTGAGTTCCTGGTGCATCTGATGTCAAAAGATATGAAAGAACTAGATGGGGACAGTGAGAAGTGATAAGATTCAAAGAGTTGAACAGAACTCTCAGCTCCTCCTGACACCAAGATGCAAAAGATATGATATGCAATACACTGTTCTACATGCAGACTATGTAGCAAATCTGATAATGATGACCAAGCGATAGCATACAAGCTCCCCCTGTCTATATGCATGAAATGTATTGAAATCACATCACATGATATCAAAATTTGCATTTGGATATGATTCATACAAATTAGACAGAAGAGAATTACCATTAGCATGATTGTTCAATTCATATTGCAGAAGCTTCAGTTTAGCACCAACAAATCAACATGTATTTCTCAATTCAATTCTGAAGGTAAATCACTTACCTGCTTTACCAGATTGATTTATTTTTACCCTTGGTGTTGCATCAGATTTTTGACAAGGCCTCCAATTTCCTTCAGCTCTTAGGATTTTGGCCCTGCCTCTTGTCATATGCCTGAAGTAGCTTTTTCTGTTTCATCAGTTTGTTCCCGGCTACCAGACATACCTGCAAACACACTTAGGGAGCAGGTTTTGGAACCCAAGATATTTTGGGCCCCAAGACAGAACCAGACACTTGAGAGTGAAAACATGACAACAACTGTTTAGGGATCCACATTTGTGTAAAGATGGAAGGTTTGGTGGATTCTACAGCTTGAGAGTTCTTTTTGTTATTTTTCTTTTTCTCAGCACCAACAGGTTTAGTTTTCTTTTTCTGGTGCTTTGATGGTTGTTGTGTAGTCCTGGCATTCATTTTATTAAAAACGTTTTTATTTTTCTGCCAGTGCCTTGGCCAATGAATGTACTGGAAGTTGTGGCCCAAATTGGTCCTAGGCTGATCAAAAAAACCTTGGTGACTAGGACCCCATGTCCTAAAATGACTATCCCATCTCCTAGCTGGCTGAGGTCTATATGGCTGATACCAAGTGGGGAAATTCTGATACCCAGACCTCATGTATACAGGGTTCCACCCAAACCTATTAAGTGGTTGAGGATGAAAGTTATGATAGACTTGGGCTCTAGGGAAATAGGGATGAGCAAACTGGTTCCTAGCTTCACTAGGTCTCCCTCCCACCTTTGACCCACTAGGTTTCTTTACTGACTTATACTGGGTCTTTTTCTGAGCAGTTGATGGTGATGGAGACTTAGCAGCCTTGGGCTGGGGTTTTGATGTGCTAGCTGGCTGACCCCTAGCCTTGGACTTATCCTTGGGTGAAGAGCATACAGCTCTAGGCTCAACAACTTTCTGCTTTCCCTTGTCCTTAGCACTGGACACTTTTGATTTTACATTTTTGAAAGCAGATTTTTCATTGACCATTTTTATGAGTGGTCCTTTATTCTCTTCTCCCATTAATGAAACATTTTTCAATTCAAAGCTCTTTTTAGCTGAGGGATTAAAACTGAGACCCTCCTTTCTGAAATTAACTTTTGACCCTAGCAAGGCATTTAGATTTTCTGTTCCTTGGGTCATGCTTTCAATGATTTTCATTTTGTCAGAATTTTCATTTTCCAGATTTTCAATAGTTTTCTTTAATTCAGCATTCCCTGACAAAACAGCTTCATATTTTTCATTTGAAATCTTTATTTCATTTTCAGACTTCTGAATTTTCAATTTCAATTCATCAACAACATTTTTCAGCAAATTATTTTCTTTCCTACAATCAATCACAACATGTTTTAATTCATCAAAATCAGAACATGCATTTTTCAATTTTTCATTCTCTGATTGTAAACATGCAACTTTATCAGTAAGTGTTTTATCATTAACCAGAGAATTCATTTTCTTCTTCAAGTGTCTGTTTTCCTTCTTAATCTCATTAGCTTTATTTAATAGATCTCCATAAGCATCTTCCCAATGAGAAATAGCGTATTGTTCGAAAAGGGATGATACCTGATTAGACTCTTCTTTTTCTTCTCCATTTCTGGCCATCAAGCAGATGTCCTTTTCTAATTTTCTACTATCTGAGGAAGTGCTCAGCGTGCCTTCTTCCTCATCACTCCATGTACTGACCATGGCCTTTCCCTTTGGCGCTTTCTTCCATGGTCTTCCTTTGATTTTCTGTAACTCTGGACAATCATCCTTCGTGTGGCCAGCCTTCCTGCATTTGTAGCAAACATTAGTGTCAGCAATCTTGGCAGGATTAGAATTATACCTTGTTTACTTTTTGCCACCATCAAGCTTTCCTTCTCTTTTTCTCAGAAATTTCCTGAAATCACTGATCACCATTCCAATGTGGTCTCCATCAATTTCAGACCGCGACATGCTGATTTTCTCGCTTGATGATCCACTGTGGCTGGATCTATTTACTTTGCTAGAGCCAGCCTTCAACACGATTGGCTCCATTACAAATAATCTGAAGACACAGAAAAACTGAAGCACCTAAACCAAATAAGCAAGACAAAGCACTAAGTCGGAGAATCAAAACAACGAATCACAGAAAGCACACTCTGAAATGCACCAAACACTAGCAGGATCCTCTGCAGATTGTTAGATCAGATAGATTAGAGACCCGCTCTGATACCAATTGTTGAGTTCGGTGCAAGTATTCAGAGGGGGGGTGAATGAATATAGCCTATAAAAACTTTCACCCAATATAAACTTTCGCTCAATTAGAATTTCGCTCACTCAACAGATTAAACACTTAGAATAAAATCTGATCAAATCATCTAATGAACATGTGATCAAACACTTGGAGCGCCCCTATGCAAACATCTAGCGGAAGCAAACCATAAGCAATCAAACCACAATGCAAGAGGGGTTTTTAGGTGGTTCGGTCCTGCAGACCTACATCCACCCCACACTCAACCCGAGTGTGGCTTCACTAACAGCTGGGCAACATAGCTTGCCAATAGACACTGATACACAACTTACCCAGGGGAACAACCTCCCATCTTCCTCCTACACGGAGGGAACCTCTAGCAACTCACGGTCACTAGAAACCAGAGACTCACGTCTCTCTTCCTCTATACCAAGAGGGAACCCCACTAGTAGCAGCCCCGCTACCAGTGAACCATCCAGTAGCACTCTGCTACCAGCAATCCACCAGAGGCCTAGCCTCTCTTCCTCCTAGTCCAGAGGGAACCCACAAGCAGCCCCCCTGCTGCTTGCAAACCGGAGATCAGATCTCCCTTCTCCTGACCCACCAGGAGGAACCCGACCTCAGTCCAGAGGATCGGAAGAACTCAGTAAATCAGATCGAATAAAAAGAAAAATATGGAACGAAAATAACACAGCAAACACATGCTGTAAAAGAAGGAACATCAGATGTGGCTCTTAAAGAGCTGGATGGCCTGGATTTGATCCACTGTCCATCAAGAACAGATCTCCCTTGATCTCACTCTCTTTCTTCACTCTCTCTCTTTCTCTTTCTTCTCTACTACACTTCTCTTCTTCTCTCGATCTCTGTTCTCCTTTTCTATCTTTCTCTTTTTTTTTTCTTCTGCTGGATCGTGGAAGCTCTCTCTTCTTTTTCCCTTTCTTCTCTCAGCTTCTGCTCTCTGGCTTCGATCGCGATCAGCCTCCATCTGAAGACGAAGGCTCCATTATATACCAGCAGTAGTAGTGAGATAGGGCGTGTGCTTCCCACGCCTTCCGTCCAGAAGATTCCTCCTCGGATCACGTGCTCAGCACCCACCTCGGATCACGTGTCAGGTGCCAGTTTCAGGTCACGTGCCCATTCATCAGTACGCTCAGCAACTGGAGTTAGATGGCGTCAACCCACTTGCTCCAAGGAGTTGACGCACCCTTCAGAGATCTTCAACCCTTTTTAACTGCTGCGTCGACGCTTCCAACCCGTGGCGTTGACGCATTGATGCGTTCCAGCGAGCAGGTCTTCAGCAGATAGACGTGCTGCGTTGACGCTCTCAGCATGCTGCGTTGACGCATCGGTGATCTAGTGAGCAACCAGCCTAGCCTTTTCTACCTGTTGCGTCGACGCTGCTCTACTGCTACGTTGACGCATTGGAGTATTTCTGACAAGGCCTCTGCTTCTTGAGTGGCTGAGTTGACGCAGCTTTTGCGTAGAGTTAACGCTGTGAAGGGTATCCGTGGATGCATCTTCACTGGTGCGTGGACGCCTTAAGCTCTAGCGTCGACCCTGTTCCCTTCAGCAATAAGAAAGAAGTCATAAGATTTAAGTATGTACATTGCAGTGTATATACTTCGTTGTATAGACTTGTGAAGGCGAATGCAACGTATAGACTTGCCCAATGTGTTAACTTCAACAAGGGAGGCAACGGCTGTATAGACTTTAAATCCTAAAGGCAGTGTATAGACATTGAAGAACAACAACCAATGTATGGACTTTACAATGCAAACAACAATGTATAGACTTCATGTAAAAGCCCAATGTATAGACATTGAATTCGCTGTGAATGTACAGACTTTGAGGAAATGAAACGAGTCAGTGTACAGACTTCAAATTGAAGACAGCCGTTGTATAGACTTTGAAGACGGAAGCCAGTGTACAGACTTTCCACCGACCAGTGTATGGACTTCAATAGTGAACGGCTGTACAGGCTTGGAAGGATTGAAGCCAGTGTACAGACTTGATGAAGCGAAGTCAATGTACAGACTTAGAGTGTAGCTAAAGCCTTGATCGTAGGAATAGGCTGGACTGTATAGACTTCAGGCTTCAGAAACGGATGTACAAGCTTCATTTATGAAACGTAGGGACAGACCCCAATGTATAGACTTTGCCTAATGCATGAAGACAGACGCTATACACACTTAGCCTAGGACAATGTATAGACTTGCGTTACTGTAGCAACGTGTAGACTTTGCCTTAGATGCTAAATGAGACGCTGAAGTCTGTATAGACTTTCCAATGTCTAGACTTGCAGATGTGAACGACACAATGTATAGACTTCAGGTGTGAAGACATTGTGAATGCAAATGCAATGTTCAGACTTCATTGTATAGACTTGGAGAACCTGAATCAATGTGCATACTCACAGCGTTGACGCTGCAGACTTGGGAATGCTCACAGCGTTGACGCTGCATGAGACGTAGGCTGTACAGACTTAGCCTAAGACAATGCATGAACTGACGTTGTATATACTTAGCCAATGCAATGCACTATGAATGTATGGAATTACATGAGATGCTCATTGAGACGCTCAATGTATACACTTCAAGCCCAGTGTATAGACTTTGCTACCCAAACAATCAATGTTCTGATGGGTCGACGCATCAGCAAGGGTGGGTCGACCCACTACTGTTCAGACTGTAGATACATGCAGAGACATGATATCTGACAGAATGCAATGCATATATATATAAAGAACAAATGCCATCAATGCTAAACATCATCATTCATGTTGCTATCATATGCAGAATGCTCAAGAATAAGAATGCACAGAAATGCACTTTATTTATTGCAATCATCAAAACACAATATCAAATGCACTCACTGTCTTGCTATCATCAAAACCAAATATCATTGCTATCATCAAAGCAACATAGCACATGCTTGTGCCTAAGAGGCACAACATTGAGCACCTTGGTTTGTATTATTGCATTGCTTCCCACGGTCATGCGGACTTGACTGACCTAGCCGAGAAGTGTAAGAAAATTGGCGACATATGATGGCTGGTTCGGGAGGCTGCATCCACAAGCAAGGAGGTGGCTTATCAGTATTAGCCCCTCTCATCTTTTTATAACGGCCCGGAAGGTAAAGTTTTCTTCAGTTGGCATGTAGCCCAGCTTTTTGATCAATTCTCTTTATAACGGCATGCGCCTCATTTGATAGATCGCCCAGACATAAAGTAGCAGGGACTTTATAGGAAGATCATCTCCCAAGCCCAAAAGCCAGAATATTTTGACGCTCCTGCACCGGTGCCGACCACTACTCCGCTGCCTCCTGGTAGAAACAGAGCGGCCCTTTTACTGAAGGTCACCTTAGGCCAAGCGAAGAGAGCTTGGAAAACTTCATCGAAGCAGTCTTCGACTGATGCAACTGAGGCTCCTTTGCCTATCGTGCCATCATTTGAACAGTTTGCCGCTCAGAAGGAGGCCACTCAGCAAGCAGCTGAAGGTGACATTACTTTTCTTCACGACCTGTAGGAATGTTCTTTTCATGGTGTCTTCATTCTTTTGACATCTTCTTTGTTGGGTTTTAGCTCAAGGAGCAGCTATCACCACTACGAGTGCTGAGGAGGTCACCTTGGAGATGGAGGATATGGGATCTTCTACCGTGGCCATGGTAGAGACAACTGGGACAGTTGAAGCAATAGGGGAGAGTCTCCCCACTATTGAGGAGGATGTCAGACTCCCTTCTCCCACGCCTACCAGTGAGGCCGAGGGTGAGCCAAGTGACTGCTATCCTTCCGACTCTTATCTTCTTAGTGATCTTCTTGCCCTGCCTTATGTATATCTTTGTGTTGTAGTGGCAGGAGTGGTTAGTACTGTGGTTGAGACGCCTGCTGTGGACGCTCCTTTACGGCATGAAGGACACAAAACTGTGTTAAAGAAGGGCGCCATCCCATCGCGGTGTGTAATCACCCGCTCAGCGGCTCGTAAGGCGATAGAGGAGGCGAACCAACCCAAGATTAGCATAGATATTTCTTCCAGCAGCTCTACCACCCCTTCTGACGAAGAAGTTGACTATGGTTCTTCAGAAGGTGACGAACAAGCACCTACGGCAGCCAGCGAAGGGGCAGTGGCACCCTCCATGCTGTTGAGTGTTCTTTTAATATTTAGTCCCCCAAGGTTGCTGGCACCACCATCTGAGGGAATGCTGCTGAAAGAATTTGCCGGAATAGACATGGAGGTGGAGATAACCCCTCCGTTTGTTACTTCATCTGCAGAGTTAGAGTCTTCTATACGAGCACTCGAAGAGATGGATGCCATGGCCATAGTAAGTTCTACCCACCCTTCTGCCGAGATGCATACCTTTTCATTCTTTTCTACCATATTGGTGCTTACTGAAACCTGGTTCTAGGAGTCCGACACAGCCGATCACCCTTTGGTATCATCTTCTGATGCCATCATTGTCTCATCGGAGGCTTTAGATATGCTGCCGCATGTCACTGCGTCTTCTTTAGAGGTAGTCACTATACTTCATCCTGTGCCAGTAGGAGTACATGCAACTGCCGAAGTATCATCAATAGAGTTGAGCCCACTAGGAGAAAGTCCCGCTCTGGTGCCTGCGATAGAATTAAGGGCTGAAGTAGATCCGTCGAGAGGTTCTGCCTTTGTTTCGACGGCCATAATGACTATTGCGCCTAACCCTGCGACTCCATCCTTGCCAGTAGTAGAGTCGGAGCCTTTGCCTCCTCCAGCACTTGTAGAATAGAGCTCTCCAAAGAGCCCAACGGAGCATGAACAGGCTGTTGTGGTGCCTGCTCCTTCAGCTTTGGTGGCCGTCCCATCTTCTTCTTCTGAGCCAGACACTGGCTTATGGGCTTCCATAGACAAGGAGGTGACTTTTGATGTGGCGCCGGTAGCTTCTCTCGGCTTCACTTCGTCATAGGACTTTGTCTGGCAGCATTTAGAGATGTTGCGTCGAGTCGTAGAATCTCAGCCGACATTGTCTTACCTCCAGCTGAAGGAAGTGGCTGAACGACTAACGGTTGGGCTGCAGGCACTAGGCTGTCCCTTGGTTATCTGGACCCAACGGGTGTTGTTCTTGCTGAAATTTGTGAATCGCCGAGACTTTCTCGGGCGGATAATGAATGACCGGCTGACGGCCCTCAAATTGCAGAAAGCCGACTGTCAGACGGTGCTGGAGTCTCTGAATTCTGATCTTCATAGGAACAAGGCCCAGATTGAAGCTTCAGCTACTCGTGCACAATTCCTACGTAGCCGACGGAAAGAACTCCGGGCTGAATTAGATGTTGTCGAAGCCGAGATACCATTGCTGGAGGCGGCAGAACTCCAGTGTATCGAGGAGACCACCTTGCTAGAGGGTCGAGTTGCATCCTTACAGACTGAGTGGCTCGCGTTAAGGAGGAGGAAATGCAACTCCGTGAACTGGGAGCGGCTCCACATGTCGGGCTTCTCGACTTTGAAGATATCTTCAGGTGATCCTAGCTCAGCCACCTCTTGTAATCTGTCCCCCTCAAAGGGCCCCTATTGTCCTCATATCTCCCTTTTTTGCAATGAAATACAAGTTTCTCTTAATGCTTTAGGTGTCCACCTTCACACTTGTATTCTATCATATCTTGTGACAATTTTGGCGACCTTTATGGAAGCATATCTGTATCTGTACCACAGGAGAGCGTCCACCCTTTCAAGGAAAGGATGGGGGCCTCGCTCCACCGCGTGTCGGGGTTCCAGAGGTTCGTCAAATTGGCACAAATGTAAGTCTCATTGGCCAGAAGTGCTGGCAGTATGACTGCTGGCTGATGTATGCGTATGAAGGATTCACATGTCTCATTGAAATGGACGGAAGGTCCATCTTATACAGGTTCTAACATCGATCAAGGCGAAGTGACATATGATCATAAAAAGCTTCATCATCGGCATCGGGTTTATGCCGATGCAAGGAGATGGGTGTGCTTCATCATAATAGACGAAAGGTCTACTCTGGGTAGATTTCATTACCGATCTGGGCGATGATGCTTTGTGACCGATAGAGGGTTTTGTCATAAGTGGGACTTTGGATAGTGGAAAATGGGTGAGTTTCATCAAAGTAGACGACGGACTTGCTCTGGGTGGTTTTCATTATCGGCTTAGGCGATGATGCCGCAAGACCGATAGCAGGTTTCGTCATCGACATTGGGTTTATGCCAATGCAAGGGAATTGATGAGTTTCATCAGAACGGACAGAAGGTCTATTCTGGATAGGTTTCATTATTGATCTAGGCGATCATGCCTTGTGACCGACGGAAGGTTTCATCATCGACATTGAGTTTATGCCGATGCAAAGGATTGATAAGTTTCATCAGAACGGACGAAAGGTCTATTCTGGATAGGTTTTATCACCGGTGGGACAACTGATGGAAGTGTCATCAAGAGGTATAGCATATGTTTTCATGTTATAGTAACCACATTATTGACCCAAGCGCCCTTTCGGGTTTTCACCGGAGCCATCCCCCTCTTACTTTAGCCCACGCGCCCTTTCGGGTTTTCACGTGGCGGGGTACTCGATTTTGACTGCGGTGCCCTTTCGGATTTTCACCACAGCTGGGTTGGAGCCATTTTTGCCCTTGTCCTGCTATAGGATCAAGACTGGCGAGGCACCTCTATTTTAAGCCTCATTATTATATATATATATCTTTTTGATTCATCATTTTTTATCATCACTGAACTCAATTCTTGGGGTAAAGCCGGGCTTGAGGAGATGCTGGCCGACCTTGCCGATGATGACAAGGGTAATGAGGAAGTAGACCGATCTTGCCGATGATGACAAGAGTCGCAAAGAGACTGACCGATCTTGCCGATGGTGACAAGGGTCAGAAGTAGGTCGACTGATCTTGCCGATGATGACAAGGGTCGCAAGGAAGCTGACCGATCTTGCTGATGGTGATAAGGGTCGCAAGGAGGCTGATCGATCTTGCCGATGGTGACAAGGGTCAGAAGTAGGTCGACTGATCTTGCCGATGATGACAAGGGTCGCAAGGAAGTTGACCGATCTTGCCGATGGTGACAAGGGTCATGAGTAGGTCGACCGATCTTGCCGATGATGACAAGGGTCGCAAGGAGGCTGATCGATCTTGCCAATAGTGACAAGGGTCAGAAGTAGGTCAACCGATCTTGCCGATGATGACAAGGGTCTCAAAGAAGTTGAACGATCTTGCCGATGATGACAAGGGTCGCAAGGAAGTTGACCGATCTTGCCGATGGTGACACAGGTCAGAAGTAGGTCGACCGATCTTTCCGATGATGACAAGGGTCGCAAGGAGGCTGACCGATCTTGCCGATGGTGACAAGGGTCAGAAGTAGGTCGACCGATCTTGTCGATGATGACAAGGGTCGCAAGGAGGCTGACCGATCTGGGCGATGGTGACAAGGGTCAGAAGGAAGTTGAGAAAGATCTCTGATGGGGATCGGGGTGATCACCCTTTTCGGAGTTTCACTAGAATGAGGGTGAGGCGGAACTTAAATTACCACATTACTAACTTAAGTGCCCTTTTAGGTTTTTGCCAAAGTTAGCCCCCTCTTGCTTTTGCCCACGTGCCCTTTCGGGTTTTCACGTGGCGGGGTACCCGATTTTGCATGCGGTGCCCTTTCGGGTTCTCACCACAACTGGGTTGGAGCCATTTTTGCCCTTATCCTAGTGTAGGAACAAGGCCGTCGGGGCACCTCTATTTTAAGCCCCATTTTTTTATGATCATTTTATTCTCATATTTTTTGAACTCGTATAACGGAAGGACGTTGAGAGAGTCGACTAGGGCATGAGGCCTTGCACCGGAGAAAAGGTTTATTCGTTAGTAAGAAGGTAATGCTAGTGCAAATGATAGATTTGAGCCGATTCGAGCGTATGGCCTGCAATGCCAACATTGTAGGAGAGTTGGCTAGGACACGAAGTCTTGCACCGAGAAAGAGGGTCTATTCGTTGGCAAGAAGGCAATGCTAACGCAAAGGACAGATTTGAGTCGATTCGGGCGTAAGGCCCGCAATGGAAACGTTGTAAGAGGGTCGGCTGGGGCACGAGGCCTTGCGCCGAGAAGGGTTTATTCGTTAGCAAGAAGGTAATGCTAACGCAAGGGATAGATTTGAGCCGATTCTGTTGTGTCCCTTAGGCACAAGCATATGATATTTTATTTTGATGATAGCAACACAGTGAGAGTATCACAGTGAGCCAGTCATTGTGTTTAGTATTCATTACCCTGCTGCATTGCATGCGTTCAGAGTCAGTACATTGCTAAAGTCTGTACAGAGTCTTTGTAGTGTCTGGCTAGCAAGTCCATACGTTGCTCATGCATAAAGTCTATACATTGCATTGCAGCCTTGTCTGAACATCGTTTAGGTGGTAAGTCTGTACATTCTTCAGGTGCATCATCTCAGCAAGTCTATACATTGGACTTAAGCATATAGGAAGTCTGTACATTGCATGTGTCGCAGACATAGCAAGTCTGCACATCATAGACAAAGTCTGTACACTCGCCACCATGCATTCAGTCTCAAAGTCTGTACAGCCTTTTGCATTAGACTCAAAGTCCATACATTGCAAAGTCTACACACTGCATCGGTGAGCTGCATACACTGCATCAAGTCTATACAACATATGCACATTACATACTATAAAGTCTGTACAAGGTGTCGACATTAAACTGATAATTCTCTCTATCTGACAAGTTCTGTTAGTGTAGAGCTTAATGAAGGGCACGTGATCCGAGGCTGGAAGGGTTGACAGGAAGATGACACGTGGCCAAAACATCTGGGCGGGAACTGTGGAAGACACGCGCCCAGTGCTGCTCCTGTTGGAATTGCTTATAAAAGGAAGCCTTCTTCCACAGAAGAAGACAGATCGAATATGCAGAAGTCCTGAAGGAAAAGCAGAAGAGCAGAGAGCCCTTTCGATCCAGCAGAAGAGAAAAGAAAGAGAGAAAAGAAAGAGAGTTGAGAGAGAGAAGAGTTGAGAGTGATTTGTTCCTCAGATCGTTGGTTCAAAACCCGATCTGAGTTTGCTCACTTGTTTGAGCTACATTCCTTGCAGGGATTCTTTTTATCTTTCGTTTGCTTTTGTTTTGTTTTTCGAACTCCTTTCATCAAGCTGTTAGTCAGCGTTTGCAGAGGTGCTGCCTCTGGACGAGTCAAGCTGTAATCCCCAGCGGTTGCAGTGGAGGATTCCACTGGACAGCAAGCTGTGAGGCTCAGCGGTATGTAGGGAAGCTGTGATGCCCAGCGATTCAAGCTGTGAGTCAGCAGTAATCTACACTCGGGTTGAGTGTGGGGTGGATGTAGGTCTGGAGGACCGAACCACCTAAAAACCTTTGTCTACTGTGTGCTTATTTTGTGGTTCGCATAGCTTCTATATTTCTATTCTTTGCATAGTAGATGTTTGCTTAGGACGGTTCTTCATTTGTTCTGGCTGGTATTTGCTTTGCGCCCACTATCTGTTCAGGAGAAGTTTTCATTCCGCATTTGAATCTACTGCAGTAATTTTTTAACGGGTGACTGATCTATTCACCCCCCTCTAGATTTGAGCCGATTCGGGCGTAAGGCCCGTAATGGCAATGTTGTTTTTTATATGTCATTATATATATATATATATTTTTTAGAGCTCGGCCAGGACGGAGTGCCACTAGGCCAAGGTAGGTGGAACTTAGCCAGGATGGAGTGCCACTAGACTAAGGTAGGTGGAACTTAGCCAGGATGGAGTGCCACTAGACTAAGGTAGGTAAAACTTTGCTAGGGCAGAGTGCCACTAGACTAAGGTAGGTGGGACTTAGCTAGGGCGGAGTGCCACTAGACTAAGGTATGTGGAACTTAGCCAGGACGGAGTGCCACTAGACTAAGGTAGGTAAAATTTAGCTAGGGCAGAGTGCCAGTAGACTAAGGTAGGTGGGACTTAGCTAGGGCGGAGTGCCACTAGACTAAGGTATGTGGAACTTAGCCAGGACGGAGTGCCACTAGACTAAGGTAGGTAAAATTTAGCTAGGGCAGAGTGCCACTAGACTAAGGCAGGTGGGACTTAGCTAAGGCGGAGTGCCACTAGACTAAGGTATGTGGAACTTAGCCAGGGCGGAGTGCCGCTAGACTAAGGTGGATAGAGCTCCGTCAGGGTGGAATGCCACTAGACCAAGGTAGGTAGAGCTCGGCCAGGGCGGAATGCCACTAGACCAAGGGTAGGTATAGGTCATTCTGGGAATGTCGGTTGAACTGTGTGATACAGCTTCATATGTTTTCCATTAAGCGGAGAGAACTAGATGACTCCTTTGTGATCTACAAGGACGTACGCACCCCCTTCATATACTCAGCGGACGACATATGGTCCGACCTAGTTTGCAACCAACTTCCTCTTGGGGTTGGAGGCCATCACTTCCCTTCTTTTAACCATTACTAGGTCACCTTTCTTGAATTCTCATCCTTTGACCAGCTTATCGAAAGCACGAGCCATGCGGGCTTGGTAGAGTTGGATATCTTGTTGTGTACAGAGACGCTTTCCCTCGAGCTCGGTGAGCTCTTCCAGTCTTCTTTCTATGTTGGTCTGCTCGCTGCTTGCCAATCCATGCTGGATGGCTATTCACAACGAGGGGACCTCTAATTCGATTGGCACCACAGCCTCCGACCCGTACATGAGGGAGTAAGGTGAGCAGCCAGTCGGGGTTTTATAGACTGTACGATAAGCCCAGAGTGCTGCGTACATCCTTTCTTCCCAATCTCTTTTGTTAGCCTTGACAGTCTTTGCTAGAAGAGTGCATAGCATCTTGTTGAAGGCTTCTACAAGTCTATTGGCTTTAGGGTAGTAGGGAGATGATGCCCTCCAATCAATCTTGTACTTGTCGGCTAGTCGGTACACCTTCTAATTCTTGAAGTGACTGCCGTTGTCAGAGATGATTAGGTTGGGTACTCCAAACCAGAATATTATATTTTGTCGGAAAAATCTGGTGACCAGTTCTCCCGTCACTTCTCTCAATGCTACTGCCTCTGCGCATCTGGAGAAGTAGTCTGTAGCTGCTAAGATATTTTTGCATTCTGATGAAGATGCTGGTAGTGGTCCTACCACGTCCGTACCCCATTGAGCAAACGGCCAGCTAGGGATGGTAGGATACAGTGGCACAGGTGACCTTCTTGACACAGTGGCATGTTCTTGACACTTCTGATAGGCTTTGGTGAACTTGCAACAATCGTCAAACATAGAGGGCCAATAGTAGCCCAGTTTCTTTATTTCAATTTTCATTTTCAGACCGGCCTGGTGTGCCCCAACTGACCCGGCATGGACTTCGTGCATTACCTGCCCGACTTCCCCTGGGGATAAGCAGCGAAGTAAGATCTTCTTTTGGGCATCTGCCATTATCCGAAACAACGTTCCATTCCTCATCTCATAAGAGTCTTTAACTCTCAGGAGTTTCATTCTCTGTTCTTTCTCCTTCGGGAGTTGTTGGTGCTGAAACCAATGCAGGAGGTGCTCCCGCCAATCGGACTGCTAGATTCCTTCTACAGCCGCCACTTCATTTGCTTGTTCATCGGCTAGAGATTCTGTCACACTAAGGACCTGCCGCCGGTTGATTACTGTTATATTCAGGCTTGTATCAGGCGGGACTACCAAAGAACTGGCCAGCTTTGCGAGGGCGTCAGCTTGAGCATTATGTCCTCGGCTGATGTGCTTGATGCTAATGAAATAGAATCTTGTCATTAGGCTGAGAGCTAGATGGTAATAAGGAATGAGTTCTTGCTTCCGTACATCGAACTCCCCTTCCAGCTATTTTATAACTAGCATGGAGTCCCCGAATGCTTCTAGCATTTGAATCCCCATGGACAAAGCAATCTGTAACCCGATTATGAGGGCTTCATATTCTGCTTCATTATTTGTGCAAGGCTTGTTTATTGAATAGGATGTATGTATGACTTCTCATTCTAGGGATTTCAGGACTATGCCTGCCCCCGCCCGGACTCTGGCTAATCCAGTTGTTGAGGTGTCAATTCTGGAAGCGCCGTCAAAATATAGCTGCCATAGAGAGGGCTGCACCTGGCTGACCTCTAAGGTTTCATCTTCAGGAAGCTCCGGTTCTAGGGGGTAGTCTTCAGGTACTCGATGCTCAGCAAATAAGTCTGCAATAGCTTGGCCCTTGACGGCCTTTTACGGTACATAGGAGATATCATACTCCATAAGAATCACCGCGCAATTGCCTAGGCGGCCTTTGAGGGCCGGTTGGGACATGATATATTTAAGCGGATCCTCCTTGGAAATCAGCTTAACTTCGTGCGACAGTATATAGTGTCGGAGCTTTTTGACCGTGAAGACCAGTGCCAGGAAGATCTTCTTGATGTAGGTGTACCTCTCCTCAGTTCTTACCATTCTTCGACTGAGGTAATAGAGGGCATGTTCCTTCCCTTCTTCATTATTCTGGGCTAGCATTGCCCCCAGGGAGTTATACGTGGCTGCTATGTAGAGGATCAGTGGCCGTCCCTTCACCGGCTCACCTAGCACTGGAGGAGTCTTTAGATAGTCCTTCAGCTTGTCAAAGGCTGTCTGGCATTCTTCGTCCTAGTAGAAGGGAACATCTTTCATCATTAGCTTATGGAAGGGGTGGCATCACCCTGACAAGTTGGATATAAACCGCCGGATGTATGCCAGGCGGCCTTGAAGAGATCTCAGCTCAGAGAGGTTCCTTGGAGCGGGTAACTCCTGAATTGCCTTAATCTTTGTGGGGTCTATTTAAATTCCCCGATATCTGACAATAAAACCCAAGAATTTTATGGTCAAAACTCCGAACGCACAATTCATAGGGTTAATCTTCAATTCATACTGCCTCAGCCTCTGGAAAATAACTCAGAGGTCTTGCAGATGGTCTTCTTTCTTTCTGATCTTGACTACCATGTCATCTATGTAGCACTCGACCTTATGGTAGAGCAGCTCATCAAATATTCTAGTCATCGCCCACTGATAAGTTACGCCGGCGTTCTTTAATCCGAACGGCATCCTCTTCTAATGATAAATGCCTTTGGGGGTTCGGAAGGAGTTGTGGACCTGGTCATGTTCCGCGATCCATATCTGGTTGTAGCCGGATGACCCATCCATGAATGATAGGGCCTCATGACCGGTTGTTGCATCTATCATGACCTCCGTTATTGACACTGGGAAGTCATCTTTGGGGCAGGCTTTATTCAAATCTTGAAAGTCAACACATATTCGAATCTGTCCATTCTTCTTCTTCTTGGGCACAATATTGGCTAGCCACGTGGTGTATTGATTTTCCTCGATGAAACCCACATCAATGAGCTTGTCGACTTCCTTGCATATTTGAGTGATGAGCTCTGGCCTCATGCGCCGCGGCGGCTGCTTCACCGGTTCGGCTTCAGAGTTTATGGTCAACTCATGCTGTGAGACTGCGGGGCTTAATCTTGGCATTTCCTTGTAGGTCCAGGCAAAGCAATCTCGATATTCCTGTAGCAGCTGGATATATAGCCCCTGCTCTTCAATAGATAACTGGGCACTGAGGAATGTTGGCTTGGGGTCATCCTCGTCTCCCAAGTTGACCTCTATCAGTTCATCGACTATTGCTTGGCCTCCGTCTTCTATCTCCGTGGGTGCAGGCTGGAGGTCGACAAAGTCTGGTATATCATCTTAGAGGTCGAGGACCTCGATCTCTTCATTTTGCCTTATCTGAGGTTCGTCAGGAATCTCTGGTTCGGCTGGTAGCGGCTGCATGAATTGCTTTGCTAGCAAATCTATATCAACAGCAGTTCCAAGGGATGAGTCGATTGCCTCATCCCTGGCTGAGGGGGTTGCAGTTGCTAGGGACTGGTGATTGTTTATTATTGAGTCGGAGTAGCACTACAGCTCCATGGTACAGGGTGAGAAGGTCTCACTCCCTTGGATCGCCATATCTTCAGTGGAGGTAGCCTTTTCTTTTCTAGCAGCATCCATCTCTTGATCAGGCTTGGGAGAAGCTTCCTTGACTGGTTCAAGAAGTGCTGGCATCATCATCAGAGGAGGGCTGCTGGAGGAAGGCATCCCTGCTTCTTGAACATCTTCAGCTTCACTACTGCTAGCTGTGTCAAATTTGGCTTGAAGAGCTTCTTCTTTAGGGTAGACCTATTCCCAGCACCGGCAGGGGAATATGGCCTCTGATTCCAGACTTCTTGGTTGAGCTGGCTCAGTGCATTCAGCTTCTGCTGGGTGTTCATCAAAAGTTGCCCCCAGTGAGTTATCCATAGTTGGGTAGAAAGCGGAAATGATATCCACTTCATAGCGTCCGCTGTAATAATATTCCTCGAGGGTGAAGCCCAACCCTGGGTGTTGAGAGACACATCTCATTTCTTTATCCAGGCTCGAGGGGTACCACAGCTTCTGGAATGCTTCTTTCTTCTTGTGAGGCTGGCCAGAGGGGATGTGTTGCTTCTGGAACATCTTGGCCATTCGACTCGTTATAAATGTCAACCCCTGTATGGGCACTGACGGGCCTTCTATATCTTCAGGCAGATGACAATCAATATCCTATTGTGTAGGGTGCTCCTCAGCTGTGTAGAACAAGCTGCTGGGGCCATCTATCTGCGCCACTTCCCAAGCTTTGAAAGGCTCGACAGTGACATTATCGTGACTGAGAAGTGGCTTGGTAAGGCCCCCCGAGATCCCGATGTGGTCATGCTGTTGGTCGACCCTGACTTCATTAGCTTCGGGGTAGATGGCGGGAGGTGCTACCCGGCCCACATTCTCGGTGACAGTGATGTGCGAGACCGTCTTGGGATTAACATATCCATGCGGCGGGGGAGGGAACCATTCGGCTCCGGTGGTGCTTTTTGTTGTGCTGGAAGAGGTCTTGGCTTCAAGGGCCTTCTGCGACCGTTCTGCATATAGAGGGGCATCCGCCAAGTGGCACTCGAACACTTCGAATGAGTGGAGATCAGCAAATACCCTCTCCTCCTTTCCTTCCAGGTTATATTTGATGCACCGGTGGAGCGTGGAAGGCACCACCATATTCTCGTGTAGCCAGGGGCGGCCAAGCAGCGCCTTGTATGAGGTGCGAGAATCGATGACATGAAACTGCACCTTCGTGACAAAGCCTGCTAGAGTGAGTGTGAACTCCGCTACTCCTAGCGACACCTCACACTTTTGGTTGAAGCCTGCAATACGCATATCTCTGACTTTTTGGAGACGCACGTTGAAGTAGTGCCTCTCTATATCCTGTAGGGCAGGATGTTGACAGTCGCCCCGAGATCCACTAGGATTCTGTTCAACTCCCGGCCATTTAGATGCCCCCTCATATATAGAGGTCTGTTGTGGTTGGTAGTGGGGAGCAACATGTCCTCCTGAGTAAAGGTCATGCTGGTCTCCGGTAGTGCCTCAGCTAGGCAGGTTTCATATTGAGCTGGCGTCTGCAAAGTAGTAATAATCGCATGTCGGGTCTCTTCACTCAGAGAGAGGATTTCCCAGACAGTGAATCTTGCCGGGAGCTTTTTCAATAGCTTGACCACCCGACTTCCTGCTCATACATTGGATAGCTTCATTTCTTCTGCCCATCTGGGCTTGGAAGAGTCTTGGACTGTGGCCCCTGATGGGCCTGCTTCATCGGACTCGGGGACTGCACTCTTTTGCTTGGGGTCGTCTCCTTGCTGTCCCTCACTGGCTGCCGCCGGACGAGCTTCTACTTCCTCCGGCAATTCGGAAGATTGCTGGAGTTGTGGGTGAATGCCCCCAGTTGCTGGTTCAACCACCTGACATAGTTGCTTCCCGTTTGACATCTTCACAAATTCTAGGAAGGAAGGAGCGAGAGTGTTGCCCCCACTCTGGTTGTATAGGCCTGACGGAGGAGGGATCTGGACTCCCCTAACCTCCGAAGGGGGTATTTTATAGGGTTGTTCCCCCCCTGAAGATAATGTTGTGGTTGGCAGGCGGTTGACGCCCCCATCGTCGGCCTGACCGGGTTGCATGTGCAGCAGTTGCGGCTTCGGCCTGATTTTCCTTGGCGGCGGGTGTGAAGCATATCTCTTCTTCATCCTCCTCACCAGGCAAATTGAACAGAGCAGAGAGGGTGTTGCAGGAAAGGATCATACCTTTTGTAGCCTTGCTGGCCCTTCTTTTGTTCCTTCGTCTTCTTTTCTTTTCTTCGACTGGCGCTTGCCCCCAGAACAGGCTGCCATCCTTGTCTGATGCTTTGTCAGCTTCCTCTCCATACTTCAGTGAAGGCCATTCTAGCTCATGCCACAGGACATGATCCCGTACTAGTAAAGGTTCTAGCTCATGCTGTATATATTCATCTAGCCCATTTATGTAGTCCTCTAGCCGCCGGGCTTCTGGACTAATCTCCTTGATCGCCGGCAACGGATTCTGCCTCCTCTGGTTATGGGTAGGTATTCTAATGACTGCAGGTGGGTTGGTCAATACAGGTGTTGCCACTGGAAAAGGGGGTCGAGGTGTGATGCCATGAACATGTGCCCCCAGTGTCGGGCGAGACATGCCCTTCTTCTTAGTTCTTGCAGGGACTTGCTGCGATCCCTCTTGTTCTTTCATTGGGGCCAGAAAGCAGGCTTCATAGGTGTGCTGAGTACTGGCTTTTGCGGTCTCCTCAGGCAATGCTTGATATAGAGAGACCATGTTGACGGCGGCTCTTCTTAGAGGCACCTCATGTAGTTGTGGAGGGTCAACCTTATACTCCCCCAACTCTATTTCTTCTTTCCTCACCATGCCTTCAGTAATATCCTTGAAAACATAACAGTGTTCAATTGGATGTCCCAGCATCTGGTGGTAAGGGCAAAATCTTGGGCTGTCTCTTCTCTTCAGGTCCTCCGGCCTCTTTGGCTCAGGCAGGGTGATCTTATCATACGGGGTAACCTAGTCAAACAAGATCCTGGTCTTCTCCTTCGAGAAAGAATAGGCCTTCTTCATCTTGTCCCGGAGTGATGGGCCTTCTTTGCCATCTTTGGTCTTAGCAGGCTGAGGAGCAGCTGTCTTCTTACCTTTCTCTTTTTGTTGTTCAAACGCCTTGATATCAAGGGCGTTCGCTTCTTTAGGTGCCTGGCGTCGCTCTACTTCCTTGCCCTTTTGCGTAGTGGCAATATTTGATGTCGGGGCAGGTTTAGCCAGGAAGGCTTCTACCTTGGCCACAACATTATTTAGTGATGTGACACACTAAGGAGGTATGCAGCAAAGAGACAAAGATCCTTGGACCTATTCCGCAAGCACAATCACAAAGCAATAAAGTACTATATTGGTGGAGGTGATGGATCAAGACCCTAGCTGGTAGAGTGCCAGCAGGGCTAGGGTTGCCCTCCCGAAGGTACGAGGCCCACACTTAAGGGGCTGGCCGGGTGCCAATTGGGGCACTAGGTCCCTCTCTCTCACAGCCCACGGTGACCGCTCGTAAGTGGAACACACGGGGTCAGGCGCTCTCTCTCTTGCTCAACGGAGAAATTCCGCAGATATTAGATGAACAAATACGGATAATGGAGCAAAGTTCAAATCTTACTCTGGTTGGTTTGAAGAAACCAACCCCGTTCGGAGACGAGGGCGAGCGAGGAAGTGTGGGTTCCCCGCACACTGCGCTGATGAAGCTTGATCCCTGTTTAATAGTTACAAGCACTACACCTCACACAGGAGGGTGGACTTGGGGTGGGGATATCTGTATTACAAATCAAACACTACCTCCGCATAGGGAAGGGCGTTAAGCCGGCCAGGCGGGGAGGGGAGAGTTGCTCGGATTGCGCCGACGGAGCACCCGGCCGAATCTGCCCGGGTCTGGAACAGCAAGACAGGGGGTTGGTGTAGCTGCCGCTGTGAGCTCCCCCGGACTCAGAACTTGATGAGACTTGCGCCAAAACGTCGCTGACGTACCCAGGCACGACTGTGAATTGTTTTGGGTGGGTCCAAAGTCATCACTGGCAGGGGCAGGCTCTGGAACAGGGTCCCTGCAATCAGGCTCGGACTGCTCCCAGGATGCAACAGCAGACGGATGAAGTCACCACGATCACTCCCGAAGTCCAAACGAGGTGGGACCAAGACAAGCACGACCGTGGGTGAGTCTTCTTCGAGCAGAAAGAAAGAATGGCACCGGAGAATCTCGGGGCTGACAGCAGTAGTCCGAGAAGTGGAAGGGTGTTGGAGCAGATCCTGACTGACCTGAACATCGTCCCGGTGGTAGAAAATTTGGTACAATTAGCTCCGACCTCTGAATGAGGCCCCGCTGGCTGGGTTGGACAGAGAACAGGTGGATATTTTCACCGGTCAAGTGGCACGCCAAGGGGAGCACCGGTGTGGTCGCAGGAGCATCTGCAAGTTGCTTCTGGTTGCTGGCCGGACTGGTTCTGCGCAGTTGGCAAAGGACGGCTCTCCTGTGCAGCTCCGACCTCGGATTGAGGCGAAACCACCTCACCTACGAAGATGACCGGAAGAGATTTCCGTCGATGTAGGCCACGCCCCCAGGGCCTCCGGGGTGGAGTCTGAGGCGGTGCTGCAACAGACTGTCGATCTGCAGGTCTTTAGCTGCACACAGATTGGAAGAGAGAAATGGTGGAGGGGGGTTTCTTTGGTGGAGGGGTAAGGGATATGGGTGCTTTGGTGGTGGGGAGGGGTTTGGAAGGTGGGAAGGGGTGGTGAGGGTGGAGGCCAGGGGCGGAGCTAGCAGGGAGAGGGGTGGGTGCGCAAATGGCCAAGGGGGAGGTGGTGGGGAGATGGGGGCGCAAGTGGCTTGGGGGAATGGGGAGGGCTCCTCTTGATTTGGGTGGTGGGTTAATGGGAGGGTTTAATGGAGGTCTAGGGAATAGGAAGGGGTTGCTTTGGGGATGGGAAGGGGTGCCTAGGAGAAGGGAGTCTCCCTTGGGAAGGTGAAAGGGTGTATGGGGAATGGGAAAGGTTGCTTGGGATGTGGAGGTACTAAAGGGGAGTAATGGCTCTTGGGAAGGTGAAAGGGTGGGGGGCTGAGGTGGCGGATGATGTGGCAAGGGGGGGGGAGGTGAAGGGGCAGGTTCGCCCAGGGGAGAGAGAGAGAGAAGGAGAGAGAGAGGGGTTCGCCCCCTTTAGAGAGAGAGAGATATATATAGAGAGAGCTAGAGAGAGAGAGAGAAGACAATGCTTGTGGATAAATTTACTCAATACTTCATTCATTAGCTCTCTCAAGTGGGGTTGGGGTCCTATTTATAGAGATCCCAACATTTACAAAAAGTCCCTGAGATAAGTGCAAATAGCAAATAAGCAAAAGAGATGGGGAAGGGGGAGGGTGCCCCTGGGCCAGGCCCACCTAATTGGGCCCATAAGACACTCTAGCCCAACATGATGACACAAACTTAGGTAAATAACATGATAACCTAGGGACTTGACTCAAAACAAAGGCAAATTACATCAAAATGACTCAAGTAAAAGGAGAAAATACACCAAGATGACCCAAATAGCAAGCCCAAGTGTCGAAGTGGACCCGTCCAGTCGTGGAGCCGCATCCTACCCGTCTCCGGGAGGGAGAGAGGTGTCGAGCCAGAGGGAATCACGGGTGATGTCCCCATCAATTCCCCCGGGCTGTGAAGAGCTCGACTCTGTCGAGAAAGGGTCCACTCGGCTGCGATAACGCTCCAGGAGGTCGGGGTCTAACTGCTGAAGATCCTCCCTGCTCACCCATGAATCATCCGAAGGGGGCCGGCCCTTCCACCTGACCAAGTATCGCTCGTATGCTTTGCTCCGGGTGATAGTGACCTGTTCATCCAATATCCGCTCCACTTACTCTCGTTGGCCCCTCTGGGCTGGTGGAACTTTCTCACAGGTGGTGGCTCTCTCAAGGGGTGGAACAAGCTCGATTTCCTCACTAGGTGTCACCGTGGGACCCCTGTATGGCACCAAGTCAGCCACATTGAATGTGGGACTTACTCTGCACTCCTCGGGGAGGTCCAACACGTAAGCATTTGTGCCGATCCACCTCAGAACCTGGAAGGGACCTGATCCACGCGACCTCAGTTTGGAGACATTCCCAGGGAATAGCCTCTTGATTCTCACCATCACAAAGTCACCTACACGAAATTCCTGGTGGCGTCGGTGGGAATCGGCCGATTTCTTATACACCTCATTGCTTTTGTTGATGTGTTTGCGGATTTCCTCATGCAACTCTGTGAATGTTGACTCACTAGTGGATAATGGGGGTCCTGGACAACCAAATGTGGACCTAGCATGCAATGGTGCTACGTAGACTTTGATGGACCTAGGAGGACCGGGACATCCATAAATGGCTCTATCAGGTATGGGTGCAATGAATGCCGGAGGACCTGGACTTCCATGTAGACCCCTATCATGCATAAGATGGAGGATGAATGGGGGAGGACCTGCATATCTAAATGTGAACCTGTCGTGCACTGGACCTAGTGTTTATATGACATAAATGAGACGACTAGTCCTACCAGATGGAGCAAAATGTTGCGACACATGCATTCCTATCAAGATGGTCCCATCTTTTGGTGGGGGTTGCTTTGGGGGTTTCCACTCATGGGGGTCGAAGGGGTCCCAGACAGTGGACATCTTGGGATGGGTCAATTCCTCATTTCCTGGGTGGCTGTCACCCTTGGTCATGGCTCTCATAGTGAGGGCTAAGTTTTGGAATGGGTGGTTTAGGTTCAACATGGTGAGTGCTGGTAGGAAAGGGTGAGTGGTTGGTGGGTCACATGGGTACCCGTGCTCCCAAAGGACGGGGTCAAAGGGATCATGGCAAGGGTCACCTAGGGGAAGGATCTCTAGGTCCTCATAGTAAACCAAAGGTAGGGAGTCATCCTCCTCTAATGACGTGATTGGGCCGGTGTAGTGAGTGGATCGATCGGCCAATATCTTTGGGACCAAGGTGGTTGGGGAGTGGACCGGGATGGGTTCCTCTTCCACTGGAAGAAGGAGATGGAGGTCACTAGTGTAGCTACCAACGGTGCAGACCGAGGTGATAGACCCGATGCATGGGTGGATGAGGTCAAGGCTCTTGGGTCGGTCCGCTCCTATGGTCAACAAACAAGTCAGCTCAAGTTGCCACTTTAGGCCTTTGATGAAGTCATCCCAACGCTCAACCTTGTAGAAGGATTGGATTGTGGTGTGCGAGATGTTGATGGGTACTATGGGGAGGTGTTGTTCCATGGGAGGATAGGCATGGGGAAGGATAGGGTGAGCCCGATTTTCCTCTAGCCACCTAACCAAGGGCCCACTTATGATAAGTTCACTCTCAATTGGAGAGGGTGGCATAGGGTGAAGACCACCGTGCGAGGTTTCTTCTTCAACTTGGACATGTGTTTCCCCCACGGTTGGGATAGTGACCATAGTGTTCTCCTCTTCTAGGTGGTCGGGTGTGTGAGCCATGATGCTTTCTACACATGGGATGGGAAATTCCTGGCCTAACTCATGACATTGCGACTCGTATTCTTCTTCCCAATCGGGGGAGGCCTCATGTACCTCAATCTCATTCTCATCCCTTTGGGGTGTAGAGGTTTTGTTCTCCAAGGGAAATGGAAGGTCTTTTGGGGATGGGGTGATGATAGCCGGTTTGGGGTGCGCCCAGGGTGGTGAATAAGGACGGCACTCCGACGGATGGGAGAGTATAAGGTTGTTGAATTTAAAGGCTCCCGGAAGGTGTGGCGGATGCACTAGGCAAGTCCGACGTGTCGGGTCGATGTCGACATTCCTTTCATCTAACCATCTCCTACCTAGGATTATGCAAGGGCCTGCCAAAGTACCAATTTGGCACCAAGCTCCATCACAGTATGTGGTCTTCCCGAACCATTTATGGAATTCAACGAAGACTTGGTCTCCGTTGTGCACAATTTGTCCGGTCCTAGAAAGAGTGGCAACGATATCGGGGGATACCCAATTATCAGACTCCAAGTCAATAAAATCAATTTCCGTAGGCTCTCCATTGGGTAGGTATGCAAGGGATATGATTGGGAGAGGGATCATTTGGTCCGTCGACTCATTGACAGTGGGTGGTGGACAATGCATGGGACGGTCTGTCGGGGACTCTAATGCAAGCGTGCCCATGGACTAGACTCATAGAGACAAGTCTAAAAATTGAAAGAAAATTTGAAATTCCACTACAATTGTGAGAATCTCTCTCTCTCTCTCTAAGGGGTGGATTCCCCCCTCTCTCTCTCTCTTCGCTCTCTCTCTAAAGGGGGCGAACCCCATTCTCTCTCCTCTCCACCCCCAATTTCAAAATTCTCTCTCTCTCCTCCCCATTCACCTCTCATTAAGACCCCTCCCCCTTCCCCATACACTCATTCAATTCCCCTCCAACCCCTAGGTGGAATTCCCCTCTCCTAGGCACCTCTCCATTCTCCCAAGCAACCCTTCCTCTTCCCCAAGCAACCATTCCTTTCCCCAAGCCACCCCTTCCCTTCCCCAACACACCTCTCCATCTCCCAACACACCCCTTCCCATCCCCAAGACCCCCATTAACAACCCCCATTAAGTCACATTCCAACCTTGGGAGAGATCTCCCCTTCCCTCTGTCCTTCCCAACCCAAATTCGTAGCTCCCCCTTCCTCCACCAGCTAGACCATCTTCCAGCCCCCATTCTACCCCTCCCACACCTTGGATCACCCTCTACCATACCCCCACACAGCCCGGGGTCGCCCCCACACCCATCCGCCCCATCTCCCATCCCATCTACCCCGTTTCCCATCACCTATCACCTCCCGGTTCATCTCAGTTCGCAGGCAGTAGTCAAGGGTCGAGTTGCAGAGGCAGCCACATCTTCACCGCGCATCTTCTGGAAGGGTATCATATATTTCCAGAAAGCTCTTCCAGTCGGCTTCACAGGCGAGGTGATCCCGCCTCATTCCGAGGTTGGAGCCATCCGCGACGTCCATTCTTGCCCGACTGCGCTTCCGGCACCTGAGCAGAGACCAGAGCCTCAGTTCAGAAGCTGCTGCAACCACACCCCGGCTCCCCTTGGCACACCATTTGACCGGGACGAACCTCTACCAGTCCCCTATCCATCAAAACAAGTGGAGCCTCGTTTGGAGTTCGGAGTACCTCGTTCCAATTATTTTCCCTCAGGTATGCAGGTCTGGCCAGTTAGAGACAGTCCTCATACCCCCCCACTCTTTGGGCTGGTTATCTCGACTCCGACTTCCTCTGGTGCTCTTCTTGCTTGCGGATCGAAGAAGAATCGTTCACACTCGCTTCCGTTCTCATCCCGCATCATTCGGATCTCAGGGGAGTTCGTGGCGAGTTTGTCAACCTGCTGCAGTGTCCTAGGACCAGTCAGAGCCAGAACAGAGCAGCACCAGTCCAGCACCTGCCCCGGCCGTCAACGATGACTCGAACCCACAAGAAAATTCAGCAGCCCTCCCGGATCAGTCAGTGAAGATTGAGCGCTGGTTTCGACGAATTCCAAGTTCCGGAGAACCTGTGGCAGCGCCAACAGCGAGTATCTATCAGGCAGTTCCAGAAGCGGGCAGAATCGGCGAAGTCCTCTTTCGGTGACTCCTTTAGCTCTCCGTCCGATCTTGCCTGGTCGGCTGACCGCCCCTCCCTGCGTGGAGGTAGTTTTGATTGTAATTAATCATCCCCACCCCTAGTCCACCCCCTCTGTGAGGGCGTAGTGATTGTACTAGCAGGTAAGCGGCCGAAGCGTCATCGGCGCGGCGTGCGGGTAGCCCACGCTTCCCCGCTCGCCCTCGTCTCCGGTCGGGATCGGCGTCCTCACGCCGATCAGGTGAGCTTCTGGTCACTTCCTCTGCTGATTTTACTTTTACTTGTCTTAGTATCGTTTCTAGTTGCCCGTCGGCGGTGAGGTGAGCGTGCGATCTCAAACTCCATTGAATTGTGTGACCACCGCGGAGTGAGTTGAAAGTGCGACCCTACAACCCACACCCTTGGCGTGCTGGCCGCCCACGGAATTGGGAATCCCAGGCCCTTAGGGGTTCATCCCAAGCTAGTCAAATCCCCAGAAAGGTGAGGTCCCTCCGCGGACCCTCTCCACTATCGCCGGTCCATCTACGGATCCGAGTGTGCGCTACACGGGTGAGTCCACTCGAGTGGGTTCGTCAATCGATTGCTTGCTTGCGAATCTAGGTCCGAGGGATCGTGTCACATCATTTAGGTGGTCGAACGACCGAATTTCCATGCCAATCATCTTTTCCAGCACCTCTCTCCTGAGATTCTACTTGCGGATCTGTACAGCGTCCTCCTGATGCGGGGGCCGCTTGCATCTCATTCCGAGGTTCCTCCACCTCTTGATGTTGTCAAGGGCCATCTCATCTGCCCTCTGTCTTGTTGAATAGAGTTCAGCCACTGTGACCTCCCTCTCTGTGACTTGAAATCTTTCTCTGAACTTCCTCTGCATGTCCGACCAATCGTTGATCGACCCGGCCGGGAGGCTGGAGTACCATTCAAATGCGAGACCTGTGAGTGAGTACCCAAAATTTTTAGCAAATATGACTCATCGGTAGCCAGGTCACCCATGACGGTCATGTAGTAGGTGACATGTTCTTTTGGGGATCCCTTCCCGTTGAACTTGTCGAATTTTGGCGGCTTGCTAATCCCAGGAGGGAGCCGCTTGGCAGCATGATGCGGCGGGTATGGAACCCTGTATGCATCGAATGCGACATAGTCACCTTCACTTCTTTCAGCGAGCTTCAGCTCGATCATTCTTTCCACCATCATCTTGCTCATGACGGTCGGATCAACCGGTTCTGGGTAGAAATGTGCCGGTTGCAAGTAGGGGGTGACCAGGGTTGTCGCCTGCGGAGGAGGACGCAGCAGCGGAGGTGTCTGGTGCACCTGTGGTAGTACCAGCGGCATCAGCGGCTGTGGTGGGCGTTGCTGAGTTGTTGCCATGCTCGGTTCTACTGGCTGAGGCGGGGTGTAGAGTGGTGGGAAGTCATTTTGGTTGGTGGCTCCCCGTGATGACTCGGCCTGCATATCATGCTGCTTGGATGCCGAAGACTACTCTGTCTTCTCCATCAATTGCTTCTTCAGCTACTCTATCTCTTGGCGGTACCTTTGGAGTATCATCAGTACGGCCGGATCCATAGTGGCAGTGCTGGGGATAGTCTCTATCGTCTCGCTAGGTGCACCCTCAGGTAGGATGTCAAGCAAGACATCTTCTTCTTCTTCTGTCATCACCACATTTACGGTGAGAATAACGGCCTTATCATATTGTTGGAGGTGAGCTAGGGTTTGCTTTCCCTTGGTTTCCGCCAACTTTTCTTTTGCGGCTTCCGCCCTTCGAGTACTCGGCCTCGGCCAACCGGGCCAGCTCCTGAGGCTCCTCAGGCAATCTTCTATAGTGGCCAGACACCCCAGCCATGTTGCAGGTGAAATCTGCATCCGTCTTCTCTGTCTGCAAACCCTCCTTCTTGCATTCTCTGTGAAGGTCAGCCTTTCAAATACAGAGACCCTTCTCCTTTCTCCTGATGAGGAGTAGCTTCATCGGCTTGAATATCCAAGCCGTCTTCATACCCGTTGTCATCGACCAATGACGTCATCCTTCTGTCTTCTTCTTCTTCCACTGCCATTGATGAGCAGTGATCTTCCTCAGCCACGGCTGCCTGTAACAGCCGTTGTTGGCCCAAGGAGGGGTTGCCTAATCCCCTAAAATAGCTTCTGACCATATTGGTCATCTCTTCTTGCCCTCGGCCCGGGTGTAGGGTCGGGGATAGTTGTCGACCTCCCATCGGAGGGATGTAAGCGAGCCGGGCTCTTCCGGTAACATGTTGAAATCTTCCTCCCACAGCGGGGATGTTGGCCTATCGGGCGTAGGCCCTAAAGCTTTCACGGTGTGGAGGGTCCACGACCGTTTCTTCCTTCTTCGGAGCAAGGCCCCTCTGCTTGTTCACATCTGCTCCAGTAAATCTGGAGTGGTGTTGGACTGGTGCATCTTGGTAGGCAGGCTGGACCTTCTTGAGGACCCAAACCTGCTTAAATCTCCTCGGCTCGGGGGCCTACTTTCTCTGGCCATGGCGGCCGGCTTCTTCCTCCTCATGATGGGGGCATCCCTCGCCCCCTCCACTTCTTTTGAGGCTCGGATTGCTCATCAGCGTGCGCCATTGTGTTGGTCATAATTTTTGAGTCTAGTCATGTAATTTTTACATTTTATTTGAGTCATCATCATGTAATTTTCTCTTTATTTGAGTCATGTACCTAGGTTAGTAGGTTATCTACCAAAGTCTTATGTCATTGTGTTGGTTTGTTAGGCTATTGAGCCCAACTAATGGGCTAGGCCCAGGGGCGCCCCTCCCATGGAGTGCTTGGTCAATAGTTGTTTAGTCAGGGTCATTTTCATCCTAGGAAAAGTCTAATGCCTATAAATAGGCCCCCACTCATCTCATATGTAACAACTTTTGCATGAATATTGAAATCCAGAATTCCAAATCCCACTAGACCTCTCTCTCATTATCTCTCTCTCTATTGGGGTGGATTCCCCTCTCTCTCTCTCTCTCTCTCTCTCTCTCTCTAAAAGGGGCGAACCCCATTCTCTCTCCTCCCCACCCCAATTTCAAAATTTTTCTCTCTCCTCCCTTCCCAACCACCTCCACTCCCCACCTACCCCATTAAAGCCTCTTCCCATTCCCCACAACCCTCATCAATACTCCCCCACTTCCCAAGACCCCCTCCACCAATCCTCTCCTCACCACCCAACCCCCAACTACCCCTCCCACTTTCCCAAGCACCCTTCCCACTTCCCCAAGCACCCCTCCACCTCTCTAGGCCTTTGAATTTCGAAATCCCCCTTCCCTCCACAGCCCTAGGTCACCCCCCCTCTCTCTCATCTCCTCCACTCTCCCAGTGTTCATCTCCATCACCCCCACCTTCCACCATCTAGACTGGCAACCTGCAGAGGATCACCTGCTAGCAGTGGCCACCCCGACCACCTCCCCACGAATCTGAATGCCCAAGAGGTACCCACGGAATCGTCTACCTGTCTTCTTCACAACGGCAGTGGTTTCGTTGTCGTCCGAGCACCGAGCTGCCCGGGAGAGCCGTTCTCCCTCGACTGCGTGAAGCTCTCCTGACAGAGCACCTGAACGTGATTGGAAGCTCTGCCACGACAAATCCAGCATGTATCAGGACAAAAGTTCTTCTGAAAAGATCTTCTTAGACCTTTCTACTTTCAGAATCAAGAGGAAGAATTCCAATCGGCATCCGTTCGCAAGAGTTATTAATTTCTTCCTCCAGGCGCTCGGATCTACCTCCACTCAGTCTGCACCGACCCCTCCTCAGTGTTCAGAGCCCACCGGTCGACCCCGACATCAGCTGTCATCCCCGTTGGTCTTGCTTCTAAGAGGACTCATCAATAGTTCCAACGACTCCAGCGGTACCTGATTCTGAGCTCGGGAGCAGTCGTGGCACCATCTTCTTCTTGCTGTTGGGAACCTGAAACTGTCAGATCTGAGGGTCTGCCACCCTGTTCAAGCCCCCACCCCGACCAGCAGCGGTGCCTGAAGAAATTTACAAAATTCTGGAGTCACCCTGTTCCAGATACGAAGATTCTCCAAGTGGTTTCGTCCCAAAAAAAAATCGGGGGAAGTCACGGCAGCAACATCTTCGACCGACTGTCAGCACTCGCAGAGAGAAGACTGAACCGATCTCGGTCTTCATTCGGCATACTTTCCCAATTTCTCCCCTCCCCGCTTGGCCGGCTGAAGGCCCCTCCCTGAGTGGAGGAATATTTTAGTTGTAATTTGAACCCCCACCCCTAGTCCAACCCCCTTGCAAGGGGCATAGTGCATGTAAATCTTAAATTTCAGGTTCGATGCTTCATCGGCGCGGCGTGCGGGTGCATACCGACGCCTCCCCGCTCATCCCCGTCTCCGGCCGGAGTCGGCGTCTTCACGCCGGCTAGGTGAGCCTCAGTCCCTCTCTTGGCTGATTTCAATTCATTGCTAGCATAGTATTATCACCATTGTTTCGTCGGACGGTGAATGAGAGCTCGGCCCTAAATTGCTAGTGCCGTGAGCGACCACCGCGGGCGAGTTGTGAGTAAACCATTACATCCCACACCCTTGGTGTGCTGGCCGCCCATGATTTGGACATCCCAGGCCCATTTGGGGTTCTCCCATGTTGGTCCCTGGGTAGGCGAGTAGACAAGAAGGGGGGGGTTGAATTGTCTCCCACGAACGATGGTAAATTAAAACTAACACAACGGAATTAACAACTTTGAATGTGATTGAAGAAATTAAACTAAGTAATGCAAACTTAGTTCTCTCAATCTCACCGTTCGCACACGATCAAGATAAATGGATTAAGCTATTAAGCACAACCACAAAGCAAACCACAACACAAGGGTTTTTAAGGTGGTTCGGGACCACGACGGGCTCCCTACGTCCACCCCTCACCAAACTCAGTGAGGCTTCACTCGGGGAATGAATCCCCAACACGGAGACGACGCTCCAAACACACACACGGGGATAAATCACCCCACACACACGGAGTAAAACTGCGACACACATGCGTAGGGCGACGCCTACGCAACCACACGGGAGTAAACTCCCAACCACACACGGGGAACACACCCCACAATATGCCTAAGCAAACACGCGAATATGCTCCGCACCACACGACGCACATGCGTCAACATAAACCACTCGGAGAACCCCTTTCTCCGAACACACACACAAGAAGTTGTTTATGGGTTTGTAACAAGTTAACAAATGAAAGCTCTAAGCCCAAAACATGTGCTAAAGACTAAAACAAGAAAGATCAACAAGCACAAAGCTCCCCCTTCAATTGAATCTCCGGCTCTTCTTGGTTCGATGTCGGATGATGGCGATTTCGGCGTCCTCTTGTTCCTCTCCTCAATCCGCTTCTTTTCTTCTTCTACCACGAGCTCCAAATCTTCATGGATGTAGATGATAACCACCTTGCAAGAGCTCCACCTTCTTTTCCCCCTTTTCTTCACCTACAAGAAAGAACAATATCAACATTAGGGTGCTCATCTCCCAAATTCGTAACTCCTATATAGGCCAATATGAGAAGCATGAAAAGACACATAAAACCCTCCCAATACATGTTAGAAACCCCCTAATATGTTTAGGAACCAATGGGGGGTAGTTTGGTAATGTTTAGAAGGGTTTTCAATAGGTTTAGAACACTCCCGGAAATCCCGATCGGAAGGGGTCGACCCTCGGGCAACAGAAGGCCAAACAGAACCAAAACAGGTTCTGTTTTTACAGGGGTCGACCCCTAGGGTCCACCCATGCAGTTGGCTGGGCATAGCCCAGGGGGGGTCGACCCCTTCTGCAGAGGGTCAAGAAAATGTGTTTTAGCCCCGATAAAGTGCCGAAAAAAATTCCCAATAATCAAGAATAAATTACCATCAATTCAACAAAGTATTAAGACCATCTAAACCACATTTCAACAAGATTTATGAGAGAACATTAAGCATATTGTAAAGGCTCAAAAATCTCATTTTAAGGATGCATAAAACACTTCCAATGCAATGCAACCTCATGAAAGATGTTCATGAAAACGACCCGGAACTTAGCATAAAAAATGGTTAGATGTTACCATCATCCACTTGACATGAGAGGGTTTAAAAACCATCCTTGAACCTGTAAAAACATGATAAATCAAGAAGTTAGATGATAATCAAAACTCATGAACCAAACATCAACTCTTTGAACTAGTTCACATAAAAATACATCATTGAACACATTCAAGTATGTATTTGACTTCTCAATTCAACCATCAAAAACATATTCACCATATGACAAGGTTTTGATATGATGAACATGGCATTTTGGCATTCTTTAATCAAATTGATATGCAGGAGAGCATATTGATACGTAGGAGAGCATATTAACACACAGAAGAGCATTTTGACACTCAGGAGAGCATATTTCATTATTTTGCCAAAACAAATGACCATGAGTCCAAATAATGACCAAGCATCATTAAAATAACAATCATCAAATTTCAAGTTATAAGGTTGAGGATATTTCAAGCCCAAAAATCTCATAAGGAGAATCCATGAAAATACCCAACTAAGACTTTAAAAGTCTATTTGATGAAATGTATGAAACATAGTGGGAGTCGACATAAGGCAATGAATGAGTTAACCCCCTTTTGCAAGAAGAGCTTCATTGATGGACTCCTTTAAGTTCCAAGCATGAGTCATGGATTTTATTCCTACAAGCCAAGATAAATATAGCATTAGTTCCTTAAACACCAAGGATTCATATGACTTTCAAGAGTAAATCTTGAAGCCATCTTTCAACTCATCAATCACAATATACACATGTTGCTCAATGAAACACATACACACACAAACACAATCGTTTTGATATCATTGAAACCAAACACCAACTAGGGGATGCAATAATCTCCCCCTTTTTGATGATGACAAAACGATGTGTGTGATAGAGTAGTATTACAAACATCTTATGGAAATAACAAACATTAACATGAACATTGAGCACATACATCAATTCTCTAATTCTCCCCAAAATAATAACATTCATAAGACAATGAGCACACACAAACATTCTCCCCCTTTTTGTCATCTACAAAAAGACATGGGGTTATGTGACATGGTATGAACGTGTTAGGCCAAAAAATATGATACCAATGTAAATACCAAGTGATAATAATCAAAGGCCCAAAAGTATGATACCAAATGTTGTTCAGATGCCAATTGGTGGTCAAATTGGCGGATACCAATTGTTGATGTCAAATCAAAGGCCCAAAGATTTACAATTACCATTCTTGAGAAAATTGGCCCAAAGATGTGATACCAAAAGTTGGAAGAACTCATTTCAGCATTCATGCAACATACCAATTGTTGAATAGTATGAATTGCTCAAGATGATGTCATGTGTAAACTATATGCATGTTGAAAATGTCATACATGAAAATATGCATATGATGAGCTTCATCTTTCAATTACAATGAATATGCAATATGTGAATGCTAATCATGCAAGATATGAAGTTGTGCACATTATGACTTCTTTCCTTCAAATGTAAGGTTTATGCTCAGAATTAGATTCAAGGGGAATGCATGAACATGCAAGCACACAAGTACAATCATCATGCACACATAATATTACATATAGTAACTCCCCCTAAATGAGGCACGGGTTAAGAAATGAACATGTGATTCAAATTTAAGAATGTAAGACATGAAGCATAACTAAGAGATTTATGCATACACAACTAGAAGTACTACATAAACCATGAATGTAGACAAATTCATAAAATACATACATCACAAAAATGCCCATGTGAAATATGATGTAATGAATAATGAGCTTCAAAATATATGGATTTTCAGATTTTCTAAAGAACACTAGAAGGTAATCTCCTCTCTACATTTTCACTTTAGATTCTCGACTATCGGTAGCTTCGCACAACCCCTATTTTGTTTCTTTTAATAGACTTCACCTTTCGGCGCGAGTTTCCTCATATGTCTCAATGGGGATTCCCGGCTACTTGGATTCGTCACACATGTAGATTTTTGATGGGAATCGACGCCGAGCATTAACTTTTATTTTTACATTTGAGTCCTTTTATTTACTTTTATATCCTTGGGAAAGTATATGTACAATTGTAAGGCTTTGTAAGTCAATGTGTCATTCCCTAGGATTGTGTGGGTTTTTGTGCAAATGTGTAGTAGGTCCAGTTAGGGGGCCCCCTCCCCTTCCCCATTGGTCCACCTCATCCATGTGGGGCTGGTCAACCATCCTAGGTGGCCATCTAGAAGGTTTGAATGCTAATTGACCACATAGGAGACAAAGGGGTTAAAATTTCAAAGGTTGGCCACCTACCTTACCTACCTAGTCAAAGGAGTGCTCCATTCATATGTAATTTATTTATTTTGAGTTTTGACCACATGGGGGATGAAAATGACATATTTCTCACGAAATTATCAGCCCCCCACCCCTTGCTATTTTCTATATAAGCCTATGTATAGTGTCATTAGAGATTAATGAAGAAAAATTTGTAAAATTGGCTTGAGCCATTGAAGGGTGTGCCCTTGTTCCTCTCTCCCCCTGGTGTTCTTCTCCTCCAACCTCAAGTTCTAGAGTGATTCTATCTTCTATCATCTCCTCTCAACCTTCGGTGATCGTTTGTGCCGCCGCCGCCGCCGTTCGTGCCGCCTTCGAGCCGCCACGGGATCGTCTTCGGTTTTCTATCCTACTGGACAGAGGTGCAGTTCGTGAATTCCTGAAGCCAGCCACGAGCTCAGATCGATATGAAATTTTGAGGGTTGGTTCCTATCTTCTAGCCCCTTCTCCAAAAAAAAATTGAGGTTCAAAATCCACCTTTTCATATCCTTACCATTTCGTTCAACTCTCAATCTCAGATCTGTTCTGTCACTATCTACAGTGACAGTAGCCCTGAGCCCTCCATCTTCGACCACCCTTTTGATTTTTGTTAGACCTCCCAATTTAAATGGCTGTTCTTTCCATCGTCCCCTACCACCACAATTTTTCTTAAATTTTTATCATCCTTCTACCTAGTTTTAAAAATTCATGTTCTACCGAAGCTACAGTACTTTCAGTCAGATCCCAGATCCGACCTTCGTCCACTGAACAAATCACAGAAAATCATAGACACATCTAAACATGTCCAAACGAATTTTTCTGTCTTCCCAGCTTAATTTGCCACAACTTTTATGAATAACACATCTTCAAATTCGGACATCCCCTTCACGGTCAAAGGCCATCAATAGGAAAGTTCTCTACAGGCCTGAGTCTTCAGTTACTGTACAACAGAAGATTGAAAATTCCATAAGTCAAGATCCGAGCAGATCTAGGTCAGATCTTTAGTCCTAGGTTGAAGAACTTCAAGCTAGCTTTCCAACGGCGCCAGTCTCGTGTCGATCCGACGTCGGGGCTGATCGCAGCGTCCGTTCTCGCCGGAGCGCGCGCTGTAAAACAGCAGCAACCAGTCCGTGGATAGCAAACCCGACGGGTGCCGATCGGAGCCGCCCGACCACCGGGTGACGTTACAGCGTGCCGCCAGCCCGGGGATCGCTTCCACCAGTGTCCCCACCACAGTGGTGACACCGGGTCCCACACGGCCCCTCCGGACAGCACGTGGGCCCCACCGTCAATAGTTCGGGTGCTGCCGAAGCTACGCGGAAAGCCGCCCGTCAACCAGTATTCGGTCCTCCCGGGCCCTGTTGTGTCGCCCTTTACCTCCCTGCGTGAAGTGGGCATATTTCCATTGCTGTAATATTCATGTATTAACTGTCCCGGGAGTACGAGTTCGGCCGGGCCCGTCGTCCCCACGCCGAGCGCGTGGAGGTATCGCATTCGCTCCCTTACTTGGCATTTTGCTTAATTTTCATATATGCTTGCTTATGCCACTGCTAGAGAGCATGATAGGGTAATTAGCTCGCTTTCTATTTATATCACCGCTGCTGCGAGAGAGAGCGTTACCGTCCCGTGACCCGATCCGGGCACGAGTGAGAGCCGACCACCCTAGCTCACAGCCGGTTTCTCAACCGCGGACATCCGACGCTTCCCTCGTTAAGGGGCAGTCACGAGCTTGTCGTGTCCGTGGTCTCGTCCCGCATCAATTTTTACTTCTCCTTTTGACACGAGTTTCCTCCTTTGTTTCAGGGGGGATTCCCGGTTACTCGGATCCACATTCCACTTATTAAAATTTTGTGGGGTAGGCAGCTTTTTCCTCACGATTACTCTTTAATGTCCATGTAGAGATTCAAGTTCCCTTTAAAGTGTTAGAAGGAATTTCTTAAATCCTTATCAATGAAGGTCATTAAATTCATTATGTGCAAGAGTGTGGGGGTAAAGTTTTGTTTTACATGTATAAAAGGAATTCGACAAGACATAGCTATGACTTCCCCTAAATATATGCACGGTCGGAATCAAATCCTCCCCCTTAATATATGGCATGTATCACATATGAATAAAATCACTGCATTGTTATTTATCAAGGAGGTGAGGTCTTAGAATTTTCCAATAAAGGTTTTATAAAATAAATACTTACAAGCATGCAAGGATTCATGAAACATTCATGCAAGCATTCATGAGTCAAGATATGCGATTATCATGAAATATATGCATATGCTCTATATGCATGAATATGTAATATGCATCTTTTTATCATTTTATATGCATAGTATGTATATGCAAAAATGTCAATGCATTCTTTTTATGCAAGTTTTCAGTTTTTGTAATTACTTGAGCATTTTGAGAGAGGCATGAAGCAAGTGAATGCATGAGATGAATTTTCAATGAATCTAGCACTGAACCATGAACAGTTTATGTTAGATTTCATCATGGAAAACCATTTTCCTCAAAACCCAAACATTCAACCTTGATCATTCAAAATAGTATTGCATGAGACATGTGTTCCAGTTTGAACAAATCAAGTAACTTGTCATTCATGCAAGGCAGCCACACAAGGTCAATGAGCTTTAAAATAAGCCATGGTCAACATTCAATACCAATTGTTGCAGTTGATCAAGCAATTCCATAGTTCAAACTTTTTGCCCTTTTGAAACAATACGGTTTTTCAAATTCAATTTGAAAGCACATGCAAATCAAAGGCAAATTGATTTCATTCAAAACACATGGTTCCTCATAAGCCAAATAATTCTATTTCTGAATTTTGGTACTAGGCGGAGAACATAGGTGTAAAGACCACCATCACGCTTAGTGGAAGTATCCAGTTGAACGTAATCCAACCTTCTCTAACCATCATTTGATATACCAAATATTCATCCATTGAAGACATGTATGGCTTGTGAAGAATTTAGAGCATAACATGAGAACACACCAAAATGTCATCCAAAAATATCAAAACCATCAAGTTTGACAATGAAAGAGCAAAGTTGAGATTTTACCAAATGAGTGTGCCTTGTTCCCTTTATTGGAACACCTTTCATTCTTTATTTACCTCAAGGCACACCATCACAACAACCGACTCATTTGTCGGATTTTGACACCCAAGCCTTCTTGGGTCCTTGGATGTTAGTAGCATTTCTTCCGAATATTTTTTTTTGACTTTTTCATTGCCACCATATCATCATCTTTCATGATCTTGCAATCCTCAATGACATGTCCATGGTTTCCACAATAAAAGTATTGAGGGAAAGTATTTTTGTCAAAAGATTTCCTTTTAGGAGCAAAAGAATTTTCAAATGCATTACATCTTCTATTTTCAAAGAATCTAGATTTAACAAAATTAAACCTATCATTCATTCTAGAAACATGGAAATTCTCAGTTTTTAAAAACCAACATTCATTCATGACATGACCGTATTTCCCACAATGAAAGCAATAGGGAGTTGTGAGTTTATGGAATGATTTTTCATTGTTTGCATGAGTATTCATGAATGAATTTTTCTTATGGGATGCAAACCTTTTAGCATGGGAAGCATGTTCATTTCTGAATTTTCTTTTAAAGTTAAACTTAGCATTCATGGCACGATAATCATCATTTTGTTTCACAAAGCAATCATCCATGACATGGCCAAGTTTATGACAATAGAAATAAGAAACATTTCTCTTTTCCTTGAAAGTATTTTATTCAACTTTCTGTTTTGGAAAACAATTTTTCATCATGTGGCCTAACTTACCACAATGAAAATAAGAAATATTTCTTTATGATTTGAAAATATTTTTCCCTTTGCATGCAAACTTATCATCCTCTTTCATGACAAGACAATCATCCATCACATGTCCAAACACACCACAATAGAAGCATTCAACATTAGACTTCGATTTTTGAATTCTATTTGGCATGGTTGGTTTGGCATTTTTCTTTTTATCAAAACTATTTTCAGAATTTTTGATTTGAGAAGTGGGAGGAGGTGGTTTGGAAGTGCTAGGAGTGTCGGATGCATGAACAAAAGAGGTTTTCAGTTTATGCTCGAAAGAATTTTTGTTGACTAGAGTGTATCCAAGACCCTCTTTTTGAAAGTTCACTTTAAGACCTAACACTTTGTCTAAATTTTCCTTCCCTTTGACAAATTTAGACAGTGATGCATTCAAATCAATAATTTCAGATTCAAGAGATGAAACATGTAATTCATAGCTAGCTATCTCCTGTTCACTGCAAACAACACATTCATTCAATACTCTATTTACAGTTTTATAGCTTTCAATCTCTTGTTCCCACACAAGTAGTTTTTCAGATTCAATGTTGGCATCCAAAGCTTTTCCTCTTTCAAAAGTTAACAGTTTTTCAGATATGACGTTGTTTAATTGTTTCAACTTCTCATTTTCAGATTTAAACAACGCATTTTCTTTTTCAATTTTTTCAAGGCATTTCAAGCTACCTTCAAGAAGAGAAATTTGAATTAGCATAGCACCATTATGCCTTTTGAGCTCCTCATTTTCAATCATGATTCTTTTGTTGTCAATTTCATTGTCAAGCAATTTATCAAACATTTTATCATCATCAGAAAGAGATGCTAGCTTGCTTTTAAGATGTTTTTCTGTTTCTTCAAGCAGTGAAATCTTAGACAACAAGAGTTTATTCTGCTCAAACAACTCATGACAATCATTCTCCGAATTCAATTTACGCATGTCAAAAATTTCTTTATCAAGCTCATCTATTCTAGATTCCATGTCTTCATTTTATCTTTCCAAGCATTCATTTTCTGATTTCAAAGCGTCATTTTCTTTTTCCAAGGTTTTACAGTTTTCACATGAAGAGTTGGCATGCACATTTTCACATGAAGCAGAGGAGTTCACAACATCTTCAATTTTCTTTGTCAGTTTCTTATTTTCAGATTTGACATTTTTGTATCTACTTAACAATTCCTCATAGAGCTCCATTAACTCTTCAAAAGAAATTTCCTCACCTTCAGATCCTACCTCCGAGCTTTCTTTGGTTTCTTCATCATTGGCCATGAAGCTTGAGCCGACATGTGAAGTCCTTTCATTGGTTTCATACTTTGCCAGTTGATCCCACAAATCTCTTGCAGACATGTACGAAGAAATTTGAGATAGAACATTAGATTCTACACAATTCCTTAAAACATTCAAAGCATGAAGATTAATTTCATTTTTCTTCACATGCTTGTCATTCCACTTAGCTTCATTTGATGGAAGTTTATGTGGATCGTTACATATGACTTCCCAAATTTCACATTCATTAAAGCCAAGATAAGCACACATGCTATTTCTCCAAGAAATTAAATCATGTCCATCAAAACGAGGAGGAAGATTAAAACTAGACATGTTGCTAAATGAAACTCGCCGAGGGATCACTCTAAAGGTCGTTAGACCCTATAGATAGAGCCCAGGGCTCTGATACCAATTGTTGGTCCTTGGGTAGGCGAGTAGACAAGAAGGGGGGTTGAATTGTCTCCCAAGAACGATGGTAAATTAAAACTAACACAACGGAATTAACAACTTTGAATGTGATTGAAGAAATTAAACTAAGTAATGCAAACTTAGTTCTCTCAATCTCAGCGTTCGCACACGATCAAGATAAATGGATTAAGCTATTAAGCACAACCACAAAGCAAACCACAACACAAGGGTTTTTAAGGTGGTTCGCGACCACGACGGGCTCCTTACGTCCACCCCTCACCAAACTAGGTGAGGCTTCACTCGGGGAATGAATCCCCAACACGGAGATGACGCTCCAAACACACACACAGGGATAAATCACCCCACACACACGGAGTAAAACTCTGACACACATGCGTAGGGTGACGCCTACGCAACCACACGGGAGTAAACTCCCAACCACACACGGGGAACACACCCCACAATATGCCTAAGCAAACACGCGAATATGCTCCGCACCACACGACGCACATGCGTCAACATAAACCACTCGGAGAACCCTTTTCTCCAAACACACACACAAGAAGTTGTTTATGGGTTTGTAACAAGTTAACAAATGAAAGCTCTAAGCCCAAAACATGTGCTAAAGACTAAAACAAGAAAGATCAACAAGCATAAAGCTCCCCCTTCAATTGAATCTCCGGCTCTTCTTGGTTCGATGTCGGATGATGGCGATTTCGGCGTCCTCTTGTTCCTCTCCTCAATCCGCTTCTTTTCTTCTTCTACCACGAGCTCCAAATCTTCATGGATGTAGATGATAACCACCTTGCAAGAGCTCCACCTTCTTTTCCCCCTTTTCTTCACCTACAAGAAAGAACAATATCAACATTAGGGTGCTCATCTCCCAAATTCGTAACTCCTATATAGGCCAATATGAGAAGCATGAAAAGACACATAAAATCCTCCCAATACATGTTAGAAACCCCCTAATATGTTTAGGAACCAATGGGGGGTAGTTTGGTAATGTTTAGAAGGGTTTTCAATAGGTTTAGAACACTCCCGGAAATCCCGATCGGAAGGGGTCGACCCTTGGGGTCGACCCTCGAGCAACAGAAGGCCAAACATAACCAAAACAGGTTCTGTTTTTACAGAGGTCGACCCCTAGGCTCCACCCATGCAGTTGGCTGGGCACAGCCCAGGGAGGGTCGACCCCAGGGGTCGACCCCTTCTGCAGAGGGTCAAGAAAATGCGTTTTAGCCCCGATAAAGTGCCGGAAAAAATTCCCAATAATCAAGAATAAATTACCATGAATTCAACAAAGTATTAAGACCATCTAAACCACATTTCAACAAGATTTATGAGAGAACATTAAACATATTGTAAAGGCTCAAAAATCTCATTTTAAGGATGCATAAAACACTTCCAATGCAATGCAACCTCATGAAAGATGTTCATGAAAACGACCCGGAACTTAGCATAAAAATGGTTAGATGTTACCATCATCCACTTGACATGAGAGGGTTTAAAAACCATCCTTGAACCTGTAAAAACATGATAAATCAAGAAGTTAGATGATAATCAAAACTCATGAACCAAATATCAACTCTTTGAACTAGTTCACATAAAAATACATCATTGAACACATTCAAGTATGTATTTGACTTCTCAATTCAACCATCAAAAATATATTCACCATATGACAAGGTTTTGATATGATGAACATGGCATTTTGACATTCTTTGATCAAATTGATATGCAGGAGAGCATATTGATACGTAGGAGAGCATATTAACACACAGAAGAGCATTTTGACACTCAGGAGAGCATATTTCATTATTTTGCCAAAACAAATGACCATGAGTCCAAATAATGACCAAGCATCATTAAAATAACAATCATCAAATTTCAAGTTATAAGGTTGAGGATATTTCAAGCCCAAAAATCTCATAAGGAGAATCCATGAAAATACCCAACCAAGACTTTAAAAGTCTATTTGATGAAATGTATGAAACATAGTGGGAGTCGACATAAGGCAATGAATGAGTTAACCCCCTTTTGCAAGAAGAGCTTCATTGATGGACTCCTTCAAGTTCCAAGCATGAGCCATGGATTTTATTCCTACAAGCCAAGATAAATATAGCATTAGTTCCTTAAACACCAAGGATTCATATGACTTTCAAGAGTAAATCTTGAAGCCATCTTTCAACTCATCAATGACAATATACACATGTTGCTCAATGAAACACATACACACACAAACACAATCGTTTTGATATCACTGAAACCAAACACCAACTAGGGGATGCAACATCCCCAAGCTAGCCAACCTTTGGAGCCTCAAGGACCCGCCTCGGACCCTCTCCATCATCGCCAAGTTGCCTTCGGGCACTAATGTACGCCAAGCCAGTGAGCTCGCTAGTGTGAGTCCGCTACCCAACTTGAATGCTTGCAAAATAGGTCCAAGGGTGGTGTCACATCAAGTGGTATCAGAGCAAGTTCACAACTTGTCTCTATCAAGTTGGTCCTAGGACATGTTTATACATTTAGAGTCCTCGGTTGCATCTCTTGTCCACTAGTATGGCCACCTCATACCGACCTTACCAATCGGCCCTCTCCATAAGTCCAAACCACCAAGGGATGCCTACCACTAACACACATAACTTCTCTGGCCATGTCAACTACCTCATGAAGGCCTTGACCTATGCCAATGAGCGGCTTGATAACATATCGGGTTGACTCAACCAACTTGGAGAAAATGGGCCCACCCCAAGGACGGATGATAGAATGGTCCCTCTCTCACTTCCCACCTTTGATGGAACCTTTCCTAGAGAATATTTAGATTGGGAAGCTACAATGGACCATTACTTTGAAAGGAATCCCCTGCCTGAGGATAGGAAGGTTCGATGTGCCAAAATGCAACTAACCAAAAGGGCTCAAACTCATTGGGTTAAAATTGAAGGCTTAAGGATAATTAGAAGGGAAGCTCCCCTCACTACATGGGAGGATATGAAGGAACAACTTAGGGCAAGATATGGTTTCCCCTCCTACCCGGATCACCAAAGCCCAAGGAGCATTTCAACTCCACCATCCCTACCCGACCAACCCAAGAACCTAATCCCCCATTCCCCACCACTTCCCACCTATCCTATCCCGACCACCACATCTACACCCTACCTACAAATTCTCACCACAACCATAGCTCCACAAACCCAATTGGGCCCCATGACCGCCCCTCCACCTAGGCCCATGACGACCACCACCCCCCAAACCAAATTCCCCCACCAAACCCATATCCCACAAGCTCCCTTGAACCCCACCACTATCCCTCCATCACCCCCAAAGAAAGATGCACCTCGCAAGGCCAACCAACCTAAAACCCCTCGCCCAACCCACCTTCCACTTCCAACCCCAACCCTACCCCAACCTAGGCCACCACTACTTCCACTCCCAACCAAAGTTTGACCTCACTCACCACCCCGGGTGCACCATGCCCCAACCATCATCACCCCATCTTCACAAGACCTTCCCATTCCCTTGAGAAAGGAGGCCACACCCACTCACATAGGAATAGTTGCTAGCCCAGACCCTCTCCCCGCCCATAAGGAAGCCCAAGTTCACACCAACAGTAAGGAAGAGCCTCAACCCTTCACCACTTCAAATAGTCTGGATCTTCAAGAGCCACAAACCTTCACAAATGGCACCATAATCATAGATGGGCCCCTAGCTGGATGGCTAAAGGAGAGACCAAATCACCCCATCACGTCCCATGTTTTCCCTCCCATAGAACAAGACCTTCCCATAGTGCCCTTGTTCTCCTATCACACCACAATCCAAGCGTCCTATCAAGTGGAGACCTTAGAGGACCTTCTCAAGGGCTTAGCATGGCAATTAGAGATGACTAGCATGTTGACCCCTAGGGTCGAACAACCTAGGAGCCTTGGCCTCCTACACCTATGCATAGGGTCCATCACCTCAATGTGCACCATTGGTTGCTACACTAGTGACCTTCTCTTATTCCTCCCTATACTTGATAAGCCCGATGCTATCCATAAATTAGAGTTGCTTATCTCGGGTAGAACGTCGAGCCCTCCATTCATGGCCAACCATCCCACCAAAAACTTCGGCCCAATTATTTCACTAGAGGAGGATGAATCACCACTATGTGAGGACCATGAGGACCTAGAGTTCCTCTCCCTAAGTGACCCTTATCATGACCCCTTCGATCCCTTCCTACACCCACCCACCTTACTCACCACCAACATTTTCCTACCCCAACCAACCATGTTGGACCAAGCCCACCTCTCCCAAGACCCGGACCACACCAAGGGAACCATGACCATGGGTGAAATACACTTAGGAAACAATGAAGAGCCCCTCTCCATGATACCCACCTTCCTAGATCCTTTCGACCCTTTCACATGGAAGATCAAGGGCCACCCCACACCCATGCACATGGAGGTCATCTCTAGGATAGGAGTGCATAAGTCTTGGTACAACACACCACATGGCATGATTAGAAAGTCGGGTCCATTCATTAACATCACCCACATGTCAAGTAGGAAGCATGAGTGGTCCCTATTTGGGTGTAGCGGTCCTCCCCAATTCACCATTGGTCTTATGTATGCTAGGAACCTACATGGGTGTCCGGGTCCTCCAACATTCATCACACTCACTCATAAGAGGGACACCTATGGATGCCCCGGTCCTCCCAAATCATTCAAAGTCTTCAGAACATCAATGCATGATAGGTCTATATGTGGTTGCCCTGGACCACATTTGCATACCATACATTGTCCACTCACACCGCATCATAGTGCATGGCATATGCATCCGAGCAAGTATCAAGCAACAAGCGGTGAGATTCACAACAAGCAGGCAAAAACTCATGGGCGCCACTTGGAATTCCAAGTTGGTAACTTGATGATGATGACTTTGGAGTGGCTCTACCCTAGGGTCACCGCCAATTTGAGGCCACAAGGACTTGGACCTTGCCAAGTTCCGAGTGATTTTGGCAACCCGACTTGCAGGTTGGACTTACTGATGGGTTTTGGGATTCACCCCATTTCTCATGTGGCGGATCCGGCACCCTCTAAGGGCACCGCGGTAGATCCTAGTGAGTGCCTTGAGCTTACACCTATCCTTGCGAGAGACACCCTCGGAGTGCCATCACAAATTAGCCTGAGAGCCCGACGTGAGCACACGGCGGTAATACTAGGCAAGCAAGATCCCATCGCCAGCATGAGGGTGTGTCCGAGCCACTTTGACGAGCTGAAGCGCCCTTCTCCGGCTATGAGCGAAGGTTGAGTTTGGAGACCGTGGTTCACCCGGAGCTACATTTTGGTGTACTACTTCCCCGGTGGACCCATACTCGACGTGGTCGAGTTTTCCCCACCCCGGGGGTATGATGGGGGCATCCCTCGCCCCCTCCACTTCTTTTGAGGCTCAGATTGCTCATCAGCGTGCGCCATTGTGTTCGTCATAATTTTTGAGTCTAGTCATATAATTTTTACATTTTATTTGAGTCTTCATCATGTAATTTTCCCTTTATTTGAGTCATGTACCTAGGTTAGTAGGTTATCTACCAAAGTCTTGTGTCATTGTGTTGGTTTGTTAGGCTATCGGGCCCAACTAATGGGCTAGGCCCAGGGGCGCCCCTCCCTTGGAGTGCTTGGTCAATAGTTGTTTAGTCAGGGTCATTTTCGTCCTAGGAAAAGTCCAATGCCTATAAATAGGCCCCCACTCATCTCATATGTAACAACTTTTGCATGAATATTTAAATCCAGAATTTCAAATCCCACTAGACCTCTCTCTCATTATCTCTCCCTCTATTAGGGTGGATTCCCCTCTCTCTCTCTCTCTCTCTCTCTCTCTCTCTCTCTCTTCTCTCTCTCTCTAAAGGGGGCGAACCCCATTCTCTCTCCTCCCCACCCCAATTTTGAAAATTTTCTCTCTCCTCCCTTCCCAACCACCTCCACTCCCCACCTACCCCATTAAAGCCTCTTCCCATTCCCCACAACCCTCATCAATACTCCCCCCCTTCCCAAGACCCCCTCCACCAATCCTCTCCTCACCACCCAACCCCCAACTACCCCTCCCACTTTTCCAAGCACCCTTCCCACTACCCCAAGCACCCCTCCACCTCCCTAGGTCATTGAATTTCGAAATCCCTCTTCTCTCCACAGCCCTAGGTCGCCCCCCCTCTCTCTCATCTCCTCCACTCTCCCATTGTTCTTCTCCATCACCCCCACCTTCCACCAACTAGACTGGCGACCTGCAGAGGATCACCTGCTAGTAGCGGCCACCCCGACCACCTCCATGCGAATCTGAAGGCCTAAGAGGTACCCACGGAAGCGTCTGCCTGTCTTCTTTGCAACGACGGTAGTTTCGTTGTCGTCCGAGCACCGAGCTGCCCGGGAGAGCCATTCTCCCTCGACTGCGCGAAGCTCTCCTGACAGAGCACCCGAACATGATTGGAAGCTCTGCCACGACAAATCCAGCGTGAATCAGGACAAAAGTTCTTCTGCAAAGATCTTTTTAGACCTATCTACTTTCATAATCAAGAGGCAGAATTCCAATCGGCATCCGTTTGCAAGAGTTATTAATTTCTTCCTCCAGGCGCTTGGATCTACCTCCACTCAGTCTGCACCGACCCCTCCTCAGTGTTCAGAGCCCACCGGTCGACCCCGACATCAGCTGTCATCCCCGTTGGTCTTGCTTCTAAGAGGACTCATCAATAGTTCCAACGACTCTAGCGGTACCTGATTCTGAGCTCGGGAGCAGTCGTGGCACCATCTTCTTCTTGCTGTTGGGAACCTGAAACTGTCAGATCTGAGGGTCTGCCACCCTGTTCAAGCCCCCACCCCGACCAGCAGCGGTGCCTGAAGAAATTTACAAAATTCTGGAGTCACCCTGTTCTAGATACAAAATTCTCCAAGTGGTTTCGTCCCCAAAAAAATTCGGGGGAAGTCACAGCAGCAACATCTTCGACTGACTATCAGCACTCACAGAGAGAAGACTGAACCGATCTTGGTCTTCATTCATCATACTTTCCCTATTTCTCCCCTCCCCGCTTGGCCGGCTGAAGCCCCCTCCCTGCGTGGAGGAATATTTTGGTTGTAATTTGAACCCCCATCCCTAGTCCAACCCCCTTGCAAGGGGCGTAGTGCATGTAAATCTTAAATTTCAGGTTCGAAGTTTCATCGGCGCGGCGTGCGGGTGCATACCCACGCCTCCCCGCTCGCCCCCGTCTCCGGCCGGAGTCGGCGTCTTCACGCCGGCTAGGTGAGCCTCGGTCCCTCTCTTGGCTGATTTCAATTCATTGCTAGCATAGTATTATCGCCATTGTTTCGTCGGACGGTGAATGAGAGCTCGGCCCTAAATTGCTAGTGCCGTGAGTGACCACCACGGGTGAGATGTGAGTGAACCATTACATCCCACACCCTTGGTGTGCTGGCCGCCCATGATTTGGGCATCCCAGGCCCATTTGGGGTTCTCCCCAAGCTAGCCAACCTTTGGAGCCTCAAGCACCCGCCTCGGACCCTCTCCATCATCGCCAAGTTGCCTTCGGGCACTAATGTGCGCCAAGCGAGTGAGCTCGCTAGTGTGAGTCCGCTGCCCAACTTGAATGCTTGCAAAATAGGTCCAAGGGTGGTGTCACATCACCTCGGCTCTTCTTCCAGAAAGAGCCTGATAAGAGTTATGGACAGGCACTGCGAGGATCACCCGATCCGGGCTTACTCAAGCTTTGCGTCCATCCAGAAAGACGTGCACTCCCCCGATCAGCATAGACTTGCCAGACATGGAGCGACGTCCGGTCACAGCTGCAACAACCTTCCTCCGAGGGTTCCGGTGTCGGCGCCTCCTGAAATTCTTGGCAGGGACGGGGCGAGCCCTATGAGCGATATGGTGCACCATGCAGTTGGCGACTTGTATAGGGCTCGTGGGCGAGCCAGCATAGCGTCGAGCCTCTGGGGCCTCGACCTTCTCTGCAATCTTCTCCTCTGTAGGCTCTGAGGGTTCCGTCTGCAGCATATTGGCAAAGGCCAACCCCAAGAAGTTGGGGAAGCCTACAACTGGTGGGAAGGAGCCGAAAACCATGGGCACCGCCAAGTACCCCTGTTCAGCGTGGCCGGCGACGATCGTGGGGATGAAGTCAAGACCAGTGAGTCTCGATGATGTCATCGTTCACCTGAGATAAGTAGACAAACAGTCAATATTCTTGGGGGAAGCCCCCGAAGGTATCCCCTCTTGGCAAACAGATGAAGGGAGACTCAAGTCCCACCGGGCGTGCCAGCCTTATGGAACGACATTTTATTTTATCTTATTTGTTGATTATTTATTGTTTATGTGGATTTATTTATTTATTAACTATGTTTATTAGGCGTGCCAGTCACCGGAGTGACAATTTATTATGCGCTTGATCCGACTTGGTCGGTCGATTGTGGTGTTCGTGTCGAGACCTGGAGTCCGTCATACCATAAAGGTTATGACATTAACTACATCCTCTAAGAAAGAGGACAACCCTTGATTAATTGCCAAGAGAGGATGCCCCAAGGGAAAGACAAGATAAGACTATGATGCTGACTCCATTTGCAGGACGTGAAATACGTGTGGACAATCATGCGATGCAAGATATGATAATAATGTGCGTAATAAATCCGACAGCATATCCCCTTATCTTGGTCTATGCCAAGTGAGAATATAGGTCATCCATCCACAGAGTGCCGAGATGGAAGCCAAAGGAAAGATGGGCATAGCCCGAGATCCAGGAGGATCTAAGTGTGACGGGATAATGTCCATTATCATGGTATTTGTTGATATCCCCTTAAGAAACCATTGGAGGACATGCAGTGGCAGGACTCCAAAGGTCAGCAGGGTTAGCAAAAAACATTGCAGTCAAATGGTATGATGTGAGGGGGGGTAAAACCCCGTTGATTTAGCTCCCTTAGACTTGGATAGAGAAACATGATTCCCCATGATATGATAAAGGTTGGCAGGGAGGCTGATGAGGTTAAGACATTGGGTTTAGACTGAGTTTAAGGCTCATTAAGGTTGTTGGTAAGTTGGGTGTTTGAGTGACAGTCGGCACTGAGATGAACCGGCGCGGATGGGAATCGGCGTGAAGATGAATCGGTGCGGTGGGGTCCCGACGTGAAAATGAACACAGGAGGGATGTCGGCACGGTTCTTTAGTCGGCAAGGTTAGCGTCTCAGCGTGCCTATCACTCGGCGTAGAACTCGCGTCGAGAGAAGGCCGTGCCGGGAGGCCATCTGGCGCCGATGAGAGGAGCTTCTTTAGGTATTTTGAGAGTTTTGTAAGGTTATGGGTCTGATGGGTTCTATTGAGGGGATTTCTTATGTTCAATGGGGTTTCATGGGCTTGTCAACGGTGATATTTAGGTAGGGTGGAAGGTGAGGGTAAACACATCCACAGAAGGTCTAGGGAGACCATGTGACCGTAATGATTATATCCCCTTCTTACAGTGAACAAAGAGCCGTAAGATAGTCTTTCTCAGGGCTTTTGCCACACCCAATGGGGGTCGATTCATTGGTTTAATGAAAACATCGCGCGATACGATAAAGCGAGGATCACAAATGAATTTCGGCAGCATCTCCCCTTGTTTTGGACTGTGCCAAAAGGAGAGTATAGGTCATCCATCCACGGAGTGCTGAGATGGAAGCCAAAGGAGAAATGGGCGTAGCCCGAGATCCAAAAAGATCACAATCCGATGGGACAGTATCCACTCATCGTGGTATTTATTAATATCCCCTTCGAGAGGCCATAGGAGAGCATGCAGTGGCAGAACTCCGTAGGCCAATGGGGTTGCAGAATGTAGGGGGGGTTAACCCCATTGATTTAGCTCCCATGGGCTTGAGTAGAAGACTATTGTTCCTCCCCTAGATGATAGAGCTTCATGCTGAGGATTATAGGGCTCGGGGGCTCTGAGGGCGTCGGCGCGGAAGGGTCTCGGCGTGGCTGACTTTGGCGCGACAGAAAAGGTGTGGAGGTCTCGGCGCGTTGGAGGCACAACGGCCAATCGGCGCGGACAGCACCCGGCGCGGGACTCACGCCGAGGGAGGGTCGCGCCGACAGGCCACTGAAGGGGGGGGGGTAGAAGGTTCATGATGGTTTTATGAAACTAAGGTTTCAGGGGGGTTTGGAGAGGTTTTGAACTGAGGATTTCAGAGGTTTATTTTGGGGATTCTAAAGGGGTTATATGCTAGGGTTTTGGGGTGATTTGCCTAAGGCTTTAGGAAGTTTTCTTCAAGGGTTCCAAGGGGTTTTATTCATGGTTTAGAACAGCCATGGAAGATGATTCTGGAAGAAATCATCGGAGGAGAAAATGTCCTTTCCTCTGGAGCCTCACTGGGAGCCAGATTACAAATGAAACCTTATGAGCTCTGATTCGAGCGTATCCCTTGTCATCTAACAAATGAGAGGCCATGAGATGGACTGTCTCAGGCTCTCATCGAGATTGTGAGGTTGAAAGTATGGGAATGATGCAATAGAAATCATCAGTTTAATCGGAGGGGCAAGCATGCATCAGAACCAAATCTATTCACACCGACTGTTGACTACAGCAGATCTCAGAGAGGCGAAGAGGAAGAGAGATAACTCTAGAGCCTCATACTTAGTTTTATTGCAGAGAACACATACACATTCAGCACAGAAGGGATAATTAGACCGAAAAATCTAAATATAGACGACGCCCCTTAACAATATAGTTATACTGGCATTTGATGCCATCGAAATAACATCCTCCGGAAGTAGACCAAAAGAAAGGAAAAAAAACTCAAATAGAAGATGGGGAAGGGAATAATATAGCCCCCTAGGGCATTTGACAAACCACCCCACCTTGAACCTTCTTCCCAGGGCTTTTGCAACACTTTCTCTCTTCAGATCTCTTGGCAGGCTCTCAAGCTCTCCTTCTTTCAGTGGCTTCTTCTGCTTCGATTACCCTTCTCTTCTGTTCTTTTCCTCTTTAGTTCTCATCTTCTCCCTTCACTTGTCGAAGGCAACAGATTTTATAAAAGGGTGGCCAAGCAGCTTCCGGCACGAACTCCTCGGCGTGCCTGACGTGCAACACCTCGGCGTGCCTGGCATGCAGCACCTCGGCGCGCCTGGCATGCAACACCTCGGCGCGTCTCACCTTGTGTTGGGCTTGGCCCATTTGCTTAGCATTCGGCGCCGGACAGGGGCTAATCTAATGGGCTTTTCTTTATTGGTCTTATGGACTTCTTGGTATATATATTTGTTCTTCCTGAGGCTTGCTTAACACCTTGCATTCATGAACATGTGTGAGGCAATGTGAATCCCATTTTATGAGTATCAGAATTGTCTGAGGCTCCTCTTCAGTAGGCAGATGATTGCCTGGAGTTTGTCATAGTCTTTATTAGCCTGACTATCTGAATGATAGCCGTGCTGGGCAGCGGCCTAGCCATAGATGGCTTCAGCCGATCGGAGGGTTAGGGGTAGTGGATCTCTTCTATTCTGATTCTCATAACTTCAAGGGATGGCACAGGAGCCGCACCCTTGATTGGTCTTCAGAGCCCTGAGCTTGCTTTGGCTTCTTCTTGTATATTTTAGGTGTCAACAGGCAGTCAATGGAAACTCTCTGAACCTTATCACTTCTGAGGCAATCAGAAGTCATACCGTTCTGGCATCAAGACCCCTTTTATGACGATGGAAGGTCCAGATTACTTCTTACCATTTCAGGTGCTACCAACCTCGTACGAAGCATGCAAAGTGAAAAGAATGTCTACCCCAAAAGCAAATCAACTGGGAGACATACTCTGTAAAAGTTGATTGCATAGCAAGTCCAAGGAAAAGGTGGACTTGTTAAAAGATGGAAAGAAAAGCATGGAAGAAGAAAGGGCATCGAGCGCACAATGAAATGAAGATAAGGCTGAGCTTAAAAAAGGAGGAGATCATAGCAAGCAGCAAGTAGAGCGACAAGCAGGTAGCAGAAGAATTAGAGAAGAGAAGGAATAGGCACAGAGAGAGCTCGTGAGAAGCCAGCAACCGAAAGAAGAAGCCTTGAGACGTGAAGCCTGCTGTGAAGGCCCAGCTCCAGTCTTGAAGCATCTGAAGACAGACGTCTTCATCTTCTCTCTTCATCGTACGAGAAGAAGAAGAAGAAGCTTTGACTTCCTTTGAAGGAGAACATGCCTGTAATACCCCGATTTTTTGAGAAATTAATTAGAAATTCGAAATTAATTAGAAAATTATTAGAATAATTCCTTAATAAATAGAATAAGTTATATTTTGACTATTTTGTAAAAATCCAGAAATGCCAACCCAAATTATATTCTTGTAGGGGATAACACGTCTAACAAACTTATCTTCTGAGGCCAACCCAAATAAAACCCGTATGTAGGCCGAATTAGTGGATTATGCCAAAATTGAACACTTAGTTAACCATACCTTGAAACGCCAAATTCGTGCCCAATACTCCATCAATTGAGCCCAAACCGGTGGCAAATGAAAGGCTAGGATGAGAGGATCTTTTTCCCTCTCTTAATTTCTCGAAACCCTAACCCTAGGAGATGCAATCGGCGGAGTTTTGGCACGTCAACAATTGCGGCGGTGTTCACATCAACCCGACTTGCGTGGACAAATACTCCGTGCATAGAACCCTCCAGAAGGCGTGACCTATTAAAATGAATCTCTCTAACCCTAGAATCGTTTAGAACCAGTGGCGACTGCAGACGAGTTGGATTGAGAGAGATCTCCAGCGATTAGTGGCTGCGTGTACCGGCGTCTTGGGTTTTCTTTCTCCTTCCTTCTTCATCCGATTCAGATAGGTGATAGCAAGCCAAACCCTACAAATAATATATGGTTGGAAGCAGCATCGCGTCAGCTTTTCATTGATGTAGAAAGCCCTAAATTTTATCAAGTGTTCTACGAGAATTTTAGGTTTTAGTAGAAACATGTCACATTTAGGGTTATAATTGTTCTCTTTCGATTAAGTATTAATTTCAGGCTGTAAACACAAAATTGATTCATGCATATCGTAAAGTTTTTTGTGCCCTTTCTTTTGGTTGTAAAAGCCCCAAATTCCATACTTTATATCGTGCAAATTTCATGTTTTAGTTCTGACCCTAGAAACCTCGCCGGAGTCGGGCAAGGCGAAGGGGCAGCGACCTATCTGGCCTTGTGCGGCCACACGATAGACAGCACATCCAATACAGGTGGCCTGCTCTTAACTGTTTATATGTTTCTATCTCTGATCGTTTCCCTGGAACGTGCGGCCGATCCCTAACCGCATGTCTATCATGTGGCCAGTTCCAGACTGCACATTCTTCCTAGCGGCACACTACCAACCATCCATATCCAGCGGGCCTTCGGACCTAAGGGGACGTATGCGGCCAGTCTGTAACCGTCCATGAGGATGTAAGGTCCAGAACCGACTGCACATCTATAACAGAACAAATTAATTGTCATTTCAGCATGTTATGTTAGTAGATTAGTGGTTAATGGCATGTTAGCAACACACCTAATAAACTGTAATTCATGACAGTAAATAATTCTTGCTGATTTATTTAATTTGAGCTTGATCTTGATTCATCTTTCCAATGAATGTCAATCTTAATTGTGAGTCATTGATAATTGAAATGGCTATTAGGTTTACACTTGTATAACCTTAGACCCGAACCTTTATTATCCCTTAGAATTGATTTTTGGACTCACTCAAATTGCTGTGATTTGTGTTAGTCCGAATTGGACTAACAGGGACATGCGCGGCCAATAGTCGACCGCATATCTCCCTGAACGGCCCCATGGAGACTGTTCATCCCTGGCTAATGCCAATTAGTCTTGGCCGATTATCCTTGATCTATCTTCGGCCAATTCCTGATTTGATCAGCCCAGTAGACCCTAGGCCGACCAGCAGACACGATCTTCGGCCAGGCATTTAATGCAATGCTCTCTACATCCAGCGGAGTTCTCAAGACTGTCTACATGTACCCCTGCTAAAGAGATGTGGGACAGATTAGAGGTAATCTATGAAGGCACAGCTCAAATACGTAAGACAAAGGCCAACCTACTCATTATAGAATATGAGATGTTTAGGATGAAGCCTGAAGAATCTATTTCAGATATGTACACTCGTCTATCTCTACTCACTAACAATCTAACTGGTTTAGGAAAGACATATTTAGAACAGGAGATTGTAAGAAAAATTTTAAGGTCACTAACTCTAGCCTGCACACAAACGTAACTATTGTAGAGGAGTCAAAAGACCTTTCAATAATGAAGGTGGATGAACTCATAGGGTCTCTTATGACCTATGAGATAAATATGAAGAATAGGAAAGGCAAACAAAGTAAGAAAAAGCCTTTAACCTTGAAAGCTAGACCTAGCACTCAAGCCACTTCTGAGGAAGGTGAGACCTCTTGCAGTGAGCAAGATGAACATCAAGTGGTCTTACTCTGTCACGCCCCGTGCTCTATACCGTCGAGCTATTGTCCACTTTGGCCAACCGGCCTTACAGTTTTGTCTCTTTCTAACAGTGATGGCTCCAGAATGGAGGACTTCCTGGGAGGTCACCCATCCTTGTACTACTCCCCATTAAGCACGCTTAACTTCAGAGTTCTTTACAAGAACTGAGCCGAAGACTGTCATGTCCCGAGCGCGGAAGATACTCGGTTCCGTGACGCGTCTATATCGATCGTGTCATTCATGTAAGATCAGAGTGCGCATATTATTGGATAATTCGTTGCTAATTTAAATTTGAACATACACCATAGTCCAAGATGACAAACTGAGTAATACCTCAAACTAATCTCATAAAGCTTCAGTTTTTGACATAATTCAAACTGACTTAAACATAAATGACTGAAATTGTATCATAGGTTACAAGCCTTAATAACAATTGGAAATACACAACAAAAGATCTGGAATACAAAGGACTAGACCAAGCTGACAGTACATCCAACTATGACCCTAACACTCGTCACTCGGTATCGGTCCCATCCGGGTGGTGGTCGCTATCCAAGTTTCCTGAAAAAAGTTACAATTGCAACTTTATGAGCGAATTGCTCAGTAGGAATTATATCTCAAGTTCTAACAATCTTTAAGTTCATTATAAGTTCATGCTGTATAATGATGCATGTAGGATCAAGTAAGAATATCAAGAATTGAAATAAAGAATATCACAAGAATTTCAATAAGATGTATCAATAAAGAATTTCCAAATAATTTGTCAAGTAAGTGCATGAGTATTTCCAAAGATAACATATTCAAGAACGTATTCAAGCAAGTAAATTTCAAGAATTTATCATTTGAGTAATTCGACCAAGTATTTCAAGCACATGTATATCAAGTTCATGTATTTAAGTAGTACAATGGAATTAGCTATTTTCATTCAATTCATTCAGGCAAGTAATTGCCCTTTTTCGGGCTAAACAATTCAAGTCAAGCATGTCAAGTATGTCACGAGAAAGTGAGTGGGAATGTCTCAAGTCAAGTCAAGTCAAGCAAGTACTTCGGTGTAATGCCAAACACCGTGGTCAATAAACTCCCATGGGCATAAGTACCTTCGGATGCTCCTCCTAGGACCAGACTGGGCCCTATACGCACAACATTTCATGTATACTTTTGACATACACTCTCATTTATATAGCCAATATAGAATTTCAAGAAAAAGCATTCATTTATAGGAATATAAGGTGGATCAATCCGGAATAGAGATCAAGGACAATGGACATGAAAATGCTGGATGATAACTTAACCACTTAAGAATGCATGACATAAATGCAATTCAGGGGTTTATGGGGTTTGGCAATGCCTTTCAGGTTTTTCCCACTAATTATAGGTTACCATAACAGTACAACTGGTTCACAGATTTTGTAACCAAACTTAACAAGCTATGTAATTAACAAAGTCTAATCATTGGCTATGTGTTTAGTAAGGTTTGGCAGGATATGAATTTACTAGGCTCTAAAATCAAGTTCTACAAGCTATTTGATCTAACAGTTTTAACAGAATGAGTAATTGACGGGTTATCATGTTTAACATGTAATCAGATTAATAGGTTTAACAAGAAACAGGTTTATTGGGCTAATCACCATAGTTTAACGGCTTAAACAGGATCGGTGAGGCTTAAACCTCACCCTGAGAAATGGCACCCTAGACTGGGGTGCACCAATAGAAATTGGCACCTCAGATAGGGGCGCACCATTCAGGGTACTCCTATAGACTCATTTCACTATTCATCTACTATTCATCGTGCAAATTTTTTTTTACTAAATCCAGAAATGAAGATATGGTTAGATTAAGAAAAATCTCAGGGTTCCAAACTATGCTTCTTACAGAAATATTAGGATCTATGGTCATGGATTTTGATTTTTTAAACACTGGGTGATTTTTGCAAATCAGGGAAGATGACAATCAAAGAAATGGCGCCTACATATGCTGCCATTTCATTAGAATGGGGCGCCCTTGTAGGGAGGTGCCCTATTCATATATATATATATATATATATATATATATATATATATATATATATATATATATATATATATTTAATTGGCGCCCCTGACTGGGGTGCCCTCCCAGAAATGGCACCCTAGTCAGGGGCGCCCTATTCTCAGAGCAGTGTGAGTCACGGGTTACTATTCAAACACTATTCATTTTTAAGACTTTCAGTAAATCATGATCTAAGGACATGTTAAAATAGAGAAAAATCTGAGGTTTCCAGAACTATGCTCATGCATGAGTTTCATGATTGGGTTAAAAAGATATAATTGTCTGAACATGGTGACTACTAATTACGTGATTTCACTATTCATGAATTACAGCATGTTCACAGGATCAGGAAGTAAATGCATAGATAGACATGAAAAATTTACAGGACTGTAAGATCAAGCTCATGCAATAATTTTTGAGTTTAATTTCATTGATTTTAATTTTTAAACATGGATCAATGTGCAATAAATTAGGACAGGTTAATGACAATTATACTAAACTGTATGATGTGCCATGAGTATTTGGCGAAGGATCTCCTCAACGTAAGGGTTAGTGTTCTAGATAGGTGTAATCTAACTTTCCCACTAAGCCTTTGATATACTCCAGACAGAATGTAGCTAAGCTAAGACAAGTTTAACTAGCATGCATGTTAACCTACGTTAACAACGAGTTTAGCCAGATCTTGAGAACACCTACCTCTTTGATGTAAACACGTAGAAGAGATGAAGAAATAATGAAAGACCAAACTTCTCTGAACGATCCAACAGCAGGCAGAAGAATGCAGGAAGAAGACCTCACTTCCTATACGTTTCTGTAAAACCTCCTCTTCTGCAGGTGGAGACTAACCATACGTAGGCAATAACCTTCTAACATTAGAAGGTTGGGTCTAATTATAGGAAGGAAGAAGAACATAAGGGTCCATGGCCAGGAAAAGAAGCAATTGATGCTTCAATCTATTAGATCTATTGTCGGGAGAAAATCACCATTGCCAACAGACATACGTTGTTTATGTTTACTTTTCGGTTTGGCAGGTTGCTGGCAAGGAAATAGCGATAGTTTAAATAGCCATGGTTTAGGAAAAAAATGCCCATGCAGATGGTCGTGACTTCTTTTATGTATATATATTATAATGCCCAAAAGAAATAGCGCCCAGGTAAGGGGCGCCATTCACCTTAACTACTGTTACTATTCCCAGTCATGCCGGGTACATTACCTGTTCAGTACCATGCTGGGTATTAAAAGGTGTTATTTTACCTTTATATATATATATATATATATATATATAATTGGTTGGTAAAATAGGTTTATATATATGTACTGTGGGTTTAAAACTGTGGGTTGTGGCACTGTGGGTTGGGGAAAACACGCCCATAAGGAGTCGTTACTTAGAGTCACTATTTCGATGAATAGTAAAGAGACACTATTTCAATGAATAGTGTCACTTTTCCAAATAAAACAATTTTTTTGAGACAGATAAGTGGATAAGTAGAGAAATATATAAGAAATCTAGCGGTATGCTCATGCATTAGATTAGGTATCATGATTCACAGTTATTAAAATTTTATCATGGATGATTTATATATTAACTGTGAAGTCACGACTATTCGCGCCTAGAGAAGGGGCGCACTATTTGTGTGAATAGTATTTTTGAATAGTGAATGAATAGTAGGTGAATAGTAATTTGAATAGTAATTGAATAGTATTTTTAAATAGTAAACTCTATTACGTAAAGTGTGGCATATTTGTATAATGGCCCTTATGGGATGTTCTAACTTCTTGTTTAACCTTCCTATAGAGTTATCTAGAGTTTTTGTTATTTGGAAAAAAGTATATATATATTAATAATTTTTTTATACGGGGTGCTACACCCTCCCTCACTTAAAAGAATTTGGTCCCCAAATTCAATTACATAGATGAAGACAAGGAGGGTAATAAATACTTACAGACTAAAATAATTCTGGGAATCTCCTTCTCATAGACTCCTCGATTTCCCAGGTAGCTTCTTGTTCCAAGCATCGATCCCATTAGATTTTCACCGTAGGGATAGTCTTGCTTCTTAAGACTCGGACTTCTCGGTCGAGGATTTTCATTGGCTTCTGCTTATAGGTAAGGTCCTTCTATATCACCAAGTCGGTGTGGTCGATGGCGTGGAGAGGGTCGTTCACATACTTCTTCAACAAAAAAATATGAAATACATTGTGCACCTCTAATAGTTGTGGAGGCAAGACGGTGCGGTAAGCTACCTCGCCCACTCTCTCTAATACCTCAAATGGACCAATGAACCTCAGTGTAAGCTTACCCTTAACACCGAATCTTCGGATATCTCGACCAGGAGATACCTTGAGAAAAATATGGTCTCCAACTTGGAACTCCAGATCTCTTCTTCTATTGTCAGCATATGACTTCTGCCTGGACTGTGCTATGTTTAGCCTTTCCTGAATGAGGTGTATCTTTTTCAGTTGAATCTCTCACCATATCTGGGCCTAGAATTTACTTTTCGCCGACTTCATCCCAGCATATTAGAGATCGACAACTTCTACCATAAAGCACCTCGAAAGGTGCCATTTGGATACTGGCTTGATAGCTATTGTTATATGCAAACTTGGCTAGGGGTAAGTGGTCATGCCAACTTTCGCCGAAATCTATAATGCATGCTTTTAACATGTCTTCAATAACTTGATTGGTCCTTTCCATCTGTCCATCTGTCTGGGGATGGAAAGCAGTGCTGAAGTTGAGTTTCATCCCCAGAGAGTGTTGTAGACTCTTCCAGAAATGAGAGGTGAAGCGCGGGTCTCAGTCGGATACGATCGAGATGGGAACTCCATGCAATCTAACTCTCTCCTTAATATATAGGGCAGTAAGGACATCAACCGACCACTGGCTTTTGATAGGTAAGAAATGAGCTGATGTAGTTAGGCGGTCGATATTTACCCAGATTCCATCATGTCCACCTCTAGACTTGGGCAAACCCATAATAAAATCCATGCCAATGTCTTCCCACTTCCACTTGGGAATATCTAGCGGGTGTAGCTTTTCGGCGGGTTTCTGATATTCCGCCTTCACTTGCTGACATGTTAGGCAGCGAGATACGAAGTCCGCTACCTCCCTTTTCATATTAGGCCACCAGAAGGTCCTCTTCAAGTCTTGGTACATCTTGGTGGCTCCAGGGTGGATCATGTACCTCGATCGATGAGCCTCTTCAAGAATCTTCTTCTTCAACTCGGGACAGTCGGGTACACATGTCCTTTCATGGAACAACAGTCTTGCATCGGGTGCCAGCTTGAAATCCGGTCTCTGGTCCAGCTTGTCCCTTCCCTTATCTCCATTAGTGCAGGGTCTTCTTCTTGTAGCTTCCGAATTTCTGGTAGCAAATCCGGATGTAGACTCATGTGGGCTAGAGTAATACACATGTCTTGTTCATCAGTGCTAATATTGAGTTTAGAGAATTCCTCAAATAGCTTCCATTCTTGAATCATGCAACTAGCCAATATTACTCTCGGCTTTCGACTGAGGGCATCAGCCACAGAATTACCCTTACCGGGATGGTACTGTATAGTGAAGTCGAAATCCTTGAGATACTCAAGCCAACGCCTTTACCGCATGTTGAGCTCCTTTTGAGAGAATGAATATTTGAGGCTTTTGTGATCGGAGTATACCGTGAATTATTCTCCGTAGAGATAGTGTCTCCAGATCTTCAAGGCAAATACGACCGCGGCCAGCTCTAAGTCATGCACCGGGTAGTTCTCTTCATGTTTCTTCAGTTGCAGGAAAGAATATGTAATAACTCTTCCATTTTGCATTAATACACACCTGAGGCCAATACCAGAAGCATCGGTATATACCTCGTACTTCTCTCCTTCGATTGGCAATGATAAGACTGGAGCAGCGGTCAAGAGATCCTTCAAATTTTAGAAACTCTTCTCACAGTCTTCTTTCCACTCATAAGGTATCTTCTTACGAGTCAATCGGGTGAGAGGGACAGCAATTCTTGAGAAGTCTTTGATGAAGCGCTGGTAATAACTAGCTAGCCCCAAGAAGCTTCAAATTTTCGGCGCATTTGTTGGTCGCTCCCAATTCTTCACGGCTTCGACCTTTGACGGGTCCACGAAAATTCCATCCTTCAAAATTATATGGCCCAAAAAGGATACTTCCTCAAACCAAAACTTGCACTTGCTGAATTTTGCATATAATTCACTTTCCCTCAATATTTGCAAAGCCTTCTTAAGATGTTCTTCATGGTCTTCTTCAGACTTTGAATAAATCAGAATATCATCGATAAAGACCACAATGAACTGATCTAAGTGAGGCCTGAATATGTTGTTCATTAACTACATGAAAGCTGCGGGGGTATTTGTTAGTCCGAAAGGCATAACAGTAAATTCGTAATGCCCATACCTACTTCGGAATGCAGTTTTATGAATGTCTTCTTCTTTGATCTTCAACTGGTGATAACCAGAACGAAGATCAATCTTGGAGAAATATTTAGCTCCAGATATTTGGTCGAACAATTCATCAATCCTCGACAGTGGGTACTTGTTCTTGATTGTAAGGTGATTTAACTATCGATAGTCGATTGATAACTTTATATTTTCACAAGATTTCCATATATACTTGGGAGAATATTCTAAGCAAATTGTTGATTATGTGTGAAAATGTTCATAAAAATAGTTTTTTTATTAACACTTGAGCTTTCATGAAAATTGATAAATATTTGGGAGTAATTCATAATGAGTGCATATAGGTGAATAAGATTTGCATTTGATTAATATGTTGTGTTAACAACATTATATATAACATATGCATTCTTTTAAATGGCAGGTTGTTGGTGTAATACATGCATAATGGTCACGTTAGCTACAAATGGGTTGGATGAGGCACATAAGAGCATCACGTGCATGGCAAGGCAATATGCATTACAAGACTTTTGGCTTAAATGCATAAATCACACATGGTGGTTGTGGGCATCACGTGGATATATACGTCGTTGGTGTAACACATGCATGACCTTGCAGCTAGCGTGGGCATCACGTGGATATACCGTGAGTTACATGAGGCAGCAAGCTAATGTGCCGATCACGTGCATGCTTAGGTGTTGCAATAGCATTATAATATCCAACCCCACCGCGTGAATAGCAGCAGACGTGGCCGCTCGATGCATGGCCATGTTAGGTGCTTAAGTATTATTCCCTCAACGAAGAATGCGGCTTCAACAGCGGTGCATGGGGTTCTCACTGGGTGTGGTTGCTACCATGGCGGACCCTTCAGCAGGATACGGAAACGGTGGCCGCTCGTTGCATGGTTTCACTAGAAGATGCAGTATATAGCGATGGGCATTTGCGTCTCCCTGAATGCAGCGAGGATATCGGCAGTAGCTTTGTGAGAGGATAAACACAGCAAATGCTCACGTGAGATGGAGAAGATATCGGAGGTAGTTCGCTAGCTTCAAAGTGTGACGTTTGCATCTGGTCACTAGGACGTGAAGAGGATATTGGCAGCGAGCCTTTTTGTGGCCCCGTGGAGACCTGTTCTCGATTTTGCTCCGTGTGTCGCGAGCTCCCTCGACGTGGTGGTGGCGAGCTGGGCTTCCGTGTTGCAGATGAAGTTTCTCTTAGTTTCACTATTAGTTCCACATAGTTTCTTTTAGTTTCTTTCCTTGTCTATTCCTCTTTGTAATTTAACTTAATTAGCCAGTTATCATAGTTGTCTTAGATTAGATCAATTCATTGTAAGCACGTTCTTCCTTTCATATAAGTGTTTTACTTTTATGTGTGTATTCATAATCATCTCTTTCTTCCTCTAAACGTGGTGTTTGTGATGTCTTTATTGCCATTGTTTAATTTAATCTAGGTTTTAGTTTCTTAAGTTCATTCACTTAGATTAATTAATTTCAATTCGTCAACTCTTATTTTAGTGTCCATTTGCCATGAATTGTTAATTATAAAACACAAGACTTTCTATCTTAAAATCTAAATTTTCCTGTGGATCCTACTCGGTCTCACCGCTTAACTATTTTCCTTTAATTAATTGTGGGTCGATAATTAAATTTGGTAGTGGACGTATTAACGGCATGCATTTTCCCTATCAATTTTTGGCGCCGTTGCCGGGGATTTTTATGATTTTTAGATTGTTAATCTTGTGTTTTTGTATATAAATTGACACTAATAATTTCTCTTTTTCTTATTTTTGCAGGAAAATCAAAAAAAAAGGTAAAGTTTTTTTGTCATTTATTAAAAAAAATGAGGGAACACTTTTCAAGTAAGTACTCACACTTTCCCTCCTCCATTTGAGTTTATTTTCTCCATTTTTTGTATCTTGTGGTTAGATAGGTTCATAAAAAAATTTAAAAAAAAATTATTTTCACTTGAACTTTAATAAAAATCTTCATCTCAAGACTAGCACCCACATTTCCATATTTTAGGACATCCATCATATAAGTTAGAATTATTTCCTGTTATTTAATTTTGTTAAACGTATTACTGAAGATTGCGGGGGCAAGGTGAGTTCTATTATCTTTTTCTTAATCACATGACATGCACATTTGCATAGAACCCCTTGTTTTACTTTGTGGTGTTGCATTTCATTTTAAACTATCTTAAGGGCAAAACCCATAATCACATAAGGTGGGGATTTGATCACCCTTCCTTGGCCCATAAACCACAACTCCGCATTTTGCATTTCCTAAGCCTAATAAAATCCAGTAGATATTGGCCCTAGGGTTCACATTGAGATTTAGGTCCACTCAGGCCCATTATCAATTTGAAAACTAGTGTCTAGGAAAGAGATCCAATGACAAACGCCTTAAGTGGTATTGTGGTTTATTAATTAGGACCCTACATAAGTAGGGGGAGCCTCCCACAACCCCACCTCTTTCCTGGCTAGTGGACAAATTTGGTAGCGGACTTGGGCTGGATTTACGTTGATTTGTGAGAAAGCTAACATTGAGCCCACTTAGTGATTAGAACCTAAGAGAGATTGTGCTTGTATCACCACCTAAGTCTGGTGTCTAGGCAAGGGGTTAAAAGGCTACGCCTAAGTGGATTCGTGGTTCATTAATTAGGAGCTTGCGAAAGCAAGGGGAATCTCCCACGATCCTACCTCTTACCTGGCCAACTTGAAGGTCGATGTGTGCAAGATTGCAATTGAACTTTGGGGAATTCTCACTATTTGTGCTTTTAAGTCCAAGGAGCCCTAAGTCTTGTAGGTTAATTTGTTGAACAAGTGTTTGCAAAATTAAAAAAATATATATATATACAAAAAAACAAAAATTTCTTGGTGTTCAGGCAGGAGAGAAGATCCCAGCATCCGCATTTAGTTGAACCTATCCAAGAAATTGAGAGAGAGATCCATCAAGCCCAAAATCCAATTCAACAAATGGCTAATCAAGGTGAATTACCCAAGCAGATGAAGGAATATTTCATTCCTTCTAGCTATCAACCTTCCACCTGTATCCATCTTCTGGAAGTGCCAGCGGCCCAATATGAGATAAAATCTAGCACTATCCAAATGCTCCCTTCATTCCATGGGCTTACAAATGAAGACCCATATAAGCACCTAGACGAGTTTCTAGAGATATGCTCCACTGTGAAAATTCAGAATTTCACAGATGATGCCTTGAGGCTAACTCTCTTCCCCTTTTCTTTGAAAGACAAAGCCAAATATTGGTTAGGGACCTTAAGAAGACCCATTCGGTCATGGAAGGAAATGCAAAAAGAATTTTTGAAAAAATTCTATCCTATAGGTCGGACCAATACAATGAGAAGAGCTATCACGGGTTTTGCTCAAACCCCCGGAGAATTGATCCATGAGTCTTGGGAGAGAATAAAGGAGTTATTGAGAAAATGCCCACATCATGGGCTATCAAAATGGCAAATTGTGCAAGCTTTCTACGAGGGAATAACTGAACCTTACAGGCAAATGGTTGATGCTTCTTGTGGAGGTGCTTTTATGAGTAAAAGTGAAGAAGAAGCTTATGCTCTCTTTGAAATGTTGAGTGAGAACTCCATCAATCATGCTTCTCTTTCGTCATATGAAAGGCCAGTGGGGCCATCTAGAAAAGCTGGGATGTATGAGGTAAAAGATAGGGGAGAATTCGAGCCTAGATTAAATGTGAATGCCTTGGCTCAAAAACTGGAGAAAGTTGACCTGTTAACTCAACAAGTTGGCGAACTCATTAAGTTAAATAAACAAACTTTCAATGCTCAATCACAACCATCTTTCCACTCTCGCCAAGGTCCAGTCCAGGAGGGATGTGTGCTATGTGAAAACCCAGCCCATCAAGTGGACGAATGCCCTGCGGCAGCTCAATTACCTCCTGCTAGCCAAGAACAAGTCTATGCAGCCCAAGGACTTTCTAAACCCAACAATGACCCATTTTCAAACACATATAATCCGGGTTGGAGAAATCACCCGAACTTCTCTTGGAAATCTCAACAGACCCAAAACTATCAACCCAAGCCCCAATCTCAAGCCCATTTTCAAAATCAAACTTTTCACAAGGGCCAATTGTCACAACAATTATCAAGTCATTCTCAACCTCCTTACGGCCAACCATCTTATGGCCAACCTTCATTTGTTCAGCCCGCATATGGGCAATCTTCATATCCTCCACCAGTCTACCAACCACCTACCTTACCTCCGCCAGTGGCCCAAAACGATGATAGAATAAATCAATTGCAATAGCTCATTTTGGCCCAAAATCAATCTTTCCAAGCCCAAATGGCGGACATGAAAGCCTAGATTGGCCAACTCTTGGAAACCAATGTGAGGAGAGATCTGGGTCAACTTCCAAGCCAACCCATGCCTAATTCTCGAAATTATCCTCCAGGTTTTCAACAGCAGCCCCTCCCACCTGCTCCTCAAGGGCAATTTCAACAAGGCCCAAATCCTCCAAAGGGCCCCCAATTTGAGAATGCCAAGGCCATCTCAGCCTTAAGAAGTGGTAAAATTTTGTTAGATCCTTATCAGATCCATGAATCCAATCAAGCCTCACCCAGTCAAGCCCAAGAAGAAGAAGAATCCATTACCATCCCCATAGTAGATAATGAGGGTGTCAATAAAGAAAAAGGAAAGATAGGAATTGATGAATCACCTGAAACATACCAACCCAAGATTCCCTTCCCCACTGCCTTGGAAGCCAGAAAAGAAAAGAAAAAGAAGAACATTCAAGCTCAAAATGAAGAATTGATGAAGTTGTTCAAACAAGTCCACATCAACATTCCTCTTCTAGATGCAATCCAACATGTTCCTGCATATGCCAAATTTCTCAAAGAAATGTGCACTCAAAAGAGGGAACCAAAGATAAATCTGAAAAGAATTATGTTATCTGAAGAAGTAAGTGCTGTCTTACTGAACCAACTCCCTCAGAAGATGAAGGATCCTGGCGCCCCACTCATATCTTGTGTCATTGGGGGGGTCACCTTTGAAAAGGCTTTGTTGGATTTGGGAGCGAGTGTGAATCTTCTTCTAACATCTGTGTACGAAAAGTTTGGGATGGGAGAACTTAAATCAACCCCTGTCATTCTCCAATTGGCTGATCGATCTGTTAGAACACCTAGGGGGTTGGTAGAAGATGTCATTGTCAAGATAGACACATGCTATTTTCCTGTTGACTTCTTAATCCTTGACATGGAATCTAAGTCAGACTTGGCCCAAAGCCCAATTATATTGGGTCGACCCTTCTTAGCCACAGCCAATGCTAACATCAACTGTAAGTCTGAGCTTATGGATATCTCTTTTGGAGATCAAAAGATAACACTCAATGTCTTCAAAGCCTCCAAACACATGAGGGAGGAGGAAGATTGTTATACCATTGATGTGATAGATGAGATGGTAGAGACTGACCCTCCCTTGACCCAACTTGAAAATTTTGACATGGCTGAAGACAAAGAGCCCATTTCAGAGGTCCATGCTCTTGAACCCATAGCACCATGGCCCACTAAGCTTGAACATTTGAAACATGAACCTCCAATTCCCTCCATCCAAGTCCCACCACAGCTAGACTTAAAGCCCTTGCCAGATTCTCTGAAATATGTCTTCTTAGGGCCTGAGGGGACTTTACCTGTCATTATAGCAACTGATTTGACATCAACTCAGGAGGTCCAGCTGATTGATGTCCTCAAAAGCCATAAGGAAGCCATAGGTTGGTCTGTGGCTGATCTTAAGGGAATATGTCCATCGGTGTGCATGCATCACATTTATTTGGAAGATAATGCAAAGCCGACTAGGGAGATGCAAAGAAGACTGAACCCTCACATGAAAGAATTAGTTAAGAAAGAGGTGGTTAAGTGGCTTGATGCGGGAATCATATATCCAATTTTTGATAGTCAATGGGTAAGTCCAACTCAAGTAGTGCCTAAGAAAGCTGGGCTGACTGTGGTGAGCAATGACAAAGGAGAGTTGGTACCCACTAGATTACCCACAGGGTGGAGGGTATGCATAGACTATAGAAAATTGAATGCTGCCACTAAGAAAGACCATTTTCCTCTACCTTTCATTGACCAAATCTTAGAGAAATTAGCTGGCCAAAGATACTTCTATTTTTTGGATGGTTATTCAGGATATAACCAAGTGGCCATTTACCCAGGGGATCAAGAAAAGACCACATTCACATGTCCTTATGGGACATTTGCATTTAGGAGAATGCCCTTTGGGTTGTGTAATGCTCCAGCCACTTTTCAGAGATGCATGATGGCCATTTTCTCAGATATGGTGGGGGACTTCTTGGAAATTTTTATGGATGATTTCTCAGTTTTTGGAGATTCTTTTGAAGCATGCCTGGATAATCTTACAAGGATTCTTGAGAGATGCATAGAAAAGAGGTTGATTCTGAGCTGGGAGAAGAGTCACTTTATGGTGAAAGAGGGCATAGTCTTGGGCCACATAGTTTCTAATCAGGGTATAGAGGTTGATAAGGCAAAAATTGACCTCATTTCCAATCTTCCTCCACCCACATCAGTTAAGCAAATTCGATCTTTCCTTGGCCACGCCGGCTTCTATCGCCGATTTATCCAAAAATTTTCTCAAATTGCCCGACCTTTGACCCTCCTCCTAGCTAAAGATGTCCCTTTCCATCTTGATGAACCATGTTTAGAGGCTTTCAATGTTTTGAAGGAGGCTTTGACCAAAGCTCCAATTCTTCAACCACCTAATTGGTCTCTGCCATTTGAGATCATGTGTGATACATCTGATTTTGCTATAGGTGCAGTTTTAGGGCAGAGGATTGATAAGCATCCCGTGGTGATTTACTATGCTAGCCGCACACTTGGCGATGCTCAACTAAATTACACCACTACGGAAAAGGAACTCTTGGCTGTGGTGTTTGCCCTGGAAAAATTCAGATCATACCTATTAGGGTCCAAGGTCATCATCTACTCTGATCACTCAGCCTTGAGATACCTAATGTCTAAGAAAGAAGCAAAGCCCCGTTTGATTAGATGGATCTTACTCCTGCAAGAATTTGACATTGAAATTCAGGATAAAAAAGGGTCTGAAAATGTGGTGGCTGATCATCTTTCCAGGATTCTTGTGCTAGAGAATGAGCCCATGAAATACTATTTCCCAGATGAACAACTCTTGTCCACTAACCACATCAAATCTCCTTGGTATGCTGATATTGTTAATTATCTGGCAGTTGGTTTGATCCCGGAAGGTTGGTCTAAGAATGAGAAGGATAGATTCTTTGCTCAGATAAGACATTACTTTTGGGAGGACCCAGAATTATTCTGAATCTGTGCTGATAATGTCATTCGAAGGTGTGTTCCTGAAAATGAGCATCATAGTATTCTCACCTTCTGCCATACTCTAGCTTGCGGGGGACATTTTTCTGGGAAGAAAACTGCTGCGAAAGTCCTCCAGAGTGGTTTTTATTGGCCCACTCTCTTTAGAGATGCCCATGCTTTTAGTCAATCTTGCCCAAAATGTCAAACTATGGGGAATATATCTCGGAGAGACATGATGCCCTTAAACCCCATTCTTGTGGTAGAAATTTTTGATGTATGGGGAATTGATTTCATGGGACCATTTCCACCATCTTATGGGCATGAGTACATTCTTGTGGCTGTTGACTATGTTTCAAAATGGATTGAAGCTGTAGCAACTAGAACCAATGACCACAAAGTGGTCATGAAATTTGTGCAAAAGAACATTTTCTCTAGGTTTGGATTCCCTAGGGCCATAATTAGTGATGGAGGTAGTCACTTCACCAACTACCAATTCAAAAGCCTGCTAAAAAAGTATAAGATCACCCATAAAGTGGCCACACCATATCACCCCCAAACGAGTGGGCAGGTGGAAGTTTCCAACCGAGAAATCAAAAATATTTTGCAAAAGACTGTGAGGACTAATAGGAAGGACTGGGTTGAGAGATTGGATGACGCATTGTGGGCCTACAGAATGGCCTATAAGACCCCCATTGGAATGTCACCTTTTAGATTGATCTATGGAAAAGCCTGCCACCATCCAGTGGAGCTAGAACACAAGGCTTATTGGGCAATTAAGCAGTTTAATTTGGATTTGGCCCAAGCAGGAGCACATCGGGCCTTGCAACTAAGTGAGCTAGATGAGCTTCGTAAGGAATCTTATGAGAATTCCAGAAGTTATAAGGCTAGGATGAAAGATTTCCATGACAGACACATTGCAAGGAAAACATTCGAACCTAATCAAAAAGTCTCGTTATTCAACTCCAAATTGAAACTTTTTCCTGGGAAGCTCAGATCTAGATGGGATGGGCCATACATTGTGGTTAATTCATTTCCCCATGGTGTTGTCGAAATATGTGACCCTAAAAGTGGCAGTACATTCAAAGTCAATGGGCAAAGACTCAAACCCTTCATTGAAGGTATCTCAAATGAAATGATTGTGGAGGAAATTGAATTGTCTAATACAAATTGAACTCTCTGGTGTCTGGCTGAAGACATTAAACTTAGCGCTCTTTGGGAGGCAACCCAATTCTTTCTATTCTTTCTTAAATAAATAAATGATGATGATTGATTTTCTTTTTAGGAGCATGGAGTATGGAGCAACATGTATCTACCAACAGCACTTCTTTCTCAGGTTGTATCTATCCTTCCCACCACTTGTCATGGTTTCATTTAAGTTCTGTATCTTGTCATGCCATTGAGGACAATGGCACTTAAGTTGGGGGGTAGCTCAAGCTTAATTTTTCATCAAAATGTTGTAATCTTTCATGACATCCCTAACAAATGCTTCAGGGTCATTTTTCATGATAAGAAACTTGTCAAAATGATAAGGCTTAGAATATCCACTTGTGACAGCAGTGAGTTAAGGGGTGAATTAGTTGGTTATGTTTTTAGCATCTTCCTCGGAATACACTCAGATTTTTGAGCTCGCACACATTTGCACACTAATGAGAATAGTGGGTATTAAACATAAGAATGATGAGATTTTTGCTTAATACTTAGGCGATGATTGACAATTCTACCTAGTCATTGAAGATCAATCGTGAGGAAAAAGCTACCTGCCTACGAATAAGTGCAAAGCACTAAAAGAAAAAAATATATATATGAAGAAAAAAAATAAATAAATAAATCATGGAAAATGCTCCCGATCTTAGTAACTAGGCCTGCTTCTCCTAAGGTAAGAGTTGAGGTTCGCGTCAAACGGTGAAGGAATGTGCAGCACCATGAAAGAAAAAAAAATGAGAAAAAAAATGATGATGATCAGGCAGAGTGAAGCTACCTGTAATTCGAGAGTTTGAGTTGCAATAGGTAGAATTGGAAATCATCGTTAAGTAATAGATAGAAGGCTCATGCATCCAACTGTCTGATGTCCACTAATCAAATTAGAACACACGTACACACAGAGATACAAAAATTATGAGTGCAACCTGAGGAAGTGTCTAAATACAAGAATTGACGAAACTTATTCCTGACATTTATTGCTTGAACTTGGAGTATTCTATAGTTCAAATCATGAAGCTCATATTCTTGTCATGAAATGTGATTTATGAACTCTTGTTAATCCTAAATTTATAATTATTTGCATTGCTAAGGGGCTAGCAATAAGCAAGTTGGGGGGTGTGATAACTTTATATTTTCACAAGATTTCCATATATACTTGGGAGAATATTCTAAGTAAATTGTTGATTATGTGTGAAAATGTTCATAAAAATAGTTTTTTTATTAACACTTGAGCTTTCATGAAAATTGATAAATATTTGGGAGTAATTCATAATGAGTGCATATAGGAGAATAAGATTTGCATTTGATTAATATGTTGTGTTAACAACATTATATATAACATATGCATTCTTTTAAATGGCAGGTTGTTGGTGTAATACATGCATGATGGTCACGTTAGCTACAAATGGGTTGGATGAGGCACATAAGAGCATCACGTGCATGGCAAGGCAATATGCATTACAAGACTTTTGGCTTAAATGCATAAATCACACATGGTGGTTGTGGGCATCACGTGGATATATACGTCATTGGTGTAACACATGCATGACCTTGCAGCTAGCGTGGGCATCACGTGGATATACCGTGAGTTACATGAGGCAGCAAGCTAATGTGCCGATCACGTGCATGCTTAGGTGTTGCAATAGCATTATAATATCCAACCCCACCGTGTGAATAGCAGCAGACGTGGCTGCTCGATGCATGGCCATGTTAGGTGCTTAAGCATTATTCCCTCAACGAAGAATGCAGCTTCAATAGCAGTGCATGGGGTTCTCACTGGGTGTGGTTGCTACCGTGGCGGACCCTTCAGCAGGATACAGAAACGGTGGCCGCTCGTTGCATGGTTTCACCAGAAGATGCAGTATATAGCGATGGGCATTTGCGTCTCCCTAAATGCAGCGAGGATATCGATAGTAGCTTTGTGAGAGGATAAACACGACAAATGCTCACGTGAGATGGAGAAGATATTGGAGGTAGTTCGCTAGCTTCAAACTTGCTGAATTTTGCATATAATTCGCTTTCCCTCAATATTTGCAAAGCCTTCTTAAGATGTTCTTCATGGTCTTCTTCAAACTTTGAATAAATCAGAATATCATCGATAAAGACCATAATGAACTGATCTAAGTGAGGCCTGAATATGCTGTTCATTAACTACATGAAAGCTGCGGGGCTATTTGTTAGTCCGAAAGGCATAACAGTAAATTCGTAATGCCCATACCTACTTCGGAATGCAGTTTTATGAATGTCTTCTTCTTTGATCTTCAGTTGGTGATAACTAGAACGAAGATCAATCTTGGAGAAATATTTAGCTCCAGATATTTGGTCGAACAATTCATCAATCCTCGGCAGTGGGTACTTGTTCTTGATTGTAAGGTGATTTAACTATCGATAGTCGATGTAGAGTCTCATCGATCCGTCCTTCTTCTTGATGAATAGCACATATGCTCCCCATGAGGAAGTACTCGGCCGGATGAAACCCTTGTTCAATAGCTCCATTAGTTGTTCCTTCAGCTCTTTCAGCTCAGCAGAGGATATTCGGTAAGGTGTCTTGGAAATAGGTCCAGCACCAGGGACAAGGTCGATGGTGAACGACACATCCCACTCCGAGGGTAAATCGGGCAATTCTTTTGGAAAGACATCAGAAAAATCCCAAACTATACGGATGTCTTCAAGCTTTGGCTCCTCGACGTCTGTGGCGGTTACGAATGCAATGAAAGCCATACATCCTTTGCCTATCAGTTTACCAGCTCGGAGAGCTGATATGAAAGGTGATCTCGCCCGAGGGCTAATGTATACCAATTCCGGGTAATCCACAAAAGTTACCTTGCCATTCCGGCAATCAACAGTTGCTTGGTGTGTGGATAACCAATCCACACCTAGTATGACATCATACACCTCCATATCTAGGCAAATTAGGTCGGTAGGTAAATTATTTCCTTTAACCATAACCTCACAGTTTGGGTAGTGATGTGTGAGGTCGGCCTTGTTCTCAACAGGTGTAGATATTACTAAGTCTAACCATTCGGGTTCCATAGAGAATATAGCAGTAAATTTCTTGGAAATTAAGGAATGTGTTGCTCCAGTATCAAATAAAACCTTGACATTCTTAGAGCAAATAGTTAGTGTACCTTCCACGATTCCTCCTTCTGCTGGTTCCATCTCTTGGAGAGCTTGCAGACGACCTTGCTTCTTTGCCAGGAACTTCTCCTCTTTAACGCCTTGTTTGTTCATCAGCGGATAGTTAGGGATCCGATGTTCTCGGCTCCCACAACGGAGACAGGCTCCTAGCTTCCTCTAGCATTCCTCAGTCTTATGGCCGGGTTTATCAGAATATTTGCAAATTTCCTTTGAAGGTGCGGGGGCGGTGAAAGGCCTATCATTCTTCTAAAATTTCTTCCCTTTGGAGGACTCCCCTCCAGTGTAAGATCGCTTCTTGTTGAATGTTGCTTTGAATTTTCCTGGGCTTGTGGTAGGTTCCTTCTTGTTAAGTGTTGCCTTGAAATTTCCTCGGATCCTCTTCGATAATTCGGTGGCGTCCTCGAGCAACTGCGCACGTCGAACAATTTCCAAGTAGACTTGGATGTCCATCGGTGCAAGTTGGGTAATGAAATGGGGCCGAAGCCCGTTAAGGAACCTTTTTGCCTTCATTTTCTCCGTACACACCAAGTGGAGTGCGTACCTAGATAGTCTTGAAAATCGGGCCTCATACTCGGCCACTTTCAAGCCACGTTGCTTCAGCGCGGCAAATTCCGCGGCCTTCTTTTCCTGAATGTGGTCGGAGAAGTACTTGCTGTTAAAATGCTCGACGAATTCATCCCTTATGCAATGGTCTTCTGGCAATGTCGCGTCTATAGCTTCCCACCAACTTCGAGCATCCCGCTCCAGTTGGAAAATAGCCAGCAACACCTTCTCCTCGTCCGTGCATTGCATCACATGGAAAATCCGTTCAATTTCTTTTAACCAGTCTTTGGCATCCTCGGGGTTGGATGATCCCGCGAACCTTGGGGGGTTCATGTTGCGGAAACCCCTGTGGAGATCACCGGCTCCACGGTTAGCGTCGCCTTGCGCCACTTGCTGTAGCGCCTGGGTAAGGCCTTGCACGGTGTGCTGCATCTCACGCCATTGTGCGCGTTCAGCGGCCATGATCCTACAAAAGAGTTTAAGTGTAATGAATATCAGGTTTTAATAGGAGGTCAAATTTCATTATAGAACTTAACCCATGGCTCTACCCATCTCACCAGGTAAGGTCTAATTCTATCCTTGGACTCGGGTTTTGCCTAGGAAATTAAAATCCTAGGCTCTGATACCACGAAGACTGTCACGTCCCGAGCGTGGAAGATACACGGATCCGTGACGTGTCTATATCGATCGTGTCATTCGTGTACAATCAGAGTGCGCATATTATTGGATAATTCGTTGCTAATTTAGATTTAAACATACACCATAGTCCAAGATGACAAACTGAGTAATACCTCAAACTAATCTCATAAAGCTTCAGTTTTTGACATAATTCAAACTGACTTAAACATAAATGACTGAAATTGTATCATAGGTTAAAAGCCTTAATAACAATTGGAAATACACGACATAAGACCTGGAATACAAAGGACTAGACCTAGCTGACGGTACATCCAACTATGACCCTAACACTCGTCACTCGGTATCGGTCCCATCCGAGTGGTGGTCACGATCCAAGTTTCCTGAGAAATGTTAGAATTGCAACTTTATGAGCGAATCGCTCAGTAGGAATTATATCTCAAGTTCTAACAATCTTTAAGTTAATTACAAGTTCATGCGGTATAATGATGCATATAGGATCAAGTAAGAATATCAAGAATTGCAATAAAGAATATCACAAGAATTTCAATAAGATGTATCAATAAAGAATTTCCAAGTAATTTGCAAGTAAGTGCACGAGTATTTCCAAAGACAGCGTATTCAAGAACGTATTCAAGCAAGTAAATTTCAAGAATTTATCATTCGAGTAATTCGAGCAAGTATTTCAAACTCATGTATATCAAGTTCATGTATTCAAGTAGTACAATGGAATTGGCTATTTTCATTCAATTCATTCAGGCAAGTAATTGCCCTTTTTCGGGCTAAACAATTCAAGTCAAGCATGTCAAGTATGTCACGAGAAAGTGAGTGGGAATGTCTCAAGTCAAATCAAGTCAAGCAAGTACTTTGGTGCAATGCCAAACACCGTGGTCAATAAACTCCCATGGGCACAAGTACCTTCGGGTGCTCCTCCCAGGACTAGACCGGGCCCTATACGCACAGCATTTCATGTATACTTTTGACATACACTCTCATTTATATAGCCAATATAGAATTTTAAGAAAAAGCATTCATTTATAGGAATATAAGGTGGATCAATCCGGAATAGAGATCAAGGACAATAGACATGAAAATGCTGGATGATAAGTTAACCACTTAAGAATGCAGGACATAAATGCAATTCAGGGGTTTATGGGGTTTAGCAATGCCTTTCAGGTTTTTCCTACTAATTATAGGTTACCATAATAGTACAACCGGTTCACAGATTTTGTAACCAAACTTAACAAGCTATGTAATTAACAAAGTCTAATCATTGGCTACGTGTATAGTAAGGTTTGGCAGGATATGAATTTACCAGGCTCTGAAATCAAGTTCTACAAGCTGTTTGATCTACCAGTTTTAACAGAATGAGTAATTGACAGGGTATCATGTTTAACAGGTAATCAGATTAACAGGTTTAACATGTAATAGGTTTATTGGGCTAATCACCATAGTTTAACGGCTTAAACAGGATTAGTGAGGCTTAAACCTCACCCAGGGAAATGGCACCCTGGACTGGCGCGCACTAATAGAAATTCGCACCCCAGACAGGGCCGCACCATTCAGGGTGCTCCTATAGACTCATTTTACTATTCATCTACTATTCATCGTGGAAAATTTTTTTTTACTAAATCCAGAAATGAAGATATGGTTAGATTAAGAAAAATCTCAGGGTTCCAAACTATGCTTCTTATAGAAATATTAGGGTCTATGGTCATGGATTTTGATTTTTTAAACACTGGGTAATTTTTGCAAATCAGGGAACATGACAATCAAAGAAATGGCGCCTGCATATGCTGCCATTTTATTAGAATGGGGCGCCCTTGTAGGGAGGCGCCCTTGTAGGGAGGTGCCCTATTCATATATATATTGTATTCTTTTTAATTGGCGCCCCTGACTGGAGCGCCCTCCAGGAAATGGCACCCCAGTCAGGGGCGCCCTATTCTCAGCGCAGTATGAGTCACGGGTTACTATTCCAACACTATTCATTTTTAAGACTTTCAGTAAATCATGATCTAAGGACATGGTAAAATAGAGAAAAATCTGACATTTCTAGAACCGTGCTCATGCATGAGTTTCATGATTGGGTTAAAATGATATAATTGTCTGAACATGGTGGCTACTAATTACGTGATTTCACTGTTCACGAATTACAGCATGTTCACAGAATAAGGAAGTAAATGCATAGATAGACATGGAAAATTTGCAGGACTGTAAGATCAAACTCATGCAATAATTTTTGAATTTAATTTCATTGATTTTAATTTTTAAACATAGATCAATGTGCAATAAATTAGGACATGTTAATGACAATTATACTAAACTGTATGATGTACCAGGAGTATTTGGCAGAGGATCTCCTCAACGCAAGGGTTGGTGTTCCAGATAGGTGTAGCCTAACTTTCCCACTAAGCCTTTTGATATACTCTAGACAGAATGTAGCTAAGCTAAGACAAGTTTAACTAGCATGCATGTTAACCTACGTTAACTACTAGTTTAGCCAGATCTTGAGAACACCTACCTTACATCGATGTAAACACGTAGAAGAGATAAAGAAATAATGAAAGACCAAACTTCTCTGCACGATCCAACAACAGGAAGAATAATGCAGGAAGAAGACCTCACTTCCTGTACGTTTCTGTAAAACCTCCTCTTCTGCAGGTGGAGACTAACCATACGTAGGCAATAACCTTCTAACATTAGAAGGTTGGGTCTAATTATAGGAAGGAAGAAGAACATAATGGTCCATGGCCAGGAAAAGAAGCAATTAATGCTTCAATCTATTAGATCTATTGTCAGGAGAAAATCTCCATTGCCAGCACACATACATTGTTTATGTTTACTTTTCGGTTTGGCAGGTTGCTGGCAAGGAAATAGCGACTGTTTAAATAGTCATGGTTTAGGAAAAAAATGCCCATGCAGATGGTCGTGACTTCTTTTATGTATATATATTATAATGCCCAAAAGAAATAGCACCCAGGTAAGGGGCGCCATTCACCTTAACTACTGTTACTATTCCCAGTCATGACGGGTACATTACCTGTTCAGTACCATGCTGGGTATTAAAAGGTGTTATTTTAGCTTTATATATATATATATATATTTAAATGGTTGGTAACATAGGTTTATATATATATACTGTGGGTTTAAAACTGTGGGTTGTGGCACTGTGGGTTAGGGAAAACACGCCCATAAGGAGTCGTTACTTAGAGTCACTATTTTGATGAATAGTAAAGAGTCACTATTTCAATGAATAGTGTCACTTTTCCAAATAAAAGAATTTTTTTGAGATAGATATGTGGATAAGTAGAGAAAAATATAAGGAATCTAGCGGTATGCTCATGCATTAGATTAAGTATCATGATTCACAGTTATTAAATTTTTATTCTGGATGATTTATATATTAATTGAGAAGTCACGACTATTTAGCCGTGCTTCAAGAAATGGCGCCCTGGGGAAGGGGCACACTATTTGTGTGAATAGTATTTTTGAATAGTGAATGAATAGTAGGTAAATAGTAGTGAATAGTGATTGAATAGTGATTGAATAGTATTTTAAATAGTAAACTCTATTACGTAAAGGGTGGCATATTTGTATAATGGCCCTTATAGGATGTTCTAACTTCTTGTTTAACCTTCCTATAGAGTTATCTGAAGTTTTTATTATTTGGGGAAAAGTATATATATATTAATAATTTTTTTTATATGGGGTGCTAAACACTCACTCATAAGTTCAGAAGTTTTTTAAAAAATGAAGGTAAAGGCTACAAAAATTGGAAGCCTTAGGTAAAGAGCTCTTACAAATCAAAACCTATAAATGTAAAGAAATCTGACAGAGTTATTTGCTATTCCTGCAACAAACTTGGGCATATCCAAACTGAATGTCCGAAAAAAGTGAAGAAAGCCTCCAAGAAATTGAAAGGCAAGAAGAAGAACAAAGCCATGGTAAGTACATGGAGTGATGAGGAAGAAGAGGAAGATGGAACAAGCTCCTCAGAGGATGAAACAGAAGACATTTGCCTCAGGGCAAATGGGGATGAAGAATCTGAGGTACGTTCCCCTTTTGAGCATTTCTCAATTGCTGATTGGGAAGAAGCCTACATTCAGCTTATGGAAAAATATGACATGTACAGAAAGGAAAACATGGCTTTAAAAAAGAAAATTAATCAAAATGTGCATGATCATAGTGTAGATGATAAAACTACTTCACTAGAATCTGAAATTGAAGATTTAAAAAAAGTGATTGAGGACATGGAATAAGGAAGAAGTGAAATGAGAGAACTAGAAACTGTAAATAAAAATTTAAGGGATGAAATTGATGAGCTAAAGATAAAAATGCAGAGTTATGAGATGGACAACAATCTGAGTACTGAAAAATATGAGGCTGTCAAACAAGTCAACTCTAAACTACATAAAGGTGTTGAAAAACTTCAAAAGGAGTTGAAAGATAAACAAAACTCTTTGGAAAAATTTGTAGATGGCAGGGAAAACCTAGATGCATTGCTAGGTACTAAAATAAATTTAAACAAAAAAGGGTTGGGTTTTAATCCCACAAAGAAAAAGCAAATTGGTTTAAAATCTACCACTTTTGTGTCTTCAGAAAGTGCCTCAAGTTCCAACACTAAACCTACTCAAAACAAAGGAAAAGAAAAGGTGGGAGAACCCATAAAGAAAAATCTTGAAATTCCTAAAATAGCTCCTCAAAAATCCTAGCCGATTCACCAGAAATACAAATCCAAGCCAGTCTACACCAAGGGTAGAGGTGGTCTGAAAGGGAGTTCAGGTCCATATCATCCACAGCAAGGGTCAAGGTATCCCTGGTCTTCATACAGTCTGAAAGGTAGAAATCCATTCATGCATCAACACACAAACTACCATAGGTCTATGCAGTCATACAGTTGGCCCTACTATAGGTCAGTGCAGTCATACACAAACAGTCCCTATACTTATAGACCTGGCCCAACCTATTACCCTCTGAACCACCAGAACTTCTATCAGCCTAGAACAAACTACAGGAGCCAGAAACAACCCTTCTCCTACTTCTATCAAAAGCCAAAGGATAACAGGGTTCTTGAACAAAATAGAAGAATGAAAACAGAAAATAGAAACTCTCCGTCAAGCAAGAAAACAAAAATTGTGAAGAAAATGAGGTTTCCTAAATCTGTTTTATCTTGCTTTGCTGAAATGAAAGGTTTAATGGGACCCGATTGTCCTTGGGTTCCAAACATTGTTACTTGATTCCATGTGCAGGAGTGTCTTGCAGCCATGGACAACAAATGGTATCTTGATAGTGGCAATTCAAGACACATGACTGGGGAGAGAACAAAATTATGTCTCTTGGTGGAGAAAGAAGCTGGGCATGTAACCTTCGGAGGGAACAATAAAGGTAAAATCATTGCCTCAGGTAAAGTTAACAAAACTCCCTCCAATTCTATTGAAAATGCTTTGTTAGTTGAAGGGTTGGAATATAATCTTTTGAGCATACGTCAATTGTGTGATAAAGGACATAGAGTAGTGTTTGACTCTTCTAAATGCAAAATTTTAAAACCAAAATCTGAAGAAACAAAATTTTCAAGAAGAAGAGTCAACAATGTATACATAATTGACTTAGATGATCCAACCCACTTAAATCTCTGTCTTACTGCACCTCAATCGGAAATTGCATGTTTGTGGCATCGTAGACTAGGACATGCTAGCTATAATGTTCTACACAAAATCTTGAAACACTCTATGGTTAAAGGACTGTCTGAACTTAAGTTTAAGCAAAATAATAAAATTTGTGAGGCATGCACCCTAGGAAAACAGACAAGGAAATCTTTCTCTAGCAGAACTGAAAGCCTATCATCCAAACCACTTGAACTAATCCATATGGACCTGTTTGGACCAACAAAAACTGCCAGCTTAAGTGGAAGGAGATATGGGTATGTTCTAGTAGATGATTTCGCTAGGTTAAAATGGGTGTTTCCTCTTGTGCATAAAAGTGATACGTTTGATGAGTTTCAGGCACTCTATATGAAGGTGAAGCAAGATGGTAAGTTTAAAATTTCTAATTTACTTTCAGATCATGGTGGTGAATTCGACAATGCTAACTTTGATAATTTTTGTAGAACTGAAGGAATAAATCATATGTTTTCATCACCAAGGACCCATGAACAAAATGGGGTGGTTGGGAGAAGAAACAAGACTGTAATAGAAATGGCCAGGACCATGCTTGCTGAAAAGCAACTACCAAGGAGGTTTTGGGCAGAAGCAATTAATACAGCTTGTTATATTGTCAACCGCTCAATGGTAAGGCCATTCACTAAAATGACTCCTTATGAGCTGCTCAAAGGCAAGAAGCCATCTCTCTCTCACATGAAAGTATTTGGTTCAAAATGTTTTATTCATAACAATGATAAAAGAGATTTGGACAAGTTTGAGCCCAAGTGTGAAGAAGGGATATTTCTTGGATATTCTGATAGGTCCAGGGCTTATAGGGTCTATAGTCTCAAAATTTTAACTGTGGAAGAGTCACCCCATGTTACATTTGATGAAACTCATAATGACAAATGTAACTGGAAAAGTGATGATGATGAGGAGTTCCTAAATTCCAAGAAGAAGGATGAGCTTCCACAGGTGGAGACAAAAGAAAATGATGATGTGACATATCATGCAGTTCAAGGATCATGGCTGCAGGTGCAGGCAACTATCCTATTGATATTAGAGTGCTTAAAGATCATCCACTAGAAAATATCATAGGCAATATACATGATCCAACTAGAACTAGGTCATATTTCAGAATTGTTGAAGAATTAGATCATCTTGCTCTTGTCTCCCAAATTGAACCAAAGAATATTGAGGAAGCTTTAACTGATGAAAATTGGATAAATTCCATGCAAGATGAATTAAACCAATTTCAAAGAAATAATGTCTGGCATCTAGTTCCTAGACCCTCATCAAAAACTGTCATAGGTACTAAATGGATTTTTAGGAACAAGCTTAATGAAGATGGAACAATAATGCGGAACAAAGCCAGATTAGTGGCTTAGGGGTATGCTCAAAAATTTGGAATTGACTTTGAAGAGTCTTTTGCCCCTGTGGCCAGATTAGAAGCCATTAGGATATTACTTGCTTTTGCTTGTGCACATAAAATCAAATTGCAACAAATGGATGTAAAAAGTGCATTTATAAATGGCTTAATAAAAGAAGAGGTTTATGTTGAACAACCCCCTGGTTTTGAATGCTCTCATCATGAAGATTGTGTGTTTAAGCTGGACAGGGCTCTCTGTGGGTTAAAGTAAGCACCTAGAGCTTGGTATGATAGGCTAAGCTCATTCCTCACTCAAAAAGGCTACATTAGAGGTAATGTAGACCAAACACTCTTCATAAAAACACAAGGTAAAGACATCTTGATAGTTCAAATTTATGTTGATGATATTGTGTTTGATTCTACAAAGCCCAAAATGTGTGAGTAATTTGCTGATCTCATGACTAATGACTTTGAGATGAGCCTAATGGGTGAGCTTCAATTTTTTCTTGGCTTGCAGATCTGTCAAAGTGATGAAGGATGCTTCATAAACCAAGTCAAATATGTGAAGGAGTTGCTGAAAGATTTGATATGACAAACTACAAAACAACTGTAACTCCCATAGGAAGAACTACAACACTGGATGAAGATGAAAAAGGAAAATTGGTGGATGCAAAGAAGTATAGAGGTATGATTGGTTCATTACTCTACTTGACCGCATCTAGACCGGACATCCAGTTTAGTGTTTACCTTTGTGCAAGATTTCAAGCTAGTCCTAGAGAATCTCACTTGACTGCTGTCAAGCGTATCTTTAGATACCTTGCTAGCACTCAAGACTTGGGATTATGGTATCTAGCATCTTGTGAATTTTCCCTCATTGCCTATTCAGATGCTGACTATTCAGGACACAAATTGGATCGCAAGAGCACTAGTGGCTATTGCTAATTCTTAGGTGGATGTTTAGTCTCTTGGGCTTCCAAGAAACAACACTCAGTGGCACTCTCTACTGCAGAGGCAGAATATGTTGCTGCAGGGAGTTGTGGCACCCAAGTGTTGATGATCAAACATCAACTGCAAGACTACTTAGTGGATCTTGGATGTGTCCCTATTCTATGTGATAACATCAGTGCTATAAATCTTGCCAAAAATCCAATCTTGCACTCTAGGACCAAGCACATAGATATAAGGCATCACTTTATTAGAGATGAAGTTTTCAAGAAAATATTTGAGCTGCATTTTGTCCAATCAGAAAATCAGGTTGTAGATATCTTCACCAAGCCATTGTGCACAGACATGTTTTCAACTCTAAGAAGAGAGTTAGGTATTTGTAGACCTCAATCATATCAGGTTTGAACTGTTTGATTGGCCTTCTTACTGTACTATTTTCTTGCATAATGACTGAAAGTACCTATTTTCTAGAAGGATCTGCTGAATTGAAAAATATCTTGATGAAAATTAACTCTAAGGGAATTTGACTATTTTTGCACTAACAAAAAAAAATCATCACATGCATATTTGAATTTATCTTGTTTATATCAGTGTGCATTCTTAATGAATAATCTGAGTGATCATTGCATTTGGTGATTGATTGCCTGGCTAGCTTGTGTTTGACCTTGGTATATAAAATACTGAGTTGTGGAAAGGCAAGTTTTGCTTGCCTGAAAGCACTCACTATGCGTGAGGTGGTCTTAAGACCAATGTTCTCCATCAGGTACCAAGGGTCAAGGTATCATGTAAAATTGTGTAGACATTCATGAGCAAATTTCATTTAACTCACTACTATGTGCTATATTTAGAGTTAATCAAACACATCATGCATACAGACAGGGGGAGCATATGTCAAATTTGAATTGTCATGCATACTATCAGGGGGAGCTTATGTCAAATACTTGAAATTGCATATGTGTCAGCTAATCTGTTTCAAAAATTTCAGACTTCGGTCAACCGGAAATTCTCTGCATATTGTCTACTCTTCAACATATCAACTCTTGAAGTCACCTTATGCTTTTGCTCAGCTGAACATACTGCAAATTGTCACACCTTTATACTGCCTTTGATTCAGAATATTGCCAATCAACTCATTTATTCATTACAATTGAGCAAATCATTTATAGGAATCTTCTGACAAATAGGCTCTCTGATTGAACTTGAATAATTCTACTGGTTTAAGTCAAATACATTTCAAGAGTTTGGGAGATAAACTCCTTAAATCAGGTGTTATTTGGGTTCAATAGATCTCAACCTCTTCCTACAAAATACTGTGTCCCTGTACAATCTCACAGAATCTGAAAATTTAAGGTCACTAGTAACCTTGGTTGAGCAACTTTGATTAAGTATTGTCCTTAAACATAGCATAGTCAAAAATTTTCTAAAGGACAGCAAATGTCAAAAATTTTATCAATGCTCATGGCAGAGCAATGGCTATATGCACTGAGAAACCGGGTCCTTCATAAAAGAAATAAGGACCAACCTATGTCATGAAGTGCTATTGCTATCTATGTTCAAAATGAGACAGAATAAGTTAGTCTCACTGAGTAACTAGGGATGTTGGCGTCTAATCAACGTCCATTCTTATGCAAAAGGTGTGAACTAAACTTACATGTTCAAACAAAAATATGATGAGCCAAGAACAAAAGTGTGAACATGACCATAGGTCAGACATAATGTTGAAATCTTAAAGTAAGCTCAGATATGTTCATCTTGTTTATCTTCAATACTTATCAGTGGTAACTCCTATAGGAGTCACTGATCTTAATTAAGTAAGATAAAAGGAGCTAAACTTGGATATGGTCTTGTAGACCTGGTTCATTTCTATTACATCTGAATGCATAATGATTCAAACTCTACTTTTATTACTCTTAAATCATGCAGATAATAAAGATCAATCATGGGAGTTCTTATTACAGAAGAATCTAAAAACTACAAGCTTGTTTAATGAATAATGTTTTAGATTGACTTTTCTGATAATCTTTCTATGACAACCATTCACTTGCCCTCAACCTTCAAGCTCCCATTATTTTTTTAATGTTGTCAAAGGGGGAGAGTAATGTTCATTGGCTCTGACTGATCTCAAGCTTTTCAAGCCAAGAAATGACTCATGCTCATGTGTTCTTATGTGTTCTCATGATTCTTTGACACATGAGTTTTTCAGGTCTCTGAATGCCATTTCTTTTAATTAATCTTGATCATCATAACTCATAGTGTTGCCATCATCAAAAAGGGGAAGAATGTTGTGCCCATGTGCTTTAAATATGTTTTAATGATGCTTAAACAATGAGTCATACATATTGTTGATCATACTGTTGAAAATGGCATTTCAAATGTGTTGTTGATTCTTGAATTTCACATGTCATTAAACCTCAAGTTTCATACGTTTTTTGCTCGTTGAGTTTTATACATCTTGATTCTTGAGTTTCATATTGTGTTTTTGATAACCATAATCAATGAAGATCCATGAGTTCAATATGCCTTGAAAAGTCAATGTACGTCATCGCAAGTCAACGTAGGTCAACACCACTGATCAGAAGTGAGTCAGCTCTTTGACAGATAAGGTCAATGCACATCTTAGATTCTGAGGCATAAAGGTCGATGCACCTTAGTTAGTTCAGGAAACAAGTCGGTGTAACATTTGCCTTCAACGTAGCAAAGGTCGGTGCACATGTTACTGTTCACAAGACAAAGGTCGACGCACATCTCGCTAGCCTGAAGACCAAGGTCTAAGCTTGTCACTGTTCACTAGACCAAGGTCGGTGCAGGTTTTGCTTTAGTACACAAAGTCTGAGCACATGTGATTTCCAAGGTCAGTGCACATTTTGCCAGCGCAAGACCAAGGTCGGTGCAGGTTTTGCTTCAACATACCAAGTTATGTGCACATGAGAAATCCGGGCCGATGCACGTTTGCCCTCATGCGTTACAAGGTCGGTGCACATGCTGGAGAGGTGCAACCAAGGTCGGTGCACATGCTGAAGAGATGCAACTCAGGTCGCTGCATATGCTAAAGACGTGCAACCAAGGTCAGTGCACATGCCCAACCAAGGTCGGTGCACATGCTAAAAATGTGCAATCCAGGTCTGTGCATATGCTGAGAACATGTGAGTCCCAGGGTCTGTGCATGTTTGCCTAAGAGCACATATCAAGTCTGAGCTATGCTTGCCTTCAACATGTGAAGCACAAATGAAGGTCTGGAGATCCAAATCTCAGGATCAGTTAAACTTAAAGTCTGACTCTTTTAGACTTTTGTCTCTAGTGAAAGAATGGCACATGATCCAAGATGAAGTGGCACGGTCTTCCAGAATGTTCCAGAGAAGCACCTTAAGTGCCAGGTGGACCAATCAAAGCTAATTTGGTCTGGTCTCATCTAATCTTTACGGAGGCCCTGTCATACTTAACGGGTGTCTGCTCCCTTGAAAGTAAAAGTTCTGAAGATCAAATTGGCAGAAGAGATTCCCACTTTACATGTGGACCAATGGCAAATCATCTAAATTGATCTCCATCCAAAAAGAGGTCAAACCTTGAGAAGATAGCCTTGTACCTGACAAGGATTTGCTGGCCAGCTTATGGAAACCACAGTGTACCTCATAATACAGTCTGGGCAGCCATTGGGAACTCTCTGAACCTTATCACATCTAAGGCAAACAGAAGTCCTTCGGTTCTGGCATCAAGACCCCTTTTATGAGGATGGAAGGTCCAGATTACTTCTTACCATTTCAGGGGCTACCAACCTCGTACGAAGCATGTAAAGCGAAAAGAATGTCTACCCCAAAAGCAAATCAACTGGGAGACATACTCTGTAAAAGTTGATTGCACAGCAAGTACAAGGAAAAGGTGGACTTGTTCAAAGATGGAAAGAAGAGCATGGAAGAAGAAAGGGCATCGAGCACACAATGAAATGAAGATAAGGCTGAGCTTAAAAAAGGAGGAGATCATAGCAAGCAGCAGGTAGAGCGACAAGCAGATAACAAAAGAAATAGAGAAGAGAAGGAATAGGCAGAGAGAGAGCTCGTGAGAAGCCCGCAGCCGAAAGAAGAAGCCTTGCGACGTGAAGCCTGCTACGAAGGCCCAGCTCCAGTCTTGAAGCATCTGAAGACAGACGCCTTCATCTTCTCTCTTCATCCTGCGAGAAGAAGAAGAAGAAGCTTCGACTTCCTTTGAAGGAGAACCTGCCGTTCTAGGAAGTACTCCATCTGGATGAAGCGAGAATCGCCATCCAGATTCCAGACAGGGCCTTTTGTTCTATCCTCAAGAGCCTTACATCCTGTCTGGGTTTTTCATTTGGGTTATCTTTCCTTTATTTGAACACTCCATTTGATACTTGGTTCGGTCCCTACAGGGAGCTGTAGGAAGACAGACAGAAGGCAGTTCTGGTCTGTGGGTTGGCTTTGTGGAGCCCGTAAGCTGCGTGTCAGCAGTGGCTTGTGAAACCTGTAAGCTGTGTGTCAGCAGTGCAGTTGCACTATGGAAGCCTCACTCGGTTGAGTGAGGGGTGGACGTAGGACTCAGGGTTGAGTCTGAACCACCTTAAAATCTTGTCTAGTATGGCTTGCCTGTGCGTTTGTTCTACGGTAGATGCATGCTTAGGCCATCAATGTAACGTTCATTGATTCCATCCTTGTGGATCTTCCTGTGTATTTGCATCCTTTACATTCCGCTGTGCTTATTTGTGAAAAGGGGGGCTGATCTATTCACCCCCCCTCTAGATCCGCCATTCCCACACATCACTTCAGACAAAATAGAAACCATTGAGGGTCGACCCCTATGGGTCGACCCATGCAATTGGGGTTAAAAACCAGCGTTAACATCCATTTTCTCGAGGGTAAAAGTTGGTAAGATGTTACCATTTTACTCTAGGTTTGAGAAGGGTTTAATGACCATCCTTGATGCTACAAGAACACAAAAACATCAAGTTAGTATATGTATGAAAATTAAAGACTTCTTTCATTCAAACTTGATGATTCCTCAAAGACAAAAATACAACTTCACAACCATTAGCCTTGATTGTTCCTCATGAAGGTCCATTACATCATAACCTTCCAAAAGCACATTGCACTAAGAGATATTTCCATAAAGTCATAAGTCACAAGCTTTGGCATTTTGATGATCCTTGCATTATTTTCCAAGCTATAAAGGTATGTACAAAAGTATGGGAGCTCAGTCATTCAATTAACATTTACCGAAGTATGCACACATATCATGAGTTCAATTTTCCACAACAAGGAATATAAGCATGAAAGCTTTGAATGATTTTATCCATTCTCATGAGAAATCACATAGATCACACACATATGCAAATATGCATTCTCGTTATGCATCACCATGATCTCACACACATATGTATATATGCATTCATGTAAAGATGTTTTCACAATTTCATTGTCATTAAATTACAAGGTTTTTTCAAACATTAAGCAAGGCTTTCTTTCAACATACTTTCTCACACATACATAAAGTTTTGTTGTCATCAAAATCACAAACATAGCACAACAACGTCAAACTCCGAGCAAGTGGATGCCGTCCCCTACATACCTCCCTGCTCCACTCATCATATGCCATTGCCTAGTCCTTCCACCAGTCGCCACACACCATTTCCTACACAACCTCCACTTCCGACTCTAAAACCTTCTCCATTGCCATCTCATACCCCTCGGCTACCCCCTTTCCCAAAGCGGGCTCCTCATTCTCCATTGCCAGAGTCTTTCATAGATGTTTTTAGGCTTTGATGGCAACTCACACATTACAGCTTCCTCCAGTTGTGCCTTACCGACCTGCGATCGACAATTTGCTTCGATATTGTGATTATCACCGTCAGCAAGGGCATTTGGTTGAGGATTGCCCCGAGTTTCGGGACCATGTTTATGACTTTGAAGATAAGAAAAGGATTGATTGGCCTGCAATTCGCAAAATTGTCTTACATCTCTACAGCAAGAAGCAGAAGCAAGCACCGCCCAGGTAGCCGTCTCCATTACAAGGCCAGGGGCACCACTGTGATTCTTTATATAGTGTTGCACCCGCTCTGTTACCTACCTCATTACCTTCGCCATCTCCCACCCCATCTTCACAACCTCCATCAACCCCAGTCCCTACTCAGGCTAGTGCCTCTACTTCCTCTACTCCCGTTACCACCCCCGCTTCTACTCCCGACGCGTCGTGTCGATACGTCGACGGTGAGCGCCACGCTCCTCCTCTTCATCTTATCCATTACCGACACCACCTCCACTACCCCCATTTCTTGCATCACCATCTCCACCATCCTCACCATTGCCTAACCCTCCATCACTTTTGCCACCTCCTCTCCCCAAATCGCCTAATCCACTACCTTCGCCGACTTCATCATTTTCGCCACCATCTTCGCATCTTCCTCCATCTCCCTCATCGCCCGAGCCTAAGTAGGTTACATCTCCACCTTCACCTTTACTCCCACCTATACCTACACCACCACCTTCACCTTTTCCTTCACCCGAGCCCATCATTGCCGTATCACCTTCGCCTTCACTTGACATCACCATCCCCGTTGAAGCCTCCATGCCTTCCAAGCTTTCTACCTTCACTTCTCCATCCATTTCCACCCTACGGAGCGGGTGTGTGCTGCCTATGGTGCCCCTTGGGTCTGGTCCCTAGGGAGATGGTGTCACATCCTAAGTGCGGAAGGAACTCGGTACGCGTGACGAGTTTATGTCATTCATGTCAATCAGAGCATAAGGAATTCGACCTTATAGACAGAGATGCACAAATTGCAAGATAACCAAATCCAATTTATTCATAATAACCATTAATGTAAATTCATTACATAATCTCCTTCATGAAGAGAGTACTAAAGGACATTCTAGACTCAATAAAAGAAAATTACAATGATTGACTCAAGAAATAGGAAAAGGACATGACTAGTTAACAACATCGATAGTTGGAATGGCTCTACGCTCTTTACTCGTTCCCATTCCCATCCGATTGATTTTCATCATCGGAATTATCTGAAAAATAGGGGAAAAACATTAGGTGAGCGAATGCTCAGTAGGAATTATATCTCAAGTACAAGCTTGCTTTAAGTAATTACATGTTACATGAATGCAAGTCTAGCTATGCATGTACGCATGACAATAACAAGAGAGAGAGAGAGTGTATCAAGAGTTAATAGAGATGAACTAGCAAGATTTCAAGATAACCATATAAAATGTATCAAGATGGTCGAGCATGTAAATATATCAAGTCATGCCAGGTGAATTGGCTATTATAATTTCAAGCATGTAAATACCCATTCCGGGCCACGCAAGTCATGTCAAATCAAGTCAAGTACGAGTCATGGAATGTCAACGATCAAGCAAGTCAAGCACTTCGATGCAATGTCACACTGTGATCAATATAGCTCCCATGGGCACAAGTACTTTCAGGTGCTCCCTACAGGACCAGATCGGGCCCTATATGCACAAGCATTGAGTCATGTATATTTTAGACATCCACTATAGTTATAGCCAATATAGAGTTCCAAGAATAAACCATTTTAGGATGATAAGGTAGATTTCACGAATGAAGGAGTTCAAGGGTAGAACATTCAACAAGTAGGACATACCGATAAACCATATGAAAAATCGTGACATGTCATGAAACTAGATAATTGGCATCCACTCAGTCGCCATCAATTACAGAAATAGCGCCCTCTACCTGGTCGCTAATTCACGTGAATAGTACAGGCTAGATGCATTAGTGCCCAGGCTCAGGTCGCTATATCAGGGAAATAACACCACTAGACTAGTCGCCAATTCCTTCTTGCACCCAAGTCATGGTCGCTAATTACTGACAGAACAGACTTCTCACTAGAGGCCAGAAACAGCGCTCCATGAGGGCTAAGCATCACATTTCTTCAGAGTGACGTGACAAGTAAGGGTTCCAGGGTTTTTTGGGTACAACCTACTCGACTGTCTTGAGGGAATCCAAGGTTAGCATAGACTTACGTAGGTCTCTATGATGAAATCACCAGTCCGAAGGAAGGAATATCACGCCGAGGGTTCAAACATCATCGAGAGTTAGTGTGTAATAGATAGAATCAAAAACAGAAACCCCATCTACAGATGTGAGATGAGAGTGTCAATAGACCCGCGATATGGGCTAGGAAAACGCGGTAAAACTGAGAGAAGAATTGGTGCCTCAACAAAAGTCGTTATATCAAGAAATAGCGGCTTTCTGAAAGGTCGTTCAATCTTAATTATAACAGAATTTTCCAAGGAAATAATAAGAATTAACGACACTATATACGGGCGTTAATTCTAGAATTTTCCCAAAAATTAACATTTATAATTATAAATCGTGACGGTGTATGATGGCATTCATTCTTTAAATGACGTCATGATTTAGGTCGCTCATTCATGAATTTCAAAATAAATTCTATTTACTGGATTTTACAAAACAACGTCACCGTATAGAGGCATTCATTCTTTAATTAGCGACTACGTGACTGTTGCCCATTCTTTGTCTGATGCTATGCATCGGGCAGATACAATCTTAGACACATATCACTGTTCATAGACTAAGAGTTCACATAATCAGGAAAATAAAGACATGGATAGATAGAGAAAAATATCATGATTCTAGGAACATGCTCATGCAATAATTTTAACGTCAGGTTACATAGATATTCATTTTTAAGCATGTGATATTTATTAAATACTAAAAAAGGTCACTCATTAAACTACGCCCTGGCCACTGTGGCTATTTCAGAAGAATTGGCGATAGCTCACGCGGATGTTCATTTAGTAGGCGCCAATGACCTGGCTGATATTTACTGAAACTCAGTAAAGCTTCATAAAACTTAAACAAGAATCATGGAATCACAACTGTACGACCTATATCCGTGAATTTACTTTGATTATCATGCTGGGCTTCATATCTTGAGAACACCTACCTCTTAAGGGTTCATCTAGACGATGGAAACGAAGAGATCTAAGGATAACAAGAGCAACTGCAGTAGCAACAGGTCGATCAAGAACTATACTCGAACGGAGGAAGATAGATATGCAGCAGCAGCAACAACTGTAGTACTTCGTGAAGAAGATGGAGTTTCGGCACGGTTGCTACAACAGACATAGAAGAAGAAGATGCAAAACTCCTTTGTAGCTTCAACGGTAGTAGCTCGAACAGCAATAGGAGGAATAGAGAAAGCAGACGATGCTCTCCTTCACGCACGGCAATAGGAGGACGACAAATAGCAGCAGCAAAGATGCTCTTGCGTTCGATCGATGGTTCTATTTATAAAGATTTGAATCCTATTAGGTGTATGGATTCCTAGTTTGCGTATAATTCCCTAAGATAAGCTCTATCTTTCTAAATCATCGGCCGTCTTCCCTACTTGAAGATAAAAACCCTAGAGTTCTTTCCCATACAAGCTTCGAACGTGGTAAGATTTTGGGTTTTATAACACAACCATTCATAATATATATATATATATAAAGCCCTTCCTAGTGGTGAGTGAGATTGTGATTCCAATCCGGAAAGCACATGCCAACTCACACCTAGGGGGGTATATTATTGATCACTGAAATGAATAATCTTTACATCAATCGAATGCTAGGCATACCTAGCTTATCTAACCTAGCAGCACCCTTTGCCGAGCTAGGAAGATCATGCTGCGAATTGAAGAAAGAATTACAATTTGAGTAGCAAGCAAAATTAGCTAATGAATCAGCAACTGTGTTGGCTTCTCTGAAGATGTGTGAAATGTTCATGGATTGGGGAATGTTGCTCCAGATTTCTCTGACAAAACGTAGAATCTCCCATGGACGTGCAGCCTCCCTGTTAAGCACTTGCACAAGAAGAAGAGAGTCACTTCAATCATTGTCGGCTGAGAAGAAATAGTGTGAAGATACTTAATTCCATCCATCAAGGCCCTTGCTTCAGCAACAAGGCTATTACAATGGTCATAGCAGTGAGAGAAGGCCAATAAAATATTCCCCTGGGAGTCCCGGATGACACCACCACCACCAGAGATCTTTTTAGGCGTGGGAAACTTCATGGGCTAAAGGCCCACACTTTTAAAGTTCTTTGGCCCACCAACTATTGGTTAAGGCCCTTTAGCTCTTAGGCTAAACTCTCATACGAGAGTCCCATATGTCTTAAGTGACAGGGTTTATGTTTAAGGCTCATATAAAGGTTAAGTGGTGCGGACACATGCTACAGTACACGTCGGTGGACGAGGACACGTCGGAGCCCCTTTAGCTCGAGGAGGACGTGGATGCATCGATCAAGCTTTCACCTTGATTACACATTTTTTTAGCCTTGTATGGCCCTATTTAGTCCATGTGGACAATTACTATTGTAAAGGCCCAAGAGTGGACAAGTCTGAAAGGGGCATAGTATGAATAGGTGTGCTAGTGTGAATGGGTTCACAAGTGTGAATGGGTCACAAGTGTGAATGGGTAATCAAGTGTGAACAAGTGTGAATGGGTAATCTAGTGTGAACAAGTGTGAATGGGGATTAGGTGTGAAGGGGTTCATGACCTAGGTGTGAAAGGATTATGGGCTTGGGTGTGAATGCATGGGTGGCTTGGTAGGCTTTCCTTGGTCCAAGATTGGAATTCCACCTTCCTTCCTTGACCATTCAAGGAGGAGGGAAGGTTTCTCCCTCCCACCATCGAAGCAACCACTCCGCCCCTTGTCTTGGCCATAGCCCCCCCTCTCCCCCTCTCCCCATGTCATTCTAAGCTCCCCCTCTCCTCCTTGTATGTCTATATAAAGCCATATATAGTGTTCTTTAAAAAGCTAATGAAATATTGAAGTTTTGAATGAAAATTGAGTGTTCTTGAGAGAGTGATTCTCTTGGTGTTCTCCCTTGAGTGTGATGCTCAAGAGCTTGTCCTACGATGGGATCTATCCGAGATTCAACTCCCCTTGCCGAGGTGTGACGCCGAGGCTCCGTTATCACTACGTTTGAGTGCTACTTTCGAGTCTGTCCGCCCAGATCTCATCTCCAAATCACCAACCTCTCACAATCGTCTCCTCATCATATCTGAAGCTGGTAATTTTATTAGAGGTAGAGCTATAAGCTAGAAATGATCCGGCACTGATTTCACGTCAATCAGAGTTCAGGATCGCCGGCAACAATTCTGACGGTGAAGCTACGCATCACTGCCTATTCCTGCTAGCAAGATCCACTCCTCCCGGATACAAAAATCCCCCAGATCTTCCCTCAACCTCTATGGATCTGAACTCTAGAGAGGTCGTACCTCTCCCTATCTTCTTCGCAATGCCGCCAACCTCGCATCGTTTGGATATCCATGCTGATCGTGGTGAATATTTTCGTTGGACTGCGATCATTCGGGATCGCCATCAACAATTCTGACGGTGAAGCTATGCATCGCTGCCTGTTCCTGCTAGCCAGATCCACTCCTCCTTGATACAAAAATCCCCCAGATCTTCCCTCAACCTCTATGGATCTAAACTCTAGAGAGGTCATACCTCTCCCTATCTTCTTCGCAATGCCGCCAACCTCGCATCGTTTGGAGATCCATGCTGATCGTGATAAATATTTTCGCTACCCTGTGCAGATCCGATCTAGAACAAGAAGCAACTTTCAGAAGCTGCCACATCTCCCTCCTCTCAGATCTGACTAAGCCCTTTGGTTTAAGTCTTCATATGAACATCACCGACGATCTTCAACAAACGGCGATCCATTCTGACATCGGGAACTATTTTTCCCTCAATTATTTGTCTACCTATGCAGCTCTGTGCGAGCAGAACTAGAGGCCTAGTGCAGTTGCTGTCGCGCCCAGATCTGACAAGATCTGATCCCGCTACTTGGCCGAGGCGTTCTTCATTCAGTCGCCAACATTCTCCAACAAACTGTACCGTGATTAGATGTCGGATCTTGCCGTACTGACCCCCGCAACTTTGCTGCGCCGGGTGACCACCGCGGGCAGAACCACTCGGCTTCCAATCGGCTCACCCGATCAGCCCCGACTCGCCTCCCTCGTCTCCTACGAGCGTGGCCCGTCAACCCGTGTTCCAACAGCCCCAAAATTTATTGTTGTAGCGCTTTACCTCTCTGCGTGGAGTGGGCCATTATTCTAAAATTGTAATATTAATCATTTGTTGTGTATCGGGGTTGTCCGATTCGGCCGGGGTTTTCTTCCCCACGCGCTAGTCGTGGAGGTACGTGCACGTTCCTTACACTCGCATTTGCTTATCTAGTATGTTGTTATATATGCTGCATTTGTTAGAATAGGGCCCTATCCAAATTACAAGTCATCGTGATTGTGAGAGTGAGAGCCGTTCCTTAGCTCCAGTCGAGCACCGAGCTCGGACTGCACCACCTTAGGCGATAGTGGTTCCTTAACCGCTGTGATCTCGCGTTTCCCTCTTAGGGACAATCGTTGGTCTAGAGTGAGTTTCTTGTTGAGAGATGTATCCACCCGGAGAATGTCACGGAGGTCAGCCGCCCGGCTTACCTTACCGTGGAAGTGCTGGCCGCACTTCGAGTCGGTCGTAAGTCTTAGCCCAGTCATGTCTCGTCCTGCATGAAATTAGTATCAGAGCAAGTTTGAGTCTAGGGTACTTTTGACTTAGGTGTGAATTTCATTCGGATACCCGGTATATGAAAAGGTGTCTTCGAAACAATAGGTTACACCTATTGGGAAGGTAGCACATTTGCGTGAGTTCGATCTTCAGATCATATCTCCGCCACGTACTGGATATGGTTTGAGTTTAGGTTCCTCATTTTGCATTAGTCTGTGTACCCCAATCTCTATGTCATTGCATGTCTCAGTTGTATACATGTCTGGCTACCCACCAGCCCCATGGCCGTTCCCCGAGACCATGTGTCAGATTGGTCATCCCTGGTGGCCCAATTCGAGGCTCTTATGGCCCGACCCCCAGGTCTCGCCCCTACCATTCAACCACCGGTTGACCTGATCCCAATGCCGACGACTGAGTCGTTCCAACGTCCTATCGTGTCCACTACCATTCTACCTAATGGCGAAGATTGACTTCATCAGTCGGGTGTCATCTAATTGTGTCTCACAACACATTGTCGAGTCTCTCTCTAAGACCGGGGAGATTGTTCTCAATGGCGACTTAGCCTTTATAGAGTTCCAACGAAGCTTTGGTCCCGTTCTATATCACGATGGAGCATGGTGCAAGGTCGACACACTTGCTGGTCCATGCATCATTTTAGAGCAAACTTGGTTAGAAGAGAGGAGAGCAATCATTTGCCCGGACAAGAGAACCTACACCTTACACCCACCTCACCTGCCCGACGAGTTCATCTTCCACGATGGCATTCAGCCGATCACCTCCTTGTCGCCAGCCACCCACCCCCAACGGTCCGGTCCGCCCCCGGGCTCATGCCCGCCACCACTCCCGAAGCCCACCCCTGTGCCCCCTGTAGTGGGATTAGCCATTTCCCCTATCACTGTCCTTCACATTCCCCAATCTTAGAGGACACACATTTGGAGGATACCCCACCCGGGCTTATTCCAGTGAGTTATGAGGCTGACCAGGAGTTCTCTGAGGAGTACCTCGCTGAGGATGAGGGGTTAGAGAGCGATCCCATAGAGTGCCTAGTGTGCCAGGGTGAGGCGCTAGCCGGCAACTCTGTTATGTTAGTCACCCCAGCCCCACCAGTCACCCCAGAGCTGTCTGTCCCGCCTACCTTGTGCACGATGGATGTGCCATCTGCCGACCCCATGCAGTCAATTGACCCTCTTTTACCCGTCTCTCCGACGGTAGCGCAGCTGCTTGTGACTGTCGTATCACTGTCAGCGCCCTATGTTGACACGGTATGGTCTGATTTCTGCCACGCGTACAAGAGACAGTGTCCGGACTTCCCCTTTTTTGTGCTCCACACCGGGTGTCCGGATTACCTTCCCATCACCCGCCTCCTCATCCTCCCTCACTTCCATACCCGTGGGCGAGTCTTCTCAAACTGGAGACGGTTGACGAGAGTTGAGACTCATGGCATCAAATTGTGTGTCAGCCTATCTTTACACTGGGTGTATGCAGATGGTGTCCTCACTCTTACCAACTCTTCCTTAGTACGTCCATTGTGTTTGTTGTCAGTCATAGGAAGTCGTTAGGTTGTGTCTCCCTGTCTGTCCACATTCCAGAGTCCATGAGTCTGATTTGCTTTATTTATACAGTTTGTGTGTCGAGTCTAAAAGGCCAGTAACGGATGTACAAGGAGTTAGCGGATGTACGTCGAACGCCCGTAAGTTTTGAAAGGGAGAGTATGTCATAGTCAGGGTCATACCTGAACGGTTTCCCTCGGGGCCCGTGAAGAAACTCCAGGCCCACGGTGCCAACCCTTCCAAGTCGTGAAACGAGTGGGTTCAACTGCGTACATTATTGAACTACCAGACGACTAGGGTATTAGTTCCACGCTCAATGTTTCAGATCTGGTAGCATATCGGAACCCCGCGGTGATTCCTAGTGAGCTTTTGGGCTTTCTCCACCTGTTGTTAGTGACACACCACCCGAGAGTCCACCTCTTCCAGCCCCATTACAACAACGTGAGCATATACATTGTATACTCGATGAGCATGTGACCACCACCAGGAACGGAACCTACCAACACTGCTTACTGCATTTGCGAGGACGCCCTGAGACGAACAACGCCTTGATCACATGTGGAGAGCTTAAGCATCGGACCCTTACTCGACGGGGTCAAGTTTCTCCCACCTGGGGAGAATTGGTGCGGACACGCGCCGTAGTACACGTCGGTGGACGAGGACACGCCGGAGCCCCTTTAGCTCGAGGAGGACGTGTACGCATCGATCAAGCTTTCACCTTGATTCCATATTTTTTTAGCCTTGTGTGGGCCCTATTTAGCCCATGTGGATAATTACTATTGTAAAGGGCCAAGAGTGGACAAGTGTGAAAGGGGCATAGTGTGAATAGGTGTGCTAGTGTGAATGGGTCACAAGTGTGAATGGGTAATCAAGTGTGAACAAGTGTGAATGGGTAATCTAGTGTGAACAAGTGTGAATGGGGATTAGGTGTAAAAGGGTTCATGACCTAAGTGTGAAAGGATTATGGGCTTGGGTGTGAATGCATGGGTGGCTTGGTAGGCTTTCCTTGGTCCAAGATTGGAATTCCACCTTCCTTCCTTGACCATTCAAGGAGGAGGGAAGGTTCCTCCCTCCCACCATCGAAGCAACCTGCCCCCCCCCCCTTGTCTTGGTCGCAGCCCCCCCTCTCCCCCTCTTCGCATGTCATTCTAAGCTCCCCCTCTCCTCCTTGTATGTCTATATAAAGCCATATATAGTGTTCTTTAAAAAGCTAATGAAATATTGAAGTTTTGAATGAAAATTGAGTGTTCTTGAGAGAGTGATTCTCTTGGTGTTCTCCCTTGAGTGTGATGCTCAAGAGCTATTCCTGCGACGGGATCTAGTCGGGGTGCGACGTCGAGGCTTCGTTATCGCTACGTTCAAGTGCTGCTTCCGAGTCTGTCCGCCCAGATCTCGTCTCCAAATCACAATCATCTCCTCTTCATATCTGATGCTGGTAATTTTACTAGAGGTATAGCTACAAGCTAGAAACGATCCGGCACTGATTTCGCGTCAATCGTAGCTCGGGATCACCGACAACAATTCTGACGGTGAAGCTACGCATCGCCGCATGTTCTTGCTAGCCAGATCCACTCCTCCCTGATTCAAAAATCCCCCAGATCTTCCCTGAGCCTCTTTGGATCTGAAATCTGTAGAAGTGGTACATCTCCTTATCTTCTTCGCAACGCCGCCAACCTCGCATCCTTCGGAGATCCGTGCTGATCGTGACAAATATTTTCGTGGGACTGCGCCGACCACCCTGCGCAGATCTGATCCAGAACAAGAAGCAACTTTCAGATGCTGCCTCATCTCCCTCCTCTCAGATCTGACTAAGCCCTTTTGTCTGGGTCTTCCACTGGACATCACCGACGATCTTCAATAAACGACGATCCTTTCTGACACAGAGAACTATTTTTCCCTCAATTATTTGTCTACCTGTGCAATTCTGTGCAAGCAGAACTAGAGGCCTAGTGCAGTTGATGTCACGCCCAGATCTGATGAGATCTGATCCGTCCACTTAGCCGAGGCGTTCTTCATCCAGTCACCAACATTCTCCAACAAACAGTACCCTGATTAGATGTCAGATCTAGCCGTATCGACCTCCGCAACTTTACTGCGCCGGGTGACCAGTGCGGGAAGAACCACTCCGCTTCCAATCGGCTCACCCGATCGGCCCCGACTCGCCTCCCTCGTCTCATACAAGCGCGGCCCATCTACTCGTGTTCTAGTAGTCCCGAAATTTATTGTTGTAGCGCTTTACCTCTCTGCGTGGAGTGGGCCATTATTCTGAAATTTCAATATTAATCATTTGTTGTGTACCGGGGTTGTTGGATTTGGCCGGGGTTGTCTTCCCCACTCGCTAGTCAGGGAGGTACGCGCACGTTCCTTACACTCACATTTGTTTATCTAGTATGCTGTTATATATGCTGCGTTTGTCATAATAGGGCCGTATCCAAATTACAAGTCACCATGTTTGTGAGAGTGAGAGCCGTTCCTTAGCTCCAGTCGAGCACCGAGCTCAGACTGCACCACCCTAGGCGACAGTGGTTCCTTAACCGTTGCGATCTCGCGTTTCCCTCGCAGGGATGATCGTTGGGATAGAGTGAGTTTCTTGTTGAGAGACGTCTCAACCTGGAGAACGCCAAGGAGGTCAGCCGCCCGGCTTACCTTAGCGTACAAGTGCTGGCCGCACTTCGTGTCGGTCGTAAGTCTTAGCCCAGTCATGTCTCATCCCGCATCATTAAGCCCTTTTGGTTTAATCTTTTGGGTTTTATAATTTGTGTGACTTGGGCCTTTAACTATAAGATTTCTTATGTTTTATTCATTTAGGAAATTTTATTCCTATAAATTATACGGTGTGCTACAGACGATGAGCCAAGTCAGGGCAATTCGGTGCAGGTCATGTGTTTTGAGCTTTAGGATTTCATCTGTCGTGTCCTGGTCTCCAACTATTTTGGGGATGATGAGCCTATTCTTCCAAAGATGGTTGCCAGGAAGATCTCCCTTGCACTAGTGCAAGTTTCTTCTGAAGTGAGACCGGTGGCAATCTCATTGCTCACCGGGGAGTTCACCGTTGATGCTATTATCACTTCTCGCTCCATTGCCGTTCAGATTGTCAGCAAAGGGGGGTTCTCTACCTGCATTGTGCTAACTCGTACGGCTGCCAAAGGTTTGATGCACTCCATGTTCAAGAGGCAATTGGCCGTATTCTCAACATTTTACTAGGACATTCTCCACATTCTATGCAATCTCCCTCAGTTTTACAAGCCGGCCATGTCAGCGTCGTGTATTGCTCTCCGTCAGTTTCATCCTTCCCTTTTATCAAGGGAGTTATGCTTCACGCCTGATTACCGAGTGGAGTTACCGAATCTCAGGCTCCTTGTGTCGAGTGACAGAAGTCCATGGTTTCATGATGTTCATCCCAAGGGGTTAGTTGTTCAAGAATGTCCGCATGATGTTAGCAACGTGTGTCTAGGGGCAACCACCCCAATGAAGCTGCATGTTCATAATCGGGCTACGCCGTCTGCCAGATGGGCCCGCTACTTGAGAAGATATTGCAAATTGAGAAGCCCAAAGGTCCAAGCCCGCGTCAGGCGGGTCCATGTTCGGGAAGTTTCTGCTAAAAAGAGGCGGCGACGCAAGTATAAGGGCCGCATGTTGTGCACTCAGGGGATCACTTCTCCTTCTTCTTCCCCTTCTTTTCATTCATCATTTCTTTTGCTCAGCTCCCACCCGTGGGTGGTGCATCTACCTTCTCCTAATCCAGTTTCCATGATTTTCTCCCTTCTTCCTGGGTCCATGAATGCCCACTCCTCTCCTTTTCATCCGGATCCTCCGGATTTTCCTTATTTCTGCAATTCTAGGCCGCAACCTAGGCCCTCCTATCACCCCGATTTCGGGGCACTTTTTGATTCCTCTTCTTCTCATCCGGAGCCTCCGGATCATTTCCTCCATCGCTCCAATCCTGAATCTTCACCTGATTCTGCTCCTCCAAAATTTTCGGGCTCTATTCTTGATCCTTCCCCGACCCTGTCGAATGACCATTATTCTTATTCTCCGGCCCTGCCGGATTCTACCAATTTTTCTTCTCCGACCCTGTCGGATGATCACTCCCCTTCTTCTTCACCTTCGTAGCAATCTCATTGTTGTCTTTCTATTCTTTCTTCCTCACCCTTTCAGTGTTCTCACCCTTTTTCATGCTATTTTCGAGGCTTTAGTCCGCCTTGATCCCAGTTAATTTCTGTTTATTCTGTATCTGGTTCCTTGTTATCAAGGTCTCTGCACCCTAGTGAGGGAGTTCTAGCCCTCACCTCTCTTCCTTTTTATCTTGCTATGTCCAGTTTGGCGTCTGTCGCTCCTTCGTGTCAAGGAATCTTTTTTTTTATAGCAAAGAGAACAAAAGGAAGCTAAGGCTGAAAGGAGGGGCATCCTACCTTATCAAGACGGTAGGGCCCCTTAACAGAGTGAGGCAAGTCGGCCCATGAAGCCCAAAAGGAAGGAGATGGCGAGGAGCAACCAATAGCAGCCAACATATCTGCCATCTGGTTAGCCTCCCTATATACATGGTGAAAGGACACCTCCAAGGACGCAGTGGTAGCAGCCACATCAAACAAGATAATATGAAGTTTCCAAGGACAATGGAACCGGCCTGAGACAATCTGTGCCAGCACAAGTGAGTTGGTTTCCACAAGGATAGATCTGATACCTTGTTCCCAGCATAGCATGACACCATGATGAAGGGCGAGAGCCTCGGCTTCAAGGGTGGAAGATGCGTGTGGGAATGCAGCAGCAGCAACCCATAAGAGAGAACTAGTGGAATCCCGAAGAACGACTCCACCCCCTGCCACACCCGCTCTGCGCTTGATAGCGCCGTCAATGTTGAGCTTCAAACGGTCAGAGGGGGGGGGAACCACTTGATCAGCTTTGGGATACAGGGTTGAGAGGCCTTGAGTGGGATGGCCCATGCAGCCATTAGCTCCCTTTGATGCGGTAGGAGGTCTCGGCCTTTGAGTTGAGAGGTTGCTGCAATAGCACTAACAGATTGCATGACCCGGCAAAAGGAGTGGCGGGAGCTCATCAGATGCCCCTCACAGCGGGCAGTGTTTCTGCAGATCCACAGCTCCCAAATGCCAGCATGAAAGAAGCAACGGCCCAATGTCCCAGCCTTGGTAGTGAGGTGTAGGTCACCCATCATACCTGCAATAACTGCAGCTGGAGATGCTGCTGCAAGAGCATCAATAGGCAAGAAGGCCAAAAAGGAGGACCAAAGCTCCAAGGCCACAGTGCTCTGGAAGAATAAGTGCAGAGCGGTCTCCTCCCAGTGGGAAGTGCAGCAGTGACATTTAGAGCATAAAGGTACACCACAAGCCATGATGGCCGCATCAACCGGGAGGCATCCACGCAATATCCTCCATGTGAGAATGGACCACTTAAGAGGGATGAGGTGGTTCCAAATCAGTGACCAGGTTGGAGCGGCGGCAGGGAACATAATCTTGTGGACGGAGCTGGTGGAGAAGGAACCAGTAGTGCTAAGTGTCCATATCCATACATCATGCGAGCTGTTGGAGGCTACAACTTGATCCAAGGTGTCCCGAGGGCAGTGTTGAAGTGCTAAGGCAAGGGAAGCATGCGCATGGTCGGTTAGAGCATGGTAGACTGAGCAGAGCTTGTCCGGTTGATCACTCCAAACCTGAGGTGGCAAGAACTCCTTTAAAGGTGTCGCACCTGCCCAAGCATCCAGCCAGAAGGAGGCCCTAGAATTAGCTGCAACAATAAACACGCGATGGTTGGAATGTATCAGACTCGCCGCTAGCTGCCATAGTGCCCTGTCAGCAGCCATAGTGAGTCTGAAGGAGGCCATAGAGTAGTGATGAGCATGGAGGTGTTTGGCAAGGAAGAAAGTAGCCCAAAGGGTGCTGCCCGAGATAGCCCTCCAAAGTAGCTTAGTCTTTATCGCAATTTGTAGTGAGAAGAGGTTTAGGACCCCTAGCCCTCCAGTTTTAATAGACCGGGATATAATATCTCAAGATTTCCAATGTTTCTTGGCCGAGCCTTCATAGGAGCCCCATAAAAAATTTGCTAATAGCCTGTGGAAGGCTTTCAGGATTGTTTTAGGGACAGTAGTGGATGATAGCGTGTAAATAGGCAGACTAGAAGGACATGTCGAATGAGAATGAGACGTCCTCCAGAGGATAAAAAATCGGAATTCCAACCTTGTAGCTTGGTTGCAGCATTGGCGAGGAGATATGAAAAGTGGCTCGGTTTGTTTCGGCCAGTGGCAAGAGGAATCCCCAGATAGGTGAGGGGGAGAGTACCCATTCTAAAGCTTGAAATGTTTTCCAGTGACCTGCTAAAGGAGGAGGGGACATCCCGTCCAACATAAAAGAAGCTCTTGGTCGTGTTGAGGAGCTGCCCCGAAGCTACTTCATATTTTTTGAGGAATGACATAATAGCTCTCAGGTGGCGGATAGAACCATTGGAGAAGATTAGTGTGTCATCAGCGAAAAGGAGGTAAGATACCTTGGGGTAGTGGCCAAGAGAGTGGTACCATCCCCCGCTACTTCGCTGGAAAATAGCTGTGAGGCCGCGACTGAGAGCTTTCTCTGCCAAGATGAATAGGGCAGGAGCGATGGGGTCACCCTGCCACAGACCCCTCGTGTCAAGGAATCTCTATACCTTGTTATCCTACCTTTTATCCTATCAAGTAAGGAACATGAAGCTCACGTTGGTCAAGATCGCTTCAGGATGTTATTTTCCGTGCTATGGATTTGCAAGGTATCTTTATTTTGTGTAAGAATATGTTGTCATTTCCATTATTTACTTCTGCGCATAGTTATAATGTTGATTCCTTAACAAGGTTGAGTGGTTTAGGAAGTTTGGTTTAGTTCAAATTGAGTTTAGTCGCTTCTGCAGCATTCTTAGGTTGGTGATAGCTCAGCATTGGGAGTTTAGTTCTTTCCCCGATCGTTAAGGGTGACTCTTTTGAGCATGGGTTTTTTTTCACAAACTACACGACAAGCTATAGCCGATCTCCTCTTGGGCAACATTGTTGCTACTTTGGCCATCCTTTGGGTATGCACGAAGGCATTTTCTTTTCTTTGCTCGGTCGAGTGCAGCGGCAAGAGATTGATGGATGGGATGCCCAACCTAGGCACTCCCTAATACGAGAGAGGTCTCAAATAGGGGCAGTCTTAACTCTCGAAAATGAGCGTTCATGAGAAATCTAGCCAATAAGGGCTATAAAATCAATGAAAAATTAATGAATATCAAAATTATGAAAATCAAAGGCATGGCAAGAGTGGAAATACAATTCCCCGCGGGACGTCATGAGCCTGGTCGCATGCGTGCCTAATAAGAATGGGTCCAAAATCAAAGACACAAAGCCACAACATAACAGATTGTATCTTTGAGGGGTAATGCCTTGGAAGGAATTCAAGTCCTGATATTTCCCATCCTACATGAAGCTTATCTCTATTTCCTTCTATTTCTCCCTCTTAAGTTGGGTTGTATCATGAGTATGGCCTTACTAGGGGCACCGTTCTTTAAAGGCGGTTAGTTGTGGCGCGCCACCTTCAAATGTACACCGTGCTCGAGAGAAATCTTTAATGAGAGGGGAGGGATGACGACCCCTAGCCAGTAGCTTGAGCCCGTCTTTGGGTGCTGCAGATTGTTATGTCAAAATATAAAAAAATCAAATATTGTCAAAATCAAAAAAATCAAATATTTCAAAACCTAAAAAATTAAATATTGTCAAAAATCTAAAAAAATCAAATATTGTCAAAAATCTAAAAAAATAAATATTTCAAAATTCAAAAAAATCAAATATTTCAAAATCTAAAAAATTAGATCTTTTGAAATTTTAAAAAATTAAAGAATGTCAAAAATCTAAAAATATGTGTCTTTTGTTCTATTTTTTTTCATGCGTTTTCTGTCTATTTTTTCATGAGGACATGTATGATATGGTTGTTAAGTGTGCAAGTCGCCGGTGTTCAAGCTTTCCTTGCTCTATCTTTTGCTCTATCTCCCGCCTCCTGTTTACGTCTTTCAATTTGTCTCTTCTTCAGTCTTGCTCTCGCTATGTTCTGAAGCTTATGTCCTTCTCAACCTTTGCTCACCTCGCTTTGCTTCATCATATCTTCATGAGAGGGCTGTGCCTTATGATTATGAACCTTCCTGTTCTGCTTCATTTGATCTTGGGCTTTGATTGAAGGGTGTATTTGTCGTGTCTTTTGTCCCCTGTGGTTGTCATCCCACACACGTGTTGTGGTCCCATGTGTTGTCATTCCGCCATGTGGTTGTTGTCTCACTGTCTTGACTGTGGTTGTGTTTTGCCGTCCCACCATTTCTGCGGTCGTGTCCATGTCATGTTTCTTGTCGCACCGTGTTTTACAGTCCCACGACACTTATTATTTGTTTGTTTGTGATGTTATGTCGATATGGTGATGTTATGATGTTTGTGTGGTTTGTGATGTTATGTTATATTTTGTTCATTGTGTTATATTGCGTTTAGTCCATCTTCATGCTTTATTGTTGTCTTATGTTGAAACCCATAAAAATTCGATATTCAAAAAATCCAAAAATGTCGTTTCGCCTGCGCAGGTAAGTCAGGTATGGCTTTCTATCCCCTCTCTTTGTTGCATTACTACATGGTATCTACGCTATTATAGCCTCTCAAGGACCGACTGATTCTCCGTGTGTTCTGAGATCTGATGTTTCCCTTTACCAAAAATGATGATGATCTAGGAGCATGCGGCTAATCATTAGATAGGCTATTAGTTTGAGTCGGGTGGGGGACGATGGACTCTGTCTCGCATGCTGTGATTGCAAGAAGACTCTTGACCCCGTCTTTGCTCAGTCTAGCAATATTATCCTTGAGTACTTTCTATTTTATTCTTTCTTTGCATTCATTTTGATGATTTCTTTATTTTAGCCCAACATGCATCATGTCATTTTGAGCATTCACGTTTCATAATCCGTTCAAAGGTTTTCTCCTCAGCAATGGCTAATTGTGCTTAGTTCTCTTGGATAAGAGATTCTCATTCCACTCTGAATTTGAACATTCTCGCTAATCTTTCCGCTTGGTCTGGTTGGCTAGCGTGATTCCTTTCTGGATTTTATCTCATTATTTCCTTTCAGCTTTTCAGTTATTACTCCTTTCTGATCCCCTCATTGGATCTGGATTATGTCCCCCAAGAAGGTTGGTCGTGTTTTATTTCCTCCCTTAGTTAGTGTGGACACCAAAAATTGCACACCCAGATATCCTGTTTGGCCCAGCATCAACAACGGAACCGAGTGAAGAAGCCCCGGAGAGACTGGTCATCTCGAATCCTCGAACATGCACACACTGCCGTAAGGCTGTCTCCAGAGTCACGACAGTGAAGAGAAATCAACCACCAAGGGCCTCACAAACCACGGGCCATGGAGAAAATCAAACGGGCCATGACTGGTGCTCACAACGGGCTCAGAACGGGCTCAGAAATGCACCCGGTGTGGCCTTCAGCGGCACACCCTTGCCCTTCAAGGGCACACCCTAGTGGCCTTCAGCGGCACAGCCCCTAGCCTCCAGCGGCACGCCCATTTGGCCTTCAGCAGCACGCCCATTTTGGGCTTCAGGGGCACGCCCATTTGGCCTTCAGCGGCACGCCCATTTGGGGCTTCAGCGGCATGCCCATTTGGCTTTCAGCGGCACGCCCATTTGGGGCTTCAGCGGCACGCCCATTTGAGGCTTCAGCGGCACGCCCTTTTGGCCCTCCTACAACACACTTCTTGAGCCCGCCTGCGGCACAGCGTGAAGGCATTTCAATGGAACGACGTGACGCCCATGCCCTACGTATCCTTGGCGCGCAGTGAGCTGTCCGAGGTGTCAACCAGAGGTTGGGCCACGCAGGCTACTCCCCTGACATCCAGGACGGGGGAAGTCAAACCCCATCATGACCAGCCGCTTCCCGGCTCCAACTGCCGTGCTGAGGGCTCCCGCTGCTGGGAGTATAAAAGCACTCCCATTCTGGCAAACAGGGAGGAACACAGAGAAGAGGCACACAGGGAGAAGAGATGAAGAGACAAAAAGCCACCTACAAGAAGAAGGAGAAGAGAGAAGAGAAGGGAGAGGGCTCTGGCGTGGAGTCTTCCGAAAACCACCAGGCAAAGAGAAGAGAGTAAGAGAGAGAGAGGGCTTGATGTAGCAGGGGAAGGTGGGGGAAAGAGTAGTGGACGGTCGTCCCTGCCTCGATCCCCAACACCTCCTCTTCTTTTGTTCTTTATTTTCTCCTTCTCCATTCTTTTGTTCTTTGGTTTTCTTTCTTGCCCGTAGCTTTAGCTCGGGCGTGTTTTGTAATGCATGCGGACGGCTACGGCCCTTTGCTCCCCCATGAATGAAGATCGTCCCCCTCAGTTGGTTGTCTCTTTGTCTCGTTGGTTTTGAGCCACAGTGCGTTTGATCGTCTTTCCCTTTACTTTTCGGTGTTTGTGTTCATCCCTCATGCCGACGGCTTCCTCCGGATCCTGTGTCATCTTGAATGGTTTGAGGTCACGAACCTGCTCCTGTAAAGCCCAATGCCTTCACCTGTGTCTGCCCCTTTGAACCCTTTTCCCTCCTGCCAGAAGTCCTTGTGGGTTTGATCGGTCTAACACCCCGCCCCGTTAACAGACCAACCCTTTTGGAGCCCTGTCCGGTGCACTTGCACTTTTCCCCAGTGGCACACCCTTCCGGTATTTTGGCCAACACACCCATAGCAGCCCCATGGTTCACTTTCCCTTGGTGCCCCAGCGGCACGCCTGGTCTCACCCTAGCCCGGTACCCCCCCTTCAGATGCGTTGTGACTGTCCTTGGCCGGCACGCCTTGGCTAACCCCCAGTACACCCTGCCCAGCCTTAGAGGTTTCCCGGTTTGTTGTTTTCCTCTGAGTTTTTTGAGGTTTTGTTAAGGTGTTGCCGCTCTCGGGCGCCCACCTCCAATTGTCGGGTTCCGCCACTCCATGTGGACGCGTTCCCTTTATCTCCCTTACGCTCGGGTCAAGGGGAGCTGCTGCCGAATTTTCGTTAGAAATAATAACGCATTGAAGAGACAAAATAAAGCAACAAACAAATAGAATGATAACACATAAAAAGGTAAAAGGATGCAGCAAACAGGTGAAACAACGACATATTAAAGGGCAAAGAAAACTAACGAACGAATGGAGAGGGAGGAAAGACTGGTATAAAACTGCAAAAAGCCAAAGAAAGGAAGAAAAGAAAAGTCTTAAAAATAAGTAAAGGAGAAGTGGGCCTTCATCGGCACATCTGGTCTTCCCCTTTCCCGGTACACCTCCATCCTCCTTCACTGATACGCTCCCTCCACCGTCTCCCTCCACCGTCTCACTCACACTCTCTCCCTCCGTCTCACTCTCCCCCTTCCCGGGTACACCTCCATCCTCCTTCACCGGTACACTCCCTCTCTCCCTCTCACCGTCTCACTCTCCCCCATCTATCTCTCCGTCTCACCTCTTCTTCCACAGTTTCTCTGAAGTGGAACCCAATGTACAGACTTGGCAGGTTGATACACAAACACAGCAACAAGCAATGTATAGACTTTGCGTGAAGGATTGCACAAATGCAGACAGTGAAGCATGTACATTGGAAATGGATGTTCAGACATGCCGTGAACGAATGCATGGGCCGAATATGCTTGTGACAACAATGCACAGACTTTGAGCTGGCCAATGTATAGACTTTGAGCTGCAGCAAATGGACAATGTACAGACTTTGAGCTGGCCAATGTATAGACTTTGAGCTGCAGCAAATGGACAATGTACAGACTTTGAGCTGGCCAACGTATAGACTTTGGGTTGCAGCAAATAGACAATGTACAGACTTTAAGATGAAGGATGTATAGACTTTGCGTGCTGGTTGCATAGACAATGTACAGACTTTGAGCTGAAGGATGTATAGACTTTGTGTGCTGGTTGCATAGACAATGTACAGACTTTGAGCTGAAGGATGTATAGACTTTGTGTGCTGGTTGCATAGACAATGTACAGACTTTGAGCTGAAGGATGTATAGACTTTGTGTGCTGGTTGCATAGATAATGTACAGACTTTGAGCTGATGGACGTATAGACTTTGTATGCATGCAACCATCCGATGTACAGACTTGATGTTGCAGCAACCAGCCAGTGTATAGACTTTGGGCTGATGGGCGTACAGACTTTGTGTGCATGCAGCCAGCCGATGTACAGACTTTGTATTGCAGGAACCAGTCAATGTGCAGACTTTGAGCTGATGAATACAGCCAATGTATAGACTTTGGGCTGATGAATGTACAGACTTTGTGTTGCGGTGACCAGCCAATGTCTAGACTTTGAGCTGATGAATGCAGCCAATGTATAGACTTCGGGCTGATGAATGTACACACTTTGTGTTGCAGTGACCAGCCAATGTATAGACTTTGAGCCGATGAACCAGCCAATATATAGACTTTGAGCTGATGAATGCAGCCAATGTATAGACTTTGGGCTGATGAATGTACAAACATTGTGTTGCGGTAACCAGCCAATGTATAGACTTTGAGTTGCAGCAAATAGACAATGTACAGACTTTGAGCCGATGAATGTACAGACTTTGTGTGCAGCAACCAGCCGATGTACAGACTTCGTGTCACAGCGACCAGCCAATGTATAGACTTTGGGCTGAGGGACGTACAGACTTCGTGTGTGCTAGCAGCCAGTGTATAGACTTTGAGTTGCAGTAAATGGATAATGTACAGACTCTGCGTGTGTGCTAGAAGCCAAGTGATGTGACACACTAAGGCAAATGATGAAGAATGCAGTAGGTGAATGTGGGCCCTTGGACCTTATTCGCAAACACATTCGTAAGACTCGAGGTTGATTGGAAAATCGCCGACCCACCGTGCACACCCGTTACCCGTGGTGACTCGGTGATGCCGAGTCGAGGTGGTGGAACAAGACCCTTGCCGGTAGAGGGCCAGCAAGGCTATGGTTTTCCCTCCTGAGGGTACAGTGCCCAAAATCAAGGGCGGACCAGGTGCCTTGAGGGCATTGGGTCACTCTTTCACTTTAGCCCACGGTGACCGCACATAAACTGGAAGCTCTGGGAACGAGCGCTCTCTCACCGACCAGCGGACTAGTTTCGCAGATATTAAGTGAACAAATACATAGGAGAGCAAGGGCAGAAGCTCACCTGGTTGGTTTGAAGAATCCAACCCCGTTCGGAGACGATGGGCGAGCGGGGAAGTGTGGGTTCCCCGCACACTGCGCCGATGAAGCTTCGGCCGAAGACCTGCTAGTACAAAACTACTCCTCACACAGGAGGGTGATCGTGGGGTGGGGAAAATAGAGGTTACATTCAAACACTACCTCCACGCAGGGAGGGGCGCTAAGCCGGCCAGGCGGGGTGGGGAGATTTGCTTGAATTGCGCCGATGGAGCATCTGCCGAATCTGCCCAGGTCTGGAAGAGCAGGATAGGGAGTCGGTGTAGTCGCCGCTGTGCACTCTCCCGAGCTAAGAAGTCACCGAAACCAGTTCCGAATTGTTGCTAACTGACCCTGGTACCCTGGTGAATTTTGGTGGATGGCTCCTTCATCACCACTGGTCGGAGTGGACCCTGGAACAGGTGCCCTGCGCTCTGACTTGTTCTGGTTCCAGGATGCAGTAGCAGAAAGATCCGGGTGCCACGACCGCTCCCAAAGCCCGAACAAGGCGAGACCAAAACAAGAACGACCGCAGACGAGTCCTCTTCGAATGGCCACCAGGGAGGGCACCAGACGATGTCGGGGCAGAGAGGGAGAGCCCGTTGAGTGGGGAGGTGTCTGGTCAGGTCCTGAGTGGCCTGATCTGCGCACCCGGGGGAGAAAAATTGGAAAACGTTCCTCCAGATGCCAAACGGGATGCCGTCTTCTGCTGATGGAAGTAGATTGGATGTAGAAGACCTCGGAAGAACGACATCTTCAGAAGTGTTGGGGTGTGGCCGTGGGAGCTTCTGCACTGCAGATCTGGTCCAGTTTCAGGTCCCAGTTGCGCAGTCGGACGAGAACGAACCCCACGGAGAGTAGAGATGTCGGATGCTGCTGAGACCATCTCGGCTGCGAAGCTATCTTGACGTCCTTTCCGTCGATGTATGGTACGCCTCAAGAAGACGCCGAATGACCTCGGGGCAGGTTCTGCAAGTCGGGCTCCTGCTGCTGCCTGCGAACTGGATAGAGCAGGAAGGTGAATGATGTTGGTAATGGTGGGGAGGGGTGAAGGGACTGCAATGGGGAGAGGGCTAATGGCTGTGGGGCTTGGATGGGGGTGAGTAGAGATGGTGGAGAGGCTGGAGAAGAGGGATGGGTCTCAGCTAGCAGGTGGAGAGGGAGGGAGGTGCGGCCAAGGGTGGAAGGTGAGAGAGAGAGGGGGGGCGCAAATGGGCTTAGGGGAATGGAGAGATGGGTTAATGGAGGGGTTAATGGTGGCCTACGGAATGGGAAGGGTTGCCTTGGGGAGGGGAAGGGGTGCTTGGGGGAAGGGATTCCCCCTTGGGAAGGTGAAAGGTTGTATGGGGAAGGGGAAAGATTGCTTGGGAAGAGGGAGAGGTGCCTAGGAGAAGGGGATTCCACCTAGGGGTTGGAGGGGGATTAAATGGGAGGTATGGGGAAGGGGAGGGGTCTTAATTAGAGTTGAATAGGGAGGAGAGAGAGTTAATTTTGAAATTGGGGGTGGGGAAGAGAGAGAATGGGGTTCGCCCCCTTTAGAGAGAGAGAGAGAGAGAGAGAGAGAGAGAAATAGAGAGAGAGCTAGAGAGGTAGAGTGAGAGAGAGAGAGAGCACAAGGGTTTCAATATTCAACTCAAATTTTTTCATTGGGCCAAATTCTATGGGCTAGGCCCATGGGCACCCCCACTTCTCTTGGTTTCTTGTTAGTAGTCCAAAAGTCAGGGACTTATGTTAAATTATGGGAATCCTATAAATAGGACCCCACTCCCACCATTCGGAACTAATGAATGATTGAAAGAAAATTTGAAATTCCACTACAATTGTGAGAATCTCTCTCTTTCTCTAAGGAGTGGATTCCCCTCTCTCTCTCTCTCTCTCTCTCTTCTCTCTCTCTCTAAAGGGGGCGAACCCCATTCTCTCTCCTCCCCACCCCCAATTTTGAAATTCTCTCTCTCTCCTCCCCATTCACCTCTCATTAAGACCCCTCCCCCTTCCCCATACACTCATTCAATTCCCCTCCAACCCCTAGGTGGAATTCCCCTCTCCTAGGCACCTCTCCATTCTCCCAAGCAACCCTTCCTCTTCCCCAAGCAACCCTTCCTCTTCCCCAACACACCTCTCCATCTCCCAACACACCCCTTCCCATCCCCAAGACCCCCATTAACAACCCCCATTAAGTCACATTCCAACCTTGGGAGAGATCTCTCCTTCCCTCTCTCCTTCCCAACCCAAATTCGCAGCTCCCCCTTCCTCCACCTGCTAGACCATCTTCCAGCCCCCATTCTACCCCTCCCACACCTTGGATCACCCTCTACCAGACCCCCACACAGCCCGGGGTCGCCCCCACACCCATCCACCCCATCTCCCATCCCATCTACCCTGTTTCCCATCACCTATCACCACCCGGTTCATCTCAGTTCGCAGGCAGCAGTCAAGGGTCAAGTTGCAGAGGCAGCCACGTCTTCACCGCGCATCTTCTGGAGGTGTATCATATATTTTTGGAAAGCTCTTCCAGTCGGCTTCGCAGGCGAGGTGATCCCGCCTCATTCCGAGGTTGGAGCCATCCGCGACGTCCCTTCTTGCCCGACTGCGCATCCGGCACCTGAGCAGAGACCAGAGCCTCAGTTCAGAAGCTGCTGCAACCACACCCCGGCTCCCCTTGGCGCACCATTTTGACCAGGATGAACCTCTACCAATCCCCTATCCATCAAAACAAGCGGAGCCTCGTTTGGTGTTCGGAGTACCCCGTTCCAATTATTTTCCCTCAGGTACGCAGGTCTGGCCAGTCAGAGACAGTCCTGATACCCCCCCACTCTTCGGGCTGGTTCTCTCTAGTCCGACCTCCTCTGGTGCTTTTCTTGGTTTTGGATCGAATAAGACTCGTTAACGCTCGTGTCCGTTTTGGTCCTGCATCATTCGGATCTCGGGGGAGTTCGTGGCGAGTTTGTCAACTTGCTGCAGCGTCCTAGGACCAGTCAGAGCCAGAACAGAGCAGCACCGGTCCAGCGGCTGCCCCGGCTGTCAATGACGACTCAAACACACAAGAAAATTCAGCAGCCCTCCCAGATCAGTCAGTGAAGATTGAGCTCTAGTTTCGACGAATTCCAAGTTCGGGAGAACCCGTGGCAGCGCCAACAGCGAGTACCTATCAGGCAGTTCCAGAAGCGGGCAGAATCGGCGAAGTCCTCTTTCGGTGACTCCTTTAGCTCTCCGTCCGATCTTGCCTGGCCGGCTGACTGCCCCTCCCTGTGTGGAGGTAGTTTTGATTGTAATTAATCACCCCCACCCCTAGTCCATCCCCTCTGTGAGGGCGTAGTGATTGTACTAGCAGGTAAGCGGCCGAAGCATCATCGGCGCGGCGTGCGGGTAGCCCACGCTTCCCCGCTCGCCCTCGTCATCGGCAAGGTTAGCGTCTCAGCGTGCCTATCACTCGGCGTAGAACTCGCGTCGAGAGAAGGCCGTGCTGGGAGGCCATCTAGCGCTGATGAGAGGAGCTTCTTTAGGTATTTTGAGAGTTTTGTAAGGTTATGGGTCTGATGGGTTCTATTGAGGGGATTTCTTATGTTCAATGGGGTTTCATGGTGATGCGGGACGGGACCACGGACACGACAAGCTCGCGATCGTCCCTTAACGAGGGAAGCGTCGGATGTGCGCGGTTGAGAAACCGGTTGGGAGCTAGGGTGGTCGGCTCCCTTTTTGCGCCCGGATCGGGTCACGGGACGGCTTCGCTCTCTCTCGCAGCAGTGATATTATAAATTGAAGGCGAGCTAGGTATCCCTACACATGCTCTCTAGCAGCGGCATATAAAGCATATAAAGAATTAAGCTAATGCCAAGTGTAAGGGTGAAGGCGATACCTCCACGCTCTCGGCGTCTGGGAAACTGTGGGCAGACTGTTCTTGGGAACTTGGACGAAATTTGAAAAATACCTAGAGACCTTTAAAAAAATTAAGAAAATTCCTGGTGGTAGAGGGATGTGGACAGAACTCCCAGTAAATTTGGGCGTCCCAACAAAAATCAAAAGATGGTTCGAATGGGGTAGACTCAGAGCTGATGAACAGTGAACAGAACCAGGACAGATCTGGAACTTGGACTTGGACGAAAATCAAACAATAGCTAAATGATGAATTTTGACGTGATTTTTTTTTGTGGGGATAAGGGTTCTAGAGGGGAACCAACCCTGAAATTTTGAGCTTCAGAAGATGAAGGGAGTGATAGCAGCAATTCGGAGAAGAGGAACCTGTCCTGAGTGGACAGAACCACCGAAACCGTTGGCAACGACGCGTCGACGGCGAGACGATGGCGGCGGCGATCACCGGAGCTTCTTCAGATGAGAGAGGGGATCAAGGGGGAGGGGAATTACACTCTAGAAGGGGGCTGGAGGTGGAGGAACCAGAGAGAGGGAGGGGAGGGGCGCAAATCTCCAAGGGGGGCAAATGCCTTTTTTTCCTTCATTAATTCATTCAATATGAAAAATACAACCTTATATAGGATGCCAACCAAACTCAACCTCAACCCTTGGATCTAGGGGTTTGGATTGAAGGGCTGGGATACAATTTGAATCACACATTTAATACATTAGTTTAATCTAATTTGACCATGCTTATTCAACCTTGGACTAAAGCTATTCAAACACCACCTAATACACACCAACCATGCCTAATAAGGCCAAAAGAGGGGGCGCCCCATTCATGGGCCTCTTCTTGGGCCAAGTGTGGTTAAAGGCCATGTAACCAGCCCACCAACCATGCTAGACCCTTCCAACTTAGTTGGCCCATGAAGGAGTGTAACCCAATTTGGGCCTTAAGTGCATTAATGACCCATTAACAACCTAATGACCCAATATGGCATAAGCTCTCTAATGGACTCTACTAATGGCAACCTAGCCTTGGACTTGACATAACAAATGGCCCATTGGCTTGATATAAGCCTTACAAGGAGCCCAAAAGAAAGAAATTACACAATTACAACTTCATACAAGTCATAACACACAAATACACTTCACCCGTGTATGGAAATCGCCTTTGATGCCCCATCAATTCTCCCCGGGTGGGAGGAACTCGACCCCGTCGAGTAGGGGTATGGCTGCTCCGATCCTCCGGCGGATCCGTCACCGTGCTAAGTAGCGCGGGTATGCTCCACTCCAAGTGATCGGCACCTGCTCATTTCATATATACTCGATATACGCACTGCTATGGCTAAAGGTGGTCACTCCGAAGGGGCACTCTCAAAGGAAGGAAACAGCTCGAAGACTCACTAGGAATCACCGCTGAGTCCCTATAGGTGACTGATCCGGATATAGAAGTAAAACCGATCCCATACTCATCAAGTGAGTCCACTCGCCTCTTACTCGTAAGAGACCGACAACGAGCTTGCACAAGACACATGCAGACTCACCATGCACAGACACACGAATGCAAACCACGCAAACAATCGACTCAAAATCACCACACAAACAAACCACACAAAGAAAGCACACTGACTCATGCACGACTCTAGACTAAGGTGGTAGCATCAAACCCACTAGGTGGCGACATCCTGGGCGGCCGAAGGGTCGCCCAGCTCTTCCCCCATGGCATAGTATTCATCAGCCAGTGCCTCATCGGCCTCGTAATCGACATGCTCAAGCTCGGGAGGTGCAGATTCGCCAACACCTAAGGCTAGGGTGGTGCGAGCGGGACACTCACTAGCAATGTGGCCATACCCGTGACAGTGGAAACACTGTATTCGCGATCGACTACTCTCCCCGATAAGAGGGGCCTTACCCTTATCATCCCGCCGGGTAGGGGGTGTAGGCAACAATGGGGGAGGTGTAGGTGCCTTGGACAAGAGTGGAGGGGGTGCCGGTGCCAGAGGACGGGCTATAGGAGCTGGGGGACGGGCAAAGGGTGCCGGTGGTTGGGATGGAAATAGATCCCGGGGTGGAGGAGGGTGAGGCCGTGGAGCGAAGTGCTCCTGACGGGTGGGCTCCTGAGGTCGAGCCATGGGAGGCCGCTGATGTGGGCCTATAGAGTGACGGGGCTCGGTACTACGGAGAGGGGTGGGACCCAACCGATGGCTAGACTCGAACTCTCCCTCAAATTGCTCCATCTCGAGAGCAACCTGGTATGCCTCTTCCAACGTCTTGGCATTGCGGCGAAAAAGCTCATACTGGTAGTGTGGCCGCAAACCACGTCGAAAGCGGGACACGGGCATGGTACTCTCCTCCGTGACACCACATCGTAGAAAGTACTCATCAAACTCCGCGATGTATTCGGAGACGGACCGGTCTCCCTGGCTAAGACTTTGCCATCTATCGATGAGTCGCTGGCGGTATGTGGGAGGAAGGTACTTTTGCCGAAGTTTATTCTTCATCTCGGCCCATGTGTCGATCGGGGGTTCTAGCCGCTGAAGTAGCAGGCTCTCCACATTCTTCCAATAAGTTTGCGCCTGCCCCATAAGTTTCATGGTGGCAAATCGGACCCTTCGACGCTCCGACATATCATACCATTCAAAATAACGGTCCATGCCAAACTCCCAATCTAGGTAGACTTTCGGATCCAAAGACCCGTAAAAAGCGGGAGGATCCGCTCGCACGGTCTTAAGGACCCGATCATCATCCTCATCTCGTTGTGGATGAAAACCACGACGGCGTTGACCATACCCCTCGTAGGCATTGTCGGACCCATAGTCCTCAAGACCAAGGTCACGGTGCGGTAGTTGGGGAGCCCGAGGAGGGGCGGGTGGAGAAACCAGTGGTGGCTGGTTTTGGGCCGCGGGAGCGGCCTGGACTTGGGCCATGGGAGCGGGTTGGACTTGGGCCCCTGCGGGAGGAGGTGCGGGTGGACCTTGGGCTGCCCCAGGAGGGTCCCCGTGTGACATCCTATCTAACCGCCCAACGAGGTCTTGGACCGACCTATCGGAGTTCTCCATGCGTCCCTCCATGGCCCTAAGGCGACCATCCATATTCTCGGAGAAGGTCCGAAAGTTAGCATCGGATTGGTCCAACCTAGCCATAATGGCCATCATCGCCTCTTGTAGGGAGTGGAAGTCTCCCGAGGTATCCCGTGGGTTGGCCATAGGTGGGGGTGGGGGTGAGTACTGAGCACCCCGACGAGTGGGCATGCAAACACACCGACTAGAAGACACCGACTAAAGCAAAACACACTAATGCAAAATGATGCACCTAGACTTAACCAAAACTCGGTACGCGGCGGAGACAATCGACCCGAAGGTCACTCGTACAAGTGTGCGGCCTTCCCGATAGGCGTAACCTAACGGTCGGACAACACCTTTTTATATACCGAGTAAAGGGATGTATGCGACCCAAAAATGACCCTTTTTTTGTTGTTTTAAAAATATGATGATCTTAGACTCGACTTAAACCGACTAATGACTCGATGTAAATGACACCCTTTTTTTTTCTTTTTGACACCCTAGACTCAACTCGCTCTGATACCAAATTGATGCGGGACGGGACCACGGACACGACAAGCTCGCGATCGTCCCTTAACGAGGGAAGCGTCGGATGTGCGCGGTTGAGAAACCGGCTGGGAGCTAGGGTGGTCGGCTCCCTTTTTGCGCCCGGATCGGGTCACGGGACGGCTTCGCTCTCTCTCGCAGCAGTGATATTATAAATTGAAGGCGAGCTAGGTATCCCTACACATGCTCTCTAGCAGCGGCATATAAAGCATATAAAGAATTAAGCTAATGCCAAGTGTAAGGGTGAAGGCGATACCTCCACGCTCTCGGCGTGGCGAGGACGGCACCCGGCCAAAGCTCGTACTCCCGGGAACTTAGTACATTATGTTTACAACAGTACAAATAAGCCCACTCCACGCAGGGAGGTAAAGGGCGACACAAGTGGGCCCGGGAGGACCAAGTTCAGGTTGACGGGCGGTTTCGGGCAATGCTTCGGCTTCACGCGTACTCGTGTTAGTGGGGGCCCACGTGCTGACCGGAGGGGTCGTGTGGGGCCTGATGAATCCTCTGTTGTGGAGACACTTGGGAAGCGTTCCCCTGGGATGGCGAGCTGCTGGAACGACCGCCGGACGCCGGGCGGCCCTCGGACGACGCTCGCTGGGAACTCGGCCACGAACCTGAAAGTTCTGTTTGCAGGCGCACGACTCGGAGAAAACTGCTGCTGCGATCAGCCCCGTCGTCGGAATGCGACGAAATTAGAGCCGTTGGAAAGCTGACTCAGAATACTTCGACGTAGGTGTCTTCAAAAAAAATAATCAGATCTTTATTTCTGATCATGTATTTTACAAGCTTGCTGGAATCTGGCCAGAACTGCAGGGGTAGGTTCTGACTTCTCTAAAGATCGACGTTGACCGGGGAGAAGACCTCCGAATCTGGAAATGATTTCTTCAGCAAAGTTGAAGTTCTCTAAGAGAGGAATCCGGGACTATTTTTGGTTTTTTGATTGGATAAGAAATGGATTTTCTGGGATGTTTTTACTAGACCTGGGTCGGATCTGGGAAACTGTGGGCAGACTGTTCTTGGGAACTTGGACGAAATTTGAAAAATACCTAGAGACCTTAAAAAAAATTAAGAAAATTTCTGGTGGTAGAGGAATGTGGACAGAACTCCCAGTAAATTTGGGCGTCCCAACAAAAATCAAAAGATGGTTCGAATGGGGTAGACTCAGAGCTGATGAACAGTGAACAGAACCAGGACAGATCTGGAACTTGGACTTGGACGAAAATCAAAAAATAGCTAAAGGATGAATTTTGACGTGATTTTTTTTTGTGGGGATAAGGGTTCTAGAGGGGAACCAACCCTGAAATTTTGAGCTTCAGAAGATGAATGGAGTGATAGCAGCAATTCGGAGAAGAGGAACCTGTCCTGAGTGGACAGAGCCACCGAAACCGTTGGCAACGACGCGTCGACGGCGAGACGATGGCGGCGGCGATCACCGGAGCTTCTTCAGATGAGAGAGGGGATCAAGGGGGAGGGGAATTACACTCTAGAAGGGGGCTGGAGGTGGAGGAACCAGAGAGAGGGAGGGGAGGGGCGCAAATCTCCAAGGGGGGCAAATGCCTTTTTTTCCTTCATTAATTCATTCAATATGAAAAATACAACCTTATATAGGATGCCAACCAAACTCAACCTCAACCCTTGGATCTAGGGGTTTGGATTGAAGGGCTGGGATACAATGTGAATCACACATTTAATGCATTAGTTTAATCTAATTTGACCATGCTTATTCAACCTTGGACTAAAGTTATTCAAACACCACCTAATACACACCAACCATGCCTAATAAGGCCAAAAGAGGGGGCGCCCCATTCATGGGCCTCTTCTTGGGCCAAGTGTGGTTAAAGGCCATGTAACCAGCCCACCAACCATGCTAGACCCTTCCAACTTAGTTGGCCCATGAAGGAGTGTAACCCAATTTGGGCCTTAAGTGCATTAATGACCCATTAACAACCTAATGACCCAATATGGCATAAACTCTCTAATGGACTCTACTAATGGCAACCTAGCCTTGGACTTGACATAACAAATGGCCCATTGGCTTGATATAAGCCTTACAAGGAGCCCAAAAGAAAGAAATTACACAATTACAACTTCATACAAGTCATAACACACAAATACACTTCACCCATGTATGGAAATCGTCTTTGATGCCCCATCACATGGGCTTGTCAACGGTGATATTTAGGTAGGGTGGAAGGTGAGGGTAAACACATCCACAGAAGGTCTAGGGAGACCATGTGACCGTAATGATTATATCCCCTTCTTACAGTGAACAAAGAGCCGTAAGATAGTCTTTCTCAGGGCTTTTGCCACACCCAATGGGGGTCGATTCATTGGTTTAATGAAAACATCGCGCGATACGATAAAGCGAGGATCACGAATGAATTTCGGCAGCATCTCCCCTTGTTTTGGACTGTGCCAAAAGGAGAGTATAGGTCATCCATCCATGGAGTGCCGAGATGGAAGCCAAAGGAGAAATGGGCGTAGCCCGAGATCCAAAAAGATCAAAATCCGATGGGACAGTATCCACTCATCGTGGTATTTATTAATATCCCCTTCGAGAGGCCATAGGAGAGCATGCAGTGGCAGAACTCCGTAGGCCAATGGGGTTGCAGAATGTAGGGGGGGTTAACACCATTGATTTAGCTCCCATGGGCTTGAGTAGAAGACTGTTGTTCCTCCCCTGGATGATAGAGCTTCATGCTGAGGATTATAGGGCTCGGGGGCTCCTGAGGGCGTCGGCGCGGAAGGGTCTCGGCGTGGCTGACTTTGGCGCGGCAGAAAAGGTGTGGAGGTCTCGGCGCGTTGGAGGCACAACGGCCAATCGGCGCGGACAGCACCCGGCGCGGGACTCGCGCCGAGGGAGGGTCGCGCCAACAGGCCACTGAAGGGGGGGAGGTAGAAGGTTCATGATGGTTTTCTGAAACTAAGGTTTCAGGGGGGTTTGGAGAGGTTTTGAATTGAGGATTTCAGAGGTTTATTTTGGGGATTCTAAAGGGGTTATATGCTAGGATTTTGGGGTGATTTGCCTAAGGCTACAGGAAGTTTTCTTCAAGGGTACCAAGGGGTTTTATTCATTGTTTAGAACAGCCATGGAAGATGGTTCTGGAAGAAATCATCGGAGGAGAAAATGTCCTTTCCTCTGGAGCCTCACTGGGAGCCAGATTACAGATGAAACCTTATGAGCTCTGATTCGAGCGTATCCCTCGTCATCTAACAAATGAGAGGCCATGAGATGGACTGTCTCAGGCTCTCATCGAGATTGTGAGGTTGAAAGTATGGGAATGATGCAATAGAAATCATCAGTTTAATCGGAGGGGCAAGCATGCATCAAAACCAAATCTATTCACACCGACTGTTGACTACAGCAGATCTCAGAGAGGCGAAGAGGAAGAGAGATAACTCTAGAGCCTCATACTTAGTTTTATTGCAGAGAACACATACACATTCAGCACAGAAGGGATAATCAGACTGAAAAATCTAAATACAGACGACGCCCCTTAACAATAGAGTTATACTGGCATTTGATGCCATCGAAATAACATCCTCCGGAAGTAGACCAAAAGAAAGGAAAAAAAACTCAAATAGAAGATGGGGAAGGGAATAATATAGCCCCCTAGGTCATTTGACAAACCGCCCCACCTTGAACCTTCTTCCCCGGGCTTTTGCAACACTTTCTCTCTTCAGATCTCTTGGCAGGTTCTCAAGCTCTCCTTCTTTCAGTGGCTTCTTCTGCTTCGATTACCCTTCTCTCCTGTTCTTTTCCTCTTTAGTTCTCATCTTCTCCCTTCACTTGTCGAAGGCAACATATTTTATAAAAGGGTGGCCAAGCAGCTTCCGGTACGAGCTCCTCGGCGCGCCTGACGTGCAACACCTCGGCGCGCCTGGCATGCAGCACCTTGGCACGTCTCACCTTGTGTTGGGCTTGGCCCATTTGCTTAGCATTCGGCGCCGGACAGGGGCTCATCTAATGGGCTTTTCTTTATTGGTCTTATGGACTTCTTGGTATATATATTTGTTCTTCCTGAGGCTTGCTTAACACCTTGCATTCATGAACATGTGTGAGGCAATGTGAATCCCATTTTATGAGTATCAGAATTGTCTGAGGATCCTCTTAAGTAGGCAGATGATTGCCTGGAGTTTGTCATAGTCTTTATCAGCCTGACTATCTGAATGATAGCCATGCTGGGCAGCGGCCTAGCCAGAGAAGGCTTCAGCCGATCGGAGGGTTAGGGGTAGAGGATCTCTTCTATTCTGATTCTCATAACTTCGAGGGATGGCACAGGAGCCGCACCCTTGATTGGTCTTCAGAGCCCTGAGCTTGCTTTGGCTTCTTCTTGTATATTTTAGGTGTCAATAGGCAGTCAATGGAAACTCTCTGAACCTTATCACTTCTCAGGCAATCAGAAGTCATTCCGTTCTGGCATCAAGACCCCTTTTATGACGATGGAAGGTCCAGATTACTTCTTACCATTTCAGGTGCTACCAACCTCGTACGAAGCATGCAAAGCGAAAAGAATGTCTACCACAAAAGCAAATCAACTGGGTGACATACTCTGTAAAAGTTGATTGCACAGCAAGTCCAAGGAAAAGGTGGACTTGTTCAAAGATGGAAAGAAAAGCATGGAAGAAGAAAGGGCATCGAGCGCACAATGAAATGAAGATAAGGCTGAGCTTAAAAAAGGAGGAGATCATAGCAAGCAGCAAGTAGAGCGACAAGCATGTAGCAGAAGAATTAGAGAAGAGAAGGAATAGGTAGAGAGAGAGAGCTCGTGAGAAGCCAGCAGCCGGAAGAAGAAGCCTTGAGACGTGAAGCCTACTGCGAAGGCCCAGCTCCAGTCTTGAAGCATCTGAAGACAGACGTCTTCATCTTCTCTCTTCATCCTACGAGAAGAAGAAGAAGAAGCTTCGACTTCCTTTGAAGGAGAACCTACCTATAATACCCCGATTTTTTGAGAAATTAATTAGAAATTCCAAATTAATTAGAAATTTATTAGAATAATTCCTTAATAAATAGAATAAGTTATATTTTGACTATTTTGTAAAAATCCAAAAACGCCAACCCAAATTATATTATTGTAGGGGATAACACGTTTAACAAACTTGTCTTCTGTGGCCAACCCAAATAAAATCTGTATGTAGGCCGAATTAGTGGATTATGCCAAAATTGAACACTTAGTTAACCATACCTTGAAACGCCAAATTCGAGCCCAATACTCCATCAATTGAGCCCAAACCGGTGGCAAATGAAAGGCTAGGATGAGAGGATCTTTTCCCCTCTCTTAATCTCTCGAAACCCTAACCCTAGGAGATGCAATCGGCGGAGTTTTGGTGCGTCAACAATTGTGGCGGTGTTCACATCAACCCGACTTGCGTGGACGAATACTCCGCGCATAGAACCCTCCAGAAGGCGTGTGACCTATTAAAATGAAGCTCTCTAACCCTAGAATCGTTTAGAACCAATGGCGTCTGCAGACGAGTTGGATTGAGAGAGATCTCCAGCGATTAGTGGCTGCGTGTACCGGCGTCTTGGGTTTTCTTTCTCCTTCCTTCTTCATCCGATTCAGATAGGTGATAGCAAGCCAAACCCTACAAATAATATATGGTTGGAAGCAGCATCGCGTCAGCTTTTCATTGATGTAGAAAGCGCTAAATTTTATCAAGTGTTCTACGAGAATTTTAGGTTTTAGCAGAAACATGTCATATTTAGGGTTATAATTGTTCTCTTTCGATTAAGTATTAATTTCAGGCTGTAAACACAAAATTGATTCATGCATATCGTAAAGTTTTTTGTGCCCTTTCTTTTGGTTGTAAAAGCCCCAAATTCCATGCTTTATATCGTGCAAATTTCCTGTTTTAGTTCTGACCCTAGAAACCTCGCCGGAGTCGGGCAAGGCAAAGGGGCATCGACCTATCTAGCCTTGTGCGGCCACACGATAGACCACACATCCAATACAGGTGGCTTGCTCTTGACCGTTTATATGTTTCTATCTGTGATCGTTTCCCTTGAACGTGCGGCCGATCCCTAACCGCATGTCTATCATGTGGCCAGTTCCAGACTGCACATTCTTCCTAGCGGCACACTACCAACCATCCATATCCAGCGGGCCTTCAGACCTAAGGGGACGTATGTGGCCAGTCTGTAACCGTCCATGGGGATGTAAGATCCAGAACCGACCACACATCTATAACAGAATAAATTAATTGTCATTTCAGCATGTTATGTTAGTAGATTAGTGGTTAATGGCATGTTAGTAACACACCTAATAAACTGTAATTCATGACAGTAAATAATTCTTGCTGATTTATTTAATTTGAGCTTGATCTTGATTCATCTTTCCAATGAATGTCAATCTTAATTGTGAGTCATTGATAATTGAAATGGCTATTAGGTTTACACTTGTATAACCTTAGACCCGAACCTTTATTATCCCTTAGAATTGATTTTTGGACTCACTCAAATTGCTGTGATTTGTGTTAGTCCGAATTGGACTAACAGGGACATGCGCGGCGAATAGTCGACCGCATATCTCCCTGAACGGCCCCATGGCGACCGTTCATCCCTGGCTAATGCCAATTAGTCTTGGCCGATTATCCTTGATCTATCTTCGGCCAATTCCTGATTTGATCAGCCCAGTAGACCCTAGGCCGACCAGCAGACACGATCTTCGGCCAGGCATTTAATGCAATGCTCTCTACATCCAGCGGAGTTCTCAAGAGTGTCTACATGTACCCCTGCCAAAGAGATGTGGGACAGATTAGAGGTAATCTATGAAGGCACAGCTCAAATACGTGAGACAAAGGCCAACCTACTCATTATAGAATATGAGATGTTTAGGATGAAGCCTGAAGAATCTATTTCAGATATGTACACTCGTCTATCTCTACTCACTAACAATCTGACTGGTTTAGGAAAGACATTTAGAACAGGAGATTGTAAGAAAAATTTTAAGGTCACTAACTCTAGCCTGCACACAAAGGCAACTGTTGTAGAGGAGTCAAAAGACCTTTCAACAATGAAGGTGGATGAACTCATAGGGTCTCTTATGACCTATGAGATAAATCTGAAGAATAGGAAAGGCGAACAAAGTAAGAAAAAGCCTTTGACCTTGAAAGCTGGACCTAGCACTCAAGCCACTTCTGAGGAAGGTGAGACCTCTTGCAGTGAGCAAGATGAACATCAAGTGGTCTTACTCTGTCACGCCCCGTGCTCTATACCGTCGAGGTATTGTCCACTTTGGCCTACCGGCCTCACAGTTTTGTCCCTTTCTAACAGTGATCGGCTCCAGAATGGAGGACTTCCTGGGAGGTCACCCATCCCAGTACTACTCCCCATTAAGCACGCTTAACTTCAGAGTTCTTTACAAGAACTGAGCCGAAGACTGTCATGTCCCGAGCGCGGAAGATACTCGGTTCCGTGACGCGTCTATATCGATCGTGTCATTCATGTAAGATCAGAGTGCACATATTATTGGATAATTCGTTGCTAATTTAAATTTGAACATACACCATAGTCCAAGATGACAAACTGAGTAATACCTCAAACTAATCTTATAAAGCTTTAGTTTTTGACATAATTCAAACTGACTTAAACATAAATGACTGAAATTGTATCATAGGTTACAAGCCTTAATAATAATTGGAAATACACGACAAAAGATCTGGAATACAAAGGACTAGACCAAGCTGACGGTACATCCAACTATGACCCTAACACTCGTCACTCGGTATCGGTCCCATCCGGGTGGTGGTCGCTATCCAAGTTTCCTGAAAAAAGTTACAATTGCAACTTTATGAATGAATTGCTCAGTAGGAATTATATCTCAAGTTCTAACAATCTTTAAGTTAATTATAAGTTCATGCGGTATAATGATGCATGTAGGATCAAGTAAGAATATCAAGAATTGCAATAAAGAATATCACAAGAATTTCAATAAGATGTATCAATAAAGGATTTCCAAATAATTTGTCAAGTAAGTGCATGAGTATTTCCAAAGATAACATATTCAAGAACGTATTCAAGCAAGTAAATTTCAAGAATTTATCATTTGAGTAATTCGACCAAGTATTTCAAGCACATGTATATCAAGTTCATGTATTCAAGTAGTACAATGGAATTAGCTATTTTCATTCAATTCATTCAGGCAAGTAATTGCCCTTTTTCGGGCTAAACAATTCAAGTCAAACATGCCAAGTATGTCACGAGAAAGTGAGTGGGAATGTCTCAAGTCAAGTCAAGTCAAGCAAGTACTTCGGTGTAATGCCAAACACCGTGGTCAATAAACTCCCATGGGCATAAGTACCTTCGGATGCTCCTCCTAGGACCAGACTGGGCCCTATACGCACAACATTTCATGTATACTTTTGACATACACTCTCATTTATATAGCCAATATAGAATTTCAAGAAAAAGCATTCATTTATAGGAATATAAGGTGGATCAATCCGGAATAGAGATCAAGGACAATGGACATGAAAATGCTGGATGATAACTTAACCACTTAAGAATGCAGGATATAAATACAATTCAGGGGTTTAAGGGGTTTGGCAATGCCTTTCAGGTTTTTCCTACTAATTATAGGTTACCATAATAGTACAACCGGTTCACAGATTTTGTAACCAAACTTAACAGGCTATGTAATTAACAAAGTCTAATCATTGGCTATGTGTTTAGTAAGGTTTGGTAGGATATGAATTTACCAGGCTCTAAAATCAAGTTCTACAAGCTATTTGATCTAACAATTTTAACAGAATGAGTAATTGACGGGGTATCATGTTTAACAGGTAATCAGATTAATAGGTTTAACAAGTAACAGGTTTATTGGGCTAATCACCATAGTTTAACGGCTTAAACAGGATCGGTGAGGCTTAAACCTCACCCAGAGAAATGGCACCCTGGACTGGGGTGCACCAATAGAAATTGGCACCCCTGATAGGGGCGCACCATTCAGGGTACTCCTATAGACTCATTTCACTATTCATCGTGCAAATTTTTTTTTACTAAATCCAGAAATGAAGATATGGTTAGATTAAGAAAAATCTCAGGGTTCCAAACTATGCTTCTTACAGAAATATTAGGATCTATGGTCATGGATTTTGATTTTTTAAACATTGGGTGATTTTTGCAAATCAGGGAAGATGACAATCAAAGAAATGGCGCCTACATATGCTGCCATTTCATTAGAATGGGGCGCCCTTGTAGGGAGGTGCCCTATTCATATATATATTATTTTTTTTAATTGGTGCCCCTGACTGGGGCGCCCTCCCAGAAATGGCACCCTAGTCAGGGGCGCCCTATTCTCAGAGCAGTGTGAGTCACGGGTTACTATTCAAACACTATTCATTTTTAAGACTTTATGTAAATCATGATCTAAGGACATGTTAAAATAGAGAAAAATCTGAGGTTTCCAGAACTATGCTCATGCATGAGTTTCATGATTGGGTTAAAAAGATATAATTGTCTGAACATGGTGACTACTAATTATGTGATTTCACTATTCACGAATTACAGCATGTTCACAGGATCAGGAAGTAAATGCATAGATAGACATGAAAAATTTACAGGACTATAAGATCAAGCTCATGCAATAATTTTTGAGTTTAATTTCATTGATTTTAATTTTTAAACATGGATCAATGTGCAATAAATTAGGACAGGTTAATGACAATTATACTAAACTGTATGATGTACCATGAGTATTTGGCGGAGGATCTCCTCAACGCAAGGGTTAGTGTTCTAGATAGGTGTAATCTAACTTTCCCACTAAGCCTTTTGATATACTCCAGACAGAATGTAGCTAAGCTAAGACAAGTTTAACTAGCATGCATGTTAACCTATGTTAACAACGAGTTTAGCCAGATCTTGAGAAGACCTACCTCTTTGATGTAAACCCGTAGAAGAGATGAAGAAATAATGAAAGACCAAACTTCTCTGCACGATCCAACAGCAGGCAGAAGAATGCAGGAAGAAGACCTCACTTCCTATACGTTTCTGTAAAACCTCCTCTTCTGCAGGTGGAGACTAACCATACGTAGGCAATAACCTTCTAACATTAGAAGGTTGGGTCTAATTATAGGAAGGAAGATAAACATAAGGGTCCATGGCCAGGAAAAGAAGTAATTGATGCTTCAATCTATTAGGTCTATTGTCGGGAGAAAATCTCCATTGCCAACACACATACGTTGTTTATGTTTACTTTTCGGTTTGGCAGGTTGCTGGCAAGGAAATAGCGACTGTTTAAATAGTCATGGTTTAGGAAAAAAATGCCCATGCAGATGGTCGTGACTTCTTTTATGTATATATATTATAATGCCCAAAAGAAATGGCGCCCAAGTAAGGGGCGCCATTCACCTTAACTACTATTACTATTCCCAGTCATGCCAGGTACATTACCTGTTCAGTACCATGCTGGGTATTAAAAGGTGTTATTTTACCTTTATATATATATATATATATATATATATATATATATATATATAATTGGTTGGTAAAATAGGTTTATATATATGTACTGTGGGTTTAAAACTGTGGGTTGTGGCACTGTGGGTTGGGGAAAACACGCCCATAAGGAGTCGTTACTTAGAGTCACTATTTCGATGAATAGTAAAGAGACACTATTTCAATGAATAGTGTCACTTTTCCAAATAAAACAATTTTTTTGAGACAGATAAGTGGATAAGTAGAGAAATATATAAGAAATATAGCGGTATGCTCATGCATTAGATTAGGTATCATGATTCACAGTTATTAAAATTTTATCATGGATGATTTATATATTAACTGTGAAGTCACGACTATTCGCGCCTAGAGAAGGGGCGCACTATTTGTGTGAATAGTATTTTTGAATAGTGAATGAATAGTAGGTGAATAGTAATTTGAATAGTAATTGAATAGTATTTTTAAATAGTAAACTCTATTACGTAAAGTGTGGCATATTTGTATAATGGCCCTTATGGGATGTTCTAACTTCTTGTTTAACCTTCCTATAGAGTTATCTAGAGTTTTTATTATTTGGAAAAAAGTATATATATATTAATAATTTTTTTTATACGGGGTGCTACACCCTCCCTCACTTAAAGGAATTTGGTCTCCAAATTCAATTGCATAGATGAAGACAAGGAGGGTAATAAATACTTACAGACTAAAATAATTATGGGAATCTCCTTCTCATAGACTCCTCGATTTCCCAGGTAGCTTCTTGTTCCAAGCATCGATCCCATTAGATTTTCACCGTAGGGATAGTCTTGCTTCTTAAGACTCGGACTTCTCGGTCGAGGATTTTCATTGGCTTCTGCTTATAGGTAAGGTCCTTCTATATCACCAAGTCGGTGTGGTCGATGACGTGGAGAGGGTCGTGCACATACTTCTTCAACAAAGAAATATGAAATACATTGTGCACCTTTGATAGTTGTGGAGGCAAGGCGATGCGGTAAGCTACCTCGCCCACTCTCTCTAATACCTCAAATCACTACCAGAAAAAGCGGGATTTCAGACGGAATTTTCAGACGGAAATTTCAGACGGAAATTTCCGTCTGAAATTTGTGACGGATTTTTTTCTGTCGGAAATCCCATCTGAAATTTGCAATTACACACCGAATTTCAGACGGAAATTGTGACGAAAAATATTCCGTCACAAATTTCAGACGGAATTTGGGACGGAAAATTTAATCTGTCAGAAATTTATGACCAAGAATTTGTGACGGCCACATTTGTGACGGATCCGTCTGACAATCCATCACAAATGTGTCTTCTCACGGATTTTCAGACATAAATTAATCCGTCACAAAATTTTTGCGCCCCCAATCCGTCGCAAATGTGCCTTTGCGACGGATTGGGGGCACAAACATTTTGTGACGGATTAATTTCCGTCTGAAAATCCGTGAGAAGACACATTTGTGACGGATTGTCAAACGGATCCGTCACAAATGTGGCCATCACAAATTCTTGGTCATAAATTTCTGACAGATTAAATTTTTCGTCCCAAATTCCGTCTGAAATTTGTGACGGAATATTTTCCGTCACAATTTCCGTCTGAAATTCGGTGTGTAATTGCAAATTTCAGACGGGATTTCAGACGGAAAAAAAGCCGTCACAAATTTCGGACGGAAATTTCCGTCTGAAATTTCCATCTGAAAATTCCGTCTGAAATCCCTCTTTTTCTGGTAGTGAATGGACCAATGAACCTCAGTGTAAGCTTGCCCTTAACACCGAATCTTCGGATATCTCGACCAGGAGATACCTTGAGAAAAATATGGTCTCTAACTTGGAACTCCAGATCTCTTCTTCTATTGTCAGCATATGACTTCTGCCTGGACTGTGCTATGTTTAGCCTTTCCTGAATGAGGTGTATCTTTTTCAGTTGAATCTCTCACCATATCTGGGCCTAGAATTTACTTTTCGCCGACTTCATCCCAGCATATTAGAGATCGACAACTTCTGCCATAAAGCACCTCGAAAGGTGCCATTTGGATACTGGCTTGATAGCTATTGTTATATGCAAACTCGGCTAGGGGTAAGTGGTCATGCCAACTTCCGCCGAAATCTATAATGCATGCTCTTAACATGTCTTCAATAACTTGATTGGTCCTTTCCGTCTGTCCATCTGTCTAGGGATGGAAAGCAGTGCTGAAGTTGAGTTTCGTCCCCAGAGAGTGTTGTAGACTCTTCCAGAAATGAGAGGTGAAGCGCGGGTCTCAGTCGGATACGATCGAGACGGGAACTCCATGCAATCTAACTGTCTCCTTAATATATAGGGCAGTAAGGACATCAATCGACCACCGACTTTTGATAGGTAAGAAATGAGCCGATTTAGTTAGGCGGTCGATAATTACCCAGATTCCATCATGTCCACCTCTAGACTTGGGAAAACCCATAATAAAATCCATGCCAATGTCTTCCCACTTCCACTTGGGAATATCTAGCGGGTGTAGCTTTTCGGCGGGTTTCTGATATTCCGCCTTCACTTGCTGACATGTTAGGCAGCGAGATACGAAGTCCGCTACCTCCCTTTTCATATTAGGCCACCAGAAGGTCATCTTCAAGTCTTGGTACATCTTGGTGGCTCCAGGGTGGATCATGTACCTCGATCGATGAGCCTCTTCAAGAATCTTCTTCTTCAACTCGGGACAGTCGGGTACACATGTCCTTTCATGGAACAACAGTCTTGCATCGGGTGCCAGCTTGAAATCCGATCTCTCGTCCAGCTTGTCCCTTCCCTTATCTCCATTAGTGCAGGGTCTTCTTCTTGTAGCTTCCGAATTTTTGGTAGCAAATCTGGATGTAGACTCATGTGGGCTAGAGTAATACACATGTCTTGTTCATCAGTGCTAATATTGAGTTTAGAGAATTCCTCAAATAGCTTCCATTCTTGAATCATGCAACTAGCCAATATTACTCTCGGCTTTCGACTGAGGGCATCAGCCACAAAATTACCCTTACCGGGATGGTACTGTATAGTGAAGTCGAAATCCTTGAGATACTCGAGCCAACGCCTTTACCGCATGTTGAGCTCCTTTTGAGAGAATGAATATTTGAGGCTTTTGTGATCGGAGTATACCGTGAATTGTTCTCCGTAGAGATAGTGTCTCCAGATCTTCAAGGCAAATACCACCGCGGCCAGCTCTAAGTCATGCACCGGGTAGTTCTCTTCATGTTTCTTCAGTTGCCGGGAAGAATATGTAATAACTCTTCCATTTTGCATTAATACACACCCGAGGCCAATACCAGAAGCATCGTTATATACCTCGTACTTCTCTCCTTCGATTGGTAATGATAAGACTGGAGCAGCGGTCAAGAGATCCTTCAAATTTTGGAAACTCTTCTCACAGTCTTCTTTCCACTCATAAGGTATCTTCTTACGAGTCAATCGGGTGAGAGGGACAGCAATTCTTGAGAAGTCTTTGATGAAGCACTGGTAATAACTAGCTAGCCCCAAGAAGCTTCGAATTTTCGTCGCATTTGTTGGTCGCTCCCAATTCTTCACGGCTTCGACCTTTGACGGGTCCACGAAAATTCCATCCTTCAAAATTATATGGCCCAAAAAGGATACTTCCTCAAACCAAAACTTGCACTTGCTGAATTTTGCATATAATTCGCTTTCCCTCAATATTTGCAAAGCCTTCTTAAGATGTTCTTCATGGTCTTCTTCGGACTTTGAATAAATCAGAATATCATCGATAAAGACCACAATGAACTGATCTAAGTGAGGCCTGAATATGCTGTTCATTAACTACATGAAAGCTGCGGGGGTATTTGTTAGTCCGAAAGGCATAACAGTAAATTCGTAATGCCCATACCTACTTCGGAATGTAGTTTTATGAATGTCTTCTTCTTTGATCTTCAGATGGTGATAACCAGAACGAATATCAATCTTGGAGAAATATTTAGCTCCAGATATTTGGTCGAACAATTCATCAATCCTCGGCAGTGGGTACTTGTTCTTGATTGTAAGGTGATTTAACTATCGATAGTCGATTGATAACTTTATATTTTCACAAGATTTCTATATATACTTGGGAGAATATTCTAAGTAAATTGTTGATTATGTGTGAAAATGTTCACAAAAATAGTTTTTTTATTAACACTTGAGCTTTCATGAAAATTGATAAATATTTGGGAGTAATTCATAATGAGTGCATATAGGTGAATAAGATTTGCATTTGATTAATATGTTGTGTTAACAACATTATATATAACATATGCATTCTTTTAAGTGGCAGGTTGTTGGTGTAATACATGCATGATGGTCACGTTAGCTACAAATGGGTTGGATGAGGCACATAAGAGCATCACGTGCATGGCAAGGCAATATGCATTACAAGACTTTTGGCTTAAATGCATAAATCACACATGGTGGTTGTGGGCATCACGTGGATATATACGTCGTTGGTGTAACACATGCACGACCTTGCAGCTAGCGTGGGCATCACGTGGATATACCGTGAGTTACAAGAGGTAGCAAGCTAATGTGCCGATCACGTGCATGCTTAGGTGTTGCAATAGCATTATAATATCCAACCCCACCGCGTGAATAGCAGTAGACGTGGCCGCTCGATGCATGGCCATGTTAGGTGCTTAAGCATTATTCCCTCAACGAAGAATGCGGCTTCAACAGCGGTGCATGGGGTTCTCACTGGGTGTGGTTGCTACCGTGGCGAACCCTTCAGCAGGATACGGAAACGGTGGCCGCTTGTTGCATGGTTTCACCAGAAGATGCAGTATATAGCGATAGGCATTTGCGTCTCCCTGAATGCAGCGAGGATATCGGCAGTAGCTTTGTGAGAGGATAAACACGGCAAATGCTCACGTGAGATGGAGAAGATATCGGAGGTAGTTCACTAGCTTCAAAGTGCGACATTTGCATCTGGTCACTAGGACGTGAAGAGGATATTGGCAGCGAGCCTTTTTGTGGCCCCGTGGAGACCTGTTCTTCGTTTTGCTCCGTGCGTCGCGAGCTCCCTCGACGTGGTGGTGGCGAGCTGGGCTTCCGTGTTGCAGATGGAGTTTCTCTTAGTTTCACTATTAGTTCCACATAGTTTCTTTTAGTTTCTTTCCTTGTCTATTCCTCTTTGTAATTTAACTTAATTAGCCAGTTATCATAGTTGTCTTAGATTAGATCAATTCATTGTAAGCACGTTCTTCCTTTCATATAAGTGTTTTACTTTTATGTGTGTATTCATAATCATCTCTTTCTTCCTCTAAACGTGGTGTTTTTGATGTCTTTATTGCCATTGTTTAATTTAATCTAGGTTTTAGTTTCTTAAGTTCATTCACTTAGATTAATTAATTTCAATTCGTCAACTCTTATTTTAGTGTCCATTTGCCATGAATTGTTAATTATAAAACACAAGACGCTCTATCTTAAAATCTAAATTTCCCTGTGGATCCTACTCGGTCTCACCGCTTAACTATTTTCCTTTAATTAATTGTGGGTCGATAATTAAATTTGGTAGTGGACGTATTAATGGCATGCGTTTTCCCTATCAATTTTTGGCGCCGTTGCCGGGGATTTTTATGATTTTTAGATTGTTAATCTTGTGTTTTTGTATATAAATTGACACTAATAATTTCTCTTTTTCTTATTTTTGTGAGAAAATCAAAAAAAAGAGGTAAAGTTTTTTTGTCATTTATTAAAAAAAAATGAGGGAACACTTTTCAAGTAAGTACTCACACTTTCCCTCCTTCATTTGAGTTTATTTTCTCCATTTTTCGTATCTTGTGGTTAGATAGGTTCATAAAAAAAAATTTAAAAAAAATTATTTTCACTTGAACTTTAATAAAAATCTTCATCTCAAGACTAGCACCCATATTTCCATATTTTAGGACATGCATCATATAAGTTAGAATTATTTCCTGTTATTTAATTTTGTTAAATGCATTACTGAAGATTGCGGGGGCAAGGTGAGTTCTATTATCTTTTTCTTAATCACATGACATGCATGTAGACACGCCATTCCTGACGCCTCCTGAGAAAGTCTCATATTACTATACGACGCCCCGCGACGGCTTACGCATTTTGAATCGCTTGAGTGCTTCCTTTTCTTGAGTCTTCTTCCACCCTTTTCGGCATCCAGAATCGTCTCGTCACGGCATTCGGACGGCATCAACACTAGTCAGACGCATCAAGAGGTTCCAGAACCAAGAAGGGTGTCTGCCGGGCAGCCGCCAACACTTTGTCCGAGGATCTGGGTGGATCTTTTTGGGGGCGTCCAGGCCCCTGGACGCCCCCACTCTTTTAATTTATTTTCAAATAAACCAAAAGCCAAATAAAAATAATATATTAATGGAGGCGTCCAGGCTCCTGGCCGCCTCCATAAAAACAAAAATATAAAATATAAAATGCCAACTTTGGCATAGAAAAACAAAACAAAAATAAAAATATATTTTATTGGAGGCGTCCAGGACCCTGGACACCTCCATCAACTCCCTCACGGGCGCCGCGCACCGAACGACGGTTTGTCGTGTGTGAAAAAATCCAAATTGTGGAGACGTCCAGATGGCTGGACGCGCCCATTTCCAAATCACGGGTCGCCGCTCCAAAATCACGCGTTGTGCCAAACTGCGTGCGTCTGTCGGTGGAGTTCGGTGGATGTTATAGAGGCGTCCGGGACCCTGGACGCCCTGATGGAGGTGTCCAGGGTCCTGGACGACTCCACCCTCCGAAGCCCTATAAATAGAGGCCCACCCCCTCAGTTCTAGAGGAGCCAAGAAGTGATCCGATAGGCTGCCGGAGCCTAGAGGCTACCGGAGCTATTTCTAACCCGTGGGTTCTTTTGTAGGAGGAGGTTCTACCGGCTTCTCGGGTGTCCAGGCTCGCGAGAGGAAGGCTATCTTCGTCCACCGCGCTTCCACGTCGTCCCTACACTGCCGGAGCTCCGCCGGATCTCACCCTCGGCTCCTCCAATAAGCCTTTTCTTCCCCTTTTTCTCCATAGTTCTTTACATTCGTCATACTGCATCCCCTATCTCCCTACTTAAGGGCACCGTCTCTTGCATATTTCTTGCATTCATCATTACATTTTCCTCCTACTCGAGTCCGAGAGGGGTTTAAAACCACACCAACCAGGTGTGTGTCAGGTCACGATCTCGTTACTTTTATTGCAAGGAATTGTTACTACACTGCCATTTTCTAATTCCGTTCGTTTATTGTCTACTGTTTTACAAGGGTAACCAAGGAAAGCCCTCTCCGTTGGCCGGCCGGAAGGAGAGGAGGAAGCAACCCGCCATCTCCCGCTCTTGAGGTAGGCGCGATCACTTTCTTTATTTTGGGGTATTTTGGCCTCTGGCGATCACATCTTGTTCTCGAGGCCGCGGCGAGTCACTTCCCCAATGGCCGTTTAAATTCCTGTTCTTATATTCTCTTTATATTCTGTTATATTCTGCTCATATTCTCGAGGCCGCGGCGAGTCACTTCCCCAATGGCCGTTTAAATTCCCGTTCTTATATGTTATATTCTTATCTATTCATATTCTCGAGGCCGCGGCGAGTCACTTCCCCAATGGCCGTTTAAATTCCCGTTCTTATATGTTATATTCTCATCTATCCATATTCTCGAGGCCGCGGCGAGTCACTTCCCCAATGGCCGTTTAAATTCCCGCTCTTTATATTCTTCTTATATTCTGTTATATTTTTATCTGCTCATATTCTCGAGGCCGCGGCGAGTCACTTCCCCAATGGCCGTTTCAATTCCTGCTATTTAATTTCTGCACCATTCCCGTCCCCCCGAGGTCGCGGCGAGTCACTTCTCGCTATGGCCGTTTAACCCCCATATCTTGCTATATTACATGTGTCCCGCTCGCCCCGCCGGAGCAATCTCCCGTGGTGGCCCCTTCTCTCTTCTCTTATTTCTGTGTTACAGCAAACAAAGAGGAGCCCGCACGCTCCGCGTCTTCTCCGCTCCCCGAACCACGTGACGTCGCTCACAGATTGGCGATCACGGTGGGACGTCTATTGCTTCCTTTTGGCTACCCTTGCAAGTTCGGCACCGTCCGTGCCTTTCCACCTTGGCGTCCTTGCGCCCCCCCATTGTGCTCACGGCAGCACTGTCAGTTGTGATTGGTTGGATGTTCATTATATGTTTGTTATTTCTGTTGTTTTCTTACTCTATATCTCTGTCAGCATTCCATTGCATACATCCATTCCTCTTTTATATCCTTTTTTCATTTTTTCTAAGGATCACCCTTTCCCGGTGAAGGAAGGACTCTCCGTTTGAGAATTCCTCTCAACGGACTAGAATCTCCTCCACTGGGACCTCCGTAAGTCCCCGACATCGAAGAATCTCCTCTTTGTTCACTGGGCTGGTTGTACCATTGAAGTTCCCCGGAGTTAGTCATCCCATTCGTGGTGAGACGAGAGACCCTAGCTGACACGGCGGTGAAACAAAAATAAACTAGGGTCCCTATTTTGTGTGAACTTCGGATCTCGCTAAAAATACAAAAGAATCATCAAAATCAAAACACAAAAAAGGCATAAAGGCATCCACTTGTTTGATAATCTCTGCTACCTGCTTGCTAGTGTATGTTTTTGCGTTCTGGGAAAACTGTGAGCATGACTCACGAGTCTTTTGAGGAGAACCACCCTAGTCATGGTTTGTCAGCCGACCCGCGAGTCTATGCTATGGACTCGGGTCCTTCTCATGAGCCCTCGCATGAGGTGTAGGTTATTGCCGGGGACACGTCCCCACCACAGGATATCTCTTCCTTACTGGGCGTCCTCGTCAACACGGAGCTTACCTCTGAACAGCTCCGGGCCTTCCAGGCCATTCTAAAGGGGAAATATGTTTCCCCCACGCCCCAGGAATCAACTCCAGCCATCGCACCTCTCCAAGAGTCCGTGCAGGCTATTCCATCTCCTTCATTGGCGCAAGCCATCTAGTCTCCCTCGCTTCAAGGACAAGCGAGCCAACAACCACCCTCATTCCAGTTCCCGTCACAATCTCAAACTCCCGTTGTTCCCCAGATACCGCTTCAACCGGGGCCAACTGTCGGCGGTCCGACAGCTCCCTCTCATTCGGAGTTCCCCCCCCAAGTCTCCGGGAGACAGTTTCTCCCCCCAGTGGCAAGTGGCACCTTCACCTCCAGAGGAGCTCGCCCAATCGCTCCTCAATAGGTTCAATCGCATGGACGAGCAGTTTCAAAATCTGAGAAGAATGGTGGACGTGAAAGCCACCCCGGAGGTTGCTTTGCCAATCCTTCCCGTCATTCATCTTCCTCCCTCCGAAATGCCCACGTACCGCAGATACAATGGTACCGGCAACCCCTTCATTCACCTCAAGGATTTCATGTATGAATCCTCCTATTGGCAAAACGATCAGAGGTCCCTGGCATACCTCTTTCGGAGATCATTGGATGGTCCCGCGCTAGAGTGGTTCTATTCTTTGGAGCCCCGCGAGGCCGAGAATTTTGAAGTAGTCCAGAGAAGGTTCTTGCAGAAATATAGGGATAGGGTCGGTCCCTCACTCTCCATTACCGACCTAGTGGCCGAAAAGATGAAGCCCGACGAAGATTTTGTCCGCTATGCTGATAGATGGAGGTCTCTGGCGGAAAGAATAAGGGATACCCTCTCCGAGCCCGAACAAGTGAAAATGATTGTGTCTAATGCAACCCCACAGTTCAGACACGTCCTGGCCATGAATAAACTTACTACAATGGAGGAACTCTATGAAAGGGCCCGATACATCCAAACCCAGTTAAAAGACTCCCCCATTATGAACATGTTTGAGTCGCCGAAGCCTAAAGTGGTCAGAAAGACAGGCGCTGGTGTCCCGGGCGGAGCCATAGAAGGGGTCGTGACAAATGAGCAAGTGGGTGCGGTCAACAATGCCAACTATGTAGTCAACCCAAGGCCTCCACAAATGCCCCGACTTCCCCTCCAACCAGGTCCTTTCCCTGTTCGTCCTCCACCCCAAAATAATCCACCCCAGGATAATATGCCTCCATTACGTCAACCCCAGCAACAACAACCACAACCTCAGCAACAACAACCACCGCTTCAGTACAACCAAGTTCCACCCCCGGGGAACTATGCTCCCCAACAGCAACAAAGGAGGCCGGTTGGTCCCAAGAGAGCCTACTATCCACCATCACCAGAAACCTTAGCAGACATTTTTAATGCCCTCATGGCATCAAACCAACTCGCCCTACCCAGAGAAAGGCCCGTGTGGCCCCCGAATGTTGATACCTCCAAATACTGCGTCTACCATAGGCAGCCAGGACACATAGTAGATTACTGCTTCCATTTCAAAGATTACATCCACGATATGAATGATGAACATCAAATAGATTGGGATGAAATGAGATGATACGTCACCGCTCTCAAGGCTAGGAGACCTCCTCATAGGCCACAGCAGCAGTTACAACAGCAACAGTTACAACAACAGCAGCAATAGCAACCACAACAACAACAGCAGTCTCAGCAGGCCCCACAACAACAGCCCAACATGGGCATAATCCAGAATCCATTACCAGAGCACCAACAGCCCAATCATCAGGTTAACCCCATCTCCTCCTTCCCAGAAGTCGGGAGAGAGCAGGTGTGGCACCAGGAAAGTACCTCCATTCTTTCTACCGCCAATCCTATCATCACGCAACACCCTCACCTTGCCCGGGTAGCACCTCTCTCTCATCAACCCACGTCAGTATCGCCTTCACCATTTCCACTACCATTACGCCCTCTCATCCGTACCCCGATCCCCTATCAACCGACACTCTCCACTACGCCTTCACACCCTCTCATCTTCTCCCACTCCCCTACTTTACCATCCACCTCTACCACATTTACCCCTACGCCTTCTAAACCCCTTATCATCCATCAACCATACATAACCCCGTATTTCTCCACTGTATCACCACTAATACCTTCAAAACCACTCATTACCCATCACCCACCTCAAAATCATTGCCCGCTTCAAGCCCTACCCACTTCTACTTCGTCTCCACCTCCACCTTCCAGACCCCTTATCCTTCATAATCCGCGCGATATCCCCTCTACCTCCACCATGCCTCCACCTAACAAACCCCTCATCAGAATCCCTGCTCCCGTCATCACCCCTGCTTCATCAACCATTCCTCCACCACTACCCCTCAAATCCCTGTTAAAACCCACTGCTACCCCCACAGAGGTACAAAAGCCGCAGGCAATGGTGCTCCGGAGTGGAAGGATTTTCCACAGGGTTTTCCCCCACAATAGTCAGAATCCTGAGCGATCTCAGCCAGAGAAGGATGATGGAGAACAACCAGAAAGAGCTATCCCTGGAACACAGTATGATCTATTGAAACACTTGGACAAGACGCCTACTCGGATCTCCATCCTGGAGCTACTTCAAAGATCCACATCCCACCAGGCAGCCTTAATGGAGTACCTTCAAAGGGTCATGGTGAATGAGGACCTCCCTGTAGAAAAGATCTCTACCGTCCTGACCCCAACGGACACACAACCGGCCATCATGTTCCACAACTATGAGCTCGCTCCCAAGGAAGCTCGAAAATATGCACTGTGCATTTCAATAAAAATTAATGGGGTATCCATAAACCCGTGCCTTGTAGACACGGGTGCGTCCATAAATGTGATCTCCATGAGCACTCTTCAGCTGTGTGGGGTCGACGAGAAACAAATAAGACCTTCCTCGATCACAGTCACGGCCTATGACAATAGCAAAAGGCCGCCGCAGGGGATGATTGTTCTGAAGGCAGAACTAGGTCCCATGTCAATTCCCACGGAATTCCATGTCCTCGACATGGACCCCACATTCAAGGCTATACTGGGTCGCCCTTACATCGAAGCCATGGACGCTGTGCCTTCCACCAACCATCAGTGCCTGAAGTTTCCTTATAATGGGAGGATTATTAAAGTGGTCAGTACACCTGTCCTTCACACAGTGGATGCTATCAACACCTCTCTGCCCTCTGTTTGGCCGTCTCATCGGCCCATATTGTCACTGCTGGACGTGCGTGATCCATCTCACGTTCCACTAGCACCAAAGGAGCCGGTCAGGGCAACCGCAACATCATGTCTCCCTTTTAACTCCAAAGGTTGGGAGATTGTGAGGAACATCGGCTATCAACAGGGAAAAGGTCTGGGCGCACAGTTACAGGGTATGCTCAAACCGCCAAAGGAAATTAGGCCGAACCGTAGGTTTGGCCTAGGCTTCAAAGGACCGTTCAAGGCGGATTAGAAGCCCCTCACATGGACTCTATCAAACCACTTCAACAGAGGGCCCGTTGTTCAGATGGGAGATTACCCACGAGAAGTATATGGGGGATCACATGCTGTATATTTGGCTGAAAAATGTTCGAGGATCACCAAAAGAGGCAAGATCAAAGATCCGGAATGCGAGTGGGACAAATGGTTCGACATACGGGACATTTCCGTTGCACTGGAAAGGATGTTCTCGTCTCCGCAGCTTGAAGGACCACCATTGATCTCTGGAATACCAGAGAATATTACCACTCTTGCCAAGGTTCCAAACTATCCTCGTCCTCGCCAGAAGGACCCTGTCATCGACGGATCTCCATCCGTCCTCAACATTGCCGTCGACGGCTCATTAGCCGTCATCTTCTCCATCCACTCATCTCAGGCTTTGCTGATATCTTCTTCCTGGGCCAGACAGTTGTCTGATGATCTTCCCAGATCCCCTTCTCTGCTTACATACCTACGCGGGCTTTTCAACCCGCGCCAGGTCTTCAACCATGATCTGCTCTATGAGCCTCACAATCCTCTAGCCATAACCACTTTTCTCTCTCCTCCAATCTCTTTTCACTACTTTGTCATCAAAAATGAAAACGAAAAAAAAACGTCAATTTTCAAACTCCTCAACAACACATCTTCGTTGAGGAAACCTCCTACATCTCCCACGGGTGCGTCCCACCCTGCGGACCACCCGTCCAAGGTCCAATGAGCGACCTTTTCTACCCCTCCTCTGAGGGGTCTTCTCCTGTACATTCTACACCATCCTCTTCGTCTTCCTCTTCTTCTATAAATATTGTCAGTCAATCTAGGAATAATAGGCCAAGGGTAGTACCTAGGAAGAAATCCAAGGGTAGGCAGATCCCTCGTCGATTCCTTCTGGATTTAGCCGCCAGGTGTCAGGCCCTTCTTGCCATCCCCCAGTTGTTAAAAAATCCCATCCGGCTACCAGAAATAGAATGTGAGGGCGACTGTGCATTTGATGAAGGGTATGGAGTCTACGAGATCACGGATGAAGAATACCCCACTGAAGATGAGGGTGAAGAATATGAGGATGCGGTAGGCGCATACGCAAGTGGAATGAGGAGATTCGACGAACCGTCAACCGCCGTAGAAGAATCCACCAAAGAAGTCAACTTGGGAACTGAGGAAGACCCTAGGATCATCCTCATAAGTGACAACCTACCACCCTCTGAAGAAGAGGCATTAATTGAGGTTCTCAAGGAATATAAGGACACGTTTGCATGGAGCTACGAGGATATGCCGGGTCTAGATTCAACCTTGGTCGAACACCGTTTAACCCTAAAACCAGGGTCCGTCTCGGTAAAACAAAGGTTAAGGTGTTTCCACCCTCAGATGGATTTGAAAATGAAAGAAGAGGTCGATAAGCTCCACAAAGCTAGGTTCATTAGAGTCGTCCTTTATCCTCAATGGGTGGCGAATATTGTCCCGGTCATGAAGAAAGATGGGAAAGTCAGGATTTGCATCGACTTCTGGGACCTTAACCGCGCATGTCCAAATGATGATTTTCCCTTGCCTCACATTGATGTATTGATCGATAACACGACAGGTTATGAGACCCTCTCGTTCATGGATGGATTTTCAGGATACAATCAAATTCGTTTGGCAGAAGAGGACCAGGAGAAGACGTCATTCACTACCCCTTGGGGAACATATTGTTACGTGGTCATGCCGTTCGGATTAAAGAATGCTGGAGCTACTTACCAAAGAGCTATGATGGCCATATTTCATGACATGATGCACATATATCTGGAAGTGTATGTGGATGACTCGTTGGTGAAATCAAGGACCAGGATGGAACATCCAGAAGTTTTGGCTAAAGTCTTGCAGAGGTCAAGGGAGTTCCAATTGAAAATGAACCCGAAGAAGTGTGTTTGGTGTGTCGTCGGGTAAATTGCTGGGTTTCATTGTGAGCAAAAGAGGGATCGAGATAGATCCCGACAAAGCCAAGGCTATCAGGGATATGCCGCCTCCCAAGAATTTGAGGGAAGTCCGAGGTTTAATCGGGAGGCTATAATTTATTCGTCGGTTTGTGTCCCAACATTCACAAAGGTGTAGACCTCTCTACGAGTTGACCAAGCCAGGAGTAGAATTCCACTGGAATTCTAAATGTCAGAAAGCTTTTGAAGGATTGAAGGAATATCTGGCTAGTCCACCCGTTCTCATTCCACCCAAACCAGAAAAACCTCTGATCCTTTACGTCTCAGTCTTGGATGACTCCGTGGGAGCCGTCCTCGCACAAGCCGATGAAGAAGGCAAGGAACGGGCAACCTATTACTTGTCCAAACTTCTCAATCCCTGTGAGCAGAAGTACACCGTCATGGAGAAAACCTGTGCTGCCCTCGTTTGGGTAGTGCAGAAATTGAAACACTACTTCTTGGCTCATGAAGTCCACTTGATTGCTCAAATGAATCCTATCAAATTCCTTCTCGAGAAATCCATCCTTACGGATAGGCTAGCACGCTGGCAAAGTTTTCTCTCTCAGTTCGACATCACCTACATCCAGCAAAAGGCGATTAAAGGCTATGCCATAGCCGAGCATCTCGCTCACCATCCTCTTCCCAAGTTCGATCCCGTCCAATCAGAGTTTCCAGATGAGGAACTAATGTTCGTCAACCAATCAGATGAGCCAATGTGGACGCTATATTTTGATGGAGCTCTGAATTCTCAAGGGAGAGGAATCGGCGTCGCCCTCTTGTCGCCTGAAGGCCTCACATTCTCATTGGCATACCAGCTCAAATTTCCAGTTACCAACAATATAGCCGAATATGAAGCTCTTCTAGCTGGCCTAGAACTCGCTCATTCTTTTCGTATCACTGAGTTGCGAGTCGTAGGTGATAGTCAACTCATCCTTCGCCAGGTGCTCATTAAATATCGCACTCGCGATCCCAAACTCAAGCCATACCAAGAACTCACCGCTGCCTTTACCAAACTGTTCACCAAACTGATCTTTGTTCATGTCCCTCGTCATCAGAATATTCCCGCCGATGCCTTCGCCTCGTTGGCATCATCCATAAGGTTCCCTCTGGGAAGATGGTTTGAGTCCATTTCCATCTACAAACTTCACGCCCCTGCAATCGATGATGCTTCCTACGTAAACATCAAAGACAGGATAGCAAGAAAGATCCTGCAGGAAGATATCCTTGAGAAGAGGGAGATCATGTTGGCAGAGGTTGAAGAAGAACTGGCTGATGAAGAGAAACCATGGTTCTATGAAATCGTCAAATACTGCCAAGATCAGTCTTATCCTGAAGGGGCCACCACAGAGGACAAGAAAGCCATAAGAAGGGTGGCTCAAAAATATACATTGGTTGGAGGTCTACTCTATAGGAGAAGCCTTATTTGTATTCTATTAAGATGTCTTGGTGACGATGAGGTTTGGAAATATGTAGAGGAGACGCACTCGGGTGTGTGCGGTGGCCACGTGAATAGTCAGATGCTCGCCAAGAAGATCATTCGGCAAGGCTTTTACTGGCCCACTATGAAAGAAGATTGTGCTGTCTATGTCCATAGGTGTGTCAAGTGTCAACTTCACGCCGATAAAATTCATTCACCATCTTCCTCACTTCATCCAATATCCTCCCCGTGGCCTTTCTCCATGTGGGCATTCGACATCATTGGTCCCCTAGGTGATCCCAATTCCCTCACCAAGTAGAAATCTTTCATCCTTACTGCGACGGAATACTTCACCAAATGGGCCGAAGCTGAAGCTTACGCGGAAATCAAGGCGTTAACAGTCTGCAAGTTCATCATGAAGAACATCCTCGCCAGATTCGGCGTCCCAAGCACAATCGTCACCGACAATGGGCCACAGTTCATTTCTCAGGACCTATAGGATCTCTGCAAAAGGTACGTAATTGCATTGCATCATTCATCGCCTTATTACCCACAAGGTAACGGCCAAGCGGAGGCCACCAATAAAACATTACTCAAAATCATCAAAAAAACCTGCGAGTCTAGTAAGTTTTCAGACTGGCCAGAAAAACTTATCGAAGCCCTATGGGCCTATCGCACTTCAATCCGTACCCCCACCGGGCAGACTCCATTTGCCCTTACTTATGGTATGGAAGCGGTAGTCCCGTATGAGACTCTGATCCCTTCTCTCAAGGTACAATTGGACGAGGAATTTCCCCTCGACGATCGTCGTAATTCACTCCTCGCCCAGTTGGAACTCTTGGATGAGAAGCGGCTGGCCGCTGCCGAACACGCGTGTGTGTATCAAAATAGACTCGCTCGCTTTTACCAAAAGAAAGTCGTTGAGAGAAAATTCAAAGTCGGTGAGATGGTCGTAAAAAGAATTTTTGTCAAACCTGGAGGTCCGCGTTCTAAGCTCCAACCCAATTGGGAAGGACCATTTGTAATTCAAGCCGTGTACCCTGGCAACGCCTACAAACTAGTCAACGCCGAAGGGACCGAGTTATCCCACCCTTGGAATGGGCTTTATCTTAAAAAATACTACCCTTAGCACAAAACAAAAAAATGATGAAAAGATAGAAAACATCACAAAAAATAAAGAAATATTAAAAACCACTAAAAAAATGGAAAATTCAAAATGCCGACACCTGGTGGTCACCATGTAGTCAAGTCACTGCATCTAACCTTCATGTTAGGATAGGGCCCATTAAGGCTTGGTAGGCACCGGGTCTTGGTTTGCCAGAACCGTGGAGATCCATGTCCGGCCACGTCGGCCTATGCTCGCTCGAAGGAAGCTAACATGTGCTCACTTATGTATTTTATTCAAAAAAAGTCGGTAGCGTCACCTACGGTGGGGCCCCACCCAGAAGATCTCCGGAAGCTGTAATCTTTATTCTTTTCTCTTCGACTAAATGAGACAGTCGGCGCCCTTAAAACGCTGAGCATGAGAAACCGAAACTCAAACCCCAAAGGCAAGAGTAGGATCCATTTCCTCGAGCATCGATCAGAGCACGAGAAGAGGGCAGTGTCCCCGCAGGCATACGAAAAGGGAGCCCACAAACGTCAAACGACTATATCTCCCTCACAAAAAGAAATACAAAATCAAAATCAAGAGAAAAGCCTGGTCGTGACCGTGCCTGTTGCGATAAACGGAATCCCTCAAAGTAAAAGTCTGAATCCACAAAAGGGGCCGTGGAATGTAAATGCTCGAGATTTGGTCCGAAGTTGTCCGAAAGGAAAGAGTTAATGGGCCCTTATTCGCTCGTCGGGTTAACGGTTTTGCCGATCCTCTCAGGAGGTTTATCCCCCACGCTCTTCCTTCTTCCTCTAAAGATGAAGGTTCGATGGAGTTTCTGAAGGGTGAAAACTACCAAGGGTCTGCGACCTTATTTTAATATACATGTTTGGTTGCCTACTTTGAAAAGCAAAAGCTAACGCTGCCAAGGAGTCTCCGTGTTTCTGGCTGGTCAACACCCCTGTTTACCACCTTGATGTCTTCTTGCTTAACCTTGGGCTTAGGCCAATGCAAGCGCGTCACCTATGGGTACGACGACGTCTGATTCCGGGTCAGCGTCACGTGATTGGTCATTGGGGTTCCAGGGTGTTCCATCATATACCATCTAGAGTTGTGAAGAAACAGACTCGGGTCGGGCAAATCTCTTACCTCAAACACCTTTTGGGTGAATCCCTGTGGTCGGAAGCGACTGGGAGCCTAAGCATGGCATGACGGTATTGTCATCAGGGTAAGTCTTAGTCGGCGGGATCATCATTCGAGGGGTCTAGAGGCCCAAATCAACCTAGATGTGCACTTAGGATACTTGGGAGGTTAGTAAGAAACCCCTGTTCTCGTATAGGTTGGGTGCCATTTGGGTGCTTGCCAGGCGTTGGCAAGAAAAAAATTGAAATGATAAAAACAACAAAAAATGGAAAAGAGAAAATGTACATATTTGTAAACAAAAAAAATCTTTTTTATGATAAAACAAAAAAATGCCAAATATAAAAAAAGAAGAAAACAAATCAATTTTGCATGATTGCATTTGCGTGCAGCATCTCACTTTTAATACCGCTTGCATTCGTGTGCTTGCCTGTCGCATTTATCATCACTACATCTTTCTCTCGCCTTCCTTAAATAAAGGCTTGTCCCCTTGACCAGTTATCAAGGACAGTCACAGTGACCATTTTCTTATTGAGCAAGGGGCCAAGTCAGAACAGAAATTCTGATTTGTTTGTTTCAATGATATATGCAGGGATTCAGGTAACAGAAGCAAAGGTGAAAACCAAACAAACCAAACCTTGTATTTTATTCCAAAAAAACTAAAAAATTACATCAAGTTCCGCCCTCTCTCTCTGCATTACTCGTCCCACTACTCTCCGGGCAAAACGCTCTCAAAGGTGCTACCCAACTACGAAAAGCGGTATTCTTACCGCTCTGTACTCCCCTTCCTATTCCCACACCCCGGCATTGATCCACGGAAGTAGCAGAGATGCTACCAACACGAAAGCCACGCTCTCGTGCTCTTCGGTAGCGCTCCTCACCATCTCTCAGCCACTATTCAGCAAGACCAAGGCTGATTCGGAGTTCGAATAGTTGGGCCTCCATGGCCCTTCGTTCCTCCCTTTCAATCAATCTGTTAGCTCTTTCTCTCTCTGCGTCTCTTTCTCTCCCTACACGTTCTCTCTCGCGGTCTTCCCTCTCCAACTGGAGAGTGATCCTCAGTTCCACGACATCCCTAGAGGAGTCGTCATCAGGATGACGCCGTAGTTCCCTCTCCAGTTCTGCTATCCTAGCCTCCTTCTGCGTAGCTTGGGCAAGCGCTTCTTCCGTCTCCTTTTCCTGCCGAGTGTACCATCTCAGATACGCAATAAGGCGTAAACAAAGAGAACTCAACACTGAAACGTTTACCTGTATACAGAGCATCCCTTCTGCCTCCGCAGCACGCTGCGTGGCGTGAGCAAGTTGCTCATGAAGCAAGTCAAGTTCTGAGGAGGGAATCCACAAGCTGGAGGAGGCACCACCTACTCCCATCGTTGGGGAAGCCGCGCCAATCTGAGCATGCTACGACCGCGTGAATTAGCAGCCAACATCTGGAATCTGCGGTTTTAATTAGGAACGCACTGTACACCTACCAAGGCGCTCGTAGCTCCGCGGGCATCGCCCAACCGTTGCTCCACCTCTGCCAAGCGAGTTCGTAAAGTCGCTATCATGGCATCACGGACATCCTGCAGCCATACGAGTCAGCATTTTCACCAGAAAACCAGAAAATGAAGAGAGAAGAAAAGAGAAAAAGGGGAAACCTACCTCCACAAGTCTCCGGGGTTGGAGCCGCTCTGCGTACTTTGTCCTATATAGACGCAAGTAGTCCTCGCTATCCCGCGCCTACGATTCTACAATCGTGCCACCCTGTTGCCAGTCTTCATACTGTTCGGGGAAACGCACCCTCCAATCAATGCAGGTCACCGGTCCTCGCGTCTTTCTCCCGACACGAGGTGGCGCAGCCGTATCCACCCATTCCTGAGCCAGTCCTAAAGTCCTCATAACCAATTGTAGCCGAAGCGGCTCGATTTCATTCAGGCAGTGCATCCATAATTCCCGTCCGAACCGGGCACGACTTGCTAGAACCCACGGCTGGTCGGCATCGACCATGTCTGAGTAGGGTCTCCAGTTTACCATCACTGCAGGGAACTCCTGTAGCTCCCACCTTAGCACCATCAGTTGGTAGGTTAGGGGTGCCACACTCATGATGGGTTGCCACTGCCTGGCTAGCGGCACCATCGCGGGTCGCCAATGTCGAGCTCTCCCCATGGGGAGGTAATAATAGCTCCACAGTTGCTCGGCGCGGATCATCAGTTCCTTGCAAAAACACAAAGAAAAATACAAAACAAGCAAAACCAAAAATACCTGATGAATGGTGTGAAACCACTCACAGCCATCTCACGATCCGCTTCTTGGAATATGCCTGCAAACAAGTGTGCCAACATGGCAGCTCCCCAGGCATAGTACCCTACTCTTTCAAGGTCTGATAGCAGCTCTAGGAAGTGACATTGGATACCGTCCCCTTTCGAGCTCAGTACCAATCTCCCCAAAAGGAAGAGGAGAAATCTCCTCAAATCTATGTTGCATCTTTCCCAGTTGTCGAAATCTGTGCAGTACACGGCACGGCATCCTATTTCCATCCTTTCCATGAACTCTTCTGAGGATTCATCCTCCCGCCGACGAGCGTCGGTGAGCCCTAATGCATCCATAAGGGACGCCCTAGCTACCGACCTGTTTTTCCGACCATCTAGGTCCAAACCTAGTAGCTTCCGAGCACCTTCTCAGTAATCCGCATAAGTGACCCCGGTCACTGCCTCGCCCTCCACCTTAAGACTTGTGATCCGGACCACATCCTCCAAGCTGGGCACCATGTGCCCCCAGGGCATCAGGAATGCCCGACTCACTGGGTCCCATCTCTCACACAAGGCTTGGATCAGAACCAGGTCGAGCTTGATCGGCTCGATCCGAAGGAAGGTACCAAATCCCATCACGTCTAGCCTCGCCTTCTGGAAATCTGGGAGGCCCCTGTATGCGGCCACTGCTAACTCCCATGAAATGTGTGATTTCATCACACTCTGTGCGTGCATAAGAAATGGAGAGGAGGTTTGGTCAGAAAGAGAGGAAGGGAGAAAGAATGAGAAAAGGGCAGGAAAGCTCAGCTTACGAGTTGTGATTGGGCCCTTTCGCTAAAGTGCCCTTCGAGGTCCGAAAGCCTCTTGGAACTACTACCACTGGACCTGCTTCTCTTCGAGGAATGGGAAGATTCGCCCTCCATCCAACTCTCAGAATTTTGAACTCCTCCTCTCCCGTGAGAACTTGTGCTCCTCGAGTTAGTCCTCGATATACCTGGGAAGATAAAAGGGACAAGAATTTATAAAAATAGAAGAGTGCGGGCCAAGATTGCCTCCATCACCTGTTAATGACAGCCCTCGCGATGAGGCACCTGCCATACGGTCCCGTGTGTCACTTCACCGCTAACACAGGGTGATTGATTGGACGAAGAATATGACGACTAGCCCTTATGTTGTCCAGGGATACCCTATCATGTTTTGGAGGACGTCCGCAAAATTTGACACAACATCCGGGAAAAGGAACTAGGGCCGTCATTATTGACTTCGACGGCAGATTCCGGTGGAAAATGGTCACAACAAGACACGATTCTCCGCTTGGGGTGGAGTCTCGGCAGACCCATCACATGGGAACAGTGCAAAGGAGAAGAAGTGTAGGGAAGAAGGAACGCACAAAAGAACAAATAAGCGACAGCAAATCAAATCACTCCCTCCATAATTCTACATAAGCTGTCAAAAATATCATAAACATAAGGAGGAGGCGAGTCCACCAGCTCGCCGATCCTCACCATCACTCATCTCTCTGGGCGCTCCCCTCCTCTCCCCTGAGGTGCGGGTCCCTCAGAAGCCTCTGGGATCCTCGTGCAGCAGCACCTGCCTCGCCTCTTGGCGCCTGCTCCGCAGCAGTGACTCGCTGCTCCTCCCCTGGCATGGCGAAGAAGCCACTAGCGGCAAAGCGACCGGACTGGCGGAGTCGCTCCCCGAACTCTCGCGCTCTCTCGTAGCGCGTCTCCATCCCTCCTAGCCTCTGCACGACGGCCTGAAGGCCCAGCTGGAGCTCCCTCACTTGGGCCTCCAAGGCCCTCCTCTCGGTCTGATCTCGCTGTCGCTCGGACCTTCTCTCGGCTTTCTCTCTCTCTGCCTCTCTCCTCATCATCTGCAGAAGAACCCTTAACTCCAGGATGTCTGGAGAAGGCCTCTCCTCACCACGATGCCGCAGCTCCACTACAGTCGCCACCCAGGCATCACGCTCCTCTTTCGCCCGGGTCGCGCGGGCCACCGCACCGGCAAGTTGCTCCCTGAGGGAGGCAATCTCAAGAAAAGGGGCCGAGGAACTGGAAGATGCGCCACCAATCATCCCCGCCGTCGCTGTCTACTGGGCACGCTGGAACAAAATAAACAACGGCCGTCAGTGAAACTCCAAATCTGAAGATAAAAGTGCGGCACGTAACTTACCACGAGCGACAGCTCATGTTGAGCGACGGCCAGCTGCCGCCTAGCCTCTGACAGTTGGACGCGTGAGCCGCCGATGCCACGCGTGTCCCCAGCTTGGGGAAGCTCCGCATAACTCTCTCTCTGCCGCCGCAGGAAGTCGGCGCTGTCCTGCACCAATACACTCCCTTGCTGTCCAGGGAGACGTACGTGCTAGTCCTCGAGCCTCGCCTTGCCGCGACTCTCCTTCCTAACACGGCTCGGCTCATCAGCACTCGCCCACTCATCGGCCAAACATGGGATTCTTGCCGTACCCTGCATCAAAAGGGGTCCCACATCAGTCAAAAAGAACGTGTCCCCTGTCTAGGACGCGTATATCATTTAAGTGCAACACTCGCCGAACCCTTTCCCCCCTCGCACGGCTTGCTTCAAAACTCAAAATAGATCAAAGAGGGGGGAAACCAAGCACTCACCGAGCCATGTTCACCTCCTTCCGCGCCATTGGGCCCCTCGGGTCCCTCGGGGGCCCGAAGTAGCCCTTCCTCCTCCATGGACGCCGTTCCGTGCTCTGGCGCGTCCCTCCTCAGGCGAGGGGCCCCGCGTCCCTCTCCACCTTCGTCGTGGTCCAGACCGACGAACTCCATCAATCGAGAGGAAGAAGACAAAGATGGGCGAGCGAGTTTCGGCGGAAGGCGGGCTCGTTTGCAGGTAAGGCACGGACGGAGAAAGGCCGTCCGACGCTTTAAATTTGAATTCAAAGGTTAAAACGCGTCCTCGCGTTTGGACGCGCCCAAAAGAAAGCGAAAAAAAAAGGAACAAAATCCCTCCATGCAAAGTAGTTCCCTCCTGTCCAGGGTAAAGTCCCATGAAGCGTGAACAACGTGGTGTGAAAGAAAGTGCAGGAAGGAAAAGGGCACACGACAAAAGGAACCACACGAAATCTATTTCATACAAACAGTCAAAAGTACATCATACAGTGAGGAGGGTGGGGTGTACAAACAACTCTCTAACTCTCGCCACCACCCTCCTGGTCATCTCTCTCCTCCCTCCTCTGACGGGGATCCCTAGGGGGCATCTGCGACCTCTGTGAACCCTGAGAAGCCGTGCTCGCCTCCCCAGGGGGCACCATGCCAGCCTCCAAGGTGCGGCGACGCTCCTCGGCCAAAGAAACTAGAAAGCTGCCCATAGAAAAGGAACCGGACTGACGAAGTCGCGCCCCGCGCTCCTTCGCCCTCTGATACCGCTCCTCACTCTCCCGAAGTCTTCCCTCCGCCGTGCCAAGACTCAGCCGGAGCTCCAACACCAGGGCCACCAGAGCTCTCCTCTCGTCCCAATCTCGATGTCGCTCTGCCATCCTGTACTCCCTCTCTTTCTCTAGGGTCTCCCTATCCCTCTCCCTCTCTCTCTCCACGCTCTCCCTATCCCTCTCCCTCTCCTCTCTCTCCCTCATCGCCTCTCTCCTCGACAGCTCGAGGGCGATCCGTAGATCCACTACGTCGCGAGGAAGCTCCTCAGCCTCCCGTCGCCGCTCCTCCTCTAGCTCCGCAATCCAGGCGTCACGCTCTGCCACCCAGGCATCGCGCTCCTGCTCAGCACGAACAGCACGGGCCAGGGCCTCCTGAATCTCGGCCACCTATCAAAACACGCATGCACCGTAAGAGAACAGTGATAAAAGGAGAGCAGCCAGAAGGAGAGTCGAGGTCAGGCAGACACTCACTCGAGCCTTGCGGTCACGCTCGGCCTCCTCAGCCCGAGCCACTGCATACGCCAGCTGCTCCTGGAGGGCAGAGATCTCCGGGGGAGGGCCCCACGAACTGGAACCCGCTCCACCAGTCGTCCCGGCTGCCTCTGTCTGGTGGGCCCGCTGAAACACAGAGCAAACGACAGTTAGAGGCCAAGTATCAAAAATCCAGGTCACGGAAAATGCATCGCATAAACTCACCAGGATCTCCAACTCCTGTCGGATGGCCACCAACTGCCGCCTGGCGTCCGCCAACTGGGCCCGCAGGTAGGGGATCATGTTGTCACGAGCATCCTGCATTGCACATAAGTTAGTACCACATGCATATACATATAGAAGGGTGAAGCATTTTCATTTCACTTACCCCTGCCATACCACCAAGGAAGAGGCGGTCCCCGTACGTAGCCCGGTACCGTCTCAGGTAATCAGTACTGTCCTGTACATGGGACACCACTGGGATCCCGCCCTGCTGCAAGTCCTGGTACTGTGCCAGGAAGCGCGTACGCCAGTCCACGATCTTCGCCTTCCCCTTGGTCTTCCGCCCGATGCAGACCGGCTTATCTACATCGACCCACTCTTGGGCCAGCCCCAACGTCCTCATAACCAGCCTCAGCCGAAGCGGCTCGATCTCGTTCAGGCAATGGACCCACACGTCCCGTCCGAAACGAGGAAGACCCGCTACAACCCAAGGCTGACCAGCGTCGCCCATGCCCAGGTAGGGTCTCCACACCACCTGCATCACCATACATACATCATGTTAGTTACCATTCAGTCACATGCATAAAAACACAAAAAATCATACGCATCATACCATGGCCTCAGGATACTCGCTCAGCTCCCGACGAAGTGACGCCAGCTGGTAGCTGTGTGGTGCCGCTACCACGACCGGCCTCCACCGTCGCGCTAGAGGAACGGCCCTCCTGTTCCCATGCCTATCCCTCCCCATCGGGAAATAGTAATAGCTCCACACCTGCATCCATCATACATCATTAGTACAATAATTGCATATTTAACTGAGGGAATGCATAAATAAAATGTTTATCTGGAGAAAAGGTGCGAAGCCACTGACTGTCGTCTCCTTCTCCGAAGTCTGGGAGAGATCGGCAATCAGATGGGCAAGCAGAGCCGCTCCCCACGCGTAGTGTCCCACTCTGTCCAGATCCACCAAGATCCCGAGGAAATGGCAGTGGATGCCATCCCCCTTCGTCCCCAGTAGAAGGCGGCCCAAGAAGAAGAAAAGAAACCTCCAGAGGTCTAGGTCCACCAGCTCCCGCTCGCTCGGGTCCTGGGTGAAAGCTGCACGAGCGTCTCCCTCAAGTCGTGCCAGAAACTTCGCTCCAGTCTCGCTAACCCGCTGGCGCGGGTCGACGAATCCGAGCGCCTCCATGATCTCCACTCGGCCAACTACCCTGCTGTCCCTGTCAGTCACGCTCGTCTCTAATCACAGCAGGTCCAGGACACTCTCTCGATAGTCAGGGTAGGTGACCCCGCTCACCGCCTCTCCGTCAACTCGTAGCCCGGTGATCCGAGCCACGTCCTCTAGTGTCGGCACCATGTGCCCCCAGGGCATCGGAAACGCCCGGCTCGGTGCGTACCACTGCTCCCTCAATGCCTGGATAAGAGGAAGGTCAAGCTGAAAGGGCTCAATCCTAAGGAAAGCTCCGAAGCCCATGGCGTCTACACGCGCCCTCTGAAAGTCTGGCAGCCCACGGTATGCTGCCACCACTAGGGACCAACTGATCCGGCCCTTCATCACGCCCTGCACACCACAAAACCAACAAAGAACACATCATCATCATGAATAGTAATAAACAATAATAATGTATATACTACTTATTTATTTTATTTTATTTTTTTTAAAAAAATATTTATGTTTTTTTGGAGGCGTCCAACACCTTGGACGCCTCCTTTACATTTCCTTTATTTTGTTTTCAGAAAAACCCAAAAACCAAAAAAAAATAAATAAAAAAGAAAAAAAGAAAATATGGAGGCGTCCAGGCCTCTGGACGCCTCCTTCCCTCACTCCCCGGTGTTCTCCACACAGCCTCTCGTCCGCTCGTTTAGCCCAGTGAACCAATAGAATGGAAGTCTAAGGGGCTTACCGGATCGTGCTCGTCCTCTCCCGCGTCACCAGCGCCCGCAGGGTCCTCCACAGCCAAAAGAGGAGCCTCCTCCTCCACGGCAATCTCCTCCGCCACGGCATCCTCCTCAGCGTCATCTCTCAGCCTTCTCGAACGACGAGCCCGTCGTTTCCGCTTCTTCCCACCCTGGCTCGGGCCTCCTTGCTCCATTGGAATTGGGAATGGGTCGTTTAAGGTGAACGAGTCATCATAATGAACAGTAGAAGTGAAAAGGGTGGTCAGGGCCCCCTTATATAAGAAAAACCCCTTTTTGGGGGCGTCCAGGCGCCTGGACGCCCCCACTTTTTTTCTTTTTTTCAAAAATTCAAAAAAATTTAGGGGCGTCCAGGTGCTTGGACACCCCCAAACAAAATTCAAAAAAAATAATAAAAGGAAAATATAGGGGCGTCCAAGCGCCTGGACGCCCCCAAAATAAAAAAATAAATAAATAAATAAATAAAAAATTGGAGGCGTCCAGGCCCCTGGACGCCCCCATTAAAAATATATTTTTAATATATATATTTACATATGATCATATTGTGAATAAATAGGTACATAAAAAGAAAGAAAATGCAAAAATAGAAAAACGGAAAAATAAAAATCATAACAAAGGGAACTGGTCCAAAACATCAAAATGCCAGATTTTATTCCATCAGAAAGCAGAACGAGTTATATCAGGGGCTTAGGCGCCTTAGGCCTTAACTTCCTCAGTTCGGTTACATAAGCTCTCCACAGCTCGCATTCTTCCCCCACATGCGCTAAGGCCTTTCCCGCAACACTTGTCTTCCAGGGTGCTTTGATGGCCTTCGCTTTCTTCGCATTCGCTTTAGTGCCCAACTCTCTCTTCTTCAAAGGAACGATGCCAGTCGGTGGTGGGAACAAATGACGTGGGATGCCAATCTGGAGGCAGCACCGATGCGCATTATAAAGCACGAACTCGGTCGCGCCGATCAGTTGAAGATCAACTTCGGGAGAAGGCCTCACGAGGAGATCAAGCGAAAGCAAACATGCCGGTGCGCAAGTGAAGAAGCTTTGTGTCACGGTGCGAAAGTGAGACCGCCAGTCTTCACGTCTCTTTAGCCACGGAACACGGTTCGACACGGTGCCACCGAAGCCTAACACGTCCGCTATATGATAAAGGGGGCTTTGTTGGAAGAGCTTCGAAGCAGTTGGCATTCCCTCACGGTGATCAAACTTGAAATGCAAATCCAGCCAGCAACTCAGGACAAGTGCGCAACCAAAAGGAGGCTTACCCATGCTCGAGGCAGTAAGGCCACTATACAGGTAGGCAAGGACAGCGGGTCCCACCCTCTTTCCACGCCAGATCCCGTAGATAGCACTCAGTTGGTCTTCCTCCACCATGTTGTCGGTATAAGGAAACAAGAGAGCACCCGCCAGACAAATGGTGAACCCTTTCATGATTCCCTCCAAATGGTCATCGTCTGATAACCCTCTCAGGGCGTCCATGACCCACTCCGCGAGCTTTTGCAAACCAATCCCCTTTTGATTAGGCACCTTCCTGGCCGCGTCAGGCGGCATGAAGCTTCCAAGGACGCTTTCGGAAGTCCCCCGTATCAGCATCCGCATAGCCTTCACCTTCCCGTCACTCTTGAATTTCTTCAATCCGAGTAGAAGTTCCACCTCCTCAAGGAGGATGGTCACCTCGAAGGTCGGGAAGATAAAAGTGTGGGTCTGGGGATGCCAGATCTCCACTAGTGCGCCCATAGCCGCCCAGTCCATACGAATCTTCTCGTAGTGTTTGGCGTGAATAAGGAGCCTCTGCAGATGCCACTTCGAGAGTATGGCCCTCATGCCGATGGAGATGTTGGAAGTTAGCTTTGAAAGCCATGGCAGTTTGGAAAACTTCCTCGGGCCTGGGAAGAGTGGATATGGCTGGAAGAGAAAAGAAAGAAGAAGAAATGAAGGAAGTAAGAAGAAGGTTCACGTGGAGAAATTTGAGAAGAATCAGCTTACAATATGCGACATGATCATCCCACTCAAATGACCCTCGAGGTCGGAGAGTCGCCTGATCTCGCTGCTAGGCCAGCTCTTCTTCATAACACGGGAAGACTCTCCTTCCATCCTGAAATCTCTAGATTCTCCTCTCTTTCCTCTCCTGAGCTTCCAAAACCCACCTTGATGCTTTTGAATGAACTAGCCTAAGGGGTGTTCTTATAGGAAGGATAGGGCGCTACAGGATGGAACATGTCACATCAGCGATCAATGTCAGGATTTTGGCTAGATCTCCTTTCCATTGTGGTGCGATTCTGTTATGATTCTGTTACTTTCTGATATTATTAATCCATGCTGGCCTGTGCAGGTTTTACTAACGGACGTCTTTGTCCTATCTCATGTCCCACCTTTCATTGGTTGGTCCCACCATGTCATGCATCATAGTATATGATACCTACGTTACTAGAATATGTCAAGGACCTTGCGGCCCAAACGAATCTGGGATCTGAGTTCCCCTTCAACAAAAAACAGTGATGATCCCAGAAGAATTTGGGTTGTACGGATAGGTCGTTAACTTGTGGTAGCATGGGGACGACGGTTCCATTCAGTGAGTTGGTGCGCGGATAAACGGGCCCCAGCCCAGCGTCGGCTCACCGGATCGGTATCCTGACCCATTCTTAACAAGTTGACAATATTATCCTTGGCTATTTTCTATTTTATTTTATTTTAAATTTTTATTTAAACCCAGCATGCATTCATATAGGACTTTGATTTATTGCGGAAGATCATTTAAGTAATTCGATTGCAAAAGCCGTTGTGCTTCAATTCTTACAAATATGAGATATTCCACTCCGAATGAAATGCTGAGTTTCCTTGAAACGGCCCTACGCTGCTCTTCCAAAGGAGACTCTTGTTTGGACAGACCCTCAGATATTCCTTTGCTTTTTACCTTACTTGACCCACCTTGGCCGCAGCACTTCCACGTTAGCTAGTCATCGCTCCCCAAAGGTGAAACCTGCAGGTTTATGACCCAGGTACTTCCACACCGAGAAGTTGGTCTCCTTTATTTTCATGCCTAAGCGCACATTTCACCCTCCCTTATTTGATCTCCGTCCAAGCAACCGTCAAGACTTGAAAGACCTCCTTCGAGGTCGCCTCATTGAAACTTCAGGAAACATTCCAAACAGTAACGTCAAAAGCGTGTCTCATCACACCTTGGCATCAACTTATCAGTCCGCTCCCACTTCACTCCACTTCGATACCATTCCACTACGTGTCGCTCCCTTGCAAAGCAGACGCCAAGGCGGGGCAGCTGTAGACACGCCATTCCTGACGCCTCCTGACAAAGTCTCATATTACTATACGACGCCCCGCGACGGCTTACGCATTTTGAATCGCTTGAGTGCTTCCTTTTCTTGAGTCCTCTTCCGCCCTTTTCGGCATCCGGAATCGTCTCGTCACGGCATTCGGACGGTATCAACACCAGTCAGAAGCATCAGGAGGTTCCAGAACCAAGAAGGGTGTCTGCCGGGCAGCCGCCAACACTTTGTTCGAGGATCTGGGTGGGTCTTTTTGGGGGCGTCCAGGCCCCTGGACGCCCCCACTCTTTTAATTTATTTTCAAATAAACCAAAAGCCAAATAAAAATAATTTATTAATGGAGGCGTTCAGGCTCCTGGACGCCTCCATAAAAATAAAAATATAAAATATAAAATGCCAACTTTGGCATAGAAAAACAAAACAAAAATAAAAATATATTTTATTGGAGGCGTCCAGGACCCTGGACGCCTCCATCAACTCCCTCACGGGCGCTGCGCACCGAACGACGGTTTGTCGTGTGTGAAAAAATCCAAATTGTGGAGACGTCCAGATGGCTGGACGCGCCCATTTCCAAATCACGGGTCGCCGCTCCAAAACCACGCGTTGTGCCAAATCGCGTGCGTCTGTCGGTGGAGTTCGGTGGATGTTATAGAGGCGTCTGGGACCCTGGACGCCCCCAAGAAAATATTTAAAAAAATGAATAAAAATAAAATAAAATATTAGTTCGGCCCTGATGGAGGTGTCCAGGGTCCTAGACGCCTCCACCCACCGGAGCCCTATAAATAGAGGCCCACCCCCTCAGTTCTAGAGGAGCCAAGAAGCGATCCGATAGGCTGCCGGAGCCCAGAGGCTACCGGAGCTATTTCTAACCCGTGGGTTCTTTTGTAGGAGGAGGTTCTACCGACTTCTCGGGTGTCCAGGCTCGCGAGAGGAAGGCTATCTTCATCCACCGCGCTTCCACGTCGTCCCTACGCTGCTGGAGCTCTGCCGGATCTCACCCTCGGCTCCTCCAATAAGCCTTTTCTTCCCTTTTTTCTCCATAGTTCTTTACATTCATCATACTGCATCCCCTATCTCCCTACATAAGGGCGCCGTCTCTTGCATATTTCTTGCATTCATCATTGCATTTTCCTCCTACTCGAGTCCGAGAGGGGTTTAAAACCACACCAACCAGGTGTGTGTCAGGTCACGATCTCGTTACTTTTATTGCAAGGAATTGTTACTACACTGCCATTTTCTAATTCCGTTCGTTTATTGTCTACTGTTTTGCAAGGGTAACCAAGGAAAGCCCTCTCCGTCGGCCGGCCGGAAGAAGAGGAGGAAGCAACCCGCCATCTCCCGCTCTTGAGGTAGGCGCGATCACTTTCTTTATTTTGGGGTCTTTTGGCCTCTGGCGATCACATCTTATTCTCGAGGCCGCGGCGAGTCACTTCCCCAATGGCCGTTTAAATTCCTGTTCTTATATTCTCTTTATATTCTGTTATATTCTACTCATATTCTCGAGGCCGCGGCGAGTCACTTCCCCAATGGCCGTTTAAATTCCCATTCTCATATGTTATATTCTTATCTATTCATATTCTCGAGGCCGCGGCGAGTCACTTCCCCAATGGCCGTTTAAATTCCCGTTCTTATATGTTATATTCTCATCTATCCATATTCTCGAGGCTGCGGCGAGTCATTTCCCCAATGGCCGTTTAAATTCCCGCTCTTTATATTCTTCTTATATTCTGTTATATTTTTATCTGCTCATATTCTCGAGGCCGCGGCGAGTCACTTCCCCAATGGCTGTTTCAATTCCTGCTATTTAATTTCTGCACCATTCCCGTCCCCCCGAGGTCGCGGCGAGTCACTTCCCGCTATGGCTGTTTAACCCCCATATCTTGCTATATTACATGTGTCCCGCTCGCCCCGCCGGAGCAATCTCCCGTGGTGGCCCCTTCTCTCTTCTCTTATTTCTGTGTTGCAGCAAATAAAGAGGAGCCCGCGCGCTCTGCGTCTTCTCCGCTCCCCGAACCGCGTGACGTCGCTCACAATGCACATTTGCATAGAACCCCTTGTTTGACTTTGTGGTGTTGCATTTCATTTTAAACTATCTTAAGGGCAAAACCCATAATCACATAAGGTGGGGATTTGATCACCCTTCCTTGGCCCACAAACCACAACTCCGCATTTTGCATTTCCTAAGCCTAATAAAATCCAGTAGACATTGGCCCTAGGGTTCACATTGAGATTTAGGTCCACTCAGGCCCATTATCAATTTGAAAACTAGTGTCTAGGAAAGAGGTCCAATGGCAAACGCCTTAAGTGGGATTGTGGTTTATTAATTAGGACCCTACATAAGTAGGGGGAGCCTCACACAACCCCACCTCTTTCCTGGCTAGTGGACAAATTTGGTAGCGGACTTGGGCTGGATTTACATTGATTTGTGAGAAAGCTAACATTGAGCCCACTTAGTGATTAGAACCTAAGAGAGATTGTGCTTGTATCACCACCTAAGTCTGGTGTCTAGGCAAGGGGTTAAAAGGCTACGCCTAAGTGGATTTGTGGTTCATTAATTAGGAGCTTGCGAAAGCAAGGGGAACCTCCCACGATCCTACCTCTTACCTGGCCAACTTGAAGGTCGGTGTGTGTAAGATTGCAATTGAACTTTGGGGAATTCTCACTATTTGTGCTTTTAAGTCCAAGGAGCCCTAAGTCTTGTAGGTTAATTTGTTGAACAAGTGTTTGCAAAATTAAAAAAAAATATATATATATACACAAAAAAAAAAATTTCTTGGAGTTCATGCAGGGGAGAAGATCCCAGCATCCGCATTTAGTTGAACCTATCCAAGAAATTGAGAGAGAGATCCATCAAGCCCAAAATCCAATTCAACAAATGGCTAATAAAGGTGAATTACCCAAGCAGATGAAGGAATATTTCATTCATTCTAGCTATCAACCTTCCACCTGTATCCATCTTCCGGAAGTGCCAGCGGCCCAATATGAGATAAAATCTAGCACTATCCAAATGCTCCCTTCATTCCATGGGCTTACAAATGAAGACCCATATAAGTACCTAGATGAGTTTCTAGAGATATGCTCCACTGTGAAAATTCAGAATTTCACAGATGATGCCTTGAGGCTAACTCTCTTCCCCTTTTCTTTGAAAGACAAAGCCAAATATTGGTTAGGGACCTTAGGAAGACCCATTCGGTCATGGGAGGAAATGCAAAAAGAATTTTTGAAAAAATTCTATCCTATAGGTCGGACCAATACAATGAGAAGAGCTATCACGGGTTTTGCTCAAACCCCCGGAGAATTGATCCATGAGTTTTGGGAGAGAATGGAGGAGTTATTGAGAAAATGCCCACATCATGGGCTATCAAAATGGCAAATTGTGCAACCTTTCTATGAGGGATTAACTGAACCTTACAGGCAAATGGTTGATGCTTCTTGTGGAGGTGCTTTTATGAGTAAAAGTGATGAAGAAGCGTATGCTCTCTTTGAAATGTTGAGTGAGAACTCCATCAATCATGCTTCTCTTTCGTCATATGAAAGGTCAGTGGGGCCATCTAGAAAAGTTGGGATGTATGAGGTAAAAGATAGGGGAGAATTCGAGCCTAGATTAGATGTGAATGCCTTGGCTCAAAAACTGGAGAAAGTTGACCTGTTAACTCAACAAGTTGGCGAACTCATTAAGTTAAATAAACAAACTTTCAATGCTCAATCACAACCATCTTTCCACTCTCGCCAAGGTTCAGTCCAGGAGGCATGTGTGCTATGTGAAAACCCAGCCCATCAAGTGGACGAATGCCCTGCGGCAGCTCAATTACCTCCTACTATCCAAGAACAAGTCTATGCAGCCCAAGGACTTTCTAAACCCAACAATGACCCATTTTCAAACACATATAATCCGGGTTGGAGAAATCACCCGAACTTCTCTTGGAAATCTCAACAGACCCAAAACTATCAACCCAAGCCCCAATCTCAAGCCCATTTTCAAAATCAAACTTTTCACAAGGGCCAATTGTCACAACAATTATCAAGTCATTCTCAACCTCCTTACGGCCAACCATCTTATGGCCAACCTTCATTTGTTCAGCCCGCATATGGGCAATCTTCATATCCTCCACCAGTCTACCAACCACCTACCTTACCTCCGCCAGTGGCCCAAAACGATGATAGAATAAATCAATTGCAATAGCTCATTTTGGCCCAAAATCAATCTTTCCAAGCCCAAATGGCGGACATGAAAGCCCAGATTGGCCAACTCTTGGAAACCAATGTGAGGAGAGATCTGGGTCAACTTCCAAGCCAACCCATGCCTAATCCTCGAAATTATCCTCCATGTTTTCAACAGCAGCCCCTCCCACATGCTCCTCAAGGGCAATTTCAACAAGGCCCAAATCCTCCAAAGGGCCCCCAATTTGAGAATGCCAAGGCCATCTCAACCTTAAAAGGTGGTAAAATTCTGTTAGATCCTTATCAGATCCATGAATCCAATCAAGCCTCACCCAGTCAAGCCCAAGAAGAAGAAGAATCCATTACCATCCCCATAGTGGATAATGAGGGTGTCAACAAAGAAAAAGGAAAGATAGGAATTGATGAATCACCTGAAACATACCAACCCAAGATTCCCTTCCCCACTACCTTGGAAGCCAGAAAAGAAAAGAAAAAGAAGAACATTCAAGCTCAAAATGAAGAATTGATGAAGTTGTTCAAACAAGTCCACATCAACATTCCTCTTCTAGATGCAATCCAACATGTTCCTGCATATGCAAAATTTCTCAAAGAAATGTGCACTCAAAAGAGGGAACCAAAGATAAATCCAAAAAGAATTATGTTATCTGAAGAAGTAAGTGTTGTCTTACTGAACCAACTCCCTCAGAAGATGAAGGATCCTGGCGCTCCACTCATATCTTGTGTCATTGGGGGGGTCACCTTTGAAAAGGCTTTGTTGGATTTGGGAGCGAGTGTGAATCTTCTTCCAACATCTGTGTACGAAAAGTTTGGGATGGGAGAACTTAAATCAACCCCTGTCATTCTCCAATTGGCTGATCGATCTGTTAGAACACCTAGGGGGTTGGTAGAAGATGTCATTGTCAAGATAGACACATGCTATTTTCCTGTTGACTTCTTAATCCTTGACATGGAATCTAAGTCAGACTTGGCCCAAAGCCCAATTATATTGGGTCGACCCTTCTTAGCCACAGCCAATGCTAACATCAACTGTAAGTCTGGGCTTATGGATATCTCTTTTGGAGATCAAAAGATAACACTCAATGTCTTCAAAGCCTCCAAACACATGAGGGAGGAGGAAGATTGTTATACCATTGATGTGATAGATGAGATGGTAGAGACTGACCCTCCCTTGACCCAACTTCTAAATTTTGACATGGCTGAAGACAAAGAGCCCATTTCAGAGGTCCATGCTCTTGAACCCATAGCACCATGGCCCACTAAGCTTGAACATTTGAAACATGAACCTCCAATTCCCTCCATCCAAGTCCCACCACAGCTAGACTTAAAGCCCTTGCCAGATTCTCTGAAATATGTCTTCTTAGGGCCTGAGGGGACTTTACCTGTCATTATAGCAACTGATTTGAGATCAACTCAGGAGGTCCAGCTGATTGATGTCCTCAAAAGCCATAAGGAAGCCAGAGGTTGGTCTGTGGCTGATCTTAAGGGAATATGTCCGTCGGTGTGCATGCATCACATTTATTTGGAAGATAATGCAAAGCCGACTAGGGAGATGCAAAGAAGACTGAACCATCACATGAAAGAAGTAGTTAAGAAAGAGGTGGTTAAGTGGCTTGATGCGGGAATCATATATCCAATTTCTGATAGTCAATGGGTAAGTCCAACTCAAGTAGTGCCTAAGAAAGCTGGGCTGACTGTGGTAAGCAATGACAAAGGAGAGTTGGTACCCACTAGATTACCCACAGGGTGGAGGGTATGCATAGACTATAGAAAATTGAATGCTGCCACTAAGAAAGACCATTTTCCTCTACCTTTCATTGACCAAATCTTAGAGAAATTAGCTGGCCAAAGATACTTCTGTTTTTTGGATGGTTATTCAGGATATAACCAAGTGGCCATTTACCTAGGGGATCAAGAAAAGACCACATTCACATGTCCTTATGGGACATTTGCATTTAGGAGAATGCCCTTTGGGTTGTGTAATGCTCCAGCCACTTTTCAGAGATGCATGATGGCCATTTTCTTAGATATGGTGGGGGACTTCTTGGAAATTTTTATGGATGATTTCTCAATTTTTGGAGATTCTTTTGAAGCATGCCTGGATAATCTTACAAGGATTCTTGAGAGATGCATAGAAAAGAGGTTGATTCTGAGCTGGGAGAAGAGTCACTTTATGGTGAAAGAGGGCATAGTCTTGGGCCACATAGTTTCTAATCAGGGTATAGAGGTTGATAAGGCAAAAATTGACCTCATTTCCAATCTTCCTCCACCCACATCAGTTAAGCAAATTCGATCTATCCTTGGCCACGCCGGCTTCTATCGCCGGTTTATCCAAAAATTTTCTCAAATTGCCCGACCTTTGACCCTCCCCCTAGCTAAAGATGTCCGTTTCCATCTTGATGAACCATGTTTAGAGGCTTTCAATGTTTTGAACGAGGCTTTGACCAAAGCTCCAATTCTTCAACCACCTAATTGGTCTCTGCCATTTGAGATCATGTGTGATGCATCTGATTTTGCTATAGGTGCAGTTTTAGGGCAGAGGGTTGATAAGCGTCCCGTGGTGATTTACTATGCTAGCCGCACACTTGGCGATGCTCAACTGAATTACACCACTACGGAAAAGGAACTCTTGGCTGTGGTGGTTGCCCTGGAAAAATTCAGATCATACCTATTAGGGTCCAAGGTCATCATCTACTCTGATCACTTAGCCTTGAGATACCTAATGTCTAAGAAAGAAGCAAAGCCCCGTTTGATTAGATGGATCTTACTCCTGCAAGAATTTGACATTGAAATTCGGGATAAAAAAGGGTCTGAAAATGTGGTGGCTGATCATCTTTCCAGGATTCTTGTGCTAGAGAATGAGCCCATGAAAGACTATTTCCCAGATGAACAACTCTTGTCCATTAACCACATCAAATCTCCTTGGTATGCTGATATTGTTAATTATCTGGCAGTTGGTTTGATCCCAGAAGGTTGGTCTAAGAATGAGAAGGATAGATTCTTTGCTCAGATAAGACATTACTTTTGGGAGGACCCAGAATTATTCCGAATATGTGCTGATAACGTCATTCGAAGGTGTGTTCCTGAAAATGAGCATCATAGTATTCTCACCTTCTGCCATACTCTAGCTTGCGGGGGACATTTTTCTGGGAAGAAAACTGCTGCGAAAGTCCTCCAGAGTGGTTTTTATTGGCCCACTCTCTTTAGAGATGCCCATGCTTTTAGTCAATCTTGCCCAAAATGTCAAACTATGGGGAATATATCTCGGAGAGACATGATGCCCTTAAACCCCATTCTTGTGGTAGAAATTTTGATGTATGGGGAATTGATTTCATGGGACAATTTCCACCATCTTATGGGCATGAGTACATTCTTGTGGCTGTTGACTATGTTTCAAAATGGATTGAAGCTGTAGCAACTAGAACCAATGACCACAAACTGGTCATGAAATTTGTGCAAAAGAACATTTTCTCTAGGTTTGGATTCCCTAGGGCCATAATTAGTGATGGAGGTAGTCACTTCACCAACTACCAATTCAAAAGCCTGCTGAAAAAGTATGGGATCACCCATAAAGTGGCCACACCATATCACCCCCAAACGAGTGGGCAGGTGGAAGTTTCCAACCGAGAAATCAAAAATATTTTGCAAAAGACTGTGAGGACTGATAGGAAGGACTGGGATGAGAGATTGGATGACGCATTGTGGGCCTACAGAACGGCCTATAAGACCCCCATTGGAATGTCACCTTTTAGATTGATCTATGGAAAAGCCTGCCACCTTCCAGTGGAGCTAGAACACAAGGCTTATTGGTTACCTTTTAGATTGACGCATTTGCAAAGCCTTCTTAAGATGTTCCTCATGGTCTTCTTCAGACTTTGAATAAATCAGAATATCATCGATAAAGACCACAATGAACTGATCTAAGTGAGGCCTGGATATGCTGTTCATTAACCACATGAAAGCTGCGGGGGTATTTGTTAGTCCGAAAGGCATAACAGTAAATTCGTAATGCCCATTCCTACTTCGGAATGCAGTTTTGTGAATGTCTTCTTCTTTGATCTTCAGCTGGTGATAACCAGAACGAAGATCAATCTTGGAGAAATATTTAGCTCCAGATATTTGGTCGAACAATTCATCAATCCTCGGCAGTGGGTACTTGTTCTTGATTGTAAGGTGATTTAACTATCGATAGTCGATGCAGAGTGTCATCGATCCGTCCTTCTTCTTGACGAATAGCACATATGCTCCCCATGAGGAAGTACTCGGCCGGATGAAACCCTTGTTCAATAGCTCCATTAGTTGTTCCTTCAGCTCTTCCAGCTCAGCAGAGGATATTCGGTAAGGTGTCTTGGAAATAGGTCCAGCACCAGGGACAAGGTCGATGGTGAACGACACTTCCCACTCCGAGGGTAAATCGGGCAATTCTTTTGGAAAGACATCAGAAAAATCCCAAACTATACGGATGTCTTCAAGCGTAGGCTCCTCGACGTCTGTGGCGGTTACGAATGCAATGAAAGCCATACATCCTTTGCCTATCAGTTTACCAGCTCGGAGAGCTGATATGAAAGGTGATCTCGCCCGAGGGCTTATGTATACCAATTCTGGGTAATCCACAAAAGTTACCTTGCCATTCCAGCAATCAACAGTTGCTTGGTGTGTGGATAACCGATCCGCACCTAGTATGACATCATACACCTCCATATCTAGGCAAATTAGGTCGGTAGGTAAATTATTTCCTTAAACCATAACCTCACAGTTTGGGTAGTGATGTGTGAGGTCGGCCTTGTTCCCGACAGGTGTAGATATTACTAAGTCTAACCATTCGGGTTCTATAGAGAATGTAGCATCAAATTTCTTGGAAATTAAGGAATGTATTGCTCCAGTATCAAATAAAACCTTGGCATTCTTAGAGAAAATAGTTAGTGTACCTTCCACGATTCCTCCTTCTGCTGGTTCCATCTCTTGCAGAGCTTGCAGACGACCTTGCTTCTTTGCCAGGAACTTCTCCTCTTTAACGCCTTATTTGTTCATCAGCGGACAGTTAGGGATCCGATGTTCTCGGCTCCCACAACGAAGACAGGCTCCTAGCTTCCTCTAGCATTCCTCGGTCTTATGGCCGGGTTTATCATAATATTTGCAAATTTCCTTTGAAGGTGCAGGGGCGGTGAAAGGCCTATCATTCTTCTGAAATTTCTTCCCTTTGGAGGACTCCCCTCTAGTGTAAGATCGCTTCTTGTTGAATGTTGCTTTGAATTTTCCTTTGCTTGTGGTAGGTTCCTTCTTGTTAAGTGTTGCCTTGAAATTTCCTCGGATCCTCTTCGATAATTCGGTGGCGTCCTCGAGCAACTACGCACGTCGAACAATTTCCAAGTAGACTTGGATGTCCATCGGTGCAAGTTGGGTAATGAAATGGGACCGAAGCCCGTCAAGGAACCTTTTTGCCTTCATTTTCTCCGTACACACCAAGTGGAGTGCGTACCTAGATAGTCTTGAAAATCGGGCCTCATACTCGGTCACTTTCAAGCCACGTTGCTTCAGCGCGGCAAATTCTGCGGCCTTCTTTTCCTGAATGTGGTCGGAGAAGTACTTGCTGTTAAAATGCTCGACGAATTCATCCCATGTGCAATGGTCTTCTGGCAATGTCGCTTCTATAGCTTCCCACCAACTTCGAGCATCCCGCTCCAGTTGGAAAATAGCCAGCAACACCTTCTCCTTGTCCGCGCATTGCATCACATGGAAAATCCGTTCAATTTCTTTTAACCAGTCTTTGGCATCCTCGGGGTCGGATGATCCCGCGAACCTTGGGGGGTTCATGTTGCGGAAACCCTTGTGGAGATCACCGGCTCCACGGTTAGCGTCGCCTTGCGCCACTTGCTGTAGCGCCTGGGTAAGGCCTTGCACGGTGTGCTGCATCTCGCGCCATTGTGCGCGTTCAGCGGACATGATCCTACAAAAGAGTTTAAGTGTAATGAATATCGGGTTTTAATAGGAGGTCAAATTTCATTATAGAACTTAACCCATGGCTCTACCCATCTCACCGGGTAAGGTCTAATTCTATCCTTGGACTCGGGTTTTGCCTAGGAAATTAAAATCCTAGGCTCTGATACCACAAAGACTGCCACATCCCGAGCGTGGAAGATACACGGATCCGTGACGTGTCTATATCGATTGTGTCATTCGTGTAAGATCAGAGTGCGCATATTATTGGATAATTCGTTGCTAATTTAAATTTGAACATACACCATAGTCCAAGATGACAAACTGAGTAATACCTCAAACTAATGTCATAAAGCTTCAGTTTTTGACATAATTCAAACTGACTTAAACATAAATGACTGAAATTGTATCATAGGTTACAAGCCTTAATAACAATTGGAAATACACGACATAAGACCTGGAATACAAAGGACTAGACCTAGCTGACGGTACATCCAACTATGACCCTAACACTCGTCACTCGGTATCGGTCCCATCCGAGTGGTGGTCGCGATCCAAGTTTCCTGAGAAATGTTAGAATTGCAACTTTATGAGCGAATCGCTCAGTAGGAATTATATCTCAAGTTCTAACAATCTTTATGTTAATTACAAGTTCATGCGGTATAATGATGCATATAGGATCAAGTAAGAATATCAAGAATTGCAATAAAGAATATCACAAGAATTTCAATAAGATGTATCAATAAAGAATTTCCAAGTAATTTGCAAGTAAGTGCACGAGTATTTCCAAAGACAGCGTATTCAAGAACGTATTCAAGCAAGTAAATTTCAAGAATTTATCATTCGAGTAATTCGAGCAAGTATTTCAAACTCATGTAAATCAAGTTCATGTATTCAAGTAGTACAATGGAATTGGCTATTTTCATTCAATTCATTTAGGCAAGTAATTGCCCTTTTTCGGGCTAAACAATTCAAGTCAAGCATGTCAAGTATGTCACGAGAAAGTGAGTGGGAATGTCTCAAGTCAAGTCAAGTCAAGCAAGTACTTTGGTGCAATGCCAAACACCGTGGTCAATAAATTCCCATAGGCACAAGTACCTTCGGGTGCTCCTCCCAGGACCAGACCGGGCCCTATACGCACAACATTTCATGTATACTTTTGACATACACTCTCATTTATATAGCCAATATAGAATTTCAAGAAAAAGCATTCATTTATAGGAATATAAGGTGGATCAATCCGGAATAGAGATCAAGGACAATAGACATGAAAATGCTGGATGATAACTTAACCACTTAAGAATGCAGGACATAAATGCAATTCAGGGGTTTATGGGGTTTAGCAATGCCTTTCAGGTTTTTCCTACTAATTATAGGTTACCATAATAGTACAACCGGTTCACAGATTTTGTAACCAAACTTAACAGGCTATGTAATTAACAAAGTCTAATCATTGGCTATGTGTATAGTAAGGTTTGGCAGGATATGAATTTACCAGGCTCTGAAATCAAGTTCTACAAGCTGTTTGATCTACCAGTTTTAACAGAATGAGTAATTGATAGGGTATCATGTTTAACAGGTAATCAGATTAACAGGTTTAACATGTAATAGGTTTATTGGGCTAATCACCATAGTTTAACGGCTTAAACAGGATCAGTGAGGCTTAAACCTCACCCAGGGAAATGGTGCCCTGGACTGGCGCGCACTAATAGAAATTCGCACCCCAGACAGGGCCGCACCATTCAGGGTGCTCCTATAGACTCATTTGACTATTCATCTACTATTCATCGTGCAGATTTTTTTTACTAAATCCAGAAATGAAGATATGGTTAGATTAAGAAAATCTCAGGGTTCCAAACTATGCTTCTTATAGAAATATTAGGGTCTATGGTCATGGATTTTGATTTTTTAAACACTGGGTAATTTTTGCAAATCAGGGAACATGACAATCAAAGAAATGGCGCCTGCATATGCTGCCATTTTATTAGAATGGGGCGCCCTTGTAGGGAGGCGCCCTATTCATATATATATTGTATTTTTTTTAATTGGCGCCCCTGACTGGAGCGCCCTCCAGGAAATGGCGCCCCAGTCAGGGGCGCCCTATTCTCAGCGCAGTATGAGTCACGGGTTACTATTCAAACACTATTCATTTTTAAGACTTTCAGTAAATCATGATCTAAGGACATGGTAAAATAGAGAAAAATCTGACATTTCCAGAACCGTGCTCATGCTTGAGTTTCATGATTGGGTTAAAATGATATAATTGTCTGAACATGGTGGCTACTAATTACGTGATTTCACTGTTCACGAATTACAGCATGTTCACAGAATAAGGAAGTAAATGCATAGATAGACATGGAAAATTTGCAGGACTGTAAGATCAAACTCATGCAATAATTTTTGAATTTAATTTCATTGATTTTCATTTTTAGACATAGATCAATGTGCAATAAATTAGGACATGTTAATGACAATTATACTAAACTGTATGATGTACCAGGAGTATTTGGCGGAGGATCTCCTCAACGCAAGGGTTGGTGTTCCAGATAGGTGTAGCCTAACTTTCCCACTAAGCCTTTTGATATACTCTAGACAGAATGTAGCTAAGCTAAGACAAGTTTAACTAGCATGCATGTTAACCTACGTTAACTACTAGTTTAGCCAGATCTTGAGAACACCTACCTTACATCGATGTAAACACGTAGAAGAGATAAAGAAATAATGAATGACCAAACTTCTCTGCACGATCCAACAACAGGAAGAAGAATGCAGGAAGAAGACCTCACTTCCTGTACGTTTCTATAAAACTTCCTCTTCTGCAGGTGGACACTAACCATACGTAGGCAATAACCTTCTAACATTAGAAGGTTGGGTCTAATTATAGGAAGGAAGAAGAACATAAGGGTCCATGGCCAGGAAAAGAAGCAATTAATGCTTCAATCTATTAGATCTATTGTCAGGAGAAAATCTCCATTGCCAGCACACATACGTTGTTTATGTTTACTTTTCGGTTTGGCAGGTTGCTGGCAAGGAAATAGCGACTGTTTAAATAGTCATGGTTTAGGAAAAAAATGCCCATGCAGATGGTCGTGACTTCTTTTATGTATATATATTATAATGCCCAAAAGAAATAGCGCCCAGGTAAGGGGCGCCATTCACCTTAACTACTGTTACTATTCCCAGTCATGACGGGTACATTACCTGTTCAGTACCATGCTGGGTATTAAAAGGTGTTATTTTACCTTTATATATATATATATAAATGGTTGGTAACATAGGTATATATATATATACTGTGGGTTTAAAACTGTGGGTTGTGGCACTGTGGGTTGGGGAAAACACACCCATAAGGAGTCGTTACTTAGAGTCACTATTTTGATGAATAGTAAAGAGTCACTATTTCAATGAATAGTGTCACTTTTCCAAATAAAAGAATTTTTTTGAGATAGATACGTGGATAAGTAGAGAAAAATATAAGGAATCTAGTGGTATGCTCATGGATTAGATTAGGTATCATGATTCACAGTTATTAAATTTTTATTATAGATGATTTATATATTAATTGAGAAGTCACGACTATTCAGTCGTGCTTCAAGAAATGGCGCCCTGGGAAGGGGCACACTATTTGTGTGAATAGTATTTTTGAATAGTGAATGAATAGTAGGTAAATAGTAGTGAATAGTGATTGAATAGTGATTGAATAGTATTTTTAAATAGTAAACTCTATTACGTAAAGGGTGGCATATTTGTATAATGGCCCTTATAGGATGTTCTAACTTCTTGTTTAACCTTCCTATAAAGTTATCTAGAGTTTTTATTATTTGGGGAAAAGTATATATACATTAATAATTTTTTTTATATGGGGTGCTAAATACTCACTCGTAAGTTTAGAAGTTTTTTTAAAAATGAAGGTAAAGGCTACAAAAAATGGAAGCCTTAGGTAAAGAGCTCTTACAAATCAAAACCTATAAATGTAAAGAAATCTGACAGAGTTATTTGCTATTCCTGCAACAAACTAGGGCATATCCAAACTGAATGTCCGGAAAAAGTGAAGAAAGCCTCCAAGAAATTGAAAGGCAAGAAGAAGAACAAAGCCATGGTAAGTACATGGAGTGGTGAGGAATAAGAGGAAGATGGAACAAGCTCCTCAGAGGATGAAACAGAAGACATTTGCCTCAGGGCAAATGGGGATGAAGAATCTGAGGTACGTTCCCCTTTTGAGCATTTCTCAATTGCTGATTGGGAAGAAGCCTACATTCAGCTTATGGAAAAATATGACATGTACAGAAAGGAAAACAAGGCTTTAAAAAAGAAAATTAATCAAAATGTGCATGATCATAGTGTAGATGATAAAACTACTTCACTAGAATCTGAAATTGAAGATTTAAAAAAAGTGATTGAGGACATGGAATAAGGAAGAAGTGAAATGAGAGAACTGGAAACTGAAAATAAAAATTTAAGGGATGAAATTGATGAGCTAAAGATAAAAATGCAGAGTTATGAGATGGACAACAATCTGAGTAATGAAAAATATGAGGCTGTCAAACAAGTCAACTCTAAACTACATAAAGGTATTGAAAAACTTCAAAAGGAGTTGAAAGATAAACAAAACTCTTTGGAAAAATTTGTAGATGGCAGGGAAAACCTAGATGCATTGCTAAGTACTAAAATAAATTTAAACAAGGAAGGGTTGGGTTTTAATCCCACAAAGAAAAAGCAAATTGGCTTAAAATCTGCCACTTTTGTGTCTTCAGCAAGTGCCTCAAGTTCCAACACTAAACCTACTCAAAACAAAGGAAAAGAAAAGGTGGGAGAACCCATAAAAAAAAATCTTGAAATTCCTAAAATAGCTCCTCAAAAATCCCAGCCGAATCACCAGAAATACAAATTCAAGCCAGTATACACCAAGGGTAGAGGTGGTCTGAAAGGGAGTTCAGGTCCATATCATCCACAGCAAGGGTCAAGGTATCCCTGGTCTTCATACAGTCAGAAAGGTAGAAATCCATTCATGCATCAACACACAAACTACCATAGGTCTATGAAGTCATACAGTTGGCCCTACTATAGGTTGGTGCAGTCATACACAAACAGTCCCTATACTTATAGACCTGGCCCAACCTATTACCCTCTGAACCACTAGAACTTCTATCAGCCTAGGACAAACTACAGGAGCCAGAAACAACCCTTCTCCTACTTCTATCAAAAGCCAAAGGATAACAGGGTTCCTGAACAAAATAGAAGAATGAAAACAGAAAATAGAAACTCTCCGTCAAGCAAGAAAACAAAAATTGTGAAGAAAATGAGGTTTCCTAAATCTGTTTTATCTTGCTTTGCTGAAATGAAAGGTTTAATGGGACCCGATTGTCCTTGGGTTCCAAACATTGTTACTTGATTCCATGTGCAGGAGTGTCTTACAGCCATGCACAACAAATGGTATCTTGATAGTGGCAATTCAAGACACATGACTGGGGAGAGAACAAAATTCTGTCTCTTGGTGGAGAAAGAAGTTGGGCATGTAACCTTCGGAGGGAACAATAAAGGTAAAATCATTGCCTCAGGTAAAGTTGACAAAACTCCCTCCAATTCTATTGAAAATGCTTTGTTAGTTGAAGGGTTGGAATATAATCTTTTGAGCATACGTCAATTGTGTGATAAAGGACATAGAGTAGTGTTTGACTCTTCTAAATGCAAAATTTTAAAACCAAAATCTGAAGAAACAAAATTTTCAAGAAGAAGAGTCAACAATGTATACATAATTGACTTAGATGATCCAGCCCACTTAAATCTCTGTCTTACTGCACCTCAATCTGAAATTGCATGTTTGTGGCATCGTAGACTAGGACATGCTAGCTAGAATGTTCTACACAAACTCTTGAAACACTCTATGGTTAAAGGACTGTCTGAACTTAAGTTTAAGCAAAATAATAAAATCTGTGAGGCATGCACCCGAGGAAAATAGACAAGGAAATCTTTCTCTAGCAGAACTGAAAGCCTATCATCCAAACCACTTGAACTAATCCATATGGACCTGTTTGGACCAACAAAAACTGCCAGCTTAAGTGGAAGGAGATATGGGTATGTTCTAGTAGATGATTTCGCTAGGTTAAAATGGGTGTTTCCTCTTGTGCATAAAAGTGATACGTTTGATGAGTTTCAGGCACTCTATATGAAGGTGAAGCAAGATGGTAAGTTTAAAATTTCCAATTTACTTTCAGATCATGGTGGTGAATTCGACAATGCTAACTTTGATAATTTTTGTAGAACTGAAGGAATAAATCATATGTTTTCATCACCAAGGACCCATGAACAAAATGGGGTGGTTGGGAGAAGAAACAAGACTCTAATAGAAATGGCCAGGACCATGCTTGCTGAAAAGCAACTACCAAGGAGGTTTTGGGCAGAAGCAGTTAATACAGCTTGTTATATTGTCAACCGCTCAATGGTAAGGCCATTCACTAAAATGACTCCTTATGAGCTGCTCAAAGGCAAGAAGCCATCTCTCTCTCACATGAAAGTATTTAGTTCAAAATGTTTTATTCATAACAATGATAAAAGAGATTTGGACAAGTTTGAGCCCAAGAGTGAAGAAGGGATATTTCTTGGATATTCTGATAGGTCCAGGGCTTATAGGGTCTATAATCTCAAAAATTTAACTGTGGAAGAGTCACCCCATGTTACATTTGATGAAACTCATAATGACAAATGTAACAGGAAAAGTGATGATGATGAGGAGTTCCTAAATTCCAAGAAGAAGGATGAGCTTCCACAGGTGGAGACAAAAGAAAATGATGATGTGACAGATCCATGCAGTTCAAGGATCATGGCTGCAGGTGCAGGCAACTATCCTATTGATATTAGAGTGCTTAAAGATCATCCACTAGAAAATATCATAGGCAATATACATGATCCAACTAGAACTACGTCATATTTCAGAATTGTTGAAGAATTAGATCATCTTGCTCTTGTCTCCCAAATTGAACCAAAGAATATTGAGGAAGCTTTAACTGATGAAAATTGGATAAATTCCATGCAAGATGAATTAAACCAATTTCAAAGAAATAATGTCTGGCATCTAGTTCCTAGACCCTCATCAAAAACTGTCATAGGTACTAAATGGGTTTTTAGGAACAAGCTTAATGAAGATGGAACAATAATGCGGAACAAAGCCAGATTAGTGGCTTAGGGGTATGATCAAAAATTTGGAATTGACTTTGAAGAGTCTTTTGCCCCTGTGGCCAGATTAGAAGCCATTAGGATATTACTTGCTTTTGCTTGTGCACATAAAATCAAATTGCAACAAATGGATGTAAAAAGTGCATTTATAAATGGCTTAATAAAAGAAGAGGTTTATGTTGAACAACCCCCTGGTTTTGAATGCTCTCATCATGAAGATTGTGTGTTTAAGCTGGACATGGCTCTCTGTGGGTTAAAGTAAGCACCTAGAGCTTGGTGTGATAGGCTAAGCTCATTCCTCACTCAAAAAGGCTACATTAGAGGTAATGTAGACCGAACACTCTTCATAAAAACACAAGGTAAAGACATCTTGATAGTTCAAATTTATGTTGATGATATTGTGTTTGATTCTACAAAGCCCAAAATGTGTGAGTAATTTGCTGATCTCATGACTAATGAGTTTGAGATGAGCCTAATGGGTGAGCTTCAATTTTTTCTTGGCTTGCAGATCTGTCAAAGTGATGAAGGATGCTTCATAAACCAAGTCAAATATGTGAATGAGTTGTTGAAAGATTTGATATGACAAACTACAAAACAACTGTAACTCCCATAGGAACAACTACAACACTGGATGAAGATGAAAAAGGAAAATTGGTGGATGTAAAGAAGTATAGAGGTATGATTGGTTCATTACTCTACTTGACCGCATCTAGACCGGACATCCAGTTTAGTGTTTACCTTTGTGCAGGATTTTAAGCTAGTCCTAGAGAATCTCACTTGACTGCTGTCAAGCGTATCTTTAGATACCTTGCTAGCACTCAAGACTTGGGATTATGGTATCTAGCATCTTATGAATTTTCTCTCATTGCCTATTCAGATGCTGACTATTCAGGACACAAATTGGATCGCAAGAGCACTAGTGGCTATTGCTAATTCTTAGGTGGATGTTTAGTCTCTTGGGCTTCCAAGAAACAACACTCAGTGGCACTCTCTACTGCAGAGGCAGAATATGTTGCTGCAGGGAGTTGTGGCACCCAAGTGTTGATGATCAAACATCAACTCCAAGACTACTTAGTGGATCTTGGATGTGTCCCTATTCTATGTGATAACATCAGTGCTATAAATCTTGCCAAAAATCCAGTCTTGCACTCTAGGACCAAGCACATAGATATAAGGCATCACTTTATTAGAGATGAAGTTTTCAAGAAAATATTTGAGCTGCATTTTGTCCAATCAAAAAATCAGGTTGTAGATATCTTCACCAAGCCATTGTGCACAGACATGTTTTCAACTCTAAGAAGAGAGTTAGGTATTTGTAGACCTCAATCATATCAGGTTTGAACTGTTTGATTGGCCTTCTTACTGTACTATTTTCTTGCATAATGACTGAAAGTACCTATTTTCTGGAATGATCTGCTGAATTGAAAAATATCTTGATGAAAATTAACTCTAAGGGAATTTGACTGTTTTTGCACTAACAAAAAAAAATCATCACATGCATATTTGAATTTATCTTGTTTATATCAGTGTGCATTCTTAATGAATAATCTGAGTGATCATTGCATTTGGTGATTGATTGCCTAGCTAGCTTGTGTTTGACCTTGGTATATAAAATACTGAGTTGTGGAGGTGGTCTTAAGACCAATGTTCTCCGTCAGGTACCAAGGGTCAAGGTATCATGTAGAATTGTGTAGACATTCATGAGCAAAATTCATTTAACTCACTGCTATGTGCTGTATTTAGAGTTAATCAAACACATCATGCATACAGACAGGGGGAGCATATGTCAAATTTGAATTGTCATGCATACTGTCAGGGGGAGCTTATGTCAAATACTTGAAATTGCATATGTGTCAGCCAATCTGTTTCAAAAATTTCAGACTTCGGTCAACCGAAAATTCTCTGCATATTGTCTACTCTTCAACATATCAACTCTTGAAGTCACCTTATGCTTTTGCTCAGCTGAACATACTGCAAATTGTCACACCTTTATACTGCCTTTGATTCAGAATATTGCCAATCAACTCATTTATTCATTAAAATTGAGCAAATCATTTATAGGAATCTTCTGACAAATAGGCTCTCTGATTGAACTTGAATAATTCTACTGGTTTAAGTCAAATACATTTCAAGAGTTTGGGAGATAAACTCCTTAAATCAGGTGTTATTTGGGTTCAATAGATCTCAACCTCTTCCTACAAAATACTGTGTCCCTGTACAATCTCACAGAATCTGAAAATTTAAGGTCACTAGCAACCTTGGTTGAGCAACTTTGATTAAGTATTGTCCTTAAACATAGCATAGTCAAAAAATTTCTAAAGGACAGCAAATGTCAAAAATTTTATCAGTGCTCATGGCAGAGCAATGGCTATATGCACTGAGAAACCGGCTCCTTCATAAAAGAAATGAGGACCAACCTATGTCATGAAGTGCTATTGCTATCTATGTTCAAAATGAGACAGAATAAGTTAGTCTCACTGAGTAACTAGAGATGTTGGCGTCTAATCAACGTCCATTCTTATGCAAAAGGTGTGAACTAAACTTACATGTTCAAACAAAAATATGATGAGCCAAGAACAAAAGTGTGAACATGACCATAGGTCAGACATAATGTTGAAATTCTAAAGTAAGCTCAGATATGTTCATCTTGTTTATCTTCAATACTTATCAGTGGTAACTCCTATAGGAGTCACTGATCTTAATTAAGTAAGATAAAAGGAGCTAAACTTGGATATGGTCTTGTAGACCTGGTTCATTTCTATTACATCTGAATGCATAATGATTCAAACTCTACTTTTATTACTCTTAAATCATGCAGATAATAAAGATCAATCATGGGAGTTCTTATTACAGAAGAATCTAAAAACTACAAGCTTGTTTAATGAATAATGTTTTAGATTGACTTTTCTGATAATCTTTCTATGACAACCATTCACTTTCCCTCAACCTTCAAGCTCCCATTATTTTTTTGATGTTGTCAAAGGGGGAGAGTAATGTTCATTGGCTCTGACTGATCTCAAGCTTTTCATGCCAAGAAATGACTCATGCTCATGTGTTCTTATGTGTTCTCATGATTCTTTGACACATGAGTTTTTCAGGTCTCTGAATGCCATTTCTTTTAATTAATCTTGATCATCATAACTCATAGTGTTGCCATCATCAAAAAGGGGGAGAATGTTGTGCCCATGTGCTTTAAATATGTTTTAATGATGCTTAAACTATGAGTCATACATATTGTTGATCATACTGTTGAAAATGGCATTTCAAATGTGTTGTCGATTCTTGAATTTCACATGTCATTAAACCTCAAGTTTCATACATTTTTTGCTCGTTGAGTTTTATACATCTTGATTCTTGAGTTTCATATTGTGTTTTTGATAACCATAATTAATGAAGATCCATGAGTTCAATATGCCTTGAAAAGTCAATGTACGTCAACGCAAGTCAACGTAGGTCAACACCACTGATCAGAAGTGAGTCAGCTCTTTGACAGATAAGGTCAATGCACATCTCAGATTCTGAGGCATAAAGGTCGATGCACCTTAGTTAGTTTAGGAAACAAGTCGGTGTAACATTTGCCTTCAACGTAGCAAAGGTCGGTGCACATGTTACTGTTCACAAGACAAAGGCCGACGCACATCTCGCTAGCCTGAAGACCAAGGTCTAAGCTTGTCACTGTTCACTAGACCAAGGTCGGTGCAGGTTTTGCTTTAGTACACAAAGTCTGAGCACATGTGATTTCCAAGTCAGTGCACATTTTGCCAGCGCAAGACCAAGGTCGGTGCAGGTTTTGCTTCAACATACCAAGGTATGTGCACATGAGAAATCAGGGTCGATGCACGTTTGCCCTCATGCGTTACAAGGTCAGTGCACATGCTGAAGAGATGCAACTCAGGTGCTGCATATGCTGAAGACGTGCAACCAAGGTCAGTGCACATGCCCTACCAAGGTCGGTGCACATGCTAAAAATGTGCAATCCAGGTCTGTGCATATGCTGAGAACATGTGAGTCCCAGGGTCTGTGCATGTTTGCCCAAGAGCACATATCAAGTCTGAGCTATGCTTGCCTTTAACATGTGAAGCACAAATGAAGGTTTGGAGATCCAAATCTCAGGATCAGTTAAACTTAAAGTCTGACTCTTTTAGACTTCTGTCTCTAGTGAAAGAATGGCACATGATCCAAGATGAAGTGGCACGGTCTTCCAGAATGTTCCAGAGAAGCACCTTAAGTGCCAGGTGGACAAATCAAAGCTAATTTGGTCTTGTCTCGTCTAATCTTTACGGAGGCCCTGTCATACTTAAACGGTGTCTGCTCCCTTGAAAGTATAAGTTCTGAAGATCAAATTGGCAGAAGAGATTCCCACTTTACATATGGACCAATGGCAAATCATCTAAATTGATCTCCATCCGAAAAGAGGTCAAACCTTGAGAAGATAGTCTTGTACCTGACAAGGATTTGCTGGCCAGCTTATGGAAACCATAGTGTACCTCATAATACAGTATGGGCAGCCATTGGGAACTCTCTGAACCTTATCACTTCTAAGGCAAATAGAAGTCATTCCGTTCTGGCATCAAGACCCCTTTTATGAGGATGGAAGGTCCAGATTACATCTTACCATTTCAGGGGCTACCAACCTCGTACGAAGCATGTAAAGCGAAAAGAATGTCTACCCCAAAAGCAAATCAACTGGGAGACATACTCTGTAAAAGTTGATTGCACAGCAAGTACAAGGAAAAGGTGGACTTGTTCAAAGATGGAAAGAAGAGCATGGAAGAAGAAAGGGCACCGAGCACACAATGAAATGAAGATAAGGCTGAGCTTAAAAAAGGAGGAGATCATAGCAAGCAGCAGGTAGAGCGACAAGCAGATAGCAAAAGAAATAGAGAAGAGAAGGAATAGTCAAAGAGAGAGCTCGTGAGAAGCCCGCAGCCGAAAGAAGAAGCCTTGCGACGTGAAGCCTGCTGCGAAGGCCCAGCTCCAGTCTTGAAGCATCTGAAGACAGACGCCTTCATCTTCTCTCTTCATCCTGCGAGAAGAAGAAGAAGAAGCTTCGACTTCCTTTGAAGGAGAACCTGCCGTTCTAGGAAGTACTCCATCTGGAAGAAGCGAGAATCGCCATCCAGATTCTAGATAGGGTGGTGAGGACACGCGCCGCTTCACTCGACGGAGCACACGGAGCACGCCGGCATCCCTTTGGCTCGGCGATCATCTAGCAGATTAGCAGAGTTATCCCTATTTATCCTTTCATGCTTTAGGCCATGTTGGGCCTTGGATTAGTCCCTGCGTGGACACTGCTTTCTAGTTGTGGGCCCTTGTAGGCCAATTGGACATTTTTTTATGCTTTGTAGGCTTATTTAGAGGGCAAAGGGTTAGTGGGTCATCTTGTGCTCCACTCCTCCTTGGCCCATGTGGGGATTTGCGCACCCACCCCTAGGGTTAGGGTTTTGGGCGCATCCCACCTCCTCCAAGTGGAGGAGGTAGCAGCCGCCTTCCTTTTTGGGTGCCCCCCCCCTTTCCCCTTTCCACTCTCCCCCCCCCCTTGCCTCACTTGAGCGCACCCTCCTTGATTGGAGGGAGGGCTGGTCGCAACCCCCCTTGAATGGAGGGAGTTGGGGCCCACCCCTCCTCCCATTTGCGCCCCCACCCCCCATGTGGCTAGGTTGAAACCCTAGTTTCCCCCCCCCCCCCCGGGTATATAACCCTTGTATTTTCCTCTTTTTCAAATTAATGAACAATCAAACAATTTCTTGAGGAGCCTTTTGCGCATCCACCTCTTGGAGAGGGCAACTCTCTCCTCCTCCACAGCTCCTGCGACGGGAGCAACCCCGGGGTGCGACGCCCCCATCCCCTCGGTGCGACGCCGAGGTTCCCTCCCTCTTCTACGTCGTCTCCGGTTCAATTCGTGAGTTCCAGGTTCAGCCCCGAGTTGCAGCGGCGACCCTGTCCGGTGCTGATCGAATCTGAGCCCCCCTCCTTTTTCTGTGGATACGTCTACAAGTCAGCGACGCGTGGGCCTTGGTTTCGCCTCGATCCGAGGTCGGCACCACCCGTGGCGGATTTCCTCGTGAGCTAGCGCAGGAGCCTCCATCTCTGCGCGCCCAGATCCAACCTCCTCCTTGCGAAAATCCCACAGGACGCACGACGCCGAGTTTGGAGCTGATTTCTTCAGGGTTGGTACCTCTCGTCGTCCTCTTTCCAACGCCGCCAACCTCGTCTCCTTCCGACGCCCGAGCTGTTCGTGGCGTCCGTTCCCGTGAGGTCGCGCGGATCTGTCCAGTCCACCCGGCGCCAGAAGACCCAGCGACTTCCCGAGTTCACGGCGTCCAACCTCGACCAGATCTTGTCGAGCCCTTTGGTCCAGACCTGCTGCTCTGCGTCCCCAGCGTCCTCCCTCAAGCGGAGCCTCGTTCGCCTTCCAGAACAGCGAGTTACCATTTTCCCCGCTCGACAGCGCGGTTCTGGAGGCAGCTTTCTTGTCCCCACTTGCAGGTGCGGCCACGGCTTCCACGATCGGAATCTGAGGGCGCCCTTTGGCTGAGGCTTCCTCCTGCGACCTAACTGCGCGCCGTCGCTGACGGCACCCCAATCGGACCCCGGAGCGGACCGTGAGAGCCCTTTTCGCCGAGTCGCGCGTTGCTGTGATTCTGCCGGTCGGCGTCCGGGCCTTCCTCGCGACCAACCCCTCCACCGAGTGCCGCCCGTCAGCCCGTGTATCGGCCACCCCGAATGGAGTTGTTGTAGCCTGTTATCTCCCTGCGAGGAGTGGGCACCATTGCTGGCTTGTACTTTTCTTTCATTGTGTGTATCGGGGTTGTCGGTCTCGGCCGGGGTTCCTTCCCCACGCCTAGGCGTGGAGGTACGTGCGACGCTCCCCCTTCGGCATTCTGCTTTACTAGTATGTGATTATTGCATGCCGCGTGAGAGAGTAGGGATCCTAGCTAGCATTAAACACCGCGAGATCGTGAGCGAGAGTATTCCCATTCCGTGGCCCCAGTCGAGCACCGAGCTCGGACTGGACTCCTATAGTTGCGCGTCGGCTCCTTTGCCGCTTTGATCCACTCGCTTCCCTCATAGGGACGGCCGTGGACTTGGGTTTCTTGTTGAGAGACGCCTCTCCCCGGAGGAATAGTACGGAAGTCGTTCACTCGGCTTGCCTTGTCACGTGTGAGTGCTGGCCGCACTTGGTCTTCATAGTAGGTCCAGTCCCTTTTTAGTCCCGTTCCGCGTCAAATTTGGTATCAGAGCATATTGTCCCACATCAAATTTGGTATCAAAGCATATTGTCCCGCATCAAATTTGGTATCAGAGCCTAGGGAACCAGTTTGTTCTAACAAATTGGGGTCTTAGGTCATTCGAGTCTTTAGGTTGTCTAGGGTGCAATTGAGGCCTTAGAGTTATCTAGGTTGCATTGAGTCTCTTAGTTCATCTAGGTAACCGACCATTGCATTGTAATGTTAGGTTTGTGTCTAGTTAGAGTTTTGTCCTTGTCTCGTTGAGTCTTGCATGTCCAGCTCCGCGCCAACCCCATGGTGGTTCCTCGAGCCCACATGTCAGATTAGTCATCCCTATTGGCCTGATTCGATGCTCTTATGGTACGACCCCTAAGTGTCGCCCCTACCACTCAGTCGTCGGGAGACCCGATCCCTATACCGATGACCGAGTCATTCCAGCGCCCTGTCATGTCCACTGCCATCCTACCTAATGGGAAGCATACGGAGATCGACTTCATCAGTAGGGTGTCGTCTAACTGTGTCTCACAAGACATTATTGAGTCACTCTCTAAGACTGGGGAGATTGTTCTCCGTGATGGTTTAGCTTTTATCGAGTTTCAACGGTGGTTTGGCCCCGTTAAATATTCCGATGGCGCTTGGTGCAAGATCAGCACACTTGCTGGTCCATGCATCATTTTAGGGCGAACTTGGTTGGAGGAAAGAAGTGCGACCATCGACCTGGATAGGAGAACCTGCACCTTACACCCATCTCACCTTCCCGGTGAGTTTGTCTTCCATGACGGCATTACGCCGACCACCTCCATGTCATCACCTGGGTTTGTTCCAGTGAGTTACGAGGCTGAACAGGAGTTGATTGAGGAGTAC